>OX439483.1:60254968-61454968 GCA_949320155.1 Melangyna quadrimaculata | reverse complement strand
CCGACCCGTGCTCGCGTTGCTTCGCAAACTTTAAAAAATAATAGTTTGTTTGCTATAAGTACCTTATATTAAAGGAGTTTGTTTATATTTGCATACCTTCCTACCTACATATGTATTTTTCTTAAAGCTTCCGGATACACAATGTTTTTGCAGTATCCTACTGATTTAAATATTCGTAGTAGGTGTTATAAAATTGGAATACATATTCTTCACATTCCTTTTGGTTTATTAAGTTTTGCTGAAAACCATTCACAAAAGCACCCTTACATAACATTATTGGGGGCTAACATTATGTTAAGGTGTACTTTTATTATGGACTTTCTTTGTGGTTTTTCAAAGAAGAATGGTAGTCCCTCTTTTATCATATACAAAAATCACTAATCCAGGTCCTCGTTTTACACAAAAATCACAAAACAGTCCAAAACCAAAGCCAGGTCGTCGTTCTTACACAATAATTGCTTGTTAGTCGTTAATGTTAAAGGTGAACGGATTTCATAGACCCTGTTTAGATTGGGAAGTTTGTGTACGGACTCACGCCAGTTAGTAGGTAAGAGAAGTGCGGGGTAAGAGATCTCCTGAGGCATGTAGAAAATATAAAAACCAGACGCATGAGTCTGCTTTGTTGTTCTTTCAATGTGGAAGTTGTTGATGTTGTTGTTGTTTCAATGTATTTTGAGTTTGTAATGTAAACACGATGGTACTCACCAGTCCGTACTCAATCTTCCCAATCTAAACAGGATCATACATACATACACTGCCGGTCATAAGGTTAGAAGCAGTAATTTTTGAGAATTGAATTTGATTTGTCTCGTGTTATACGCCAAAGAGATCGAAATTTCGTATGACACAAGATGAACTGCTTAACGTGCCATAGCAAAACCTATGCTTGCACTTCAAGTACAATATTATATAAATACAAAATTGAAGAAAAACGATGGTTTAAATTTTTTTACTTTTTTTACTTAACAATGTGTGCTGCCGCCAGTTTAAAACAAAAACAAATTCCAAAATTCGATGTTTAAGAGAGTTATACAGTGATTTAAGATAGTCAAGTGAAATTTTAATCAAGGCAAAATTAACGGTGTGAATCAGTCATCGCATTGCTTCGATTTTTCTTATACTTTTCATTTGAGCCACAATAAATTTTCTTTTATTTTGAAGTCCGGTGAAAAGGAAACCAAGGTAGCGATGGAACATTTTTCCTTAAAATAATGATTTAAACACTCGAGCTGCATGAAAAGGAGCATTATTTTGTTGAAAACCAATGCGGTTTGTCCGAAAAGATCATTGGTTCGCGGAAACAATGCTTCTGGCAATGTTTTGTAGTACCAAGATGACTGGAAATCAGGCATCTTAGTACTTTCAGCTGCCAAGTTAATTGTTCCCTAATAGGATATTGCGGGGCCCACATCATAACGAAACCCGGGACAGTTCTACATCCCGGGTTTCTTACAAAAAAAACCGGGACAGGCTATTGGAACCAGGACGGATGGTCACCATAACTATACTACGTATATCGCAAGTAAAAAATTAGTTACAAATAGTAGTGGTATTTGATCCGCAATAGCGAAAAACATGAGGTTTCCATTCTTCCTTAAATAACATTATGTACATACATTTTTTGACATTTAATTTATGTTAAAAGTTCTTTTATATCCATTTCCAATTTTAAAAGATGATTAAAATTCCGTGAGAAATTTTATTCACGATAGCCCCCAATAAGTCAGCCGTGAGAAGGAGTGAGATCTAAAAGTACGCAAAGTTCTTATGTAACAAGTTTTTCTTTGACTAGTGAATCTACAAAACAAATTCGGTTCTGGCAAAAAAACGATTTTAGGCTATTTTTGCATTATTATTGTGGAAAGAAAAAATTCTTTTTGATCAATCAAATCAATACTACAAAACTAAATTTTTCAAAAGCATATTGAACAAAAAATAATAATAAGTATACGCCATGGTGCACAGAACAATTTTTTTAATGAAATTATTGAGGTTGAATCGCTACGAGTAGTAGCTGCATTTTATTTTTCCCCAGATTCGGATTGGATTTGAATACAAAAAAATGAAATAAAAAAACAACACAATTGCCAGCTTTGCATTTTGTTTAAGCATTCAAGCGTATTCATTGAACAAAAAAATATTTGCAATTTGACTTATAACTAGCTATGTAGATACGATGGTATTATACATTTATTGGCACATAGGAAGCCTATTCTTATACTTAGTCTTAAATTTAAAGGATTATAAAATACAAATACATGTACAAACAAATTTAATCTATCTCGGCTCGAATTGTCGCCGCTCGTTGGCCGTCCTTCTCATCAGTGGATTCGAGTGACTGTTGGTGTGTCCTACTAGCTTCTTTGCTATAAGCAGTATATATCTGTGCAGGGGGACGTTGATGTGATGTTACATTCGCTGCCGGTCGAAATGAATAGTCCGGTGCATATCCTTTGTAACTTTCTTCCGAACATTTGCAGATCCTTCATAGCAATGGAGATGGAGAACCAGACTGGACACGGATAGGCCTAAGGAGCAAGCTGCTCGTTTATAAGTATTTTTGTCCTCTGGCTTAGTCCGTTTTTTGCGTCTCATAAGTGAGTGGAGTCGGTGGAAGGCCCATAGTTGGCTTTTTTTTAACACGTTTCGTAAGTTCGGGTTGAACCATAACAACTGGTTGAAGTAGAGTCCTATGTACTTCACGTACTGTTTGGCTGCTATCGTAGATCTGTCCGGAAGTTTCAGAACCGGGCTTCTGCAGTTGGCTGCGCTGCGACTACCTCTACTGGGTCTCCTGAAGCACACGAGCTCCGATTTGGCGGTGTTTATCCGGATGACCCGATTTCTTGTAGAAGGCGTGGATTATGTTGATGTGGTACTCAACTTTGCGTAAAGCTACAAGAGGAGATATCGATGTGGCATATGTAAGGCAGTCATCCATACAGGAGATTTTCGTATCCAGTTGGCATAGGCTGCGGGCCAGTTGTCATCAGAGATCTAGCTTTGCTTTTGGATTTACTTTCTTCTAAATAGTTTTAACTTTAAAGCCTAGTAAGTTGCTGATGCAAAACGAAAAATCCCGTTCTGCTTTTCGTTTTGCAGTACGCTGTTCAATGAGCGAAATTGATAATTGTAGCAGATTATTTGGAGAAGTCTATACACCCTACTGATGCGAAACGAAATTTTCTTGTGGTCTACAAAAAGACAACGAAATGCTTACGACAACACAGCCGAAAATTATTTATGGAGAATTTCACAAATTGCAAATAAATAAAACAAAATTTAACGAAAAAATCAAATAAAAGCCATGATGCTGTAATGAAAGTAACAACAAATAAAAACAAGAACAAACCCAAATGTCATTTTCCACACACAATTAATTGTCTGGTCAAATAATTCTGTACGAAAATAGAGTGGAGACTTGTCAAAGCGAACTGGTATAATCATAAATTTCGTTGGTCGAACAGCGTACCACAAAAAGAAAAAACACAACGAAATTTTTCGTTTATGATTTCATCATGTCATTTTTGGTTAGGATTTTTCGTTTCACATCAGCAGCGTACTAGAATTTAACTAATTATGTGCGGAAAAATGACATTTGAGTGTCATTCGTGTTTGTATTTGTTTTTTTCTTTCTGTGATTGATTTTGCTTTGCGTTTGTTTTTTATTTTTGCTTGTAATTGGTGACACTTTCAAACTGAAGCTGTGGTTTCCGTAAGCATTTCGCTGTCGTGTTGGAGACGAAAGAAAAATTTCGTTTCGCATCAGCAGCGTACTAGGCTTAACGAATAAATTTGAATAATGAAAGGAATACATAAATAATAAGAAAGAAAGATAGGTGGACATATAAAACTTCTGTCATTGGGATTGTTGGAGAAACTCTCCACTCTCTTTACGCACAAAATATTTGCCCAGACAATTAATTGTGTAAAATCTAGTAGGCTGCTGATGCGAAACGAAATTTTCTTGCGGTCTCCAAAAAGACAATCAAATGCTTACGACAACACAGCGAAAAATATTCATGGAGAGTTTCACAAACTGCAAACAAATAAAACAAAATTTAAGAAAAAAAAAAAAAAATCAAACATTTATCACTGGAAAACACTGCTTGTGAATGCGTTGTGAACGATTGACGTTTGAAACCTCAATGCATCAAATCAAATGCCTAGCACAAAATAAATCTTTGGTGTTTAAATTCATTCACTATTGCATTTTTTTAATTTTTCAAGTTGATTCAAGTTCTAACAGCTTACTACGCAAAGAACAAACAGAAATTAAATGAGGAATGCGCACAAATTGAAACTGTACACAATTTGTTTTCTTTTATCCAACTGTCAAAGCTTCATCAAGGGTTCCCGTGCATTTTGCTCGTGAATTTCCCGTGAATGAAAACTCTCCAGTTTGTTCTCCACTCAGCTTCACTAGCACGTTCACGGGTGAACAAAAAAGTGAAATTTGTATGGGTTCACGAGGTGATTCACAAGTATGTACTAGGCTTTAAACCAATTTTTAAAAATGTGGTAAATTCTAAAACAGAAAACTAAATTGAAAATTTGTTATTAAAAAAATAATTTTAATATTATCTAGTCCTAGAATTAATAAAATAAAAAATTAATTATTAATACATTATTTAATAAATAGAGCTTAATACAAAGTTTTCAATAAGACTTACAACAAAGCTGCGTTGGCAATATTGAACACCTTACCATCATATGTGCTATGGCTTAAGTCTCTTCAGCAAGTCATACTCTTTTCTTCTTTCCATCCTATAGTCACTTAACCAATGATGGTGGTATGGCTGCTGCTGCTACTATTACTGCTCCAGCTTTACGAAACTCTATAGTGGTGCGTCAAAGCTTCAAATTCAATGAATAGTTTGTTATAGCAAGCATAAGCATAAGCAATATATACAAATTTTGCACCACACAACACAGAGATGGAGAAGTGTATAGAGTATTGATGATGATGATGCACTTTGCACGACTCAACCGTTCCAACCAGCAGCAGCGCAGCGTGATCGCCAGTCTTTGGCTCTAGATCCAAAGATCTCGTTGGATTAACTTACGAATTCCGATATTATTTACTCTTGCATAGTATTCCAAAGCAGTTGGGTGTTTTTCGTTGATTTGTTATTTTTTTTTTGTTGTTGCTGTTATTTGTCTCATACGCACGGAAAATAATAAAATTTATACAATAACTTTACTCGAATTGAAATAAATATGCAAGACGCCCGCTTGCTTTCATTAAAAAATCGAAATTAAAAATTAATTTATTTTCTTGTCGTTTAAAAAAAAATAAATAAATTTAAGTTTAATTCACGATAGTGTGTTATGTGGATTTGTGGAGTGGATAAAAGACAAACAAAATTAAATAAATAGTAAAATGAATTCTGACTGAGATGAATATGAAGACAATTATTATTTCCCAAAGCAGCCTCACCATACCATAGTAAGAAGGATATACAATTTTTCTTTTTTGTTGTTGTTGTTGTTTGTTAAAGCCAAGTAATACCGCATCTTAGCTATGTGCGCTCACGTAATACCATGAAAAAGGTCACTTTAACTCTTTGTGCTTGTTTTTTTTTTTAATTTTTTTATCAATTTTCCTGTTGTAAGTTTGGTATGGAATATAAGTTTGAGTGGTTATTAACAGTTGCAATATTTTAAATACCAAAACGTCAACGCCAACTTAATGAACAATTAATCAGAAGTATGTTACGCCCATAAAAACACCCAACTCTATGAACATTTCAATCTTTTAATCCTTGGTTTGGTAATAAAAAATAATAATGTTACACCTTAATATCTTCGTTCGATAGTGCATTTGAAATAGTTGAATCATCATCATCAGCATCACACAACAGACACAAAAATCTTATTTTCGGTTTATACCTAGAAGGTGGGTGCAAAAGATTGCATAATTTATTCACATCGTTACCGACTTTTTTAATTAAACTAAAGACATTAAGCCTAAAAATAAAAATTGATGACAAAAAAAAAAAACTGCACCCAAGGCGTTGTCTGCAATATTGCACAAGTTTTAATTGCTAAGTTTTATTTGATTGCCATGGAACGAATGCCTTGAGGATCATTTAAGCCTATGCGAATTGAATATGAATTTATCTATACTAATTTCTTTAAATAATAATTTGGATTCAAATTTAAGCCAACATTTAAATGACAGTTGGAAAACTCGTTTTTAACCGTGATTGATGGGTTGCATTTGAATTCAAATGGAATTCCACAGACCTACCAAACCAAAAGACCGTTCCACATCCACTTTTATATTATGGTATTTTTTGTTTGCTTAAGATATCATATTCCTTTACATTCTACATTATGAATATGCACATACCTGACAAAGATCAAATATTTTAGTTTAGATTTTTTTTTGTTTGATTCGATATTAGAACAATAATATTCTTAAAGTTTTTTGTCGTCTTTAGTGTAACTATTAATAAATAACTCTGTCGATGGTGTATTTTTTATGCGGTGATAGAATTTTCGATACGACAGGTAATTTTTTCCCAGTAAGAATATCTTGTTGAGTAGTTTGTATTTGCGTTTTTCCTTATTAAACAAACTGACCCTATTTTTGAACTTAAAATGCGAAAACCAATTAATTGTACGTTTTATTATTTATCGGCTGGATTCAATTTGACAGAAAATCTTGCATTTTGAAATATAGTATGCACCGAGATATAGTCTATTTACCAAAACGTTGCTGTAATGACTGAAAATAAATATTTCATATAGAGGATTTTCTGATCAAATATAGAACAAATTAATTTTAGTGAAGTTTCATAAAACATTTGAATAAAAATTAAGAATGAGGATGAAGAAATTTAAGATATTAAAATCAACGCATTTCTGGAGTGGAGGTCACTTGTACTTTTAATTTAATAAAAATAAACACAAATAACGATAAACATCTTAACTTCTTTTCTTAAACAATTCTTGAAACTGATCAAAAAATCCAATAAATATTTTTAGTCTGAGAGCTAGTGAACATTTACTCAAAGTGTTTTATACCGCTTCAAATTTTGCGGCCATGTCGTTTGTATCAGTGGGCGCAAAAACTACTAAAATGCACTTTCAAAGTACGACAACAAAAATAATTCCTCTTAAGAAGCTTTATACGGCTCCAAATTTTCATCATTAAAGCCTTGTGCCTATACTAACTAGAATCCATCGGTCTGGCAGCGATACCGTGTACCTAACACCAGTAAAATATCACTTCAAAATGCATTTTTGTGGTCATTGGTCTGTGGTATTGCTGCCAGACCGACGGATTCTGGTTAGTATAGGCACAAGGCTTTAGTGATGAAAATTTGGAGCCGTATAAAGCTCTTTAAGAGGTATTATTTTTGTTGTTGCACTTTGAAAGTGCATTTTAGTGGTGTTGGGGTCGCGATATCGCTGCCAGACCGATGAAATGTAGCTTGCACTGAAAAAAACGACATGGCCACAAAATTTGAAGCGGTATAAAACACTTTGAGTAAATGTTCACCAGCTCTGGGGCTATTAGTATACAATTTTTTAATTCAAGTTTTTTGTTTTAAATTTAAAAGTAAGCACCTTGGTTCCGTTAAAAAAAATGATTTTTTGCAACGCAAGCGCAACGGCTTGTAAAGAACCAGGGTCTAGTGATTAACAACTCGCAACCATTTATGTGTGCGCATGTCGACAGGAATGGAAGGTACCTACAATTTTATGCCGAATCCGAACGGATAGACGGGTAGCACTTACTCATGATAAGTGATAATTTTGAAGGATTTGTCAATTCCTCGCAAGAGGCAGTAGCCTTAAAAAAAACTTTTCAGTTTGTAGGTGCACGACCTCCTCCACAGACCTCTAGCGTGGCAGTCCAACGCAGTAACCATTACGCTACGGGCTTCAACATTCCAAGTCGATAACTGATTTAAAAAAAAAATGTACTATTGGATCTCCTGAACTTGCTCTTGTGTTCCAAGATTATAATAATAAAAAGCTTTGTAGACATAAAGACATTTTCCTTTATGAATTAAATTTTTTTTTGTAAAATTTTGGAATATTTTTTTGTATCGACTGTTTTAAAATTCTTTTTTCCGAATCGTCAAAGCATGGTTTCTAAAAAAAAACGAAACTGTTGTATAAAATTTGTGTTCTATATCGTCCTGAACTTGTAGCTTCCCCGCTCTAGACCAGCTAAAAACCCAAAATTTGAATTTACCTTCTTGGGAATACCAAATTTTTAAACTTATCAGTCATTCCGTTAAGTCTCTTGCTTGATCTATAGGGGACCTACAATGAATGTACACACATTTGTACATACACATACAGACCATTAGACGTCATGACGAAACTCAATTTGTTTGATGGACTTGACAATCTCCATCATCGTAATTTTAGACTTGATTACAACACATTTTATTGATTTCAACACATTTTTTTTTCTGTGTATTTTTGAGTGTGTGTCCTTTTATTTCGTCCTTCCTTGAGAACCTAACGTAAATTGTTCTTATAATACAAATTTGAGAACACAAGATTTCCAACATTTTGATTTATTTTTTTCCCACACAAAAATCTGGACATTTTCAAAATAAAACGTACATTTTGCTACTCTTTGAAATAAATTTTATTCACGAAAAGCAGTGAGTCACCTTTTTTATTGCAATTTAATAATAACAAATATTATTAATTAGCCTTAAATTCGACCATTAACAAATACATGCACACATTATCGTTTGTTCACATCTGTGCTAGATTGCCTTTATTGGTGCCTAGTACATAGGCGCCCGCAGGATTTTTTCCAGGGGGGGAGGGTGGTGGCAGATAAAAAAATGAATATGCAGTTTTTGAATTCGATGTTTTTTTTTCAGTTGTAAGTGATTTTATTTTAAGACTAGAAAATGAGACATTTTATTCGTGTTGACGTTAAATATTTATTAAAGGAAGCAAATATATGATTTTTCTTCAACATTAGTTATTCAGTGAATAGCAACTGCAACCGCCTGCGCCTGGGCTCTTTTCCAAAACGGCCAATTATTTCTATGTAAAAGTTTGTTTGTTCTTTGACAATATTTGGATGAATGTACATCATGCACAACGAATCAAGTCGTTTGTCGTTCATTGTGGATTGAAGCCAAGTTTTTACTTTGCGTAAGGTGCTGAACGATCGCTCATCGGTGCAAGTAGTTGCTGGAATTGAGAGCCCTATACAAAGAGCTGAAAAAATCGATGGAAAAACCCCTCTACACTGTTCAATAAATCAGAAATGTTTGAACAATCATTTCCATTAGTCTGCATTTTGTTAAAACTGTACCACCATCTTGAACTCCGCCAGGAAATTATCTAGAAAGCAGCCATATTTCTCCATTATTTTATGTATAATTATATCGAACTCTGGAGAATCCATAATTTGTATATTTTTTGGTGATAGCTAAAATAGTGAAAATGCAGCTTCATTTTCTTCTGAAAAGCGTTCTGTAAGCGACTTTTTTCGACTCTTTTCTAAAATAACTTTGGGGAGAAGAAGCGGGAACATCGATGGATTTGTTTTTGAATTATTCTTGGACGGCTTAAAACTATGCCTGATTAACTCAGAATTTTTCAATTACCTCCCATCAGCGTTGCCGGTTGGCCACTAAAGGGGCCAAATGGCCCCATTTTTGGGCTAATCCGCATGACCCCGACTTTTTCAGAAATTTCCCAAGTGGCCCCTTTATACGATTTCACTCTTAATTAAATAATTTTCGTTTAGATATGCTAAAAAATTTCAATAAAAAAAAGAATATCACAAAGTTTCTTTTCACAAAACGCTGTCGTTTAGCTACGAAATTTAAATAAGCCACGCAAAATGGTAGCAGGAAGGGACAACACTACAATTTATTTTCGAATTATTGGGAAAACTTAAACAGTTACCTAGTTTTGTTTTGTTGCAATGAGTTCCTTTTTTTCTTGTTTCAAAAATGTCGAATTAAAAAAAAAACGTGAAGAGGAAATTTATTTTTTAATATTTTGTGAAATAATCAAAAAAATAAACTATTTTGGTTTAACTACTGTACACTCTTTTGTTTTGTGTGAACGTGTTGTCGAATTTTTACAATTGTCCCCTTTTTTTTGTCTCGGGCCCCTTTTTAAATTTTCTCCCTCAATTGTTTTCTTTTTTACTGGAGTCAAAAACCTTCTTCGGCTAAATTAAAGCGATGAAAAATAAGAACATTTAAAAATTAAAACATAAGATAACATCGTTGATTATATTTCATTTTAGTTTAGTTATAGTCCTACAAGAAAGTATGGAAAACAAAATATGTGGAGGATTTTATTAATTAAGATTCTTTTTTCGAAACATATTGTTAGTAGGTCAAAAGTAACATGCCAACAAAGTTACAAAATTTTAATTTTGTTAATATTTTCAAAAACTTGGCACATTTCTTATCAAAAATTAAAAAAAAATCTAAAAAAAGTTTGTTGGGCTCTTTTCAATATTGCTACTAAGCTACTTTTGTCTGTATTCCAATAAATATAAAAGATAATGAATATTTTTTTTATTAAAAAAATACCACTTTATACCAGTAGCTTATGAATATTGTAAAATTATTGACAGAATTTCAAAAAAACTGTATTCTTAAAACATTAAGATAAATGTCTATGCAGAATTTCGTCCTCTACACTTCTACAGCATATCTAAATTGTAAATTTTCCCAAAATCTTTGCATTGGCTTTTTAAATAGACGCTAACAATAAAAGTAACCGAAATATTAAATAAAAACTAAAACAACATCCAAGATGACGGTAAAAAGGTAAATTTCGTGAGGGTGAAAAATCTGATATAGGATCTTTGATGAACAGCTTCCGAATAATAGAATTAAATTTGGGGGTGTTAGAAACTGCTGGATACAAATTTTATAAATGCACTGGACCAGGGCGGGCGTCCCAAAAAGTTCAACTTAAGCTTTTCTTATAAGTGTCTTTCAAAATTGAGAAAATCAGCCGTCCAATAGTTCATTTCACAAGAGATCCGTCTTTTATATTCTTAGCTGAGTCCAGATAATTATCGGTTCTTAACTTAAGTTCAGATAGAAAAAGTGCTGCCAGCTCGAATTACAATTTTGCTATCGATAGTTTGTATGAAAACGTCAACATATCTGAGCCAACAAATGAAAATATTTTTTTTTATAAACAAAAAAAAATGAACGACCATTGTTTTGTAAATTAATTTTTTTTTTTTTTTGATTTGTAATTTAAAATTGAGTTTTTTTCACATTTTTTTGTTTCATTAACGATCGGAATAATTTTTTATACGATATTTCTTTTTATTTGAAGGTATTTTGTTTTTATTTTGCATGCTTGTCCAAACGCCGAAAGGTTAGTGATGGCAATTTCTTTTGCTTTGATTACTTTGCTAAGTTCGGATGTCGTTTTTTTCTACAATTTTATCTGAACCTGCAAAAAAAAACACGGCTATTAATGCCGTTTATACAAATATTTATAAAACACAGATGCTTTTGATATTTTAACTTTAAACAAAGCCAACCAAAGGATTTTATGAAAATCTCGATATAATTTTTAAGGAATGCGTTTTATTGAATGCGTAAACGATTTCTAGTTGTTTAAAAAAATAGTTTCCTTGACCCTAAGCTATGAACGAATTAAGAGTTGAATGTAGTCTAATGTTGAGTTTAGCTCATTAAAAAAAAAATAACGAATTTTTGGTAAATTTGACTCTAAATTCGTCTATAACCCAGGGACATTAACTGTTCTGTGTTTTACTCAAAATCAAAGTTCTATCATACTAAAAGAAACACCCTTTGTGATTTTAATATAATGCCAACTTGTACTTTTTCTTCTATTAGGTTTGACGATTAATTATAATAAAAACAAAATATATCTACACACAAAACAAATTATAGCATTAAGGATTAAAAGTCATGAGTGATAAAATTCACTCTTATTCCGTTGACTCCCATGAATTACAATTAACAATGTCAGTACCACAACAACACCATCAACAACAATCTCATCATGAAAATGGGCATAACCCCAGCCAAGATATTCAACTACAAGTAATCATAAAAGAAAATGAGAGTAGTTTACGTAGAACAAAGGCTACTAGCAACACTACATCACCTGTATCTGCGGCAGCCATTATTAAAAAACAACCTGTAACAAGAGCAAAAGACTTACAATTACAAGACGATGACGACACCATCACAATAAACGGCAACGGCCAATATGGAAAAATAAATCTAAATCAGTGCAGAGACTTCCGTATAGCAGCTCAGCACCAGAGGAATGATGAAAACGTGAGTAGAATTATATTATTGTTTGATATTATTTTTTTTATTGTTGTTGTTGTTATTTTTTTTTTCTATAACTTTATTTTATAACTTGAAATGATGTTCGTATATAAAAATTATGTAAGTACTTACAATTATTATTATTGTTCAAACAACTTGAAACTGGGACATTTATTCAGCGGGATTTACGTGGATACATACGATACGTTGGATTAACAAAACCAAAATGAGACACAGCAGTTTTTGTGGAAGCGTTTATAAATTTGTTGGTCAGACAGGCTGGCTTTTCCAGGATAGTTTGAGTAAGAGTAAAAGATGTTCACTTCCGGTTCTGTTTCTTGCCAAGAATTCTTCCCATAGGGAAAGTGGATATAATCGTAGACGAAAATAAATGTATGCAAACATAAAATAAAAAACGTTGGAGGGGTTCTATAAAAAAAACTTTTAAAAGAACAGTAGATTAGGTAGTACTATTATTAATTTGTAATCTGTATGCAAACATAAGACTTAATTTGAATAAAAACACATCAACCCATGCTTAAAATATCTAATTACATATCATAGCACAGGAAAGATAGATATTGTTGTGGAACGAAATATAGGACGGCTGAATTTTGTATAGCTGAAAGAGGGCTATTAGAAAAGCTTATGTCCAGTTTTTCGGGACGCTATCCCCGTGGGGAAATCCGGCATTTTGGAAAACGCGAATTGATCTATATCTCCGAAACTATTGATCGGAGAGGAATTGCAGGGCCAAGCTTGTAGGCAATTAAATTATCTTTCGTTCATTGATACATATTTTTTCGGTACGGGCGATATTTTCAAGGTTATGTCGTCTTATTTTTTGTTTGTTACCATTAACAAATTTTCGTCTTTATCGATTAAGTTTTATTGGTTTAATTGCCTAAAACCTGGCCTTACAGTTTTTCCTCAAAGATCAACAGTTTCGAAGATATAGGTCCATTAGCATTTTCCAAAATGGAGGATTTCATCTGGCTCATGGCGTCCCGAATACCCGGACATAAGCTTTTCCAATAGCCCTCTTTCAGCTATAAAAAATTTAGCGTCCTATATTTCATTCCACAAACAAATCTATCTTTATTGTACTTTATCGGCTCAATTGATTTAGCAGCTAATTCTCCAAAAGCTCTAACTTTGGACAATTGGAAAATTTCAATCATGAGAACAATTTACAAACAATTTAAAGTTTCTTACGAAATGGGAAAATTGTGAAAAAGTATAAATAGTAAAAAAAAATTAAATATAATAACCTCAAAAATATTGTTCACGCAGAAAAAAGTTTTGATGAAAAACAAAAGATAATTTTATTTCCAATAAATTTGACTATGACAACTTTTCACTTCAAATCGATAGTTTCGAAGATATAAATCAATTCGCGTTTTTCAAAATGGCGGATTTCCCCAGGAGGATGGCGGCGTTCGAAAAACTGGGCATAAGCTTTTCTAATAGCCCTCTTTCAGGTATAACAAAATAATCAGTCTTATATTTCGTTCCATAAAACGATTGTGTTTTTGCTTATTTCCTGTACTATGAAACAATTAATTTGATTTGTTTTTATCCATAATATACATATGTATGTACATAAATGTGTGTAAATTTTTTGACAATTTTGATATGCAGTATTATTCAAACTTTTAAGAACCTCCGGTATAAACAAAATAATTTAAATCAGTTTAGCTAATAATGAGAAAGTAGGTATGTAGATCTTTCTACAATAAATAGCTTTTAGAAAAATAACATTTCACATAAAAGTATATCTTTTAAGTATAACCTAATTTTTGATGTGTTACATCTTCGATTATGGTATGGGGCAGTTTTTAGAGGTAATTTCGAGAAAAATGGTGACTTCCGTAAGAGACTCTGTTCTATTGAGCGTATAAAAGTGCTCAAATTTGAAAACTTTACAATTTTGATTTTATGATTTCCTATTGATTTTGTTGATTTGTATCTTTATAATCGTTTTTTTTTTTAATTGAGGAAAAATGTCTGCTAAAATTAGGCCAGATTTCTTGAAAAAATGCCAGAACATTTTTGTTTTGCTCCTTTAAATTGAAAAAAGGTTGAATTTTTGGCTCTCGGAAACTACGCCAGAAGAAATTACACCAGAATTTTTTTGGAAAAATACCAGAAAAATTTGTCTGCTTCTGCTTCAAATTGTAAAAAGAAGCAGAAATTTTTGTAGAAAATAGGCCAGAAACATTATAAAGAAAAAAGGAAATTAGGCCAGAAAATCAATTAATATATTGTGGCCAGAAACTGTTTTAATTTACAAACAAGACAGTTTAAGTACAACATCAGTCTGGCAAGTTTCAAATAAAGTAAATAAAACCATAATTTTTAAAGATATCAACAAATCAGTATATGCATCAAGTTTTAAGGTAGATTTACTTCTAATTGTCCCGAGATTTAAGGTTCGCAATATCCATTGTTCTTAACTACCATAATTAACAAAAAAAAAACTTGCCTCTGATAGCATAACGTACATACCTGTGTCTGGCGGCGATGCGTTCTTAATACATTTTTATTGTGCAGCAAGGCAAATATCAATCAAATTGTGGTTTTTGGCATTTAGAAAACGCAATGGTTGTCGGATTTTTTGTTTATGTAGTCACAAGGCTTGGTTTCACTTAAAGTAAGGCAAATTGTGAACTCTCTTGGTCTATTTGAATTTGGAGTGCGAATAAAAAGACTCTATTCCATTCTTTACCCAACGTTTCGTAAGAATTCCTTACTTCATCAGGGGTATTTATTTATTAAATTTTTGTTTTAAATCACATCATACTTATAGTCCAGTCATTTAGGCGAAAAAAAGGGGTTTGCTTGGAAAGTTTTGGAATAGTTTTGTAAACTTTTCATTTTTATAGATTTTGGGGTGCTCTTTCCGAATTTTCACTTTGCCACCTCGTACCTTTCTCGCTAACACAGCCATACAAGGTTAAATGCCGAAAATATCAGTTTTTCGCAAATATAACTCCGAAACTGTAAATGCTATCGAAAAGTATTTCATACAAAGCTTGTAGATTTTGCAATTTCGAAGATAAAAAGTTTTGACAATTTTTTTTCCGACGACTCACCGTTAAGAAGATATCGACAATTCAAAAAACGTAAAATGTCGAAAATACCCGTTGTTCACGTATAACTCCTAAATGGTTCATATTTTTGAAAATATCTGAATGCAGGGTTTTTACATTATGTAACCCCCTATAGGAAACAATTATTATTTTTTTCTTTAAAACAACTGTTTTAAAGATATAATTATTTTAGAGTTTGACAAAAATTCTTAATTTCTTGTGTTCTACGTTTTACTCTTAAATGACAAAATTGTCGAGAAAAAACTTAGACTCAATTTGTAGACCATAATATTTTCTAGAAAATAGTGTTGACTTTTTTTTCCAGGCAAGTGATAAGTAGCAAGATATTGGTACTTAAATATTGTCAAATGTCGAAAAAATAGTTTTTTTGCATATATCTTTTAAACGGCAAGTTTTATCGAAAAATTGTATAACAAAATTTAAACATTTTTGAAAAGTCGATATCTTCTTAACGGTGAGTCGTAGGAAACAAATTGTCAAAACTTCAAGTCTACAAATCTACAAGTTTTGTATGAAATACTTTTCGATAGCATTTACCGTTTTGGAGTTATATGCGAAAAACTGATATTTTCGACATTTAACCTTGAATGGTGGCGTTAGCGGCAAAGGTGCGAGGTGGCAAAGTGAAAATTCGGAAAGAGCTCCCCAAAATCTATAAAAATGAAAAGTTTTCAAAACTACTCCAAAAAATTTCCAGGCAAAACTACCAAATGACTAGACTATTATTAAAAACTCCCAGTATTGCATCCTCCCGACGACGCGACGGTACTGATACTAATTGGAAAAAGAGGTTTAAGACCGCACACAACTGTAGCGGAACTACACTTCACGACGCGGCAAAACATTATATCTATGAAATTGAAACAAAAAGAAAACTATCAAATTATACAATAAATGACGTTTATATCACAGCTCAGGCTTCAGGTACTTGACTCAATACTAACTCAATATTGTCCATCCCTTTTTAACTTAATAAGCGGAATTAAATTCTCATATTTGTTTTTTCATTTCAAAGGAAATTATAAAAAAACACGTATACGCCACAGTGTACGTAATCGCGAATCCCGATTCAGAAACTCATATTTTCATAATTTCAGTAAGCCAAAATTTGAATTTGGTTAAACTAAGAAAATAAGAAGTGTTAATGTTGGCTTTACATGAAGATTAGATTTACTGTTGAAAAGGTAAACAAATAACTTAGTTAACGGCGATATATGAATGTATTTTCATATTTTTTTTTGTTTCAAAGTTGCAGACGGAATTTTAACGAATGTTGAATAAATCAATGTGTCCGTGAATTTATTTTGTTTTGTATATCTTTAGATTTTCTAAAGTGTGTGTACCAGTAAAATAAAGTGGGGTTTAAAAATAACCAGATGTCTTGCCCAAACAAATTTTTTATCATCAATCCAAAACGCTTCCATGAGGCAAATTAGGATCAAATTGAAGATGTAGATGTAACATATAGTTTCTTCAATTTGTGTGGGATTCGATCGCAAATACTATAACCAATGAGAAAATGAGGCTGCTCCCGCTCAAAAAGGTGTGCTATTTGCATGAAAAATCAAAACGTGCAAGAAAGTGCATAATTTACTCTCTGTGTTTTGTTATTTTCCTATACAACTTTGCAAATATGCATCTCAGGAAAACAACAGTTACAAAATGGCCCAACTCCAATACAAATATGGACTCAAGTTACTCTAGGGCATTAGAAAATTAAGTATCGAAACCCAATTCGAATCGGTCTGATAGTTTCGGTATGAGAGATAATGTTAATTAAGTGCACTGCAAAATTTTTGCGTCAATGCAGTGGTCAAAGTTAGACATTTAAGGTGCCACAAATTGTTTTAAAACATACCTAGAACCCTTTACTATCGTAAAGAATCGTTAATATATATTTATTTTATTTTTTAAGTAACTTTTGTAGCAATTTTAAAAGAACAAAAATCGTATACAAAATCCTTTTTTTAATAAATTATTATTATTTTATTGAAAAAAGCATTTTTAACACGGTTATTTTTTTAATATCACTTATTATTATTGCTACAGAAGTTTCTAAATAAAAAAAACGTTTAGATTTTTCCTGCAAGTAGCACACCTTTCTAAACGGGGACAACCTCTTATTCTCATTGTTCATATTATTTGTGATCGAATCCCACAATAATCTTTGATACTGTATGCAGCGTTGCCGTTTGGCCACTGGCTCCTTTTTTGCGTTCAATCCCCGTGGCCCCGTGTCGTTTAGCTTCGAAATTTGAATAAGCAACGCATTACGATAGCAGGAAGGGACAACACTACAATTTATTTTCGAGTTATTTGGAAAACCACTTTTTGGGCCCCTTTTTAAAATTTTTCAGCGGCAACACTGACTGTATGTTACATCCATGCCAAAATCTTATTTGCCTGGGCTATTAGTCTTTATTAAAATCTTGAGTTTTCGTTAAAATATTGTACTCATTTATGCAATTGGGATGTTGTTTCCAAGTAAACTAGGCTGTACTAAATTTTGAACCAGTTGAGGAGTAACCCATCAATTGGTAACCATCTGTTGATTTGAATTTCAATATTGTTTTTCGAACTTGAAGTCATTTGTATGTTAATATGCACATTAAATGTCCATATAACCTGCATCTCCAACACAGAACTTTCAAATAACAGTTTATTGCAAATAGCTTTTTTTTTTTAAATGTTTCTTATTATCAAAATAAATTTATTTGGTTCAATTAGTTCAAGTCACCTTATTTCCATGCATTTTATGATGACAGTCGATGTTTACCGACTCTTATAAAAATCACAACATAAAGATACTGTGAATTAAATTATTCAAGGGGACAGTAGGTCCGATTTATAATCCAACATTTTTCAGCTGAAATTATTTGTTCAGGGGTACAGTCTATTGCGAAAAAGCGAGTGATAAATCCTACAGGATTATCATTGTCCTGATTATGTGCCTCTCATCATAGCCATTCAAACTAAGAAGAAAATTGGAAATCTTCTCTATTTTACTGACAAATAACATGCACACATGAATAGTTAAAAGTAGGAAGTCACTAGGAAAAATCTCCACAAGACCACAAGACGTCGCCGGCGCGGCGGTCGCGACACTAATTTATTTATGTTTTTTTAAATCTTCCAATTTTAATATCTTTATGATCATTATGATCTTGCCCACTATAAAAAGCGACGCTTTGGCGCCCCAAAAGCTATATACCTACTCAGACATATTATCCGTTAGTTTTCAATTTGTCAACACTCTCACCTACTTTATAACAATAACGATTAACACAATTCACATTCTTTGCATTCTTTTGTTTTCACGTCGTCGCATCGCTTTATAATAAAGATTAAAATAATTATCTATTTCATTCCACTTCGCTAAAACTACACACATATGTATAAATAAAATATATCCAAAATCGAAATTCAATCAATTTCTCTACAAAGACAAATTTTCTGTTACGATTTGAATTATAAATTTAATTTATTCCACCTTAACCACATACCTACTGCTTCTAATATCTTTATCAACAATACCTGCATACATAGTATTAAATAGTATATTATAATGAATATTTACACACGAGTATTATTGTTATAGTTTTATTTTGACTTTTCTTAAAAATTATGCAAACGAAGATAGATAAAGTTGAAAGCGTTATGATCCCACTAATGGGCGAATTTAATACCACGCAGTGTCGGTATTTTCTATTTTTTTTTTTTTTTTTTTTTTTTTTTTAATCGGAATATCTGATCGGAGGTGGCGATAAAAGATACACATATTTAACTTGGGACTAATTTCTGTCACTTATCTCACACCATGTTTTTGTTTTTGTAATTTAATATGAGATATGATGTTGGTTTAATATTCATTTAATCACTTCTCCCTGACTGGGAACGTTTTATAAACCATAGTGAAGGTGTTAATTGGCGAAAATATTTGTTTATTGTTGATCTGATTAAAACACTTAAAAGCTCATTATATTATGCATGCTCAGTTTTGAGGTCCAATAAATTGTAAATAAAGCGTAAAGTTAGGACATATCTCTTTCTCTAGTACTAAAGCAATATACAAATTATTTATTGTTTGAGGCGGTGCCTTAGACTTTTAATGTTAAATAACAGGCTTAATATAAGATGAGATAAGAAGACAAGCGTGTCTCAGAGCATAATCATGCGGATAAACCTGGTCAGGTCATACAAAAATATTTATTAAATAATGTTAGCGAAACTTAGCGAAATATACATTATGGACACCAAAAATTTTTTTTTTTTTACAAAAAACTATCTGCATCTGCAAACCAAAAGCTTCTCCATCTTTTGGTTTTCGAAGTTATTTTATTGAATTTTGACCCATCTGCATTTCAAAAACTCTTTATATGGCGGTAGAGCCGGAACTTCTGTTACTTTTCTTCTCACAAATCCTTACGTTTTTTTGTATTGCCTCAAAT
This sequence comes from Melangyna quadrimaculata, assembly GCA_949320155.1. Taxonomy (NCBI): domain Eukaryota; kingdom Metazoa; phylum Arthropoda; class Insecta; order Diptera; family Syrphidae; genus Melangyna; species Melangyna quadrimaculata. Next base: position 61,435,126 of record OX439483.1, on the reverse strand, counting down.
GAAGTCATTGGCTTAGCCCAAACAAATTAACAATGTTTCCCGAAACCTCCAGCATTAACTTATCAACCATGCCTCTAAAAGGCTAACTTAACATTACCAATCATAAAATAACATTACCATATTTTTTAATTATAAAGAATAATTTTTTTTTACATTTCTGCCTGAAAGGTTAAACAAAAATCATTTAATCAACAGACTTCTAGCAATTCAACAAAACATAATTTTTATTTCTCTTTTGAGCCATATGGATATGTTCCTGAAGTCTTACATCATCATCCTACGATTTTTCTAGCTTCGGAGAAAACAGACAAGAAACCCAAATGCTGGGATTCAATTTATTTAAATGAATCCATTAGTAATTTGATATCCGACAAACTATTGGAACGCACATGGAAATACCTCAAATGGCCATTGTTGTTATTTCTTATCTCCACATTTTTGGGCCTCATCACATATACCTGTCTGAATAGTAGAAATACCAGATCTATAAAATCCAATTGTTTAAATTTGACTGCAAACACTAATTGCCTGCTGATGGATGCTACCGAAATTGATAATAAAAATAACACTAATTCGAACATATTAAATGATGAGAAAATCTTAGATACATACTTACAAAGGGAGACAAATTTTCAAGATGATGAAGAAAAAATAGATGAACAAAACGATGTTGAAAAAGATCACGACGTAAAAGACGTAGAAGCTTCTGAGGCTATTCTAACAGGATCAACAACTCTTCTGAGACCAATTATTGTGCCACAATTAACTCACTCTGGCTATAGGGAGAAGAATAATTATTTAGATAAAGTATCCAAAAATGATTATACAATTATTGAAAGAAAACCAAGTCAAAAGTATGAAGAGCCTATCGCAAATACAAAAATTCAAAAACCTTATGGCCAAGGCAATGTTGCAGAAGTCAAACCTAATTCGAAAATTAAAATCCCTTATGGGCAAGAGAGTAGTGGTAGGGGAACAGATACAAAGAACACTACCGATGGAATCAAAGTTATAGGATTCACCTCAGGTCATCAGAATAATTTCGGAATACCCATTGAAGAAGACGAACGAATGTTAAGACTACTCAATGATGAGCTCAGTAGGCTTGAGAAACAAACGGTAAGCTCCTTTTAGACAAATCTTACTAAAATAATTTTGTTTTATAATGTTTTTTTCTAGGAAAATATGAATGTTGTAGGTCGAACTGAAAGTTCTTTGATAGTATCACCAACAGTGCCTCATATTATACACGAAGTCCGAGAGTATGTTACATCCAGCAGTAGACCCTTCGAAGAAATACAATGCCAATCAACATCACTGCCCATGTGTAGAGGAGTTTTGCAATACGATTTGACATCTTCCAATGCGAAAAGTTTATATTTGAGTTCGGTTGAGTTGGAAGTTTTTGAAACTCTCATATCGTCTAACTGCTCGGCCAGGGCAATTGAATTTGTGTGTTCGAGTCTTGAGCCTGAATGTCGTCCAACACAAATTGGAATCCTGCAGCCATGTAAAAGGATTTGCAAATGTATTTAAAAACAACATATTTATTTACTTTTAATGTATAAATGTCCTATATTGTTTTTTTTATTATTTTTTATTCAAGCCATTTTAGAAGCATGCTCCAGCTTAATTGCTAGCTCAGACATTCTAACATACACCTTTGACTGTGATAAATACCCCGACTCATATGATCGCAATGTATGCGAAGATCCAACCCGAAGAAGTGACTGCTACGATGATGAATTCAAATGTGAAGATTTATCTTGTATCCCTAGCCAATGGCAATGCGATAACATTAAGGATTGCAGTGAAGGAGAGGACGAATTGGGTTGTTTAGTATGTAGCCCCGAGGAATTCCGCTGTCGTTCCAACGAGAAATGCTTAACGGACGAATACAGATGTGATAAAAATGAAGATTGCGATGATGGATCTGATGAACATGATTGTTATTCGGAAAATTATGAAACTGAAGACCCACAATTGTATCCGAGAATTTTTTCGTTTGCTAGTTTTCTCTTGCCAAATTACACAAGTGAGAATACTTTTACTGCGATCGCGGCTGATGAAGACCGTTTGGCTGCTGGAAGCGAACTCAATGAATCGTTAGCATCGGCAAGTGGAACAAACATCTTGCATGGAATTGCCGCCACTCTAGATGAAATCAAAAACGGTTCAGTGAATATTTCAAGGAATTTAGGTAAGAGAGTTGGTATATATATGTGTGCATATTTACCCACTGGCCCGATTTGGATCGGATATACAAAACTTTCTAAATAAAAAAAAATATATATATATTCTTAGTAATCTCTTAAGTCCATCCTCTAAAATTACTAAAATTAAATCGGATACCAAAAAATGTGCTTTTACCCTATTTCACCCAGTAAACAGCAGACTTTTAAACAAATATTTATTCCTCAATTGTTCTTCGAAGTCCATCCTTCAAATAATTACTATTCAAATACAAAAAGGTGCCTTAAATCGATTAGGTTTGTTTTTTTGGGTTTACCCTTGTTCACCCTATAAATTGCAAAATTTTGAAAAATATACATCTCATTAGCAAACTTCATCATCTTCTACCAACGTTACCATTAAAACATACAAAACAAAATTGGAATCGAATATCATTTTTTACTTGCGATATACGTAGTATAGGGCAAGTTTAGGATTCGTACAAAAAAAATTCGAGATGATAATTTTCTCTAACATTACGATGATAGAGAACGCGAAAAAAGTGGGTCTCGCAATTCTGTATGTCTGTCCGTCTGTCTGTACCTCGAACTGCAGCCTAAACGGCTGAAGCGATTTTTTTCCCCTAGAGGGGAAATTGAAATTTTTTTTAGCTCAAAAACTAACGGTACCTGTCATATATTGGCTATACAAAAATTGATTTATTTCGAAAACGGCTCTAACGATTTTCAAAAAAAATTTACGGGGTACTAAAATTACTAAAATAAATCTTTTGGTAGAAAAAAAAATGTATAACTGTTATTAACGGTACCTGTCATACAACCGATTTTTTGGTCACTTACAATTTTAACAATTTTGCATATAAAAATTTTCAAAAAAAAAAAAATTATTTGGATTTTTAAAAAAATATTGAATTTTTTTGTCTTGAAAATTCAATATCTTGAAATTTGTATTTTATTAAAAACTAAAAGTTGGCATACCAAATTTTATTTTAAAAAATGTTCAAGAATTTTTATATATAAAAAATTAATTTAAAAAAAAAGCGCTCTAGCGATTTTCGATTTTTTTTTTCATAAATTCATATTTATTAAACAAATCAGATAACATATTTTTTTTTGAGCTCTATCTGTTTTAGCTATTAAAATAACTAATTTACAATATTTCATAGTAATCATTTATTGTTTTTAAAACTTTTTATTTTGAATTATATCATATTGTTATGGAACCAATACATACATATGTACGTTGACTATTTCAAGCTACGTTAAAGTTGTTAGCTACGAGAGCAAGTTTTGTGCGATCCAGTCGTGCCCATTTTTAGTTTTACCCCAATTCACCCTATAAATAGTTTAATTAACAACAAACAAAAGACCTTAACCATTCCCTTAGTTGATCCTCTCAAACACCAAAAGAATTTTAAGAATCGTACATGTGGTTTATGAGATCACCCGGAACAAACAAAAAAAAAAAAAACAACTTTTCCCACTAATTAAAATACATAGACTATTGGTTGTTATTAAACCTAGGTACTTATTTGAAAACCTTAATCTGTATTTCGGAAAAACAAAATTTGCACAATGAAATCTCCATATAACAAATTTAAAATTAAACAATAAAAAAAAGATTACCTAAACCTTCCCAATTATAGCCAACTTCCAGGATAGCAAAGAAATTATGATGACAAGTGATTCAGAAAACAAAATGAAAATTTCCCATAACAACAGCAGTAGCAGCGGCAGCAGCGCAAGCAATGTTACCGAAGTGAATACAAATGAAAGTAAAAGTAAATTAACAACGCCTTCACCTTCCTCATGTTCTGGAAATGAATTGAGATGTGTGAGTGGAAAATGTATCACAGTTGATCAGCTTTGCGATAAGGTAAGTAAAAGTTTACCTACATGAAATTCAAACATATGTATATATAAAATTGAATTTTTGAATAAATTAAAGATAATGGATTGCCCTGACGGTGAAGATGAACTTATGTGTACCTATGAAGAACGTCCGAAACCTAAAAAGCCTTAAAAAAAAAAACAAACAAACAAAACAATAAGTGGTGCTGATGATATAAACAAGGAATAAGAGTGTTAATTTAATTAATTAATTCAAAAATAAATTGTATTTATGTAAATAGTAAGATATTTTTTTTTTGTATTGTTATGTATTTTTCAAATAATAATGATTTTATGTACATACACGAAAAAAACATTTGTATCTATGCATTTCAATTATTAAAAGTACCTAATTTTGAATTAAGAAGATGTTGTTTAAATTATATGTGCGCCCACTTGTTTTTTATCGCACCAATGATTGATGTGTGTAGATCTGTACTAGTTTTCTTACCGCGCGATCAACCTTACCTGCATCATAGCCCCCATTGCTTGAGCTTAAGGATGAGTCCCTTTTATCTAAGTTAGAAATAAAAACTAACATGTTTTACATACAAATTTATTAGTTGAATGTTACAAATTATGTACATTCGTTATACATCTAATAAATACATTTTAAAAAATCTATTACTATCCCCATGTAATTTTGACATGGTTTTATTTGTGCTTCCCGTGTGTAGAAAATAAAATAAAATAAAAAATACAAATACAAATTTTGTAAATATCAATAAGGCACTTTTTTCGATTTGTAAATAAATGACACATAAATACAACAACAAAAACATTAATCGAGTGCTATCTTAAAAATGCATATAAATAATCAATTTGTATTTTCTCAACAACAAGTGCTTTAGAAATATACCTATATTTTTTTTTGTAAATCGGCATAGCACCAAACATAAACTAAATACCTATGATTTTCCAAATATAATAATAATTGCGGAATGAGAATGATTTTATGATAAAACAGTTTACAACACAACATTTAATTTATAAATAATATATTTTTTTTTAAATTTGGCACATTTGTGTGCAGCTTAAATGCATATCTATATTAAAATATAGACATGCGAGTTAATACCACCATGGCATACATACAAACAAAAATGATTGCACATGAAACAGTTTATATGTACTCTTATCTTAACTTATGTGCGTTGATTTAATCAATTCGACAAGATTCTGATAATCAGGATCATTTGCAAAAAAATCAGTTAAAAAGCGAAATGTTGGACGATCCTTGGGTTTGTAATTCCAACAATTCTCCATGATTTTGTAAACATTATCAGGACATTTGAGTGGTTTTTGTAAACGTTGACCACTTTCGATTAATTCAATTGCATCGACTCCTCTAATATCACCATATGGTGGATCTCCCAATGAAAACATTTCCCACAATGTAACACCGAAAGACCAAACATCACTTGCGTGTGAAAAATAGCCGTTGTTGTAACTTTCAGGAGCATACCTTAGAAATGATAAATTTTTTATGAGTTTATCAATATACACAAATTTGTTGAAATTTACCATTTAATTGGCCACTTCCCGCCTTGAGTTGCTTGATAGCAATCTTTATCTTTACCCATTGCTCGTGAAAGTCCAAAATCACTTATTTTAGCTTGATTTCTTGATGCGAGCAATATATTTCTAGCAGCCAAATCTCTATGGACAAAGTGTTGCGATTCTAAGTAATTCATCCCTGGAAGTATATTCAAAAAACATTAAATTAGTTTTTAAAGAAAATGAACTTAGAAATAAAAAAGTGCAGTTCCTAGATGTTTAATGACTAATAACGGTTTTTATGCAAAACAAAAAAAAATCAACCGACACAAAATATTCCTCATACGCCATAGTGAACATTATTTTATTAGAATATTACGCATACGCCCTAATGAACTTCATAAAGCTAACTACTAAATTAACAGATTTGGTATAGAGGTTGAAATTCTCAACAACCCAATTGACAGTTTGGTGCATCCCTACATACATAAAAGTGCATTTAAGTCTGATTGCCTTTAAAAAAATAAAAATTGTTACTAAGATTATTTAAACAATTTTTTTTTTAAACACACTAGGGTGCTCCTTATAAAAACGAAAAAATAGAATTTTGATGCTGGCAGAGGTTCTTAAGTTTCAAGAAAAAAAGAATGTTATCCAAGCTTTAAGTCTCTAATGACAAGCCGTGCCGATTAGCAAGAGAAGTTTCTTATGGGAATTACTTAAGATTTTCAGCATAAAATAGTTCATTACAACTTGAGGGATTATTATTATTATTAACGGGCTCCAGGATGCCAACAATACTTTCAATGTTGGATGTATGAACCTTCCAAGTCAAAAATATGGCGTTGAAGCATTATTTCGAAGTAGTAATAACACTAAATTTGTATAAAGTAAATGGATTAGAGCAAGAAAAACTGCCGGTCGAGTATTTTATTTTTCATTAATTTTTCAATATTTTGAAAAGTAAAAGTCCTAGAACAATCCGGTTTTCATTGTTTGACTAAGAATTGGGAAGAGCATACAATTTTGAAAAGAAAAGTGGTACTTAATTACGTAAAATTAAAAAAAAAGAAAGCTCGAATTGTTTTTTTGGGTTTTAGCATTATTTTTTTTTAATGTTCATTAAAGCAACTTTATTTAAATAGAAAATAAAGGAAAAAGTTTCTATCTTAACAAAAAGATATTACATGGTATTGTTGGTGTTGCATTGATTTTTAATAATTGTTTTCTATTTTCGGTCATTTTTTTTAGAAAATTGCCCATTCCGCCTTAACGGAACGGAATAGACCCTTCTCGCTCAACCAAACCTACACGCTCTACCTTTTTGTCACAACTTATGCGAATTTCCCTGTATATTGAAGTTACGAAAGACGTTATTTTCGAAGGTACTTTTAAAGGATGAAATTTAACAATCTAAACAAAGCCACTACAAAACCATCTCGAATATATAGAACAAACTTTTTGTTTCCCAAAAAAGTTCTGGAAGTGCTTTCTAAAAATAAAAAAAGAGTGTGTGTAGCAGTGCATACACGCGTATGAAGTAAAACTTCTTTATCGTTGCAAAAATTATTTGCTGCAAGATGGCTTTAACATATAAAATCTAACAACCCTATTACGGCTATCAAATATCAACACGATATTTGATAATATTTAATATTATCTATTATTAATATTAAATATTATCAACCAAATTGATGAATCGGTATTGGTGATCAATTATCAATAATAGGTTTGTTCAGTGAAATGGATCTAGATTAGTACAGAACAGCACAAATTGTCAGAACAAGTTAGAACAGAAAAATGCAGCACATGCACCAATGTGATTTGCATTTTCCGATTAGCTTCGAAGAAGTGCAAAATTAAATTTAATTTGGTTGGAATAAGTTAAGAATTATTATTTTTTTTTAAAAGATATTGATATTTGTTCAGATAATTCCGACATTTTTATAACTTTGACTACTTTGATTATCAGTGATAACATTGGGTACGTTCAGATGATGATAGATTGTGATTGGCCAGCTGTCGAAAGTTCCCTTCATTTGAAACAATTTTACTCACGGATCACACAATCTTGTATTTTTCTGATGTTTTCTGTTCTTTTCTGTTCCGAACAGATTTATTAAACAGACCAATTTTTGATGAACTGTGAATTTTAAGAATTATTGTGAATAAATTGTACATCAAATTTTCACTTCCATCAGCTCCACCAATTTAGCAAGCTGTTTTTGTTGCATATAATTTGACTACTTTGTAAAGAAAATTGTTCTAAATAAATAGCAATATGTAAGAAGTACAAACTACTTGCGTTTTTAATCCAAATAACAAAATAAAAGTAAGATGAAAATACTAGAAAATAGTCTGGTGGACTGACGGCAAATAATTATTTTAAACGTCAAACGAAATAGGTTATATTCACAATAAATTTTTGTTCGTTATTCACAATGAGTCACAATATAAAATAAACACATTCCTTGGGGTACACATTATCGATTATCTTTGACAAATCTGTTTGACGTCAAATTGCCAACCGATACAAACTATTGTGAGCAATGCACGAAAAATACATAAATATAAATACAAACAAAATAGGTGAAGGTTTTATAGACGTTTGCTTTTAATTTCTTTTAATTAAAAGAAGGATTGGAAGATCGAGTTGGATTAGGGTCGAATTTAAAACCCATATTTTTCGTCATTTGAGTTCAACGCCTAATTTAGAGTTGAGTTGGAATGGTATTGAGATAACATAAAAAGGAATGGCATGAATATTATTTACTTAACACCAAAAACAAATAAAATTAAATAATTTTAATTGTTCTACGCATATATATGAAAACAAATACACAGTGCTTTACAGCCCGACTCCACAGGCCATGAACGATGTCCATAATCCAATCTACAATCAAATCCTCAATCTGATTTGTATGGATATGTCACTGCTTGGACATGGATTTTTGCGACTCCATGGGATTTTTTTTTAGACATGTTCCATAGTCCGGCCATCGTTCATGGCCTGTGGAGTCGGGGTGTTAATAGATGGTCGTCAGCACATCTATCAAAGCAACTCGACTCAGTGTTTTTGTCACAAATTTAGACTAGACTACGCTCCTGAAGTAGAGTTGAGTTGGTTGAAGCTCATTTCAACTCAATACAGGTTTACAAAGGGTGGAAGACAGCTGGCTGAGGTAAATACGATATGCGTTATTTTATGTTGGAAAAATGTTCCAAACAGCTATTTGGAAGAAATTCCACTACTTGTATGAAATCGAATAACATCCACTAATCGAAATAACCCGCAAGGCCAAATGATATACACAGCCCATTTTTACGGTTCGTTTTGTCTTTTTTAATGTTCGTGAAAATCGTACGTACTTCTTTCATTATTTTTACGTTTATATAATTTGGATTTGTTTTGTGGTAAGATAATTACTATTAATTGTTATTTAATAATTGTTATTTACATCAAACCTTAAAACGAATTACTGTGTAATCAAGTTCATAAATATTAGAAACATGCCATGTTAATACGACCCACAAGTAGTATTAAGTGTGATGGACATGTTGACAAGTTTGCTATATTTATATCAAAAGTTTTCCATATTTCCATATTTAAATGATAAATGTAATTATCACGTTTGGTAGCATATTTACTACCGTGCGCACTTACATTGATTGCAACGCATTAATGTGATTAAAAAAATATGAACTACCTTCCATGCAGCCGTGCACTTCAAACATGCACCATGTAAGCATGAACTGCCTTCCATGCAGCCGCGCCGTGTAAACATAAAACAGTTGCGCAGTGTAAACGTCAAACATGCCCCATGTAAAGTCCCGATCTACATTGCCCGATTTTTCCACGAATATTTTTCCAGAAATCGTATGTACACACAGAACGATTTTTTCAATGAGATTTTTTCCTTGTCTTCTTCATTTTTTATTTCTGTGCTCTTCATTTTTCATTAATATTCACTCACACCATCAAACCAACGGCACACTGACACCGAACACACACCAAAAACTGGAAAGAGGGTGAAGGAGAACATAAACAGACTAGAAAAATCGTTCGAGTTTTGTGGTACAAATGATTTGATTCCTACCCCTCACTTTTCACTCCCTTCACCAACAAACAAAAGATCGGCACTGGAAAAATCGTTCAATGTAGACCGGGACAAACCAATCAGTTAATTGTGAATGCACCACGATAAAAGTTTTCTGAACATCTAACTTTGCCAATGTTCAATTTCCCCTTTTTGTCATTTTTTTCTCCTACCAAGTTTCAAATTGCACCCTGAATAAAGAAGTTTCACTTTAAAAATATATATATTACATGCGTATATAAAATACAATAGAATCGTATCGTGCGATACATCGATAGAAAGTTGGCACTCCCTAGATAACGAATATGCAATTTGTAATCTTCTGTGAAGCTTAATTTCCTTGGACATCAAGTTTAGAGAAAAAAAAAGAGTGTCAAGGACGTATACTTTGGTCGCAAAATGAGTTTAAAGATAAAAGTTCGTTTTCCGTATCATATGATAAATGACTAGATCACGTTTCTTGGGATAGAGGTAGTAAATATACTTTAAAAGTCAGCGGAAAAACAACGATCCCAAAAAATGCAGCTGATAGAAGAGAATTTCCGGTGAAAAACATACGCTCGGTTTCAAGAAAGCGAAAAACTTTCATCAGCAGTTTCTGAAAGCAGAAATCGTTTTCTGAAAGTGGTTTGCTTTCTTTAAAACGCTTTCAGGAACTAGTTACACAGTGAAAGTTTTTTTTTGTAAAAGCATTTTTAAGAAAGCATATCACTTTCTGAAAACGGTCTCAAGAAAGTGCATTTATGGAACTGTAGACATCCAAAGTCATGCAAACTTTCAAAACTCAAAAAAATCGATTTTAATGGATTTACTTTGAATTAAGATATCTCCGCAACCAGACCTCCTAGAATGTTCTAGTTTTCAGCTATGGATAACTCTTAAAAAACTAATGAAGCGTTTTGCAAGCGAAAATGACGTCATAGCCTTATTTGCGGAACTGTGGGCATCCGAAGTCATACAAGCCTTCATAACTCAAAAAAATAACTTTGAATGCAAATATCTCGAAAACTAGACCTTATAAAAGGGTTTGCTTTGGATGTGCTGGTTGCATTTGACAAAACCTTTCTATATATGTACGTTTCAATGGGTTCCAGAGACTTTCGTAAAAAAATGCATTTTTAGTGATAAGGGGGTAGCCCATGCTTTTTTTCGAAAATCGATTGGAAAAAAAAAGTTGAGTTTTGAACGGCAATGCAAAGGCCTGACCGTTATCTGTTCAACAACGTTAACCGCAACCTCTTACGAGCCTTATTTTGGAAGTTATGGCCATATTAAGATTTTTAGGTTTTGGGTTGAAACAAGGAAGATTAACTTTGAATCAAAATTTCTCTGCAACCAGAGCCCACACAAAAGCAATGGATAGCTCTCCAAAAAGTGATTAAGCGGTTAATAAACCGCAAGGCCTTCCGAGCCTAATTTGTGGAACTGTAGACATCCAAAGTCATGCAAACTTTCAAAACTCAAAAAAATCGATTTTAATGGATTTACTTTGAATTAAGATATCTCCGCAACCAGACCTCCTAGAATGTTCTAGTTTTCAGCTATGGATAACTCTTAAAAAACTAATTAAGCGTTTTGCAAGCGAAAATGACGTCATAGCCTTATTTGCGGAACTGTGGGCATCCGAAGTCATACAAGCCTTCATAACTCAAAAAAATAACTTTGAATGCAAATATCTCGAAAACTAGACCTTATAAAAGGGTTTGCTTTGGATGTGCTGGTTGCATTTGACAAAACCTTTCTATATATGTACGTTTCAATAGGTTCCAGAGACTTTCGTAAAAAAATGCATTTTTAGTGATAAGGGGGTAGCCCATGCTTTTTTTCGAAAATCGATTGGAAAAAAAAGTTGAGTTTTGAACGGCAATGCAAAGGCCTGACCGTTATCTGTTCAACAACGTTAACCGCAACCTCTTACGAGCCTTATTTTGGAAGTTATGGCCATATTAAGATTTTTAGGTTTTGGGTTGAAACAAGGAAGATTAACTTTGAATCAAAATTTCTCTGCAACCAGAGCCCACACAAAAGCAATGGATAGCTCTCCAAAAAGTGATTAAGCGGTTAATAAACCGCAAGGCCTTCCGAGCCTAATTTGTGGAACTGTAGACATCCAAAGTCATGCAAACTTTCAAAACTCAAAAAAATCGATTTTAATGGATTTACTTTGAATTAAGATATCTCCGCAACCAGACCTCCTAGAATGTTCTAGTTTTCAGCTATGGATAGCTCTTAAAAAACTAATTAAGCGTTTTGCAAGCGAAAATGACGTCATAGTCTTATTTGCGGAACTGTGGGCATCCAAAGTCATACAAGCCTTCATAACTCAAAAAAATAACTTTGAATGCAAATATCTCGAAAACTAGACCTTATAAAAGGGTTTGCTTTGGATGTGCTGGTTGCATTTGACAAAACCTTTCTATATATGTACGTTTCAATGGGTTCCAGAGACTTTCGTAAAAAAATGCATTTTTAGTGATAAGGGGGTAGTCCATGCTTTTTTTCGAAAATCGATTGGAAAAAAAAAGTTGAGTTTTGAACGGCAATGCAAACGCCTGACCGTTATCTGTTCAACAACGTTAACCGCAACCTCTTACGAGCCTTATTTTGGAAGTTATGGACATATTAAGATTTTTAGGTTTTGGGTTGAAACAAGAAAGATTAACTTTGAATCAAAATTTCTCTGCAACCAGAGCCCACACAATGCTCTAGTTTTCAGCAATGGATAGCTCTCCAAAAACTGATTAAGCGGTTAATAAACCGCAAGGCCTTCCGAGCCTTATTTGTGGAACTGTAGACATCCAAAGTCATGCAAACTTTCAAAACTCAAAAAAATCGATTTTAATGGATTTACTTTGAATTAAGATATCTCCGCAACCAGACCTCCTAGAATGTTCTAGTTTTCAGCTATGGATAACTCTTAAAAAACTAATTAAGCGTTTTACAAGCGGTTCAATGGGTTCCAGAGACTTTCGTAAAAAAATGCATTTTTAGTGATAAGGGGGTAGTCCATGCTTTTTTTCGAAAATCGATTGGAAACAAAAGTTGAGTTTTGAACGGCAATGCAAAGGCCTGACCGTTATCTGTTCAACAACGTTAACCGCAACCTCTTACGAGCCTTATTTTGGAAGTTATGGCCATATTAAGATTTTTAGGTTTTGGGTTGAAACAAGAAAGATTAACTTTGAATCAAAATTTCTCTGCAACCAGAGCCCACACAATGCTCTAGTTTTCAGCAATGGATAGCTCTCCAAAAACTGATTAAGCGGTTAATAAACCGCAAGGCCTTCCGAGCCTTATTTGTGGAACTGTAGACATCCAAAGTCATGCAAACTTTCAAAACTCAAAAAAATCGATTTTAATGGATTTACTTTGAATTAAGATATCTCCGCAACCAGACCTCCTAGAATGTTCTAGTTTTCAGCTTTGGATAGCTCTTAAAAAACTTATTAACCGTTTTGCAAGCGAAAATGACGTCATAGCCTTATTTGCGGAACTGTGGGCATCTAAAGTCATACAAGCCTTCATAACTCAAAAAAACAACTTTGAATGCAAATATCTCGAAAACTAGACCTTATAAAAGGGTGCTGGTTGCATTTGACAAAACCTTTCTATATATGTACGTGTCAATGGGTTCCAGAGACTTTCGTAAAAAATGCATTTTTAGTGATAAGGGGGTAGTCCATCCAAAGTCATGCAAACTTTCAAAACTCAAAAAAATCGATTTTAATGGATTTACTTTGAATTAAGATATCTCCGCAACCAGACCTCCTAGAATGTTCTAGTTTTCAGCTATGGATAGCTCTTAAAAAACTAATTAAGCGTTTTGCAAGCGAAAATGACGTCATAGCCTTATTTGCGGAACTGTGGGCATCCGAAGTCATACAAGCCTTCATAACTCAAAAAAATAACTTTGAATGCAAATATCTCGAAAACTAGACCTTATAAAAGGGTTTGCTTTGGATGTGCTGGTTGCATTTGACAAAACCTTTCTATATATGTACGTTTCAATGGGTTCCAGAGACTTTCGTAAAAAAATGCATTTTTAGTGATAAGGGGGTAGCCCATGCTTTTTTTCGAAAATCGATTGGAAAAAAAAAGTTGAGTTTTGAACGGCAATGCAAAGGCCTGACCGTTATCTGTTCAACAACGTTAACCGCAACCTCTTACGAGCCTTATTTTGGAAGTTATGGCCATATTAAGATTTTTAGGTTTTGGGTTGAAACAAGAAAGATTAACTTTGAATCAAAATTTCTCTGCAACCAGAGCCCACACAATGCTCTAGTTTTCAGCAATGGATAGCTCTCCAAAAACTGATTAAGCGGTTAATAAACCGCAAGGCCTTCCGAGCCTTATTTGTGGAACTGTAGACATCCAAAGTCATACAAACTTTCAAAACTCAAAAAAATCGATTTTAATGGATTTACTTTGAATTAAGATATCTCCGCAACCAGATCTCCTAGAATGTTCTAGTTTTCAGCTTTGGATAGCTCTTAAAAAACTTTTTAAGCGTTTTGCAAGCGAAAATGACGTCATAGCCTTATTTGCAGAACGGTGGGCATCTAAAGTCATACAAGCCTTCATAACTAAAAAAAACAACTTTGAATGCAAATATCTCGAAAACTAGACCTTATAAAAGGGTGCTGGTTGCATTTGACAAAACCTTTCTATATATGTACGTGTCAATGGGTTCCAGAGACTTTCGTAAAAAAATGCATTTTTAGTGATAGCGTTTTGCAAGCGAAAATGACGTCATAGCCTTATTTGCGGAACTGTGGGCATCCGAAGTCATACAAGCCTTCATAACTCAAAAAAATAACTTTGAATGCAAATATCTCGAAAACTAGACCTTATAAAAGGGTTTGCTTTGGATGTGCTGGTTGCATTTGACAAAACCTTTCTATATATGTACGTTTCAATGGGTTCCAGAGACTTTCGTAAAAAAATGCATTTTTAGTGATAAGGGGGTAGTCCATGCTTTTTTTCGAAAATCGATTGGAAAAAAAAGTTGAGTTTTAAACGGCAATGCAAAGGCCTGACCGTTATCTGTTCAACAACGTTAACCGCAACCTCTTACGAGCCTTATTTTGGAAGTTATGGCCATATTAAGATTTTTAGGTTTTGGGTTGAAACAAGAAAGATTAACTTTGAATCAAAATTTCTCTGCAACCAGAGCCCACACAATGCTCTAGTTTTCAGCAATGGATAGCTCTCCAAAAACTGATTAAGCGGTTAATAAACCGCAAGGCCTTTCGAGCTTTATTTGTGGAACTGTAGACATCCAAAGTCATGCAAACTTTCAAAACTCAAAAAAATCGATTTTAATGGATTTACTTTGAATTGAGATATCTCCGCAACCAGACCTCCTAGAATGTTCTAGTTTTCAGCTTTGGATAGCTCTTAAAGAACTTATTAAGCGTTTTGCAAGCGAAAATGACGTCATAGCCTTATTTGCGGAACTGTGGTCATACAAGCCTTCATAACTCAAAAAAACAACTTTGAATGCAAATATCTCGAAAACTAGACCTTATAAAAGGGTGCTGGTTGCATTTGACAAAACCTTTCTATATATGTACGTGTCAATGGGTTCCAGCGACTTTCGTAAAAAAATGCATTTTTAGTGATAAGGGGGTAGTCCATCCAAAGTCATGCAAACTTTCAAAACTCAAAAAAATCGATTTTAATGGATTTACTTTGAATTAAGATATCTCCGCAACCAGACCTCCTAGAATGTTCTAGTTTTCCGCTATGGATAGCTCTTAAAAAACTTATTAAGCGTTTTGCAAGCGTAAATGACGTCATAGCCTTATTTGCGGAACTGTGGGCAACCGAAGTCATACAAGCCTTCATAACTCAAAAAAATAACTTTGAATGCAAATATCTCGAAAACTAGACCTTATAAAAGGGTTTGCTTTGGATGTGCTGGTTGCATTTGACAAAACCTTTCTATATATGTACGTTTCAATGGGTTCCAGAGACTTTCGTAAAAAAATGCATTTTTAGTGATAAGGGGGTAGCCCATGCTTTTTTTCGAAAATCGATTGGAAAAAAAAAGTTGAGTTTTGAACGGCAATGCAAAGGCCTGACCGTTATCTGTTCAACAACGTTAACCGCAACCTCTTACGAGCCTTATTTTGGAAGTTATGGCCATATTAAGATTTTTAGGTTTTGGGTTGAAACAAGAAAGATTAACTTTGAATCAAAATTTCTCTGCAACCAGAGCCCACACAATGCTCTAGTTTTCAGCAATGGATAGCTCTCCTAAAACTGATTAAGCGGTTAATAAACCGCAAGGCCTTCCCAGCCTTATTTGTGGAACTGTAAACATCCAAAGTCATGCAAACTTTCAAAACTCAAAAAAATCGATTTTAATGGATTTACTTTGAATTAAGATATCTCCGCAACCAGACCTCCTAGAATGTTCTAGTTTTCAGCTTTGGATAGCTCTTAAAAAACTTATTAAGCGTTTTGCAAGCAAAAATGACGTCATAGCCTTATTTGCGGAACTGTGGGCATCTAAAGTCATACAAGCCTTCATAACTCAAAAAAACAACTTTGAATGCAAATATCTCGAAAACTAGACCTTATAAAAGGGTGCTGGTTGCATTTGACAAAACCTTTCTATATATGTACGCGTCAATGGGTTCCAGAGACTTTCGTAAAAAAATGCATTTTTAGTGATAAGGGGGTAGTCCATCCAAAGTCATGCAAACTTTCAAAACTCAAACAAATCGATTTTAATGGATTTACTTTGAATTAAGATATCTCCGCAACCAGACCTCCTAGAATGTTCTAGTTTTCAGCTATGGATAGCTCTTAAAAAACTAATTAAGCGTTTTGCAAGCAAAAATGACGTCATAGCCTTATTTGCGGAACTGTGGTCATCCAAAGTCATACAAGCCTTCATAACTCAAAAAAATAACTTTGAATGCAAATATCTCGAAAACTAGACCTTATAAAAGGGTTTGCTTTGGATGTGCTGGTTGCATTTGACAAAACCTTTCTATATATGTACGTTTCAATGGGTTCCAGAGACTTTCGTTTTGAACGGCAATGCAAAGGCCTGACCGTTATCTGTTCAACAACGTTAACCGCAACCTCTTACGAGCCTTATTTTGGAAGTTATGGCCATATTAAGATTTTTAGGTTTTGGGTTGAAACAAGAAAGATTAACTTTGAATCAAAATTGTTCTGCAACCAGAGCTCACACAATGCTCTAGTTTTCAGCAATGGATAGCTCTCCAAAAACTGATTAAGCGGTTAATAAACCGCAAGGCCTTCCGAGCCTTATTTGTGGAACTGTAGACATCCAAAGTCATGCAAACTTTCAAAACTCGAAAAAATCGATTTTAATGGATTTACTTTGAATTAAGATATCTCCGCAACCAAACCTCCTAGAATGTTCTAGTTTTCAGCTTTGGATAGCTCTTAAAAAACTTATTAAGCGTTTTGCAAGCGAAAATGACGTCATAGCCTTATTTGCGGAACTGTGGGCATCTAAAGTCATACAAGCCTTCATAACTCAAAAAAACAACTTTGAATGCAAATATCTCGAAAACTAGACCTTATAAAAGGGTGCTGGTTGCATTTGACAAAACCTTTCTATATATGTACGTGTCAATGGGTTCCAGAGACTTTCGTAAAAAAATGCATTTTTAGTGATAGCGTTTTGCAAGCGAAAATGACGTCATAGCCTTATTTGCGGAACTGTGGGCATCCGAAATCATACAAGCCTTCATAACTCAAAAAAATAACTTTGAATGCAAATATCTCGAAAACTAGACCTTATAAAAGGGTTTGCTTTGGATGTGCTGGTTGCATTTGACAAAACCTTTCTATATATGTACGTTTCAATGGGTTCCAGAGACTTTCGTAAAAAAATGCATTTTTAGTGATAAGGGGGTAGTCCATGCTTTTTTTCGAAAATCGATTGGAAAAGAAAAGTTGAGTTTTAAACGGCAATGCAAAGGCCTGACCGTTATCTGTTCAACAACGTTAACCGCAACCTCTTACGAGCCTTATTTTGGAAGTTATGGCAATATTAAGATTTTTAGGTTTTGGGTTGAAACAAGAAAGATTAACTTTGAATCAAAATTTCTCTGCAACCAGAGCCCACACAATGGATAGCTCTCCAAAAACTGATTAAGCGGTTAATAAACCGCAAGGCCTTTCGAGCCTTATTTGTGGAACTGTAGACATCCAAAGTCATGCAAACTTTCAAAACTCAAAAAAATCGATTTTAATGGATTTACTTTGAATTAAGATATCTCCGCAACCAGACCTCCTAGAATGTTCTAGTTTTCAGCTTTGGATAGCTCTTAAAAAACTTATTAAGCGTTTTGCAAACGAAAATGACGTCATAGCCTTATTTGCGGAACTGTGGGCATCTAAAGTCATACAAGCCTTCATAACTCAAAAAAAACAACTTTGAATGCAAATATCTCGAAAACTAGACCTTATAAAAGGGTGCTGGTTGCATTTGACAAAACCTTTCTATATATGTACGTGTCAATGGGTTCCAGAGACTTTCGTAAAAAAATGCATTTTTAGTGATAAGGGGGTAGTCCATCCAAAGTCATGCAAACTTTCAAAACTCAAAAAAATCGATTTTAATGGATTTACTTTGAATTAAGATATCTCCGCAACCAGACCTCCTAGAATGTTCTAGTTTTCCGCTATGGATAGCTCTTAAAAAACTTATTAAGCGTTTTGCAAGCGAAAATGACGTCATAGCCTTATTTGCGGAACTGTGGGCATCCGAAGTCATACAAGCCTTCATAACTCAAAAAAATAACTTTGAATGCAAATATCTCGAAAACTAGACCTTATAAAAGGGTTTGCTTTGGATGTGCTGGTTGCATTTGACAAAACCTTTCTATATATGTACGTTTCAATGGGTTCCAGAGACTTTCGTAAAAAAATGCATTTTTAGTGATAAGGGGGTAGCCCATGCTTTTTTTCGAAAATCGACTGGAAAAAAAAAGTTGAGTTTTGAACGGCAATGCAAAGGCCTGACCGTTATCTGTTCAACAACGTTAACCGCAACCTCTTACGAGCCTTATTTTGGAAGTTATGGCCATATTAAGATTTTTAGGTTTTGGGTTGAAACAAGAAAGATTAACTTTGAATCAAAATTTCTCTGCAACCAGAGCCCACACAATGCTCTAGTTTTCAGCAATGGATAGCTCTCCAAAAACTGATTAAGCGGTTAATAAACCGCAAGGCCTTCCGAGCCTTATTTGTGGAACTGTAAACATCCAAAGTCATGCAAACTTTCAAAACTCAAAAAAATCGATTTTAATGGATTTACTTTGAATTAAGATATCTCCGCAACCAGACCTCCTAGAATGTTCTAGTTTTCAGCTTTGGATAGCTCTTAAAAAACTTATCAAGCGTTTTGCAAGCAAAAATGACGTCATAGCCTTATTTGCGGAACTGTGGGCATCTAAAGTCATACAAGCCTTCATAACTCAAAAAAACAACTTTGAATGCAAATATCTCGAAAACTAGACCTTATAAAAGGGTGCTGGTTGCATTTGACAAAACCTTTCTATATATGTACGCGTCAATGGGTTCCAGAGACTTTCGTAAAAAAATGCATTTTTAGTGATAAGGGGGTAGTCCATCCAAAGTCATGCAAACTTTCAAAACTCAAACAAATCGATTTTAATGGATTTACTTTGAATTAAGATATCTCCGCAACCAGACCTCCTAGAATGTTCTAGTTTTCAGCTATGGATAGCTCTTAAAAAACTAATTAAGCGTTTTGCAAGCAAAAATGACGTCATAGCCTTATTTGCGGAACTGTGGTCATCCAAAGTCATACAAGCCTTCATAACTCAAAAAAATAACTTTGAATGCAAATATCTCGAAAACTAGACCTTATAAAAGGGTTTGCTTTGGATGTGCTGGTTGCATTTGACAAAACCTTTCTATATATGTACGTTTCAATGGGTTCCAGAGACTTTCGTTTTGAACGGCAATGCAAAGGCCTGACCGTTATCTGTTCAACAACGTTAACCGCAACCTCTTACGAGCCTTATTTTGGAAGTTATTGCCATATTAAGATTTTTAGGTTTTGGGTTGAAACAAGAAAGATTAACTTTGAATCAAAATTGTTCTGCAACCAGAGCTCACACAATGCTCTAGTTTTCAGCAATGGATAGCTCTCCAAAAACTGATTAAGCGGTTAATAAACCGCAAGGCCTTCCGAGCCTTATTTGTGGAACTGTAGACATCCAAAGTCATGCAAACTTTCAAAACTCGAAAAAATCGATTTTAATGGATTTACTTTGAATTAAGATATCTCCGCAACCAAACCTCCTAGAATGTTCTAGTTTTCAGCTTTGGATAGCTCTTAAAAAACTTATTAAGCGTTTTGCAAGCGAAAATGACGTCATAGCCTTATTTGCGGAACTGTGGGCATCTAAAGTCATACAAGCCTTCATAACTCAAAAAAACAACTTTGAATGCAAATATCTCGAAAACTAGACCTTATAAAAGGGTGCTGGTTGCATTTGACAAAACCTTTCTATATATGTACGTGTCAATGGGTTCCAGAGACTTTCGTAAAAAAATGCATTTTTAGTGATAGCGTTTTGCAAGCGAAAATGACGTCATAGCCTTATTTGCGGAACTGTGGGCATCCGAAGTCATACAAGCCTTCATAACTCAAAAAAATAACTTTGAATGCAAATATCTCGAAAACTAGACCTTATAAAAGGGTTTGCTTTGGATGTGCTGGTTGCATTTGACAAAACCTTTCTATATATGAACGTTTCAATGGGTTCCAGAGACTTTCGTAAAAAAATGCATTTTTAGTGATAAGGGGGTAGTCCATGCTTTTTTTCGAAAATCGATTGGAAAAAAAAAGTTGAGTTTTAAACGGCAATGCAAAGGCCTGACCGTTATCTGTTCAACAACGTTAACCGCAACCTCTTACGAGCCTTATTTTGGAAGTTATGGCAATATTAAGATTTTTAGGTTTTGGGTTGAAACAAGAAAGATTAACTTTGAATCAAAATTTCTCTGCAACCAGAGCCCACACAATGCTCTAGTTTTCAGCAATGGATAGCTCTCCAAAAACTGATTAAGCGGTTAATAAACCGCAAGGCCTTTCGAGCCTTATTTGTGGAACTGTAGACATCCAAAGTCATGCAAACTTTCAAAACTCAAAAAAATCGATTTTAATGGATTTACTTTAAATTAAGATATCTCCGCAACCAGACCTCCTAGAATGTTCTAGTTTTCAGCTTTGGATAGCTCTTAAAAAACTTATTAAGCGTTTTGCAAACGAAAATGACGTCATAGCCTTATTTGCGGAACTGTGGGCATCTAAAGTCATACAAGCCTTCATAACTCAAAAAAACAACTTTGAATGCAAATATCTCGAAAACTAGACCTTATAAAAGGGTGCTGGTTGCATTTGACAAAACCTTTCTATATATGTACGTGTCAATGGGTTCCAGAGACTTTCGTAAAAAAATGCATTTTTAGTGATAGCGTTTTGCAAGCGAAAATGACGTCATAGCCTTATTTGCGGAACTGTGGGCATCCGAAGTCATACAAGCCTTCATAACTCAAAAAAATAACTTTGAATGCAAATATCTCGAAAACTAGACCTTATAAAAGGGTTTGCTTTGGATGTGCTGGTTGCATTTGACAAAACCTTTCTATATATGAACGTTTCAATGGGTTCCAGAGACTTTCGTAAAAAAATGCATTTTTAGTGATAAGGGGGTAGTCCATGCTTTTTTTCGAAAATCGATTGGAAAAAAAAAGTTGAGTTTTAAACGGCAATGCAAAGGCCTGACCGTTATCTGTTCAACAACGTTAACCGCAACCTCTTACGAGCCTTATTTTGGAAGTTATGGCAATATTAAGATTTTTAGGTTTTGGGTTGAAACAAGAAAGATTAACTTTGAATCAAAATTTCTCTGCAACCAGAGCCCACACAATGGATAGCTCTCCAAAAACTGATTAAGCGGTTAATAAACCGCAAGGCCTTTCGAGCCTTATTTGTGGAACTGTAGACATCCAAAGTCATGCAAACTTTCAAAACTCAAAAAAATCGATTTTAATGGATTTACTTTGAATTAAGATATCTCCGCAACCAGACCTCCTAGAATGTTCTAGTTTTCAGCTTTGGATAGCTCTTAAAAAACTTATTAAGCGTTTTGCAAACGAAAATGACGTCATAGCCTTATTTGCGGAACTGTGGGCATCTAAAGTCATACAAGCCTTCATAACTCAAAAAAAACAACTTTGAATGCAAATATCTCGAAAACTAGACCTTATAAAAGGGTGCTGGTTGCATTTGACAAAACCTTTCTATATATGTACGTGTCAATGGGTTCCAGAGACTTTCGTAAAAAAATGCATTTTTAGTGATAAGGGGGTAGTCCATCCAAAGTCATGCAAACTTTCAAAACTCAAAAAAATCGATTTTAATGGATTTACTTTGAATTAAGATATCTCCGCAACCAGACCTCCTAGAATGTTCTAGTTTTCCGCTATGGATAGCTCTTAAAAAACTTATTAAGCGTTTTGCAAGCGAAAATGACGTCATAGCCTTATTTGCGGAACTGTGGGCATCCGAAGTCATACAAGCCTTCATAACTCAAAAAAATAACTTTGAATGCAAATATCTCGAAAACTAGACCTTATAAAAGGGTTTGCTTTGGATGTGCTGGTTGCATTTGACAAAACCTTTCTATATATGTACGTTTCAATGGGTTCCAGAGACTTTCGTAAAAAAATGCATTTTTAGTGATAAGGGGGTAGCCCATGCTTTTTTTCGAAAATCGACTGGAAAAAAAAAGTTGAGTTTTGAACGGCAATGCAAAGGCCTGACCGTTATCTGTTCAACAACGTTAACCGCAACCTCTTACGAGCCTTATTTTGGAAGTTATGGCCATATTAAGATTTTTAGGTTTTGGGTTGAAACAAGAAAGATTAACTTTGAATCAAAATTTCTCTGCAACCAGAGCCCACACAATGCTCTAGTTTTCAGCAATGGATAGCTCTCCAAAAACTGATTAAGCGGTTAATAAACCGCAAGGCCTTCCGAGCCTTATTTGTGGAACTGTAAACATCCAAAGTCATGCAAACTTTCAAAACTCAAAAAAATCGATTTTAATGGATTTACTTTGAATTAAGATATCTCCGCAACCAGACCTCCTAGAATGTTCTAGTTTTCAGCTATGGATAACTCATAAAAAACACATTAAGCGTTTTGCAAGCGAAAATGACGTCATAGCCTTATTTGCGGAACTGTGGGCATCCAAAATCATACAAGCCTTCATAACTCAAAAAAATAACTTTGAATGCAAATATCTCGAAAACTAGACCTTATAAAAGGGTTTGCTTTGGATGTGCTGGTTGCATTTGACAAAACCTTTCTATATATGTACGTTTCAATGGGTTCCAGAGACTTTCGTAAAAAAATGCATTTTTAGTGATAAGGGGGTAGTCCATGCTTTTTTTCCATATTAAGATTTTTAGGTTTTGGGTTGAAACAACCAGAGCCCACACAAAAGTAATGGATAGCTCTCCAAAAACTGATTAAGCGGTTAATAAACCGCAAGGCCTTCCGAGCCTTATTTGTGGAACTGTAGACATCCAAAGTCATGCAAACTTTCAAAACTCAAAAAAATCGATTTTAATGGATTTACTTTGAATTAAGATGTCTCCGCAACCAGACCTCCTAGAATGTGCTAGTTTTCAGCTATGGATAGCTCTTAAAACACTAATTAAGCGTTTTGCAAGCGAAAATGACGTCATAGCCTTATTTGCGGAACTGTGGGCATCCGAAGTCATACAAGCCTTCATAACTCAAAAAAATAACTTTGAATGCAAATATCTCGAAAACTAGACCTTATAAAAGGGTTTGCTTTGGATGTGCTGGTTGCATTTGACAAAACCTTTCTATATATGTACGTTTCAATGGGTTCCAGAGACTTTCGTAAAAAAATGCATTTTTAGTGATAAGGGGGTAGTCCATGCTTTTTTTCGAAAATCGATTGGAAAAAAAAGTTGAGTTTTAAACGGCAATGCAAAGGCCTGACCGTTATCTGTTCAACAACGTTAACCGCAACCTCTTACGAGCCTTATTTTGGAAGTTATGGCCATATTAAGATTTTTAGGTTTTGGGTTGAAACAAGAAAGATTAACTTTGAATCAAAATTTCTCTGCAACCAGAGCCCACACAATGCTCTAGTTTTCAGCAATGGATAGCTCTCAAAAAACTGATTAAGCGGTTAATAAACCGCAAGGCCTTCCGAGCCTTATTTGTGGAACTGTAGACATCCAAAGTCATGCAAACTTTCAAAACTCAAAAAAATCGATTTTAATGGATTTACTTTGAATTAAGATATCTCCGCAACCAGACCTCCTAGAATGTTCTAGTTTTCAGCTATGGATAGCTCTTAAAAAACTAATTAAGCGTTTTGCAAGCGAAAATGACGTCATAGCCTTATTTGCGGAACATACAAGCCTTCATAACTCAAAAAAATAACTTTGAATGCAAATATCTCGAAAACTAGACCTTATAAAAGGGTTTGCTTTGGATGTGCTGGTTGCATTTGACAAAACCTTTCTATATATGTACGTTTCAATGGGTTCCAGAGACTTTCGTAAAAAAATGCATTTTTAGTGATAAGGGGGTAGTCCATGCTTTTTTTCCATATTAAGATTTTTAGGTTTTGGGTTGAAACAACCAGAGCCCACACAAAAGTAATGGATAGCTCTCCAAAAACTGATTAAGCGGTTAATAAACCGCAAGGCCTTCCGAGCCTTATTTGTGGAACTGTAGACATCCAAAGTCATGCAAACTTTCAAAACTCAAAAAAATCGATTTTAATGGATTTACTTTGAATTAAGATGTCTCCGCAACCAGACCTCCTAGAATGTGCTAGTTTTCAGCTATGGATAGCTCTTAAAACACTTATTAAGCGTTTTGCAAGCGAAAATGACGTCATAGCCTTATTTGCGGAACTGTGGGCATCCGAAGTCATACAAGCCTTCATAACTCAAAAAAATAACTTTGAATGCAAATATCTCGAAAACTAGACCTTATAAAAGGGTTTGCTTTGGATGTGCTGGTTGCATTTGACAAAACCTTTCTATATATGTACGTTTCAATGGGTTCCAGAGACTTTCGTAAAAAAATGCATTTTTAGTGATAAGGGGGTAGTCCATGCTTTTTTTCGAAAATCGATTGGAAAAAAAAGTTGAGTTTTAAACGGCAATGCAAAGGCCTGACCGTTATCTGTTCAACAACGTTAACCGCAACCTCTTACGAGCCTTATTTTGGAAGTTATGGCCATATTAAGATTTTTAGGTTTTGGGTTGAAACAAGAAAGATTAACTTTGAATCAAAATTTCTCTGCAACCAGAGCCCACACAATGCTCTAGTTTTCAGCAATGGATAGCTCTCCAAAAACTGATTAAGCGGTTAATAAACCGCAAGGCCTTCCGAGCCTTATTTGTGGAACTGTAGACATCCAATGTCATGCAAACTTTCAAAACTCAAAAAAATCGATTTTAATGGATTTACTTTGAATTAAGATATCTCCGCAAACAGACCTCCTAGAATGTTCTAGTTTTCAGCTATGGATAGCTCTTAAAAAACTAATAAGCGTTTTGCAAGCGAAAATGACGTCATAGCCTTATTTGCGGAACTGTGGGCATCCGAAGTCATACAAGCCTTCATAACTCAAAAAAATAACTTTGAATGCAAATATCTCGAAAACTAGACCTTATAAAAGGGTTTGCTTTGGATGTGCTGGTTGCATTTGACAAAACCTTTCTATATATGAACGTTTCAATGGGTTCCAGAGACTTTCGTAAAAAAATGCATTTTTAGTGATAAGGGGGTAGTCCATGCTTTTTTTCGAAAATCGATTGGAAAAAAAAGTTGAGTTTTGAACGGCAATGCAAAGGCCTGACCGTTATCTGTTCAACAACGTTAACCGCAACCTCTTACGAGTCTTATTTTGGAAGTTATGACCATATTAAGATTTTTAGGTTTTGGGTTGAAACAAGAAAGATTAACTTTGAATCAAAATTTCTCTGCAACCAGAGCCCACACAATGCTCTAGTTTTCAGCAATGGATAGCTCTCCAAAAACTGATTAAGCGGTTAATAAACCGCAAGGCCTTCCGAGCCTTATTTGTGGAACTGTAGACATCCAAAGTCATGCAAACTTTCAAAACTCAAAAAAATCGATTTTAATGGATTTACTTTGAATTAAGATATCTCCGCAACCAGACCTCCTAGAATGTTCTAGTTTTCAGCTATGGATAGCTCTTAAAAAACTAATTAAGCGTTTTGCAAGCGAAAATGACTTCATAGCCTTATTTGCGGAACTGTGGGCATCCAAAATCATACAAGCCTTCATAACTCAAAAAAATAACTTTGAATGCAAATATCTCGAAAACTAGACCTTATAAAAGGGTTTGCTTTGGATGTGCTGGTTGCATTTGACAAAACCTTTCTATATATGTACGTTTCAATGGGTTCCAGAGACTTTCGTAAAAAAATGCATTTTTAGTGATATGCTTTTTTTCGAAAATCGATTGGAAAAAAAAGTTGAGTTTTGAACGGCAATGCAAAGGCCTGACCGTTATCTGTTCAACAACGTTAACCGCAACCTCTTACGAGCCTTATTTTGGAAGTTATGGCCATATTAAGATTTTTAGGTTTTGGGTTGAAACAAGAAAGATTAACTTTGAATCAAAATTACTCTGCAACCAGAGCCCACACAATGCTCTAGTTTTCAGCAATGGATAGCTCTCCAAAAACTGATTAAGCGGTTAATAAACCGCAAGGCCTTCCGAGCCTTATTTGTGGAACTGTAGACATCCAAAGTCATGCAAACTTTCAAAACTCAAAAAAATCGATTTTAATGGATTTACTTTGAATTAAGATATCTCCGCAACCAGACCTCCTAGAATGTTCTAGTTTTCAGCTATGGATAACTCTTAAAAAACTAATTAAGCGTTTTGCAAGCGAAAATGACGTCATAGCCTTATTTGCGGAACTGTGGGCATCCAAAATCATACAAGCCTTCATAACTCAAAAAAATAACTTTGAATGCAAATATCTCGAAAACTAGACCTTATAAAAGGGTTTGCTTTGGATGTGCTGGTTGCATTTGACAAAACCTTTCTATATATGTACGTTTCAATGGGTTCCAGAGACTTTCGTAAAAAAATGCATTTTTAGTGATAAGGGGGTAGTCCATGCTTTTTTTCGAAAATCGATTGGAAAAAAAGTTGAGTTTTGAACGGCAATGCAAAGGCCTGACCGTTATCTGTTCAACAACGTTAACCGCAACCTCTTACGAGCCTTATTTTGGAAGTTATGGCCATATTAAGATTTTTAGGTTTTGGGTTGAAACAAGAAAGATTAACTTTGAATCAAAATTTCTCTGCAACCAGAGCCCACACAATGCTCTAGTTTTCAGCAATGGATAGCTCTCCAAAAACTGATTAAGCGGTTAATAAACCGCAAGGCCTTCCGAGCCTTATTTGTGGAACTGTAGACATCCAAAGTCATGCAAACTTTCAAAACTCAAAAAAATCGATTTTAATAGATTTACTTTGAATTAAGATATCTCCGCAACCAGACCTCCTAGAATGTTCTAGTTTTCAGCTATGGATAACTCTTAAAAAACTAATTAAGCGTTTTGCAAGCGAAAATGACGTCATAGCCTTATTTGCGGAACTGTGGGCATCCAAAATCATACAAGCCTTCATAACTCAAAAAAATAACTTTGAATGCAAATATCTCGAAAACTAGACCTTATAAAAGGGTTTGCTTTGGATGTGCTGGTTGCATTTGACAAAACCTTTCTATATATGTACGTTTCAATGGGTTCCAGAGACTTTCGTAAAAAAATGCATTTTTAGTGATAAGGGGGTAGTCCATGCTTTTTTTCGAAAATCGATTGGAAAAAAAAAGTTGAGTTTTGAACGGCAATGCAAAGGCCTGACCGTTATCTGTTCAACAACGTTAACCGCAACCTCTTACGAGCCTTATTTTGGAAGTTATGGCCATATTAAGATTTTTAGGTTTTGGGTTGAAACAAGAAAGATTAACTTTGAATCAAAATTTCTCTGCAACCAGAGCCCACACAATGCTCTAGTTTTCAGCAATGGATAGCTCTCCAAAAACTGATTAAGCGGTTAATAAACCGCAAGGCCTTCCGAGCCTTATTTGTGGAACTGTAGACATCCAAAGTCATGCAAACTTTCAAAACTCAAAAAAATCGATTTTAATGGATTTACTTTGAATTAAGATATCTCCGCAACCAGACCTCCTAGAATGTTCTAGTTTTCAGCTATGGATAGCTCTTAAAAAACTAATTAAGCGTTTTGCAAGCGAAAATGACGTCATAGCCTTATTTGCGGAACTGTGGGCATCCGAAGTCATACAAGCCTTCATAACTCAAAAAAACAACTTTGAATGCAAATATCTCGAAAACTAGACCTTATAAAAGGGTGCTGGTTGCATTTGACAAAACCTTTCTATATATGTACGTGTCAATGGGTTCCAGAGACTTTCGTAAAAAAATGCATTTTTAGTGATAAGGGGGTAGTCCATTCAAAGTCATGCAAACTTTCAAAACTCAAAAAAATCGATTTTAATGTATTTACTTTGAATTAAGATATCTCCGCAAACAGACCTCCTAGAATGTTCTAGTTTTCAGCTATGGATAGCTCTTAAAAAACTAATAAGCGTTTTGCAAGCGAAAATGACGTCATAGCCTTATTTGCGGAACTGTGGGCATCCGAAGTCATACAAGCCTTCATAACTCAAAAAAATAACTTTGAATGCAAATATCTCGAAAACTAGACCTTATAAAAGGGTTTGCTTTGGATGTGCTGGTTGCATTTGACAAAACCTTTCTATATATGAACGTTTCAATGGGTTCCAGAGACTTTCGTAAAAAAATGCATTTTTAGTGATAAGGGGGTAGTCCATGCTTTTTTTCGAAAATCGATTGGAAAAAAAAGTTGAGTTTTGAACGGCAATGCAAAGGCCTGACCGTTATCTGTTCAACAACGTTAACCGCAACCTCTTACGAGCCTTATTTTGGAAGTTATGGCCATATTAAGATTTTTAGGTTTTGGGTTGAAACAAGAAAGATTAACTTTGAATCAAAATTTCTCTGCAACCAGAGCCCACACAATGCTCTAGTTTTCAGCAATGGATAGCTCTCCAAAAACTGATTAAGCGGTTAATAAACCGCAAGGCCTTCCGAGCCTTATTTGTGAAACTGTAGACATCCAAAGTCATGCAAGCTTTCAAAACTTAAAAAAATCGATTTTAATGGATTTACTTTGAATTAAGATATCTCCGCAACCAGACCTCCTAGAATGTTCTAGTTTTCAGCTTTGGATAGCTCTTAAAAAACTTATTAAGCGTTTTGCAAGCGAAAATGACGTCATAGCCTTATTTGCGGAACTGTGGGCATCTAAAGTCATACAAGCCTTCATAACTCAAAAAAACAACTTTGAATGTAAATATCTCGAAAACTAGACCTTATAAAAGGGTGCTGGTTGCATTTGACAAAACCTTTCTATATATGTACGTTTCAATGGGTTCCAGAGACTTTCGTAAAAAAATGCATTTTTAGTGATAAGGGGGTAGTCCATGCTTTTTTTCGAAAATCGATTGGAAAAAAAAGTTGAGTTTTGAACGGCAATGCAAAGGCCTGACCGTTATCTGTTCAACAACGTTAACCGCAACCTCTTACGAGCCTTATTTTGGAAGTTATGGCCATATTAAGATTTTTAGGTTTTGGGTTGAAACAAGAAAGATTAACTTTGAATCAAAATTACTCTGCAACCAGAGCCCACACAATGCTCTAGTTTTCAGCAATGGATAGCTCTCCAAAAACTGATTAAGCGGTTAATAAACCGCAAGGCCTTCCGAGCCTTATTTGTGGAACTGTAGACATCCAAAGTCATGCAAACTTTCAAAACTCAAAAAAATCGATTTTAATGGATTTACTTTGAATTAAGATATCTCCGCAACCAGACCTCCTAGAATGTTCTAGTTTTCAGCTATGGATAACTCTTAAAAAACTAATTAAGTGTTTTGCAAGCGAAAATGACGTCATAGCCTTATTTGCGGAACTGTGGGCATCCAAAATCATACAAGCCTTCATAACTCAAAAAAATAACTTTGAATGCAAATATCTCGAAAACTAGACCTTATAAAAGGGTTTGCTTTGGATGTGCTGGTTGCATTTGACAAAACCTTTCTATATATGTACGTTTCAATGGGTTCCAGAGACTTTCGTAAAAAAATGCATTTTTAGTGATAAGGGGGTAGTCCATGCTTTTTTTCGAAAATCGATTGGAAAAAAAAGTTGAGTTTTGAACGGCAATGCAAAGGCCTGACCGTTATCTGTTCAACAACGTTAACCGCAACCTCTTACGAGCCTTATTTTGGAAGTTATGGCCATATTAAGATTTTTAGGTTTTGGGTTGAAACAAGAAAGATTAACTTTGAATCAAAATTTCTCTGCAACCAGAGCCCACACAATGCTCTAGTTTTCAGCAATGGATAGCTCTCCAAAAACTGATTAAGCGGTTAATAAACCGCAAGGCCTTCCGAGCCTTATTTGTGGAACTGTAGACATCCAAAGTCATGCAAACTTTCAAAACTCAAAAAAATCGATTTTAATGGATTTACTTTGAATTAAGATATCTCCGCAACCAGACCTCCTAGAATGTTCTAGTTTTCAGCTATGGATAACTCTTAAAAAACTAATTAAGCGTTTTGCAAGCGAAAATGACGTCATAGCCTTATTTGCGGAACTGTGGGCATCCAAAATCATACAAGCCTTCATAACTCAAAAAAATAACTTTGAATGCAAATATCTCGAAAACTAGACCTTATAAAAGGGTTTGCTTTGGATGTGCTGGTTGCATTTGACAAAACCTTTCTATATATGTACGTTTCAATGGGTTCCAGAGACTTTCGTAAAAAAATGCATTTTTAGTGATAAGGGGGTAGTCCATGCTTTTTTTCGAAAATCGATTGGAAAAAAAAGTTGAGTTTTGAACGGCAATGCAAAGGCCTGACCGTTATCTGTTCAACAACGTTAACCGCAACCTCTTACGAGCCTTATTTTGGAAGTTATGGCCATATTAAGATTTTTAGGTTTTGGGTTGAAACAAGAAAGATTAACTTTGAATCAAAATTTCTCTGCAACCAGAGCCCACACAATGCTCTAGTTTTCAGCAATGGATAGCTCTCCAAAAACTGATTAAGCGGTTAATAAACCGCAAGGCCTTCCGAGCCTTATTTGTGGAACTGTAGACATCCAAAGTCATGCAAACTTTCAAAACTCAAAAAAATCGATTTTAATGGATTTACTTTGAATTAAGATATCTCCGCAACCAGACCTCCTAGAATGTTCTAGTTTTCAGCTATGGATAGCTCTTAAAAAACTAATTAAGCGTTTTGCAAGCGAAAATGACGTCATAGCCTTATTTGCGGAACTGTGGGCATCCGAAGTCATACAAGCCTTCATAACTCAAAAAAACAACTTTGAATGCAAATATCTCGAAAACTAGACCTTATAAAAGGGTGCTGGTTGCATTTGACAAAACCTTTCTATATATGTACGTGTCAATGGGTTCCAGAGACTTTCGTAAAAAAATGCATTTTTAGTGATAAGGGGGTAGTCCATTCAAAGTCATGCAAACTTTCAAAACTCAAAAAAATCGATTTTAATGTATTTACTTTGAATTAAGATATCTCCGCAAACAGACCTCCTAGAATGTTCTAGTTTTCAGCTATGGATAGCTCTTAAAAAACTAATAAGCGTTTTGCAAGCGAAAATGACGTCATAGCCTTATTTGCGGAACTGTGGGCATCCGAAGTCATACAAGCCTTCATAACTCAAAAAAATAACTTTGAATGCAAATATCTCGAAAACTAGACCTTATAAAAGGGTTTGCTTTGGATGTGCTGGTTGCATTTGACAAAACCTTTCTATATATGAACGTTTCAATGGGTTCCAGAGACTTTCGTAAAAAAATGCATTTTTAGTGATAAGGGGGTAGTCCATGCTTTTTTTCGAAAATCGATTGGAAAAAAAGTTGAGTTTTGAACGGCAATGCAAAGGCCTGACCGTTATCTGTTCAACAACGTTAACCGCAACCTCTTACGAGCCTTATTTTGGAAGTTATGGCCATATTAAGATTTTTAGGTTTTGGGTTGAAACAAGAAAGATTAACTTTGAATCAAAATTTCTCTGCAACCAGAGCCCACACAATGCTCTAGTTTTCAGCAATGGATAGCTCTCCAAAAACTGATTAAGCGGTTAATAAACCGCAAGGCCTTCCGAGCCTTATTTGTGAAACTGTAGACATCCAAAGTCATGCAAGCTTTCAAAACTTAAAAAAATCGATTTTAATGGATTTACTTTGAATTAAGATATCTCCGCAACCAGACCTCCTAGAATGTTCTAGTTTTCAGCTTTGGATAGCTCTTAAAAAACTTATTAAGCGTTTTGCAAGCGAAAATGACGTCATAGCCTTATTTGCGGAACTGTGGGCATCTAAAGTCATACAAGCCTTCATAACTCAAAAAAACAACTTTGAATGTAAATATCTCGAAAACTAGACCTTATAAAAGGGTGCTGGTTGCATTTGACAAAACCTTTCTATATATGTACGTTTCAATGGGTTCCAGAGACTTTCGTAAAAAAATGCATTTTTAGTGATAAGGGGGTAGTCCATGCTTTTTTTCGAAAATCGATTGGAAAAAAAAGTTGAGTTTTGAACGGCAATGCAAAGGCCTGACCGTTATCTGTTCAACAACGTTAACCGCAACCTCTTACGAGCCTTATTTTGGAAGTTATGGCCATATTAAGATTTTTAGGTTTTGGGTTGAAACAAGAAAGATTAACTTTGAATCAAAATTACTCTGCAACCAGAGCCCACACAATGCTCTAGTTTTCAGCAATGGATAGCTCTCCAAAAACTGATTAAGCGGTTAATAAACCGCAAGGCCTTCCGAGCCTTATTTGTGGAACTGTAGACATCCAAAGTCATGCAAACTTTCAAAACTCAAAAAAATCGATTTTAATGGATTTACTTTGAATTAAGATATCTCCGCAACCAGACCTCCTAGAATGTTCTAGTTTTCAGCTATGGATAACTCTTAAAAAACTAATTAAGTGTTTTGCAAGCGAAAATGACGTCATAGCCTTATTTGCGGAACTGTGGGCATCCAAAATCATACAAGCCTTCATAACTCAAAAAAATAACTTTGAATGCAAATATCTCGAAAACTAGACCTTATAAAAGGGTTTGCTTTGGATGTGCTGGTTGCATTTGACAAAACCTTTCTATATATGTACGTTTCAATGGGTTCCAGAGACTTTCGTAAAAAAATGCATTTTTAGTGATAAGGGGGTAGTCCATGCTTTTTTTCGAAAATCGATTGGAAAAAAAAGTTGAGTTTTGAACGGCAATGCAAAGGCCTGACCGTTATCTGTTCAACAACGTTAACCGCAACCTCTTACGAGCCTTATTTTGGAAGTTATGGCCATATTAAGATTTTTAGGTTTTGGGTTGAAACAAGAAAGATTAACTTTGAATCAAAATTTCTCTGCAACCAGAGCCCACACAATGCTCTAGTTTTCAGCAATGGATAGCTCTCCAAAAACTGATTAAGCGGTTAATAAACCGCAAGGCCTTCCGAGCCTTATTTGTGGAACTGTAGACATCCAAAGTCATGCAAACTTTCAAAACTCAAAAAAATCGATTTTAATGGATTTACTTTGAATTAAGATATCTCCGCAACCAGACCTCCTAGAATGTTCTAGTTTTCAGCTATGGATAACTCTTAAAAAACTAATTAAGCGTTTTGCAAGCGAAAATGACGTCATAGCCTTATTTGCGGAACTGTGGGCATCCAAAATCATACAAGCCTTCATAACTCAAAAAAATAACTTTGAATGCAAATATCTCGAAAACTAGACCTTATAAAAGGGTTTGCTTTGGATGTGCTGGTTGCATTTGACAAAACCTTTCTATATATGTACGTTTCAATGGGTTCCAGAGACTTTCGTAAAAAAATGCATTTTTAGTGATAAGGGGGTAGTCCATGCTTTTTTTCGAAAATCGATTGGAAAAAAAAGTTGAGTTTTGAACGGCAATGCAAAGGCCTGACCGTTATCTGTTCAACAACGTTAACCGCAACCTCTTACGAGCCTTATTTTGGAAGTTATGGCCATATTAAGATTTTTAGGTTTTGGGTTGAAACAAGAAAGATTAACTTTGAATCAAAATTTCTCTGCAACCAGAGCCCACACAATGCTCTAGTTTTCAGCAATGGATAGCTCTCCAAAAACTGATTAAGCGGTTAATAAACCGCAAGGCCTTCCGAGCCTTATTTGTGGAACTGTAGACATCCAAAGTCATGCAAACTTTCAAAACTCAAAAAAATCGATTTTAATGGATTTACTTTGAATTAAGATATCTCCGCAACCAGACCTCCTAGAATGTTCTAGTTTTCAGCTATGGATAGCTCTTAAAAAACTTATTAAGCGTTTTGCAAGCGAAAATGACGTCATAGCCTTATTTGCGGAACTGTGGGCATCCAAAATCATACAAGCCTTCATAACTCAAAAAAATAACTTTGAATGCAAATATCTCGAAAACTAGACCTTATAAAAGGGTTTGCTTTGGATGTGCTGGTTGCATTTGACAAAACCTTTCTATATATGTACGTTTCAATGGGTTCCAGAGACTTTCGTAAAAAAATGCATTTTTAGTGATAAGGGGGTAGTCAATGCTTTTTTTCGAAAATCGATTGGAAAAAAAAGTTGAGTTTTGAACGGCAATGCAAAGGCCTGACCGTTATCTGTTCAACAAGGTTAACGGCAACCTCTTACGAGCCTTATTTTGGAAGTTATGGCCATATTAAGATTTTTAGGTTTTGGGTTGAAACAAGAAAGATTAACTTTGAATCAAAATTTCTCTGCAACCAGAGCCCACACAATGCTCTAGTTTTCAGCAATGGATAGCTCTCCAAAAACTGATTAAGCGGTTAATAAACCGCAAGGCCTTCCGAGCCTTATTTGTGGAACTGTAGACATCCAAAGTCATGCAAACTTTCAAAACTCAAAAAAATCGATTTTAATGGATTTACTTTGAATTAAGATATCTCCGCAACCAGACCTCCTAGAATGTTCTAGTTTTCAGCTATGGATAACTCTTAAAAAACTAATTAAGCGTTTTGCAAACGAAAATGACGTCATAGCCTTATTTGCGGAACTGTGGGCATCCAAAATCATACAAGCCTTCATAACTCAAAAAAATAACTTTGAATGCAAATATCTCGAAAACTAGACCTTATAAAAGGGTTTGCTTTGGATGTGCTGGTTGCATTTGACAAAACCTTTCTATATATGTACGTTTCAATGGGTTCCAGAGACTTTCGTAAAAAAATGCATTTTTAGTGATAAGGGGGTAGGTAGTCCATGCTTTTTTTCGAAAATCGATTGGAAAAAAAAAGTTGAGTTTTGAACGGCAATGCAAAGGCCTGACCGTTATCTGTTCAACAACGTTAACCGCAACCTCTTACGAGCCTTATTTTGGAAGTTATGGCCATATTAAGATTTTTAGGTTTTGGGTTGAAACAAGAAAGATTAACTTTGAATCAAAATTTCTCTGCAACCAGAGCCCACACAATGCTCTAGTTTTCAGCAATGGATAGCTCTCCAAAAACTGATTAAGCGGTTTTTAAACCGCAAGGCCTTCTGAGCCTTATTTGTGGAGCTGTAGACATCCAAAGTCATGCAAACTTTCAAAACACAAAAAAATCGATTTTAATGGATTTACTTTGAATTAAGATATCTCCGCAACCAGACCTCCTAGAATGTTCTAGTTTTCAGCTATGGATAGCTCTTAAAAAACTAATTAAGCGTTTTGCAAGCGAAAATGACGTCATAGCCTTATTTGCGGAACTGTGGGCATCCAAAATCATACAAGCCTTCATAACTCAAAAAAATAACTTTGAATGCAAATATCTCGAAAACTAGACCTTATAAAAGGGTTTGCTTTGGATGTGCTGGTTGCATTTGACAAAACCTTTCTATATATGAACGTTTCAATGGGTTCCAGAGACTTTCGTAAAAAAATGCATTTTTAGTGATAAGGGGGTAGTCCATGCTTTTTTTCGAAAATCGATTGGAAAAAAAAGTTGAGTTTTGAACGGCAATGCAAAGGCCTGACCGTTATCTGTTCAACAACGTTAACCGCAACCTCTTACGAGCCTTATTTTGGAAGTTATGGCCATATTAAGATTTTTAGGTTTTGGGTTGAAACAAGAAAGATTAACTTTGAATCAAAATTACTCTGCAACCAGAGCCCACACAATGCTCTAGTTTTCAGCAATGGATAGCACTCCAAAAACTGATTAAGCGGTTAATAAACCGCAAGGCCTTCCGAGCCTTATTTGTGGAACTGTAGACATCCAAGGTCATGCAAACTTTCAAAACTCAAAAAAATCGATTTTAATGGATTTACTTTGAATTAAGATATCTCCGCAACCAGACCTCCTAGAATGTTCTAGTTTTCAGCTATGGATAGCTCTTAAAAAACTAATTAAGCGTTTTGCAAGCGAAAATGACGTCATAGTCTTATTTGCGGAACTGTGGGCATCCAAAGTCATACAAGCTTTCATAACTCAAAAAAATAACTTTGAATGCAAATATCTCGAAAACTAGACCTTATAAAAGGGTGCTGGTTGCATTTGACAAAACCTTTCTATATAGGTACGTTTCAATGGGTTCCAGAGACTTTCATTTTTTTTTTGCATTTTTAGTGTTAAGGGGGTAGTCCATGCTTTTTTTTCGAAAATCGATTGGAAAAAAAAAGTTGAGTTTTGAACGGCAATGCAAAGGCCTGGCCGTTATCTGTTCAAAAACGTTAACCGCAACCTCTTATGAGCCTTATTTTGGAAGTTATGGCCATATTAAGATTTTTAGGTTTTGGGTTGAAACATGAAAGATTAACTTTGAATCAAAATTTCTCTGCAACCAGAGCACAAAATGCAGAAAAAATGATAGAATCCTAATTTAAATTACTGTTTATATAATAAAATTTACATCGCCTAAATAAGATAAATTTGATAAAATAAATTGGTCGTTAAGAATTGCAATTGATTGTTACGAACTGTTAAGCTCTATTCGCGTTCCTTATACCATCGACACTGCAAATAATAAATTATTTCTAAACTCAAAATCACTCTTGCTTTTGTTTTCTTCGTCATTCGTAATGAAAAATGCCACACGAACGAAATGTCAATTTTTGTTTTGCATTTTTTTTTAAAGATATGGGCAATCGCTCTATGCCAAACTAATTGTTTTGTTTATATTTTGCCGTTAAAGCAGTTAAATTATAGTTCATATAGTTTTTCGCTGTTACACCCCTCACCCCGCCACCATCACTTTTCGTTTGTGCGGCCAATTCAATATTCCAACCTTCCAATAGACGTCAGTGCAGTGGTAGCAAGCACAAAGAAAACCCGAAAAAAACAACAATGACGCGATTTTTAGCTCACACAGCCAGATGCTAGAGTAGAAACGATTATATGATCACTGATCAGTGTGCTTGTGCTTTGGGCATGTAATGAGGATGGTCATGGTGGAGTGTACGATATTTTCCAGGGCATTACAACAATTTTTTGTACGTTGTTCA
The DNA here is from genome assembly GCA_949320155.1 of Melangyna quadrimaculata. Classification (NCBI taxonomy): domain Eukaryota; kingdom Metazoa; phylum Arthropoda; class Insecta; order Diptera; family Syrphidae; genus Melangyna; species Melangyna quadrimaculata. The sequence continues at coordinate 61,397,719 of OX439483.1, read as the reverse complement.
GTGGGTTAGAATCTTTTTTATTGAAGTATATAGAGAATGGTCGAATTTCGACCACTGGGCGGTACTAGTTCTTATTAAAAGGCATAATAAACAACCCAACGGTACTTTCAGGACTGTCTTGTTTACGTATTTTCTGTAGGTATGGATTCATTAATTAAAACTAAAACAAAAACAAAATTGATTTAAAAATTTACCAAAGGCCTTAACGCGCTGACAAAAAATGTTGGTTTCTATTCAAGTGACGCACAGTATATAAGAATTCATATCACATATTTAACCAAAATAATCAAACTTACCGCAAGCAATTTGCGACGCCCATATTTTCAATTCACAATTTGGATTGATCTTCGCGGAGTTTTCAATAATAAAATGCAACATAGATCCCAGTGGCACCATCTCCTGCACCATCATCAAACTCTTTCCCTTGGAAATTCCAATCAATTGAACAATACAATGGTGCTTCAGTCTAATCATAACAGATGCTTCACGTAAAAATTCCTGCTTATTACTACGACATTGCTCATCACGTAGTGTTTTTATTGCAATCGGACAGCGAACTTCAATTTTGGAATTTGCATCTTTCCTTATCAAGTAGCCTTTATAAACAGAACCGAATTCTCCTTCGCCAATGATATGTTCGAGCTCTAAGCAGTCTTTTGGTATGAAATAGTTTAATTTAGCTCGACTATTTTCAGAAATTGCAGATGCTGAACTTATTTGACGATTAAGTAAACCATTGAATTCACTATCATAACTTGTCGTCGACATAACCGAATCCAATCGCTCAGGATGCATTGAAAATTCACGTAATTCAGCAGCAGATTCTTCAAGAAGTTTTGTTGTTTCTTCAGAAGATGGCATATCTATGAATTTACGTATATCCTCGGTTGGCACATATCCTTCAGCATTCAACAATGGAAACGTTCTGCAAATGAAACAAAAATTCTATAAAATCGACTTAAAGGTATTGAGTGGCTTTCTTACTTCATGTTTATTGGTGGAGGAGCATCAACAAAATAATCACTATCCTCTTCTCCACGTTCACGATCGATGAGTACATCATTTTTTGTAAAATACTCCACCTCTTCTTCAGTCTTTGAATCGACATTTGCTACAATGGAAGTCTCATCATCTACTTGATGCACTGCCGGTTCGACCTCTGGCACAACCGAATTATTTTGTGGTACGTTGTAGAGAGCATCATTAGGTTTTGCTGATGGTAATGATGGCGTTGTGTGATTGGGTGAATGAAGAAAGTCCGTTGAAAAGGACAAATTATTCATTATAGATCCAGCCTTCTGTAAATCATCGGCAACAGTCATTTTCTTCTTTGACTCCTTTTCCAGTTTATCCTTGTCTGCTTTGGACGGAGAACGAATTTTGACTTTACGCAAACTTTTCATTCCATCGATGATGACATTTCTTTTGGCAGGTTTAAGACTACGAAAAATCAACATATCCCGCTTCTCTTTGGGTTTTTTTGGACTTGCCCCAAGCATAATACAATCATCGTTTTCAAAAAGTCCAACACGATTCATGGCATCGTCTCCGGGATGGCTGACGTTTTGAGTACATAATGAAAGTTGTTGTTGTATGCTGTGTTTCTTTGACATGGCTTTAGGCATTGTGGAGAAAAGCGGCAATGGAGGTTTGGGCTTAGGTGGAACTGGGTGCTTAAGGTTGATCGGCAATCCATCAGAGAATAAACTAAAATGTTCAACCAAGTGTTCGAGTGAAGGTAGGAGTGGTCCTTCATCAATATACAAGCAGTTTTGCTAAAACCAAAAAGCATTTTTTAGTAAATACAATTCAACTAAAAGTAAATATTCAAAAAATACAAACCGATTGTTGTATAAGAAAATTCTTGGGTGTGTTATTTTGGCACAACATTGTCAGCACATAACCATGACGAATTGAACTTCGAATTAAAAATATTCCCGATTTGTCCGTAGGGCTTAAAATATCTGAAACATCTACACCATCACTGGGTTCTGCAGTACTCGATGATGGTTCGTCTTCATCTTTTTTATAATTGTTGTCATTATTTGCATCAAAATTTGCTGCATATTCTAGCAAAACTTTTACGGCCTCTTGTCGTTCTAATGTCCCATGATACCATTGATGTTTGAAAGTGCTGGCTGGTGGTGGTTTATAATTGGATAAAAACTCTACAACCTCAATTCGATTCATTTCCTTTGCTAAATCTATGGGAAATTCGCCAGACTCTGTACGTGGCAAATGAGGTGCATGAGCAGCTATTAGTTCTTTGACAGCTTCTAAATTTCCATGACGTGCCGCATCGTGCAGAGGAACATATCCGGTGCTGATGTTGCGTACTTGAATGTTAGCTTTAGCTGCAATTAATGTTCTAACGAAGGAGGCTGATTTTGTTCGACAGGCATACTGAAATATAAAAAATTAGTAATTAATGTGTATTACTTAGGGTTTTCAGCTCGTTCTAAAAAGGGCTACAGTTTTCAACTTTCGTATTTTTAAATGGAGAGTAAGTCAGATTTTTAATTTCATAGCACAGATTTGCTTGAAATTAAAACACTGAATCTCTGTGATTGTTTGTGTTTATATGACTTTACAGGACTTTGAATAAATTCACAGGGTTTCAAAAAAATTGAGTAAAGGAGCAGACCTAATACTCTAATCAAATCAGGATTGAATCGAAGCTGATTTGGTTTGTGTACTGTACGTTAAATACATTTTTGGAGGATTGGGTCAGAAATAATATTTACAATGAAATTATATAGTTCCTCCGGCTCAAAAACGTGTGCTCTTTGCAGGAAAAATCGAAACGTTAACAAAAATCCAAAAGTACAAATTTGAAACAGTTAGAAGTACTTATGTGGCCAAAATCTCAAAATCGTCAATACACTATTTTTTTATGTGAATTTTCCCAAAAAAAAAAATTGAAATGACATGTTATCTCCATTTTATTGAACACTAGCAGTCCCGTGCTCGCGTTGCTTTGCAAACAAAATTAAAGGAAATTGTTGACGTTTGTATACCTTCCCACCTAACTTATGTATTTTTTTTATTATTATTATTATTATAATTTATTAACATCAAATTAAAATTTACATGCTAATATTAAAGAGCGCTAGCTGCTTGAGGCTTCTGGCTCTTAAGTTAAAATAAAGGTTTTTACATGCAATATGTATTTATAATTTTTAAATGTAATAATTTTGTTATTAATACCTAGATATTTATATTGTGAAGTTTAATAAAATTGTATATTACTTTTATATTTTCTGGGTCTAAGTTTCTCAATATTTCTATTTTTGTTAAAGTTGAGTTGCAAACGCTGGTGTTAGAAGTAAGTGATTTACATACCCCTAACCCAAGAATGTGATCTAAGTCTATTGTTGCCTGGCATTGATTGCAGATTGGTGGATTTGTATTTTTAAGAAGATGTTGATGGGTGAGTGATGTGTGTCCTAGTCTAAGTCTGACAATAGTTGTATTCATCTGCTTGGAGGTGGTATTAGGATAGACAGGTTTGATTTTATCGATATTGATGGATTTGTAGGGGTGTTGGTAGTTGTTTAGCCAGTCATTTAGTTGTTGTTGTCTTAGTTTGTTCTTTACTTCACGTAATAGGTCACGTTTAGTAAGATTTGCAATTAATTTGACTGGTGAAACATGGGCATCATTTGCCGCTTTGTCAGCTTGTGCGTTTCCGAATATGCCGACGTGTCCGGGTATCCACATAAGTTTTGATTTATTTTTATGTCTTATAAGGTGATCCCTTATTTTATTTATGATAGCCGTGTTGTTGTTTGGGTTTTGAATTGCGTTAAGTACTGACTGACTGTCAGAGCATATGATGAAACAACCAGGTAATTTTGCGGTTTTCGTTGCACATTCTAGGATCGCTGTTGCTTCGGCAGTAAAAATTGATGATAAATTATCCAGTAAACCTATGGATATTATTGAACCATTTTCGTGAGTTGAAGCAAATGAGGTGCTGTGCTGAGTTTTTGATCCGTCGGTAAACACAAATTTCCAACCATTCGACCTCAAATCATTTGTGACGTCATGAAATAATGCCCGATACATGTTGTTGGATGTAACGCATTTTATATTCTCTGCTAAATCCATAATAAGGGACGATTTTAATATGCACCAAGGGGGGAATATCGGGAAGTATTTGTAGTTTTTGACTATCGGAAATTCCATTACCTTTGCGGTTTGTATTGCGATTGATAAAGCTGATGGAATTCTTTTGGACGATTTTGCTTGCAATATTGATTTAATATCGTCGTTAGTGATTGAACCTTGTACAAAAGAAACTTTTACATAGAGTTTGGCTCTGCTTTCGAGGATGCGTTCGTTTACTGAAGGAAGTCCAGCTTCCACCATTAGATTACGAATTGGACTAGTAGGAAAAGCATTTAAACTCCTCCGCACTGCTTGATGATATGGGGCCTTGATAATGTTGATTGTTGTTTTAGGCGAGTTTCCATCGAGAAGAAGACCGTAGTCAATCTTACTTAATATAAGAGATCTAGTTACATTACATAGTTTTTAAATGAGCATTTGATTTTTGGCATGACAAATAATTAACAATGTTAGCCCTAGCAGCTAGGCTTTTTTTTAGTTTAACACAATGATTTTTAAAGTTATATCTATCACTAAATATAATACCTAAAATACTTAAACTACTTACATTGTCTATGTTTATATTATTGAATTTAAAATTAATTTTTTTACAAGATGTTTTGCGGCAAATGTGTAGCGGTTTGCATTTGTCTACTGATAATTTGGAACCGGATGTGGTGGACCATGTCAAAATATCTGAAAGGACATTTGAAAAAAGATTTTGCTGTTCAACTAAGTTATTATGCCTGCATAATATGTAAACATCATCTGCGTAAATACAGTGTTCAAGTTGTGGGTGTTTTGATATTATATTGCTGACTTCATCAAAAGCAATTAAAAAAAGTACAACTCATAACGGAGATCCTTGGGGAATACCGTTGTGGAGAGGATAATAATTTGAAAAGCAGTTGTTTGTTTTGACGCAAATTTTTCTATTAGTCAAAAAGGATTTAATATAGTTAAATATCTTAGGGCCAATACCCCAAGATATAATTTTGTCTAAGATTTGATGGATACCAATCCTATCAAATGCCTTGTCGAAATCTAATGACAATATTGTGACATGGTTGCGCGCTGATAGAGCTTTTGTTATATAAAAATCGAGGTGTAAGAGGGCGTCATGTTTTGGCAGTGTAGCAATTTTGTAATATGTGAAGCGTTTTTTAAAAGTTAATTCATTTGAATTTATCCATAACATTGTCCCTTTTAAAATAAACCCCATTCAATTGCTTTAATATTAATTGTACCTCTTTTAGTACACACGACTGTAACCTGTTTTTCCCGTCATTTTAAAGCTCGATTCACAATGCGACGTGAAAACGTGACGAGAGCGTGACGTGAATCGCTGTCATTTTTTTCAAGTTATAAAATCGTTCCCCAATTCACAATGCGACGAGTTTCTTGACAACGACTTTTTTGACAGCGTTAAATTATTTATTATTTTTGTTCTTGCTGTGCAGTGTGCGTTCAAAATAATGAAACAAAATCAAACTAAAATTACTTTAATTATTAAAATATTATAATTGTGTTTGTCCATTGGGCTGGTGAAATGATTTTCGGCTAAAAATGCAAAGAAATTAAAACAACACAACATTATAATATTGTCAACACAAAATTTGTCAGACGGCATGAAGCCATGCTATACCTATTGTATATATAATTTTATATTCAATAAACTAATTTATTCTATTCTAATATTGTCAACACAAATAGATCTATAAATATAATTTCATTGTCAACAAAATTTATATTTATTTTTGTTATTTTACACTTATCGGTTGTTTTTACAAAATTCACCATCAGTCAAATATAATAAAAAAACATAAAAAAAACGTCGACGAGAGCGTTTTTTTTTTTTTTCAATTTTCCCAACTCCGGCGTGACGTGACGACGAGAAACGTTTCATTCTGCATACCCTGGCGTTTCCTCGTATACTTACATGATTTGAAATCGGCTTGACAACTACCACGAGTTCTCGTCACGCTCACGTCGCATTGCGAATCGAGCATAAGATTTCAATCTTGAAGATCCGACCCATTAAAAGTCAATTATTCGCTTTTTACTCGAACGAAATCACTTTTTTCCACGAGGAAACACACATTTTTTTTTTATATATGTAAAATAATTTATAATAATTTTGATGTAAAATAATTTAGTATAAGACGGAAATTTATGTTATTTGAAAAGAAAATTTGGATGTGTAATAAGCACGACTACGATGACCGCTGGGGGTGCGATGCCACGCCGGCCGGCGATTGCCAAGGTGACTCTTTTCTTTCTACATAACCTACCTACCTGCCTAGTTCACACACAGGCTTCTATTTAAGTGGCGCAAAAAAAAAAAAAAAAAAAAAAAAATAGTGTTTTAAATGAAGTAATTAGAAAAGTGGTAAAAAATAACCTAATGATATCTTCCTAAATTATTCTGTCTCTGCAGTTTTATTCGCAATAGATCCCTCTTATAGGAACTAAAACCAAAAGGCGAATTTATAAATTTACCAAAGCGCTACACACTCAGATAGTAAACAAAAAGTTTGTTTCTATTCTCTTACAGCTTTTAGTAAAATGTTTCTCTATTCTTATCTGTTTCTCACATCGTACTACACTCATTATTTCTTCCACTAAAAATAAAAGTTGAAATAAGTTCGACTTCAGCGGCACTTACAATCGCAGCTTAGCTTCACATTATGGAGCTGGATACTAGTTTTGTAGCTTTCTACAACTAACTAAGGGATAACAAAACAAAAATAACAACACAGCTACCCCTCGATTGCTCTTGAAAAGAATTCCTGGATAGAAATAATTTACAAAAGTCGAAAAAAAATTTTAAGGGCCTTAAAAATAATTAATGACTAAACAAGCGTTTAGATAAACTCCACGTTAAGCTTTAGAGACGAGTTAATTTGTGTGTTAACCAAAAACCAAATTAAACACGTTACTAACTAATCAGTACTCTCTTACATTATCTACTACATTTGTTGCCAAACAGACAGCTTTTGTGAATGGAAACGGCCGCGATCAAGAATCGATGCGATAGCCTATCTAAGATAGATTCGTATCCATATAGGTTTCCGATCAACCAAAACCGGATAGGTTACCTTAAAGTATTTTTGGCAAAATTCTTCTTTATAATACAGTAACTTGCATTTTATAATTATATTATAAACAACTGATTTGCATTTTGTAGTCGGCTGTTTTTACAATTTCGCAAAATCTGTTTTGTCATCAGCTGTTTTTAACATGGGATTACAACAACAAAAACCTATCTGGATAGCTCTACATAGGTTTATGATTGCGCCTTATGACATCTAAAGCCTGATCCACATCTGTTTCGTGTGTTGTGTTGTGGAGTCGTGTGTCGCTATCGCTACAATGTATTTCATATGCTTAGAACCATATTTGTCTCGTGTGTTGTGTGTTGCATAAAATATATGGAGTGACAGCGACACACGACTTTACAACACGACACAGATGTGGATCAGGCTTTAGTTATCATAAAAAAAGTCACCAATCGAATTTTAGGCTGCGTGCGATTTTGAGTGTTAGTTTTCTACCATTCACTCTCAAATTGAAATTTACAAATAAACAAACAAGAAAGAATAAATCTTTTTGTTTATTTTGATTACCTTATTAGTTTTATAACTTTGCAACAAAATTCACAAACAAGCAATTTAATTCAATTGTAAGCGACAAACATAGAGGATAACGGTAATTGTTTGTCAGAATAACAGCACAATCATGGCGTTTACACTTAGGGGCCAGTTAAAGCGATCAGTAAAAACCATCAGTAAAAATTTTCTTTTGGATAATTTCATGTGTTATAAAAAGATTAGAAACATAAAAATGATACTAGTCGATGGCAAATCGATTAAATTATTTTTTTCTGACAAAAAATAATCCCAAGGAAGAATATTTTTTGTAATAAAAGCATTTATTTATTTTACTGAAGGAAATTCGTTTTACTGAACAGCTGATTGCCAATTCACAAAAAATGGAACATTTCGTTTCAGTTTTCTATGTTACATTTTTTTACTGTTTATCATTAAAAATTAATAAAAGATTGCGGCTATCGGTTTGACATTAATTTACTGATATAATTTTACTGATTGCTATAACCGCCAGTACGTAAAAAATTCCAGTTTTCAACTGTTTCAACTTTTACTGATGGTTTTTAATGATCGCTATAACTGGCCCCTTAATCACGAGTTTAAACATGCGTTTGTTTACTCTAAAATTCATCAAAAAAATTATGCGGGGGCATAAAAAAAATAACGCGGGGCGTCAAAAAATGATGAGTGGGCGTAAAAAAAAATAAAATGACGCGGGGTTGCTTTTTTTTTGCTTGTTCTTTTTCAAAAAAAAAATGGCGGCCCAAATTGTTTTACGACTAAGACAGTGCAATTATTTGAAAAGGGGTCTCCTTGGTAGTAGAACGATAGTGAACTTTACTGAAATAGTCATTCAAACAGACTATATGATACCACACATTGATTTAAATCCTGTGACCCTAATAGACCCGGGTCATAAATGCAAATTATGTATCAGTTTTTAAAGATGGTTCCAAGACGGACGATGGGGTAGGGTCAGGCATCTTTTCAGAAAAATCACCTTTAAACAGATCAATAAAGCTACTGGACTTTTGCAGTGTCTTTCAAGTGGAGATACTTGCAGTCTGTGAGGCCGTACAAAATGTTTCCACAAGTGAACTAGTTAACAAAAATATTGTCATTTTCATAGACAGCTATCAAAGGCATAACCTTCATATTAGGATTGTTCAGTGAGGTTTTTTCAGATTAGAACGGAACAGAACAGAACAGAGCAGAACAGAACAGAACAGAACAGAATAGAACAGAACAGAACAGAAAAGAACAGAACAGAACAGAACAGAACAGAACAGAACAGAACAGAACAGAACAGAACAGAACAGAACAGAACAGAACAGAACAGAACAGAACAGAACAGAACAGAACAGAACAGAACAGAACAGAACAGAACAGAACAGAACAGAACAGAACAGAACAGAACAGAACAGAACAGAACAGAACAGAACAGAACAGAACAGAACAGAACAGAACAGAACAGAACAGAACAGAACAGAACAGAACAGAACAGAACAGAACAGAACAGAACAGAACAGAACAGAACAGAACAGAACAGAACAGAACAGAACAGAACAGAACAGAACAGAACAGAACAGAACAGAACAGAACAGAACAGAACAGAACAGAACAGAACAGAACAGAACAGAACAGAACAGAACAGAACAGAACAGAACAGAACAGAACAGAACAGAACAGAACAGAACAGAACAGAACAGAACAGAACAGAACAGAACAGAACAGAACAGAACAGAACAGAACAGAACAGAACAGAACAGAACAGAACAGAACAGAACAGAACAGAACAGAACAGAACAGAACAGAACAGAACAGAACAGAACAGAACAGAACAGAACAGAACAGAACAGAACAGAACAGAACAGAACAGAACAGAACAGAACAGAACAGAACAGAACAGAACAGAACAGAACAGAACAGAACAGAACAGAACAGAATAGAACAGAAACGTCAGACAATGTAGAACAGGCAGCTGTGTGACAGATGTAATTGTCAAAAAAAAAAATCGAGTTTGGTGGATAAGCAAGAAATACTTTTTATTAAAAACAATTACAAATAGTATTTATTTAACTACACAATTTAATGTAATTTAATTTATGTTGTTTTTAAAATATTTATTTGTTTGTTTCCAAAGTAAAAGCAGTTGTCACAAACCTGTTCTTAGTTGTTCTACCTAAAGCTGGCTTTAGACTTTCGGTGTTATCATCGGTGTACGTTGTTCGTTCGCGGAACAACGAAAATGTAAATGAAAAAACCGAACAACGAACTAAGGACGAATGAAGAACGTGCAAATTCAAATCAGGCCAGAAATGTCGGTGTTCGTTGTTACCCTAACAACTTGTGTTTAAATGCTAAAACTGTTTAAATGGACATTGTTTTGGGACATTTTCGAAGTTTTTTTAATTACTGAATGGCACAAGAAGCCTATTTTGTAAATAGAGTTTAACTTTCTAATGTAAATGCTTTCTTCGTTGTTCGTTGTTGAGAGAAGAACGAACACCGAACACCGAACAACGGACAACGCATGAAGAACGAAAGTCTAAAACTAGCTTAAAAAGTAAGAACAGAGAATCCTGTTCTATTCTGTTCCAAACTGTTCGTAACAGCCTCACCGAACAGTTAAGGCGCCAGTTATAGCTTACATTGAAATCCATCATTGAAACACAAATCAGTGAAATGGTGGAATATTTTCTAAAAAGTCGGTTATAGCTATCATGAATTTTTCTTTCATTGAAAATTCCATTCCCCATACAAAAATCAACTTTGAGGATAAAGTCGATCATTGAACGAAAAACTGACAGACGATAACAGGAAGAGAAAGGAACGCATTTCATTGGAACGAATGTGTTCCACTTTTGGGAACAAAATATCAGCTGTTCATTGAAAACGATTTTCATCATTGAAAAACTAAAAGTGATTTTATTAGAAAGTGTTAAAGCAAGCTAAACATTTTTTTGACTAAAAAAAATAATAACTAACAACCTTCGTTTTGGTACCAAAACGCCATCAGTTTTATTTCTTTAAGTGCATCAAAATTGAAAGACAAAATTTTCAATGATGGTTTTCAATGAAAGCTGTAACTGGCGCCTTAGAACAGAAAATTCTCATTGAACAGCAAAAACTTGTACTTTTCTGTTCTAAACTGTTCGGAACAACGTCACTGAACAAAGCTATTGTCACAAAGTCAAAACTGGTCAATTGTTGTCGTAGCGAGTTGAGATTACTCAGCGCAACAAACATAGTTACCCTACGATGGGTCCAGGACACCGTGATATAGTATGTACATGGGAATGAAATGACCGACGATTTGGCGAAAGAAAGGTCATCCAAGAATCCGAGCCAAATCGAATCGTCAGTGCTGTTGTCACTGCTGTTGGAAAATCTGAATTCGACAGAGCTTCCGAAAAACCGCAGACGATAGGTGGTCACTAATTGACACTTGTCAGGTTTCGAGAAATCTTTTGGAGAGATATTTCAAAGAAAAAGCAGATTGCTAACTTACGCTAAGCAGGCCTCAACTAGCCTTACGGGTTACAACTCAATGGGAACCCACTTTAACAGAATGGGAATCAGCACAACTATTTTATGAAGAGGATGTGAAGATGATGAGGCGGAGGACGGCTTATCTAACTTCCTTTGTGAATGCCCTAGATAAAACCAGAAAAACAGCTCTCGGAGAATACTTTTTCTTTTTCAGCGAACTGGGCGACATCTCGTCCCTGCCACTACGGAACATACCAAAATTCATACAGAACTGCGGATGGCTCAGGGAGGCTCTCCTTACCTAATCTTCAACTTATTTCTCTCCTCACCCTTCTCCTTATCCTGCCCTACACAAACCCTGGGGAACACAATGGATCTATAGAGAGCCGAGTGAGATGATTCGGCTTGCCGCATCATAGACTTGGATACAATTAAAGTGATTTTATTTCGTTCTTATACTTACATGCAAAGGAGTATTGCCAGTGCTGTCCATACAATTCACATTAACATTAGCATTTAGCAACAATTTTAAGATCTCCTCGCTGCTATGGAGTGCAGCTAAGTGAACTGCAGTCTGACCATCCTGATTCTTGGCATCAACATTTCGATAGCCACATTTAAGCAATTCTGATACTACAGTCTGATTTGTTTCCTTTGTTGCACGATGTAAGAGGTTTGTAGTTCCATGGCTCCTCGAGTCATTAGGTGGCAGATCTTTCTTTACCAACTGAGTTAGTTTGGTTACCAGACCATTTGCAGCTTCCCTGTAATAGTCGACGAGGGATTCTAAGCCGTGCATGATTTTAATTTTATCGTCAATAGAAAAGAAGGCATCTTCGCCGTGTCTACGAATTTGATAGTGACAAACATCACCCTAAAAGCAAACGCAAACATAATATAGGTACATGGAAGTCTATTATGAGTATTTAGAGAAGACTTGGACTGAACTTACACTAAATAAGACCGATAGAACGAAATCTCCTAAAGCGGTGTTACTTTCTCGCACAAGAAAAGCTCCATCTTCTCGATTTTCTAAGAAAAAAATTTGTTACATTAGGGTTAAGTGGAATTAAGGAGTAATGTTTAGCTTTGGAGATGACGGAAACACACCTTCCTTGAGGATTTCCTCCGCACGTTCTCTTGATATTTTGCCATGGAACCAGAACAAATTTTCGTCTCTAGTCATTTCACAAGTTTTCAATTTAAATAATAATCACAATTTAAATCATTGGGGCTTTAGCATTTGTTTGTTAAGGAATCATAAAAACAAACTCAAAATAACAAGGCTCTGGAGATTTCAGTTGTTTTTTTTTTTGGAAAACAATTAACAAAGAAACAAATAAATAAATTAAAATTACTTTTCTACCTAAAAAGTTAAATGACGATTTACATTACACATACAAAACAATCAACATTCAACAAATCAGACAAAAAAAAGATACAAGATATAAAAGACCAATTTATAATATTTTGTTGGTTGGAGCAAAAGAGAAAGTATGTCATATGATCCTTTTTGCACTTATACAAAACATCCAAAAGAAAGAAAACAACTCTTTACGTCATGTTGTTGTCTCTTTTTATTTAATAAAAATATCAAAATTTTGATAGTTCAGCTGACAGCTGAAAGTGTTATACAGAAAAGGTGTGTTCCGATTTGTGTAAATATTTGTGGTATTCGTATCCTTTCTTATGGCGTTTTCGATTGGATTTCGGAACAGTACTACTCCTTTTTTATTCCAATCGAATTATTTTCTGTTGTTCCAAAACTTATTTGCGAAAAAATATGTGTGTGTCAGTAAATTGTCTGATAATTATGTATATTTTGCATTTTCAGTCGAGTAAAATTAATTTGACAAGTTATCCGATGAAAGAGTTTATATGTATATGTGTGTTCTAGGTCTACTCCTTTATAAAATCCGGAACAGAAAATAATTCCGAAAACATTACTTGGAACAGCCAATCGAATTATTTTGGAGTAAGTAGAGTCAAAAAGGAGTAACTCCGAACCTTCAACCAAAAACGACATTACTATACTGAAAAACTTTCCACCATAAAATAAATCATTGGGTATCCATGTCCCGGTCTACATTGAACTATTTTTCCAGTGCCGATCTTTTTTTCGTTGGTGAAGGGAGTGAAAAGTGAAGGGAAGGGATTAAATCGCTTGTACCACAAAACTCGAACGATTTTTCCAGTCTGTTTATTTTCTCTTTCACCTTCTTTCCAGTGTTTTGTGTGTGTTCGGTGTCAGTGTCCCGTTCGTTTGATGGTCTGAGTGAATATCAATGAAAAACGAAGAGCACAGCGAGCACAGCAATACAAAAATGAAGAAGACAAGAAAAAAATCTTATGGAAAAAATCGTTCTGTGTGTACATTTCACACGATTTCTGGAAAAATCTTCATGGAAAAATCGGGCAATGCCATTTTACTGCTCACTCGTCTACCTAGCATCTATCGTATAAAAACACTCGTTCACTGACGTGGAAATGCCAAAAATCGAATTTAATACTCGATACTTCACTCGATATCTTAGGAAGGAATCCCAAATACAGATAATTCAGTAACGTATTGCTCACTCACTGATGCGGTAATTCGGCCCCTGGTTTATCAGGTTTATCTGGGTCTTACGCCCGTTGCATGAAAAACCCTTGTTATAAAGATGAGAATCCTCGGCTGTCATAATGGTTTGCCTTCAAGCTAAATAACAGTTTGAGACTGAGGAGCTGATGCAAAGTGTATGTGAAAAACGCATATATATACAGTAGCTCCTTGATCCGCGACAAATATCAAGAGTGCTATAACTTTGTTGTTGGATTTCACATTGTTGTATGCATACAACAAATTTGAGGAACAGAAATCATTCAGCAGAACTGTCAATATCATACATTATATGATGTGTATGATCTGAGAAATAGGCCCCTGTTTCGTGTGTGGTGTTGCGGATTCGTGTGTCACTGTCAGTCAATATATTTTATACGTCACAGAGCGTGTTATTCTACGGATATTCAACCACAACACACCGCACGAGACAGGTGTGGTTCCGAGTTGAATCGGACGAAATTGGCGATTTAAAAATATTTGAATGGGAAAAACATCTTTCAACACAAAATAATTAGATAGAATCAAAAACAAGAATTCTGTTCCAAATTACAATCGAAACGGCTTTACAAAGTTAAATATCGCTTTTTTCGGTTAAATCGAAAAATATTTTTGCTGTTGGAAGTAAAAATGAAATTATAACAAAGTGGCATCTCGTTTGTGTATAACAGAATTTATTGGACTTTGGTATATTTGCCCTTTGCCGGCAGCGCGCCCGTGGGCTAAAGCCATCGTCCATTATTGTTCAATTTTCTAATTGGAAAGAGGTGGTGATTTTGTTCTAGTCCCAATTTTTATTTAATTAATTAAATCGTTAAATAAAAATTAAAATTCTTAAGCATGGAGGTAAAAGAAAATTAAATAAAATTTTGAAATTCCTAAAAAAAAAAAAATTCGCGTGTTTTTATTTTTGAAGATTGAAGTCTTAAGTGCTGCTAATTCCAAGTCTTATGGATTTTGCCGAGTCAGTCCAACTATAACCATCTCCGACTTACGAACTTCCATTCACCAGCAACTGGCTAAAACACCCGATGCTGACCGCCAATCACTGCGACTCGACTCAAGGGGCAAAGGTCTAAAGGATACCGACACTTTGCAGGGCCTTGGACTACGAACTGGAGACAAGGTTTACATTAAGGACTTGGGACCACAAATCGGCTGGAAGACTGTTTTCTTGTCCGAATATGCTGGTCCTTTAGTTGTATACCTGATCTTCTACACAAGACCATCGATTTTCTATGGAAGTGCTAACAGTGCCCCCATTAGTTTGACCACGCAGTAAGTATTTATTTCGAAGAAACCACTTTCCCTCGATTTGATTTCAGCATTTCACTTTAGCTGACCTTTCCTTCGTTGGTCTTGCCTCTGTGGTGATGGTTACGTCTCACCTAAGATTGTTCGACCAAAATCTGAATACTTAACTCAAAGTTTTGAATAAATTATCTCGACTGAGGGTTCATTAATGTAAATAAGTCGATTCCAATGGTTTTCATTGAATACATTATGGAACTCTGTAGTGACGAGTTTGTTCAAATACTTGATTAAGCTTAAATAGTTTTGGACAAATATTTATCTGTTTAATAATCTTGCCTCTAATCAGATGGAACACATTTTTAAAGCTTTTATGTCAAATTTTCCAGCATCGCGGCCGGCTGCTACACTTTGCACTATGCTAAGCGTCTGCTGGAAACTGTTTTCGTTCATCGGTTCTCTCACAACACCATGCCGATAAGGAATTTGTTCAAAAACTGCTCGTACTACTGGGGTTTTACCGCCTACGTTGCTTATCACATTAATCATCCACTTTTCACTTCACCTTGCATGTGCACGGTTTATGGTGGACTTGCCGCGTTTTTGGTAAGAAATCATACGATGTTTAGATAAGGGAAAACAATTAACTGGAAATCTATTGTACTTTAGCTTTGTGAGATTGGAAATTTGTCGGTACATATTGCGTTGAGGAATCTCCGTCCTCCAGGAACAAAGGTGCGAAGAATTCCAGTTGCAGATGCGAATCCCTTGACAAAATTATTCGAGTGAGTTTCATGTTTATGTTTATCTTTAAAGCGAGATTTTATTACATTGGTTTTGTTTATTTTCAGTCTTGTTTCATGCCCGAATTACACTTATGAAATAGGTTCATGGGTGTCGTTTTCGATTATGACATCTTGTCTGCCGGCAATGTTATTTGCCATTGCTGGTGCATATCAGATGACAATGTGGGCACTTGGCAAGCATAGGAATTACAAAAAAGAATTCAAAGACTACCCCAAGAAGCGTAGGGCTATTTTCCCCTTTTTATTGTAAATTAAAACTTTTTGGGGGAAACTGCATTTTCGATGTTGTGTGCTGAATCTTCGACTTTTTTTTGTTAGATGGTGTTCATAGAGAAGATGTACCTACTTATGACATTCTTGGTTTTAACGGTTTTTATTTTTTTTTTTTTTGTTTAAATTTATAAATCTTAAAAAAATAATTAGAAAGTTAAGCTTAAATAATTAACTTATAAGCCTTTTGAAGGGAATCAATAAAAAAAAAATTAAACACAAATTATTTTCGTTTTACTAAATTGATACTTAATACATTAGGGCATATTCATAGTCGCAGATAGACCCAGGTTTAACAAAACTACAGTTCAAGACAATTTTGGCTCAATGAATACAGATCGATTTTAATTACAAATTGTTCGTTTTATATTTTTATAAGATAATTAACTTGGTGTACTACACAAATAGCTTACAATATTTTGAAATGATAAACTTAAAAAAGTAGAATTAACGTCCGAAAATTCAACTAAACTTATGTTTAACTGAGACCCAGCTCTAAACTGACAATGAATACGCCCCATTACATTTAAATTTGGATATGTTTCAATCCGACCGTTTTAGATAAAATTCAGAACAACCAATAAAACATTGAATAAAATTAAACAGGAACTGTGCCTTTGGATTTAAAGTTTTTTTTTTTTTAATACACGTAAGTAGGTTTACATAACTATGCATATTCAAATATTATAGTTATATCTGTAGCTGAAAACTAGAACCTTTTCTAAGGTCTGGGTTCCGAAGATATTTTAATTCAAAGTGAATCCATTAATTTCGACCCAGAACTAAAAGTCTTTACATGGCTATAACTTTTCAAAAAAGGCTCGTAGGAGGTTGGGGTTGACATTGTTGAATACAGAATTGTCAGGACTTTGCATTGCCATTCAAATCTGAGAATTTTTTTTTCAATCATTTTTGAAAAAAAGCATGGACTACCCCCTTGCCACAAAAAATCCATTTTTTCACGAAAGTCTCCGGAACCGACTGAAATATACATAAATAGTAAGGTATTGTCAAATGCAATCAGCACATCTGAAGCAAACCCTTTTATAAGGTCTAGTTTTTGAGATATTTCGATATTTGCATGCAAAGTTATTTTTTTGAGTTTTGAAACCTTGGTTATATTTGTATGCCTACAGTTCCGCAAATAACCCTCGGAGGACCTTGCGGTTCTTATAAGTTTTTTGAGAGGTATCCATAGCTGAAAACTAGAACATTCTACGAGGTCTGGTTGCGAAGATATTTGAATTCAAAGTCATTCTTTTATTTTCGACCCAAAACTAAAAGTCTTCATATGGCTATAACTTTTTAAAAAGGGCTGGTAGGAGGTTGGGGTTGACATTGTTGAATACAGAACGGTTGAACTTTGCTGCCATTCAAATCTGAGAATTTTTTTTTTCAATCGATTTTTGAAAAAAAGCATGGACTACCCCCTTGCCACAAAAAATCCATTGTTTCACGAAAGTCTCCGGAACCCATTGAAATACACATAAATAGAAAGGTATTGTCAAATGCAATCAGCACATCCAAAGCAAACCCTTTTATAAGGTCTAGTTTTTGAGATATTTGCATGCAAAGTTATTTTTTTGAGTTTTGAAACCTTGGTTATCTTTGTATGCCTACCGTTCCGCAAATAAGCCTCGGAGGACATTGCGGTTTTTTAAAATGCCAGCCTGGCAAAAAAATTGCCAGGGTAGCAAAAAACTTGTCAGAGTGGTAAAAAAATTGTTAGGGCGACTAAAAAATTGCAAGGGTGGCAAAAAATTTGCCGGACGGCTACAAAATTGCCATGGTGGAAAAAAATTGCCAGGGTGACAAACAAATTCCAGGGCGGCAAAAAAATTGCCGGGTGCAAAAAAATTGCCAGGGTGGAAAAAATTGAAAGGGTGGAAAAAAAATTGCCAGAGTTGCAAAAAAATTGTCGGGCGGCAAAAAAATTGCCATGGTGGCAAATAGGGCTAGAGTAGCCCGTAGCGTAATGGTTAGTGCGTTCGACTGTCACGCTGGAGGTCTGGGATCGCTTCCCAGCCTCGTCCACCTAAAAACTAAAAAGTTTTTTTTCAGGGCTACTGCCTCTTGCGAGGAATTGACAAATCCTCCAAGAGTATCACTTGTCACGAATAAGTGCTTCTCGTCTAGCCGTTCGGATTCGGCATAAAATTGTAGGTCCCTTCCATTCCTGTCGACAGGCGCACACAGGAATGGTTGCGAGTTGTAAGTCACTAGGCCCTGGTTCTTCATGAGCCGTTGTGCCACCCGATTTATTTTTTTTCCCGACATTTGAACCCTGTCCCGATATCTGTCCCGATTTACAAAATGTCCCGATTTAAGCCCGCCTTTTACTTTTACTTGCTATATAGGGCAATTATTGGTTTTGTGTCAAAAACAAAATTCGAGGTTTTAATCAAAACTAGCATTACGATTATGTTAGGGGTGGTTACATTTTAAGTGCTGATGTTGATTTTGAATAAAACACAAATTTATTTAAGAAATTATTGTCATTTCTTTTATTATTATAATATTGGTATGGTTCAATTATGTAAATTTCGGACAAATGGCCGCCACGACCACGGTGGCACACCTCCATCCGATGGTCCAAATTTTCGATGACGCTGAGGCATAATTGAGGTTCTATGCCGTTAATGTGCAGAATTATCTCATCCTTTAGCTCTTGAATTATTGCTGGCTTATCGACGTACACCTTTTTTTCAAATAACCAACCACAAAGAAAGAAGTCCAACGGTGTCAAATCACATGATCTTGGCGTCCAATTGACATCGCCACCACGTGAAATAACACGGCCATTGAATTTGTCGCGCAAAATATCCATTGTTTTGTTAGCTGTGTGGCAAGTGGCACCGTCCTGTTGAAACCACATCCATATCTTCCAATTCGGGCCATAAAAAGTTCGTTATCATCTAACGATAGCAGACACCAATCACAATAACTGCCTGACCGGCCTTATTTTGGAAAAAAATACGGCCCGATGATGCCGCCAGCCCATAAACCGCACCAAACAGTCAGTCTTTGTGGGTGCATTGGTTTTTCGCCAATCACTCTTAGATTATCATTCGTTCAAATGCGGCAATTTTGCTTTTTGACGAATCCACTGAGGTGAATCATCTGACCGAAAAAATCACGAATCGCACGATATGCATTTTGATTTGAACATCCATTTTCATAATAAGCCTGAATAACTTTAACGCGTTGCTCAATCGAGTATCTTTCCTTGGTTCAAATTTAGTTACTTTGAAATTGAAATATGTCAAATGAAATGCAGAAAAAACTTGACGTTTAGGTGTAGTTTACATTCAACATCGGCCTTTAAAATTTAACCACCCGTTAGAAGTCTGTGCGTCCCGGCTTATGGTTTGAAACATTCTGTTATTCCCTAGGAGTGAGATTCAATTTTTTGTTTTAGAAGCACATACAAAAATGTCGGTTTTAACAAGTTAAAAAAAAAATCGTACAGGTAATCCCTAGAACGGTTTTTATAACACTGCATAAGTTTTTGCAAGAAAAAAATCGAAGAACTGAAATAAATGTTTCGATTTTTTGTGCAAATTACCAGTTTCTTACTTGTTTTGAGATATTCCCGAATACCTCGTTATTGGCTTTTTTGATTTTGTCAAAATTTAGCAATTCGGTAGGTTCTTCTAAGTTAGTCAAAAAATATTGTCCAGAATTTTAAATAGTCTAATATTAATAGCCCTTCCACACAAGCCCAATGTGTAATAATACATGCCAAATTGAAAGTGGGAAAGAATTCCACGCGACTGCCAAATTTGTGGGAAAGTAATAACTTTTCATATTTTGCTTCCATACTTGCTTGTATTAATACATTACCATAACCTAAAAAAAAGTGTGATAGAATGTGGGATAGAATTAGAAACATTCCTAAAATTATTCATATATTAACACGTGTCAAATCGTGTGGGAAAGAATGTCGGGATGTGTAGGCTGGGCTTTCATATTATGTTTCCACACTATTCACACATGACTTGTTTCCCACTTTTTTGACATGTATTAATACACTGTGGGCTAGTGTGGAAGGCCTTTAAGGGTTAAGCATTATAGCTACTACTTAACATTTTTCTAATTTTAAAACAGTTTACGGCCAGTTGCACCAAGCTCTTTTAAATTTTCCATTGCTTCTGTGGTATGATTATTTTTTACAAAATGACTGTCTTTATTAACAAATATAATTATTTAGCTTTTAAGCACTTTTATATATCTTGCTTAGACACGTCTGAGAACTAGAATGGAAAAAAAATACAAATTTAAAACTAAGAGCGAGACCAACAACTTTTTGTCTCGCTTCTATGTCTCAGTTTCAATGTTTCGCGCTGGTTGTGCGACATCTAGCTACGAAACTCTGAAACCTAAACATAAGGGGAATAACACATTATTGCGTGTATTAATAATTTTATACTACACTTCTTTAGATTTTAAAACGATATTTATCGGTTGCACCGACCACTTTTAATTCTAAAAGACCAATAAACGAACCAATAAACTAAAGTTGCATTTTCCTCCAGTTAAATTTTAAAATCAATTTTATTGGGCAGAACCCAGAAATAAATAAAAAAAAAAAAAACAGTGGAAGGGTGGAAAACAAAGATGCATAAGTTGGAATTTAAATATGTACCTACAATTTTTTTTTATATTTTGAGTGAAGTGGAAAACAACCCAATACAATAGGTATTTAGTGAAAACGAATATAATATATTAATGACCTACAACCCAGCCAAAATCATAATAATAAGCTGGCGAGTTACAAACATACATACATATTTTTCACAATTTCTTTTTCTGTTTTCGAGTTGCATGTACCAGGTACCAACCATGTTTATATTTGTATGGATGGGGATTTTTACCGAATTGTCAAACTCAAAACTGACAGCCAAAATTTTGGGTTAATGACATTTGTGCGTTTTTTTTTTTCCAACTAGTTCACCTTCATCGTTCTTTTAATAAGAAAAAGTAACTTTGAGTTTTCATTTTGGGGTTAGATTGTGTTTGCTTTTCGTCTTCCGATTTGGAATTGTTTTCAATTTTATAATAATTAATTATAAATTTAATTGTTTTATTATTGAATTTGATATTTGGAATTGTTTTCTGAATAATTCACTTTTCATTGAAATTTTATTCATCCGCTTGGGTCAATTTTTTAATAAAGAAATGTGTGGCTCATAAAAAATTAACAAAAAAAGCAAAAACAAATTAAAAATGTTTTGTATTGCGATTCAATTTCATGCAAAAATGAAGTTGATAGTTATTTAATTTGTAGGAACCATGCATTTTTGGTAGTGAATTATTTATCAATAAATTTAACGCAATCAAAATTTTGTCTTTTGTTTATTATTTTTTATTTTTTCGATTTTTTTTCAACCCCTTCCCATTTTATTAACTTTGATCGTTCTTAAAAAAAAGTAACTTTTATAATTTTGACATTGCCACTTTTGTTTTTGACCATAGTTACAAAAAAGAACGCGCCACTAATCCAATTAACGCCAAGCACTCAAACGTCATTAACCCAAAATTTTTATTTGACGTTTAGAAGCTATGAGACAGAGATATATTGCTTTTTTTCTAAAAAGCCCTATTGGTACGCAGCGCATTCCAATGTTTATTTATTTTAATTGTCATTTCTCGTACTGCTATCTCAGTTGCACTAGTTGAAACATTTTCGTTCAGTTTTGAAAGCAGACGTTTCAATGCAGGGATGGTTAATGAACTCTATTTTAGCTAAAAAAATATGTGAAGATGTTTGGTGCAACCCAAATTAATTTATCATGTCGATAAATTTAAATAGCCTTTTAGCTAAAACTGGTTTTAGAGCATTTTGGTGCAACTGGCCATTAAGTATAATTTAATAAATTTTAAATTTTTTTGAACTTGTAGAACACTTACAAAAAATGACACGTGAAATAAAATTCGCAAACATACCTCAAACCAAACCAAACGTTTAGACGTGTCATATGGATTAAGTACGATACTAAATAAACAAAATAGATTTTGATTTAAGTTAATGTTATCAGGAAGTACTCGCTTAACTCGTTTTAAATTTATTAATTAAAAATAATTTAACATCGTACTAAATCGACTAAAATTTTGCACCATTGCATTTAAGATTTGTATAGATTTTTTTTAATATCCCGATTTGTCCCGGTTTTTGAGCCCTGGCGTCCCGATATTATCCAAATTTAATCTGGCAGCCCTAGAGGCAAAATATTTACCAAGGTGGCAAAAAAATTGTCAAGGTGTCAAAAAATTTGCCAGGGTGGCAAAAAAACTAAAAAGGTGGCAAACAAATTTGAAAGGGTGGCAAAAGAATTGCCAGAGTGGCAAAAAATTGTCAGGGTGGCACAAAAATTGCCGTGTGGCAAAAAAATTGCCAGAGTGGCAAAAATAATTGCGGGGCGGCAAAAAAATTGCCAGGGTGTCAAAAAAATTGCCAGAGTGGCAAAAAATGCCAGGGTGGAAAAAAATTGAGAGGGTGGCAAGAAAATTGCCAGTGTGGCAAAAAATTGTCAGGGTGGCACAAAAATTGCCGGGTGGCAAAAAAATTGCCAGAGTGGCAAAAATAATTGCGGGGCGGCAAAAAAATTGCTAGGGTGCCAAAATATTTGCCAAGGTGGCAAAAAAATTGCCAGGATGTCAAAAAAATTGCCAGAGTGGCAAAAAAGATTCCCAGGTGGCAAAAAAATGCCAGTGTGGCAAAAAATTTGAGAGGGTGGCAAGAAAATTGCCAGTGTGGCAAAATATTTGCTAGGGTAGCAAACAAATTGACGGATGGCAAAAAAATTGCCAGAGGTCTTGTTGCGAAGATATTTGAATTCAAAGTCATTCTTTTATTTTCGACCCAAAACTAAAAGTTTTCATATGGCTATAACTTTTCAAAATACAGGACAGGACTTTGCATTTTCATTCAAATGTGAGAATTTTTTTTTCGATCGATTTTTGATTGCCACAAAAAATCCATTTTTCACGAAAGTCTCTGGAACCCATTGAAATATACATAAATAGAAAGGGATTGTCCAATGGAATCAGCACATCCAAGCAAACCCTTTTATAAGGTCTAGTTTTTGAGATATTTCGATATTTGCATGCAAAGTTATTTTTGAGTTTTGAAACCTTGGTCATCTTTGTATGCCTACAGTTCCGCAAATGAGCCTCGGATGACAATGCGGTTTTTAAAACGATTCATTAGTTTTTTGAGAGCTATCCATAGCTGAAAACTAGAACATTCCACGAGGTCTGGTTGCGAAGATAATTGAATTCAAAGTCATTCTTTTATTTTCGACCCAAAACTAAGTCTTCATATGGCTATAACTTTTTAAAAAAGGCTCGTAGGAGGTTGGGGTTGACATTGTTGAATACAGAACGGTTAGGACCTTGCTGGCATTTAAATCTGAGAAGTTTTTTTTCAATCGATTTTTGAAAAAAAAACATGGACTACCACCACCTTGCCACAAAAATGCATTTTTTCACGAAAGTCTCCGGAACCCATTGAAATATACATAAATAGAAAGGTATTGTCAAATGCAATCAGTACATCCAAAGCAAACCCTTTTATAAGGTCTAGTTTTTGAGATATTTGCATGCAAAGTTATTTTTTTGAGTTTTGAAACCTTGGTTATCTTTGTACGCCTACAGTTCCGCAAATAAGCCTCGGAAGAAATTACGGTTTTTAAAACGTCGAATAAGTTTTTTGAGAGCTATTCATAGCTGAAAACTATAACATTCCACGAGGTCTGATATTTGAATTCAAAGTCAGACTTTTTTTTTTCCACCCAAAACTAAAAAAGTCAAAAAAGGCTCGTAGGAGGTTGCGGTTGTCGTTGTTGAATACAGAACGGACAGGATATTGCATTGCCATTCAAATCTGAGAATTTTTTGTTTTTTCAATAATTTTTGAAAAAAAGCATGGAATTACCGCCTTGCCACAAAAAATCTATTTTTTTCACGAAAGTCGAATTAGTATTGACAAAACTTTCAGCACATCCAAAGCAAACCCTTCTACAAGACGTAGTTGGAATATTTGGATCCAGTTATTTTTTTTTTGTTTGAGTTTTGAAACCTTGGTTATCTTTAGATGCCTACAGTTCCGCAAATAAGCCTCGGAAGACATTGCAGGTTTTAAACCCTTCTGTGAGGTCTGATTTAAAGTCAAAGTAATTCATCAATTTTCGACCGTATGTGTGGTATTTTATATTTCTAATATATATTTTTTGTTAATTAGAGTAAGAAGCGAACACCTGTCTTAACTCAAACTCACTAACTAAAAAATCGTGCGACAGCTAATTGCGTTTAGCCACCTGTCTAATAAAATTAATTGAAAAATATTATGGTTGATAGAAAATAGTACAAAATAGTCGTAAATAATATACCCAAATATTATATATGTATATTATATACAAGGTTTACTACTAAACAAATGAACCTTATGTGTCCAAATACATGATTGCATCTGACTTAAATTTATCGATGTCAATTTATGTTCACTACTACATACACACACGTTAAAATAAAACCAAAAACGTTTATTTTTATTTTTTATTAAGCAAAATGTTATAACTTTTTTTTTTATTTTGCATAAATTTATTGTTTCAGTATGTTTTTTTTTCTTCAAACAAGGTAGGGTATAACAACTGGTTAGGGAAGTTAATTACAACGTTATACATAACATAATAATTTAGTACTGGTAATAATATTTCATTATAAATGAATTAAAAAAAAAATAAACAAAAATAAAAGTTGAACTCTAATATAATAATAACTTAAAATTATGACTTTTAGTAGGGCTTAAATTAAAATTATTTAAATAATTAAAAAAAGTAACTTGTATTCTTATCTGGATTAGTAAATTTGTTATTCATTTTTTTTTTGTTGTTGTTGTTTTCTTTCGAATATTTCGGCGGACGACACATTTATTTCCATCGCACAAACAAACTGGCGATTTCATTCATGCAAGGGAAATACGTGTGACTCTCTCTTTTTCTTTCTCTCTACTTTAAATATTACATATACAATAATTATATGTAAGAAAATGTATAAAAAACGATTACAATGTTTTACTTTAATAAGTTTTAAAGTAATTTTTTTTATGCAATGGAATTATCTAATTATTATATACAACAGAGGCATATTTTTTGTTTTGTTTTGTTTTTAAATTCATGAATGTTTTTGCTTTGTCTTTTCATAGTTTTGTTTTTTCTTTTTCAATCTTATGTAGTTTCGTTAGTAAATTATTAAGATAAATTAGCGCAAGCTTGGAATTTTTTTTCTCAATGTGTATTTTTTTTTGTTGTTCAATGTGGTTTGTAAAAAAAAAATATGTAGCGGTCCTTAAATTCAAATCAAAACCAATTTGAATAAGATACTGAGAATATAAATTAAGTCGGCGAACGGTGATTTTTTTTTTAATTTTGAAAACTTAAATATGCAATCACTTGCATTTAGTTATTTGAGCTTTTTTTTGTTTCTGTTTTAGGTAGGTGAATTTTTTTTTTGTTATTGCATTCAAAGTCTAAATGGTTCTCGCTGATTTATTGGGGTTGTACCACGTGATTTCCGTGCTTCAGCAGCTGCTCTTGCACTTGCAGATGATGGATCTGTTGTTGATCCTTTTCTTGGTGTCTGCATCCCCGATGGCGTTGAACTGCCACTGAGATTTCGCCTAAAGTATCATAAATAAAGGTTAGATTTTTTGTCAACAGTAAAATGTATTAAAAAAAAAAAATTATGTAACACCAAAACACTCAAAAGTCATCCAATTTGCTTTTGTTTTTATTTAAAAATTCATATATAAAAATTGAAATTTGTGACATGCTAATTTTATAGTTTGTTGGTTAAGATAAAATGCAAAGTAGTGATTTAGTTGGTATTTTTGTTTGTTGTTGTTTTAATTTGATATTAAAAAAAATATATTAATTTATATAATTAGCAAACAATAATAAAAATATAAAAGGGTAAAATTAACTCAATTTTAATAAAGGTTCGGATGGCTGTAACCAGTGCAGTGTAACGAAATGTATGATATAAACGATAAGTCCAATAAATAGACTGGTATCTTGTCGAAAAAACCAGATAACAACTATACGTCTTCGACTACACTAGACAAACAAGAAACAGGTCTGATACATTTCGTTGAAATGATATACGAATAACAGTAAATGCACTAGGGAGATTACCAAATGCAAACTTTTGGAATTTCTTATAAGAATCGGAAAAACTTTGTGCTCTATAACTTTACAAAAAAAAAAAGTGATTTCTTTTTGGAAATTCTGTTACATGGTTGCGACATATTCTGCACTTATTCGGATTACATAATGCCAAGTCACACATTCAATTAAAAGTTTTCATCCCTTCCAGATCTACCGGGTAAAAACATGGCATTTAAGATAATTCGAATAAATTTGACACCGATGAATCACAAACCGGGGGCTGATAAATGACAGATGTAAAAAGAAAAGCTCTCTTTCGCTTTTCAATTAGCTCGAAACTTTTGTTCCAAGTGAATGCTTTATCCAATTTAATACTACGTTTTCATTAGAGCCGAAATGAGGCAATTTCGAAATTTGGCAAAAAAGTGTTTTTCATTATCAAATAAGCAAATTTCATTTGACATCTCATTTCATTTTGAATTTTGAATGCAGTTAGCCGTTTATTTTTGTTGTTTTCTCTTTCTGTTTTATGTTGTTGAGTATAGTGTATTGATATTTTCGTGCAAAAGCTTTTAAGAGCTTTTGAAACTGATACCCGCTGGATGCATTCACCTAATTTCCAACCTAATTTCGTGCAAATGAGGTTGAAATTACCTTATTTCGAAATGTGATTTTGTATGGGAAATTAGGTAATTTCGGATCTCATTTGGAAATTTGCAACGAAATTACCTCATTTGGCCCAGTGAAAACGCCATATAAGTCAAATTAGATTTCTATCTTGCCACTGGTGCTTTTTTGTGTACTAAGTTTTTCCTTCAAAGCGTATTTGATGAAATGAATGCCGTCACAATAATAAAACAAAAAAAGTAATGGGAAGTCAATTTTATTGCAATTTGCAAGTATTCAATAATCTTCATTTACTTCAAAACATTTTTTTTTATTCAAACAATGCACAAAAGCAAGTACAACTACTGGATTTTAATTAATAGTAGGTGGTCCAAAAAAATGTTTAATATTTTCTAATTTTCTCACACGATAGTTTCCTATCTCTATCAATTATTTTCAACTTGCTAAGTATAATGCAGATGCAGATGTCTGCTTCTCCTAAGTTTGGCTAGAAATCCCCTAGTTAAAACGTTCTTGTTTCTAGAGTGATTCTCATTATGTGAGACAAAAATAAATGGAATGAAAAGGATTCTATTCCCATCGTGACATTTTGTCTTCATTTTTAGCTTAAAGCCGAGAGAAAAGGTGTACAAAAGGAAGAAAGAACACTCAGTCGGGCGATTCAAGAAACCGCGGCGGATCGATTTTGATGGCGTATTTGAATTTTTCTATTTTCATAAGCGATTCTGGAAGTAAGAAAAGGAATACCATTGTAGAACTTGAAATTTAAATTGATTAACTGGCGTGGTCAATTTCGATCAGTTCAATAAATGTAACACCTTATTCTCGCTCGCGAATGTGTCTTTTTATGTTGGCTTCCCTCAAACTCTTCTTCTTGCAAAGTTCATAATGCAATATCTACTGAACATAGTGAAAAATAACTGATTTTTTATTATTTTTGTATATAAATAATAATTTACATGATAAATTTATTTGTTTTCTTTCTGAAATTTTATGAATGTCAAATGCTGCTAAACAGCAGTTTCGAACATACAGAATTCTGATTCCCGAGTTTTTAGGAAAAAAAAAATCTCCCGGAGAATTCGGAATAGAAGAATTTTACTCTCAGAAGAACAAGTATCCCGGGGAGTTATATTTCCCCGGAAATATTTAAAATTGGGCTTATTATTTCACAAAAGCAAATAAACACCAAAAGCTGGTGTTCTGCTCAAAGCTGACTAATGTAAATCAAATCACATTTTTGATATGTTCTTTGTGAAATTTGTATATTCATGAGTTCATATCTAAACACTCATTCATTTCGAAATAGGTCATTTTGTCTCATTTCAACGATAAGACTTTTGACTTCGAAAATTTACCGAAGCAGCGCAAGTACTAGTCAACCAGTCAAAAAATAAATTGAAAAAAATGTTTTTATTGATAGGTTAATACTTGTTTTCGCTACTTTTTCTGAATTTGTTGGGTTTAGGTTATATTTGGGCTACTAATTGTTCTCTAGACAGGTTACTCAAGTGTAAAATTGAGCAGAAAAAAAAGGGAGATCTAATCATATAAATTCTCCACTAAAACTGCAGCTAACTTACATTTTTACCAATTCCACCACTAAAACTGCAGCTGAATATAATTTTCTTTTCTGTATAGTGTATATGTAAGCTATAACTGTACCAAATTTCAGCTGTTCTGATATCTGTTAAGAAGGAAAAAAAATTAAAAACATATTGCGCTAGAATCACGCACTTCATTTTAACTCAAAACTGACGACTTATCCACATCTATAAGGGCAGCTGCCCAAATTTGTTGTGTATCTGTTCATGTAAGCTATTACCTACTATACCAAGTTTCATCTTTTCTGAAATCAGATTTTTTTTGGCATTTTTGGCAACGTGTTTAATGACGCTGACGTTAAACTCTTCGAATTTCGATTTTTGTAAGTGTTTGGACGGCTACGCAACACCAATCTTACGCTAGTGCGAGAAATTGCGGTTAATACATTTATGTATGATATCAAATGAACCATATGGAAAAATATCAGCTTTTCTGCCATTGGTCATTAAAAAAAGGTCGCTGACTCCCGGGCTATTAGCATTGCCACCAATTTTAACCTTGTTATAATAATTAGGACACGGGAATTTTTTTTCGAATTTACATCAAAAAAACTATATTAAAGTCATTTAACTCATAACAGTAGCCATACAACTTTTTTGTGCGTGTTTCTCTGATTTAGAAGACGAAATCAATCCTTTTGACACCTGAATAACCTTTCTAGTTAAATTAGTTCCCCAGATATGTATATCCAAATAAAATATGAATGCGTTTTTTTCAAGTTGATGGTCTAACTCCACCTGGTATTTCTTTTTGAAACTTGCATATAAGTAAGGACACTGCTCTCAACATTTCCAAAACAAATTTCAGCTTAATATTTTTTTCCTTATTAAAGGTCTTTTTTTGTCTTATTTTATTGGATTAAATGGTATTATGTCTTCTGGTTTACGATAAAATTTAAAATTACCAAAACAGATTTTGCTTGTTAGAATGATCTTGTTTTTGTATATTTTATTAAAGTCTTACTTTTTACAATAAAGAATATTTTACTGTTTATTTCTGCATTTGCCAGTATTTTTCATGTTTTTATTCAAAGCTTAAAATATCAGGTATAAGCGATTTGCCGTATGGGTTTGAATGTATTACTTTTTATAAACAGACACATTTCGAAAACACTTAAGACTGAATGCGCATTGTTTTATCATCAAGATTTAATTTTCAAATTTAACGCACATAATAACAGCTGTATTGTGGTTATTGAGTGTCTGAGTGATCAGTTAAATTTTTTATAAGCTAACAGTAATTAACAAAAAAAAATTGATTATAAATACTCTGTTTTACACAAAACAAAAAGGGCATTAAAAATAATTAATGACTAAACAAGCGTTTAGATAAACGCCACATTAAACTTTAGAGACGAGTTAATATGTGTGTTTACCAATAACCAAATTAAATACGTATTTAACAAATCAGTGCTCTATTACATTATCTACTACATTTATTGCCAAACAGACAGCTTCTGTGAATGGAAATGGCCACGTTCAAGAATGGATTCGATTGCCTATCTAAGATAGCTTCCTATCCATATAGGTTTCTGATCAAGCAAAACCGGATAGGTTAATTGAAAGTGGTTTTAGGAAAATACAACTCGATGACGGCAAACAAATTTCGGCTTTGCATTTTGTAGTCGGCTTTTTTAACAATTTCGCTTGGGATACAAACTTATACCAAAATTTTTCGGATAGCTATTCAACTGCAAAAGCTGTTTTGTAATCATCAGTTTTTTTTTACATGGAATTACAACAACAAAAACTTATCTGGATAGCTCTACATAGGCTTTTGATCGCGGCCAATGACATCTTAGTTATCAT
The DNA here is from genome assembly GCA_949320155.1 of Melangyna quadrimaculata. NCBI lineage: Eukaryota > Metazoa > Arthropoda > Insecta > Diptera > Syrphidae > Melangyna > Melangyna quadrimaculata. The sequence goes on along the minus strand of OX439483.1, from coordinate 61,367,377 downwards.
AAAAAAGTCATCAAACAAATTTAGGCTGAATGCGATTTTTAGTGTTAGTTTTTCGCCAAATTGAAATTTACAAATAAGAAGGAATAAATCAATTTGTTTATTTTTATTATCTTATTAATTTTATAGCTTTGCAACAAAATCACGAACAAGCAATTTAGTTCAATTGTAAGCGACAAACATAGAGGATAAGGGTAATTATTTTTCTCCTTTGCTTTTCCTAAAGACAGCACAAACGTGGCGTTTACACCTAATCATGATTTTAAACATGCGTTTCTTTACTCTTAAATATAAAGTGACGTTTAGCGTTAAGCTGACTATTAAATTAATTATTGGTATGGTTCATTATTTAGAGTCCACTTAAATATTTAACTGATCTCTAAATTGGATTATTGGTAAGGCTGGCTGATAGAGGGTGGACTGGCCTTTATTGTGTCAATTTTGTGTCCAATCATTGGACCAACCCACTGCACAGATTATTTGTGGCCGTTAAATTCAGATTATTAATCAGTGGTACCAAGGCAAAAATAAAATAACAATGTTGTTCAGGCAACGATTTTTCAATGCTTAGTTTAATGTAAATTCTATTTTCATCGGAGAGATTAATATTTGAAGCGAAATTCTAATTTCTTTATTATGAAACGAAAAATGTTTTTGATATATTTATTAGTTGCAGTCGACTCCGCTAAACTGTGACACCATAATTGCAGAACATTTGTTCCAGTTAAGCGGAATTTTCAGTGAATCAAACTTCAGATAACTGAAACTTGTTTCAAATAAGCGGAGTTTTACCAAAACTAATTAAATTTCATATAGCCTAAAAATAAAAAAAAATAGGTTTTATTTTTTGTATTACCTATGTGTCAAAATAGTTATATTTCCATATGAAACAATTCAAGCAACAAAGGTATTAATTAACATTTTTAATCACAATAATTGCGTCAGCCATACGTTTTATGTAGACATTTTTGGAGGATAATCCAAAAAATAAACAAATTTAAAAGAAACGTCTGACACCAGGAAGTAATGACAAGAAATGAGATTTTGACATTTTCGCATGTCAAAATTTATTTACATGGTGATATATGAGTGCACACACCAACGCACGCGGCGGAGAAACATATGAATTTCTTGATTCAGATAACCGATGTTTTCAGTTAAGCGGAGTACAGTTAAGTGGAGTTGACTGTATTTGCATATGCCGTTTTTCATTGAATGTTCAGAAGCGTCCAGAATCAAAAAGAACTGTCCTTTTTCAAATCCTCTTTTTTGGAAATCTTATGCCTTCCGGAAGTCAGAGACATGCAGATACAGACGTGCTCAGGGAAAGTTGGATTCTTTATATGTTTTTTGTTCTATGAGTTAGTTCCTCATTAAAACCATGCTCTCTAAGGACACGTATCACCGACAAAATAGGCTTTCAGGCATCTGCTGAACTAGGATTTTCAGCATTTTTTTCCCTAAAGCTATTCATTTCAGAATCATCTTCCCTGCAAACTTTTCTTTGTTACAATAAACTGATTGCTCCACAACCAGAAAACTCCTATCAAGATGTGATGTTTACATAAGTTCTTTTTTTTTTTTTAAGAGAACATAAGCCATAAACAAAAATTGAATATATCAAAAAATTGATTATATATATGAACAAAATTGAATATATCAACAAAATTGAATTATAAGCGTATTTGCATTGTTCAGTGTTTCATAATAAAAACGAAGCAAGGATGTAGCTGTAGCTGTTAGAGAAAAAGACACTGTTGCAATGTGATTATGAACAATCGATTTATGAGTATTTACTAAATGAGAAATGAAAGTATTGCACACAGTGTCAGTTTTGTTGTTGGGGTTTTCTCTATGTACATTAGTTTTTTTTTTTTTGTCAATATAAAACAAAGGTATTTTGTTTTAAATGCACATAAACATATATATATGCAAACACAATAAATAAAATATTTAAGCAAATCCAAAACTCATTCATCGACACAACAAAAAAATATACAAGAACAAAATTATATATTGTGGATATAAATAAAAGGGGGAGAGGTATAATTTATAAAAGTGGACACAACAAAATATATAAACAAACAGAAAATAAAGAAAATAACATAGATTTCACACTTTTCGAATTAAGTACTTGCGTTAATCTTTACCCCAAACTGCTTAAATTATAACTGTTTGTTGTCGAACTAGAATTACTGGATGGCGAGGGAAATGACTTGTCTGTCGATACCTGCCTTATTGGAATCCTTGAGGGGCGGCTTTTTTTTTTTTAAAGAATAATGGAAATTTAAAAGCAAAATATTAATTTCTGTCTTCTTCTATCAAATGAGTTAGGTAGATATATGAATATGAATGGATGTGATGAACATTTTTAAAATTTAAAGATACAAGTTTTTTTTTGTTTAAGTAAATATTTAAATAAAAATAGTAAACAAAAGCAAAAATAATGTAAATTAAGTATTAATTATGATATAAAGTAAAATAAAAAAAGAAAAGATAAAAACGCTAAATGCACTTTTTGTTTTTTTTGTTACCTATATCGGAAGCCAAAGCCGGTTAATGTTGGTATGCTAGAGGATCTACTCATTCCACCATTGCTGTATGATCGTGTTTTTTAATTCATTGTTAGAATTTTTTAGTATTTTTTTTTTTGTTTTAATTTATTTTTTTTTTATTTTTATTAAATTGTTATTTTGTGTGTATATATTATATGGTTAAATTCAGTTGATCAATTTTCGCAATGAAATCGTTGTTAATTCGTGCATTATTATATAACAAATGCGGAGATACATAACATAAAATAAAAAATTTAAAAAAATATTTAAGTAAATAATTCATAATTTTATTTTGTTTGAAATTAATTTAAATTATCAAAAATGAAACAAAAACCATGAAGGTATGTCGAAAATAAATTTAAATTTGTGAAATAAAGTATTGTTTATTTTTTTTTTTTTTGAAATAGCTATGTAATTGAAATTACCTTGTAGGAGCTGGACTTGCTGATCCAGATGCAGTTTTCCGAGTGAGAGTGGAAACACCATTCGTTCTCGATGTAGCTGGTGTTACAGATAGTCTTGATGGACGTTGTGCGGTTGAAGTAGGTGTAGATGATGCTACAGGTTGTCTGCGTTGTGGAATGCGTGATGGGGTTGTTTCGTCTGAAATAAAATGTTAAAAAAAGTCAAGTTTAATGTCTTATTAGATTGATTTTTGTATTTAATTTTACCTGTGCTATCCAATGATAGAGTGGATCCGTGCCTTGATGGTGGCTTAGATCCCTGCCGACTTGCAGGCCTAGAGTTAGGCTTCGATCCTGATCTTGATCCTCCTGGAGTCATACCCGTTCGAGGTGCATAAGATACTTTCCTTTGTGGGGTATATCTTCCAGATGGTCCTGTCAGACCACTTTCGTTATCGCTAAGTGAATCTGGGGTCGAAGCTGACAGTGATGATCGCGTAGGTCGCGACATTGGTATTGAGCGTATGGATCGCTCTCGTACCTAAATTTGGCCATTTTATAAATTAATAATTTGATTTTATATTTCATCGATATTAAAGAGGATTTATGATTAAAAGAATGTGAGATGGAATCGATGACAAAGCAAGTTATTTCCTTTGTTTTTTATTTTTGTTTGTATAATCGCAACTTACCCAATGCGTGGAGGGATGACAATGTGGTGCATGTGGACTTAAGGGCACAGAACGACTATTGTTACTGCGCACGAAAACCGTGCCACCTGCTCCCATATGCAAAGGAAATGCACACGGTATTTGCTCTTGGGCACGTAGTCGTTCAAAGATTGGCATAAGTTCGGCCAAGTGTTCGTCGGCTATTGTAATAATAATAATCACGAAATACAACAACATTTAAATTAAACCGTTTTTTTCTAATACGAAATTTATCACACAAAGTCTATGATCATTTAATTTTATTTCTTTTCTATTTTGTTTTTAAATTAATTGTTTGCAACATTATTTAGGGGAAAGTCCTTTAAACAAACAAATGAAATGTCTTTCGATTTCATTTAAAGCAAATAATGCAAGGCCAATTTGTTTCTATATTTATTTGCAACACATTTTTAGGCGATTTTTTTTTTAATTCCACATGAGAAAAATAGCGCAGCAAAAAAATTATATGTATGACAAAAACCTCCAATCAGAAAAACCCGTTATGAATAAACACTGAACAAGGTGCTTTGTACAACTTAAAAATACCAAATGATTTTTAAAAATATGATACAGCTTAAATTTTTTTTTAAATTAAAAATGTCGATTTCTTTACTTAAAACTTAAAAAAAAAAAAACAAATTGCATCTAGCAGAAAAAAAAAATAAACTGTCACAAATAAAAAACCTTTACATCATGCTTTAACAGTAAATTAAAATAAAAAAGAAACGATATGTATATATAACAACATCACACCACACATCATCATCAAAACATCAGTAGTTATTGCTTAGCCTTTGAGAGCAGAGCGCTTCAAGACCGAGGGGAATTTTTGTTTATGCTTGCAGCTAACACAATACTTACCAATTTTGAATTAGTTGGACAAAATCAATGCCTTGGGATCACATTTCAAAACCAATCTTTTGTAGTATTGGAAAACTACAAAAGAAATGGCTCAAGGGTTTTGTAAGAGCAAAGTACAAAAAAAAAAAGTTCCAAATTTTATATTGTATGTAAATGAGTTGACATCAAACGAATCGAACCAAAATTGGTTTCGTAAAAAAATTAAAAAGAATTTCTTAATATGAAAAATGTGTTTAATTAGGAGGTCTTATGTATGTATGGTGGTTTTACCTTCATGATGGGACCTTGGCCGCTCATGTATGCGGGTGTATTAGATCCATTCGGGGTGGTAGAAGTTGGCGTTCGGCGCGGTGTAAATGCCGCCATACTCTGTGATACTCCATCGGCCAAAATAAATTGTTCTCGCAGCTCAATGTTAGTGCGTCCCTTAGCTATTTTTCAATCGATTTTTTTTTTGGTTTATTTTAATTGATTTTGGTTATTTTATTTTTTTTGTATAAATGGGTGGCAGTTTTTATTTGTGTTTTTTTTTGAAGATGGATGGCACATTTAAGTGAAATTTGCATTTGGCAAAGCAGTCGATATATCAGCAAAAAAGGCGATACGGTTTTTGGGTACCGTTTATAAATTGTTGCCGAAGGAAGCGTGGGAATGGATAAAATAGTAATTTAAGTACAAAAATCAAAAAAAAAAATAATAACAACTATATGTATGTTTAAAAAAAAAAACAATAATCCAAAGTTAACAAAAAACAAGTTCATTTTTGTTTTTTAGTGAAGCATTAATGAGCATAAAATCATCATAGAAGCAAAGGCAATCAAAAAATTATAAAATTAATAATTTGTTTGAATAAATAATTGTTTAAAAATAACCAAGCAAAAATAACCATATGTAGTTTGGTTAAACAGAAAAAAAAATAAAGCAGATGTTATAATTAAAAATGAGAGGCAAAGTTACAAAAAAAAGCAATGAAATGTTTATAACGCTTAATAAAATATATAATAGGTTTTATGGTATATTTTAATGATTTATGCTTAAAAAATTTAGTTTGATATAGGGATGAAGTCTTTCAAGTTGAATATTTGAGTTTGAATTGGAATTTGTTTGTGATGCCTAATGTTAAGGCCAAATGAGAGGAACATAAACCGTCTGTTATGATGCTTTTTCGTTATAATAAAAGGCAGTCCAGACATTTTGTTAACAAAGCTTCAGTCAAGATTGTATTTGCAGTTTTTTTTTTTTGAAACAAACCAATCTTTGGCCGTATTTAGTGTATTTTAATCATTTCACCTTTAAAACCCCAAAGGCCCTAGACCAAAAGTTTATGACATATTCTTAGAAATGCTTAAGGCATACAAATGAAGTTTTCTACCAAAATTTAGCTTTGTTGATTTTTTATTTAATGAAGGTCATATTTTTGGTTAATTGGTTAATTTGAGACAATCTTAAAAGGAGCACAGACTCCGAAAAGTTAAGATAAAGCAGCATGGGCCATGAATTCGAATTAAGTTAGCTTAGGTTGCTGGTAATAAATTGTCTGGTTTGGGTCTAACTTAAAACTCCTGGGGTACTTTATAACGTTAGAACTATATAAAAAACCTGGATTGCACGGAAAGAAATATTCTTGGTATTTAGTTTGCGGTTTCTGAGACCAAAAGGCAACGAGAATGAATGCGAGTTTATATTAAAGAATCAAAAAAGTCTATATATTAATATAGTGATAAGGATGTTTGGAACGCCAAGAATAAATGGGGAGATACTACAAAATACGACAAATGAAGAAAACAGCAAAAATTTTATCTTTAATTAACTGTATCGACTGGAGCCTATCAGAAATATCGAAATTATCAACTAAATTTTCACTGACCATTTGCAGCTTGTTGTTGAATGGCCATAATTTGATCATAAGTAAATTTATGCAAAACACAACAAGCTTCATGTTGTGTTGGATCGTTTGGATTTGGAATTGGTAGAACCAACGATACTTTATTTTTATGTATGTATATTTCAAAATCAATCGAAGTCATATAAATACCATGATGATGATGATGTTAATGATTTATGAGTGATAAATTACACAGCATGCATAATAATTATTTATTATTATTATTGTATAATTTTACAGAAAAATCAATTTAATAATATTTAAATACACGACAGTCGATCAAAGTATATTTTAAATTGGTTTGGTTTCAATAAAAGGAACAATTTAAATAAAATATTAATTTCGATTTGAAAAAAAAAAATAAAGAGGAAAAATAAAACATATAGACAATGTCGAATTTTGAAATGGAATAAAAACGATATTATTTATATATTAAAATTTAATTTGACGAACCGTTCGTTGGAGCGTGAAAATAGAAATATTAAAAATTTATTATAAAATAGAAAAGATTTTTTTTTATATCGTTTTTGTGATTTTTTTTTTAATTTAAAATAAATAAAATAATAACTTTTATATTTCTCTGTAAAATTCGCAAACATTAATATTTTACTTATTTGACTCTTTTATGTGAGTTAAAGCACCTATTTTCATGTTGTGCAAGCACCTACTTTGAATATTAAAATTTCTCAAGTATTATTTGATTAATATGCAATTAAATGTTTGTAAACTATGACACCTTCTTACGCAGAATGTTTTAATTTTATTTTTGTATGATACCAGTATAAAGCATGAATGAAATTTGATTCATTTGTTGATCTGATTTTAATTTTTGATAAAAAAAAAATTAATTTTTTACTTGAACCCCACAAAGTAGCTCAATAAAATGTTAATTGCATAATGAAATAACGCATTTGTGATGGATATTATATTAATCTATGCATGTGTTTTACTTTTGTAAGAAATAAATTATTTTTGTTTGTTTTGTTTTAAATTTCGTTAGAACAATTATAAATATTATATTAGAGAATAATTAATAATTTTAATTTTTTTATTAAATGACCATTTCCTTTGGTTGATTAATACTATTTGTTTGTTTAAATTATTTAATTGAATAAATTTTAGCTTGATCATCACTTACCTCGACATGGATCATTCTTTTGTAAGAACTCATCCAATGCAACCCAACCGCCTCCAACGCGCACCATCACAGTGCTGCGAAGGATGCGGACGAGTCGAAGTTTCTGCGAATCGCCAAACTAAGAAGAGACAATGAGAATTTAAATAAAAATCTTACTCACAATGTAAAATAAATTAAAAAAAAACTTACCCTGTACTTGCCTTCGCCGACTTGGAAAACACGGAATTTTTGCCGACACGTGCAAAGCATAACCAAACGTTTAACTTCATCATGAATCTTATCAGAGTCGTTAGCTGGTTTACGCTCTTGCCAGTCTGGTCTAAGTGCCGCAATGAATTCCTGCCAATCGATGAGTCCTTCTCCGTTGCGATCGAATAAGTCAGCTACTGCGCCCATTTCCATTCGAGATGTGTCAAATTCTTATAGAACAAACAAATATAAATTAGCATAGCGTTAGGGTAGGTGCAAAATAAACAACAACGAAAAACTTACTAGTGCTTAGGATTCCGTCAATAAACACTTCACGTGGTATCAAACCATTATTGTCCTTATCCATTTTTCTAAAGAGATCTGTTAACCTTGATTTCTTGTGGTTCATGTACTTAAGGAACTGCAAAGATTTGTATTTACAACTTTGTTCTGTTTATGAATTGATTGATTAAAGACTAACCCTCTTCCTCCAGTCGTCCCAGCTAAAGCGGCGAACTCGTTCAACATCTTGCAGATAAACGAGATGTTCGTGTAGACGGCGTTGTCTTTCCCACGCCAACAACCACACATGACGCCACTTATCCCATAGGAGTTTTGCTCTTGGCGAACGGAACTCTGCTTCAGGCACATGACTAATAACAAAAATATTTGTGCGTAAGTTTTAGTTATGCATACAAATAAAACAACCAAAACGAATCAATTTATTAAAATTAATGTAAAGCAACATTATTACTGATGTAAAAAAGTATTCTACAGTAAAATGATAGGAACAAACTCGACATTGACTTAAGTTTAGAGTTTTTTTTTCTTTAGTTTTGCATACCACTTTAATGACATGCTCTTACCTGGGTGAAAATCTTGGACCATAGTGAGGCAAGCGATCTCTATCGGGTGTCTCACGACTTGGTGTCACACGACTAATAGTAAATCGAATTCAAAGCACACAACACACAAATTACATGAAACAAAATAGAAAAAAAAACAATATGAAACAGAAATTATGAAATCAAAAATATTATTAAAACAAAAAAAAAAAAAGACTATTAAGAAAAATTTGCTTCAAATGGAATTATGGAAGCTTATTTTTGCATGCATTTATGTTTAATTTTTAGTTTTTGGTTGGTAGTTAGGCAGCCGATTGCATAAATGCATTTAATCGTAATAATAATCTTATATGTAAACTGTACTAACCTTTGCTTGCGCATGTTTAGGCCTTGATCACGAGAGCCCTTGAAGCTATAGAAAGAAAATGTTTAATTAGTCGGACTCAAACAAAAAAACAAACAAAATGAGAATTAGAGGAATTTATAATGAGTGAAACAAAACAGAGAAGAGAAGCAGAAAAGCAGTTTTAAAAGAAATATCAATGGTTGACAATTTGACATATATGAGTATTCCATGAAGAATCTTTATTTTTTCTTGTTAGATTGAATTATATTTGAAAGGTTTTAGTGGCTTAAAAATATAAACAAACAGAATAGAATAAGATAATTTATACATATATTTATTATAAAAGTAGTTTAGAAAGAACACACATGTTAGAGTAAAAAAACACATTGACACAATAATTTTGTACATATTTACACAATGTCAAATCTTCAAATGACGAGGGTAAACTAAATTAAACTTATGAAACCTTTTCTGATTAATAAATATAATCTCAAATGAAGTTCTACTTTTATTCGATTATGATGGATGTGTAAAAGTGATGAATTTGGATTTTTGAATTTTATATTATTTAGATTTTATTTATTCATAATTATGCATGCATAATTTTTGGTTTGAATTTTATATTTAAGTTTTAAAAGCGCAAAGAACTTTTTATCGGAATTAAGTCGTTATGTGCTAAAAGTTCTTATAGCCGACGAATCGCTATATAATCGACGATCAACTAATACAAATTGTATGCAAACCAACCAAATGAAGGAAAAGCTTTCGTTCAAATCGACTGCTTGTTATAAGCTAAGTCAATATAGGTGACGTCGGCTGTATTTTTCAAATTCGAGCCCCAACAAAATTAAAGCATGGCTAGGTCGAACGTTTTTCCATAAGTTCAAGCAGCTTAGAAATTGAAAAAATGTTTTAAGAAAATATTGACATTAGAGAAAAATTGCTTAAATCTAACGTAAAAATAATTTTAAAATCATTGGAGCGGTTGAATCGAAAAATAGAAAAAATGGTTAGTATTTTACTAAAAACTAGGTCAGTCTGATTGAGTATAGGAAGATTTAAAGGTCAATTCTCGATCTGTGAGCTGTGAAGTGATAAATTTTCCAAAACATCATATGTTAATAATTCGATTCTGGATGAGTGTGTAAAAGTGATATTAAATGTCAAAACTTGACATTTTATTTCACACTCATCCAGAATCGAAACATTTACGTTTGAAGTTTTGGAAAATTTATCACTTCACAGATAAAGAATTGATCCCCTGATCTTCTTCTTTTTATTTCATATTTATGACTCGTATTCGACTACAGTCGTATGTTGGTATTTCAAAAGTGGTACATCTGACTCCACTTCTATAATATTATATCCACTTCTATAATATTTATCACATACGACTGTTCATATTTTATCATTATTCCAAATCTAGTATTTACTCGAACTTATTCGTATTCGTCGTTTGAACTTTTTTAAACGAGATATATTTTTTTCGATAAAAATGGACAAAAATCTAATGCATGTAGGTATTGTATTTTTTTTCGTTTGCTTCTATTTGGTTTATCAACCTGCGAGCGATACCGCAGCCATAAGACCATCGAAATTCAATGTGAAAATGCAAAAATAATAGATGTAAAAGAGCTTGAAATTTAATTTCCTCATACTCTATGTACATAATAAAAAAAACCTGACCACGGGTATCTTCTTGCTGTGGTTTTTATAAGAGTCGGTAAACATCGACCAAAATTTGTGTCTTTTTTTTTATATTAAGCGCGTGCAAAAGGGGTTGTGACTACCCTTAAGATGATTTACACAGCACGAGCGATTAGGTAGATTGGAGGGGATTTAAAAGGAGATACCGATGCACATTGGTTTTGAACGTCTGTAGATCACAATAGGAGAGGAGAAATTTAACTGGGTAGAGCATTCCACATTCGAGTAGTGCGACTAAAGAAAGAATGTCTGTACTTAACAGTACGTCCGAAATTGGGCTCAAGGGTAAACTGATGGGCATTCCTAGAAGCGCGAGTATTACGGTTGAATTGTTTAAGGGGAGGAATGCAACTGGCTATTTCACTAGAGCATTGTTTATGGAAATAACGGTTAAATAACGAAAGGGTTATTAATAGGGTATAACAGACTGACTGAAGAGCCCATTGTTATACCTTGGGCGAAACACAATAATTTCTGGAGTTGAGGTCACTTGTACTTTTTATTTGAATTATATTCATTCACTCCACTTAAAACAAAGTAATTTTAATATTTTAATATTTAAATTTCTTTTTCTTTATCAGCTAGCATTTTTACAAGCCACACACAACTTAGATGTTATTCATTCGGGTTCTTTCTTTTTCTCCTCTTCGTTATCATCGCAACAATTCGTTGCATATGTGTAAGGATGGAGATTGTATGAAAGATTTGACACTTGTCAAGAATTAAATTCCATGGTGTTTTCTCGTGATAACACTTGCAGTTAGGCTGCATAGCTTTCGCTCCGTCATAACAACATTGAAGGTTTTGAATGAATAACAACGACTTGTATTGGCTACAACCATTTTTTCTGTAATGGCGTCGAAAAAATATCGAAGTAGTTTTTTCTCAGTCATATTGCCTTCGCTCTTGCAAAAAACAACGACTAACAATAGCCTATTACACAATAATTTTTCCTTGTTTCGTGCAATCAAATTTAAATAGCGAAATATTCATTCGAGTAGAATGGAGCTCACATACAAAAAGAGCTTTACTAACCAATTTATTTCACTGAAGGCACATATGTATAAAAAGAACTTTGTTAACCAATTTTTTTTTTCACATACATAGTTTTTTTGAAAAGCTTTTAATATGATGTATTTATGATATGATATTTTTGTATAAACTATGCATACTCGTAGAAATGATACTTTTAGCTAAAATCCAAACTCATCTCATCACACTCAATTATTGTTGGTTTACCTTGTTTTGTAACTGACAATAAAAGTGTTAAAAATGTTTTTAAACACAATAAATATAATACAAATACATTGATTTGACACAGTTAGATTATTAAATTTTGTTATTTTGCTTTGCGGATGTTAAAAAAAAATATATTTAAACATTAAATAAGTGAAAATGGGCAGTCGTTTTAGTAATTTATACAATTTTTGTTGTTGTTTTAGTTGAACGAACCTTTGCCGTCTCAATGCGCCGGCATCTGGAGATTGTTCGCGTAGATCGTGTGTTGATCCTCGACTGTATTATATATTTAACCCATGTTTTGGTATTTTTTTTTTTAATTTACAAACATTTATAAACAGCAAACAAAAAAAAAAATAATATTTTCAATTTTTTGTGTGAATTGATAATATCCAGGTTGATTGTGTTCGTGGTAGAAGAGAGTGCAGTGAAACACAATATGTAATGTCGACAGTAGAATTCACAAAGACAAGAAAATAAATATAATAAAAATAAAACAATTAAAGTAAATGAAAAAAATAATATACAAAAGAAATAAAAATAATCAAAAAACAAACAAATCAATATTTTGTTTTCATAAAATAATCTTGCCACAATTCAATCAAAGTACGGTTATTTAAGTCAGATATTATGTACTTACACTGGTGTCTTTGCATTGCGTGACATTTTGCGTACATCCCGACTGCCAGGAGGCAGTTGTTTAGGTTTGCAAGCTCTGTCTACTTCCACCTGACGACGTGCAGTATTTTCCATGAACTCTTTGTGGTCTTCGATGAGTTTCTCTAATGGAGGAATTTCTTCTGGCAATGTTTCGCGCTCCAGATCTAAACAAACAAAACTGTCAGTAATTGGAATTTCGCCATAAAACAAATTTAAATTCTTACTCAACAACGTCGATTCAAGTCCATTCAACCAGGCCAAGAGATCTTCGATGTTTTCATCCAGATCCTTAAGCGATTGCAAATGCTGTTCAAGTTTTGCTTCCCGATTAACGGCCCACTGGGAGATTTCATCCCAACGAGTTTGAATAATCTGTAGCCAATTTTTGATGATTGGAATAGCATCTGGATAGGCTTTGTCGATAATCTCTTGGGCAAGTGTGAATGTCTCTTCCTTCTGCACAACTCGTTTTCGTAAGTCTTTCATAAAGTCTGAGTGAATTTCGAGCAAATCTCGGGCAATTTTCTCATCATCGGGTGGATTTTTAGCATAACGAAGTTTGTTTTCAGCGTGATCCAACCAATCGAAGAGAGCTTGCACTCCGGTATTGAGACGTTCAGCATCTTTCAATGCCTGTCTCAATCGATCGCCACGTTTAGAGGTTGAATCTTTAACATCATCCCAAAGAGATTGCAATTCATCAAGTGACTTGGCGATGTCTGCGTTGCTTGGTGATTTTTCTAAATCACGTCCAGACCTCATTACACCCTGCATTTGAGCTTGTCTCTTGAGTAGATCTTGTTCAAGGTGCTTGTGATGATCACACAATCCACTAACAGTCTCAAAGTCTCCATGAACAGGTCCGTTGTCGGATAGGCGAGATTTTGTCTTCTTTAACCAGTCTAATAGTTCTTGTAAGGCATCAGAGAATTGTCCGGATAACAAGAGAGCTTCTTCCAGCTTCCTCTGCCGATCGACACTCTTTGACCAAACTCGAGTCCAGGTCTCCTTAAGTTCAAAAAGCATCTTATTCAAGACTGGTTCGTCTGATTTGGGTGCTCTATCCATGAGATTCTTTCCAGCACGCATTGTTCCATCATACTGTTGTTGTTTTCCATTCAATTGACGATGTGTTTCCTTCAATTTTAGGATGTGTTTCTTGATCTTTTGTGGATCCTTTGATGAGGCGGCTTCTTCAGTCAAACGATCGAGTACTCCTTCGACTTCCTGCAGCCATTGAAGCATACCAGTCCAGGCGTCATTAAATTCACGAGCCTCCTTATAGCCGTGATCAAGGGCACGAGTGCGTTCAGCTGCTTTGCTAACAACGCGCTCCCACCGATGTTGAACAGAAACGAGGAGATTCTTGATTAAAATTACGTCTTGTTTTTGACTAAAGTACTTGAGATGTGTTCCCTTTTTGTCCAACAGAAGCATAGCCTCACGATGAGTACTCACATCCTTCTGCAGTACTTTGTGCTCTTCAATTTGCACCTGAATTGTTTCCAGAACTCTCGACACAGCCGAAGAATTACCTAGCTGTTTTTCAGCTTGCGTAAGCCATTCAACAAATGCCTGCAGTGTATCATGGAATTCAGTTGCTTCTTTGAGGGCTATTTCGAGTTTGATTTTCTTATCAGAAGCACGAGATATAACTGCATCCCAGCGTTGTTTGAGTGTGCGTAAGGTATGCTGTAAATTGCTCGAAGGCACCTTCATTTGATTTTGACGTTTAATATAATCTTGGCCTTGAGCTTGAATTGTTTCGACCTTTGCACGATTTTCTTCCAATTCATTGTAGATTTCCATAAACCTTTCAAGTTGTTCTGTAGCAGTTTCGGGAAGTCCACCAACTGGTTTACTCGCTCCAATAACACCATCTACATCACCCAACCACCCTAAGATGTCTTGAACCTCGGCAATAAAGCCTTGGGCTTCGCGCAATGCTTCTTCCAACTCATGCTGGCGATCTGAAGATTTTTGTATTAAAGAACGCCATTCATCGTTAAGTTTGCGTAGTTTCTCTTGGGTTGCTGAAGCTTCAACAGAACCCTTTTCTGATTCGATGAGACGCCTTCCGGCATCAATTAAAGTGTCTACGGAACTTTGATGAGCTTGAATATCATTGGCAAGGACCTTTAACTTAGCAAGTTCAACCTCAAGTAGTTGTGGATCACCAGGAATCTGAAAGTATATGTAATATTAAAATTCAAAAAAGAAATGGCATTCTATTTATTTCTTTAACATACCGGTTTGAGTTGATCCAAAGTTTTGTCTGTCTTGTCAATCCATACAAGCAACTCATTGAGTGCATGTTGGAATTGTCCAAGATGTAGAAGAGCATGTTCCAATTGTTTTTGACGCTCAACCATGCCACGTAATAAATTTTCCCATCGGCGATTAACTGTAATCAATGGCTCTTTGATCGATGCTGCTTGTTCTGGAGATGTTCTTTCTGTCAATTCGGATGCTTGTCTGTTGAGGTGAATAGGAAACAGTTAGCTTTAATTTAAAACTACATAATGTTCATTAAGCTTTTCAAAACAAATTCTCAAAACATCACAAACATAATTGGAAACACAAAAAAAATATGACAGTACACAATTGAAATTTCATGCAAAAAACGTTACTTTAATACAAAATCTGCTAGAGGAAAAATAACTTTAATGTTTGTCGACAAAAGCTTTGAAGAATGAAGATAAAAACAAAGATTAAAAGCTTGTTCCTCTCTACATTTATTAAGGTAAACAATTAGTGGCAGAGAAGCTTCCAATGAGATGGTGCTGATCCCATTCGACATTTTGACATCATTTTAAAGAAAGTAAGACAATTTTCATGGTCTTGCATTTTTGTTAAAAGCGGTCAAATCGTTTTTTGTTGTTGTTGTTGTAAATTCTGATGTTGGGCGCCATTTAATAAGCTAAGAAAATTTTGATATTGGTTGATAGATCATACTTATTTTTTAGACAGTAGTTAAGTATAGAAACAAATTAGAGGGCTTTTATTCCAAGTTATAGAATTTCTTGTCGGGCGCCATTTAAACAAAAACTAAATATATTCAACAGAAAGTATCCAGGTAGGAGATATCTACATATATGATACAATACAACGTTATTAAAAATTAAATTTAGATTTTTAAAATATCTTAAAAGAGGTGTATATGATTTTCATTAATCTGTGGTATGCGCTGTTTAAAAAACAAACAGGATTTTCTATCAATGTCTCTTGCTGAAGTACTAAAACGACAAGTTTCTGTTAAATTTAAAATACATTAAGTCAAAAATAGAATTTATCAATATTGTATGTTAGGCGCCAATTAATAAAAAAACAAAATTAATATTTGTTTTTAAATGGCACCAAACAAAAATAATGAGTACACTAGGTCGTCTATTTCGTAATTATTAGGAGGTAAAATTATAAAAAGGTTATTTTTCGAATTTGTAGAAATCTTTTGTCGGGCGCCATTTAAGAAAAGCCAAAAATATTCAACATAAGGTATTTAGGTAGACAATATCTACAAACAAGATGAAAGTTTTTTGAATTAAAATCTTTAAAAATCAAAAGGGAAGTTGATCCTTAATCTTGTGTTGGGCGCCATTTTAAACAAAAGAAGTATTGAGACATCAATCTGCTGTAAAATGTGAAATACTTAAATTGACAAAATAAGTGAATTCTGATGGAATTTATATGATGATTGTTATATGAAATAGCGGCAGCCAAAAAATGAATATATTATACGATTATAATAACTTATTATTACCTAATTGGATATTAATCCAAGTTATAGAAATTTTTGTCGGCTACCATTTATGCATTAACAAATATACAACGGAAGGTATCTAGTTACGAATTACTATAGTACTAGATAACTTTTTACAAATGTTTAAAATCACATTATTTTTTGTTAATCTAAAATTCTGTGTTGGGCGCCATTTAAAATCCAAAATTATTTTATGTTTACGAGTCTTCGGCTGAAGTACTAAGATAACAAGATCCTATTAAATGCGAAATACATAAAGTACAAAATTAGGTTGATCCTAAAAGAAAATTCATCGATATGTAATGTTGGGCGCCATTTAAAAAAAAATGTATGCTTTGCAATGAACTATTTCAGAAAAAAATAAGACGTTGTAAAATTTATTCAGCGTCTACAATGTTGTTTCGGCGACGCGACGTTTTAAATGAATTTTATTTCATTTAAATGCAATGGCATATGCTTCGAATCGACAAAAGACAAAAGCTTGTGGCAGATGATGTAATAGTTTAAGCTTGAAGCACTAATGCTTTCCTAACAATTCGCTGTTGCACACAAATTAATTATGAATAAAACCTTATTATAAAAAGCACTCGGTAAAATATCATGCAACCAAGTAACAATCAACAAAAATCTATGAGTATCAAATGAATAATTTTGTTTTGTAAAAATATATATATTTAT
This sequence comes from Melangyna quadrimaculata, assembly GCA_949320155.1. Taxonomy (NCBI): domain Eukaryota; kingdom Metazoa; phylum Arthropoda; class Insecta; order Diptera; family Syrphidae; genus Melangyna; species Melangyna quadrimaculata. The sequence continues at coordinate 61,350,403 of OX439483.1, read as the reverse complement.
CTTGCCTTTCCAGAACTCTGTCGCAGGTGAATATTTAAATTTGATTTGATTGATTGATTGGAAATATTATTTGTGTGTCGTTTCGAGAGCGAAATAAAGAATAAAAATAATTGTGTAGAAATATGAAAACATAAATAAATAAGAAATTTGAAAAATATTGTATGTAAGGTACATTACCTGTTTAGTGCTTCTACTTCGACCATATGAGGATCAACTTCGTCCTTGAAACGCTTCAATTGTTCAATTTGTTTCTTAACGGCATCAATATCAGAACCCACAGGTCCCAAGCCGCCAAAGCGTTCTTCGGCTTTGGTTAAGAATTTCAATAGATTTTGCAGGGTTTCATGGAATTCCATTGCCTTCTCCATGGCATCGATGAGGTTTTCTTCACGTCTAGCATACAGGGCTGTGATGTTGTCCCAAGCATTATCCAAGTCCTCGATGTGTTTCTTCACCTCAGGTTTGTCTGGCTCGCCACACAGTGACATCAAATTATTACCTGTTCGACGGACTTCTTCGACTTCTGGCTTGGTCTGGTCGATTTCATGACGAATTTCTTGCAATGCAACTTGTTGCTTTTTAATGTCTTGTGGTTGAGCAGCTGCTGGTTCTTGAGAAGAAAGAGTTTCTTCCAAGTCCTTCAATGTCTTCATGATTGCATTCAATTGCTTCCAGAATTTTTCGGCAACCTTAAGTACATCTTCCAGAGAGTTTCCTCGTTTTTTGGTGGCTTGTTGGACATCGTTCCACAAATTGTTGAGTTTCTCCAATTTCTTCTTGATATCACGCACTGCAGGATCAGATTTATTTCCTGCCTTTGCAATCACATCATTTGCTGCACGCTGGACGGCGGCAAATGCTTCGGTACGCTTGTCCAAATCATCTGCTATTGCTGAATTATCATCGATCTGCTCTCTGATCTTTTGTGGCAAAGCTGAAACTGCATCAAGATGATTGACCTGATCGACTGTGTTGGCCAAAGCACGAAGCATACCCTCAAGCTTGTCAGAGAACTGACTTGATTCTTGAAGGGCATTTTCCAGAGCCTGCTGACGTTCACGCAGCTCAGTACGAAGTGCAGCATACCGGGAGTTGTCCGAATCCAAGATTTCGTTAATTTTCGAACCGTCATCTTCAGAAACAATCGCTCCTAGAGCTTCACCGGTCTTGTTGAGTTTGTCCAAAAGCGGTTTGTGTTCCCCAATGGATTGAACAAGACGTTCGTTCTTGTCTTGCTGAGCAGTGATTTGATCTGGCCTCAGAGCGGGCATACTCAACATTGAAATTTGTTGTTCCATGTCATCCAGCCACACTGCCAAACCATTGTGTGAGTCAGCAAAATGCTCGGATAGAGGAAGAGCCTGTTCTAGCACACTCAGACGTTCACCGCACAGTTGCACAACAGTGTCAACCACTTCTTTCAGATCTTCTAACTTCTCACGCAAAGCTGAGGTGTTTTCGTTTTGTGGCGATTCGCGGAGTACTTTCTTTGCCCCAGCTGTCACATCACGAACACGTCCCTTCTGGCTGGAAATATCATCGTTGATGGACCTGTGCTCCTGTAGTTGTGTTCGCACAAGTTTTGGTTCCATGGCAGGTAATTCGGCTTCTCGCAGGCTGGCATCCATATCTCTGAACCATTCGAGCAGTTCATCAATGTCTCCGGTGACTTCTTTGGCGCGCTGGTTGCTCAAGTGTAGACGTTCAGCTTTACGTTGGATTTGTTCAACAATCGAGTCAAATCGACGGTTGTCCCTTGTTACCAAGCTTTCAATTGTCGCGGCTCCTTCCCCGGGAGAAATTTGACACAACTGAGGTCCAACCAGATTAACTGTATCCAACACAGGACGCATGTCAGCTAATTCTGCCTCCAACCTTAAGATGTCATTTTGGCGTGGTTCACTTGTCGATAGAGCACTTTCAGCACCCTGCATCCAATCAATAAGACGGCTGTGTGAATCGTGGAATTGCTGCACGAGTGGCAAGGCATTTTGGGCGTTTTTCAGATGATCTCCACCCTTGTTGGTAAGTTCGCCATAGCGACGCTGCAGTGAATCAAGCTTATCCTTGAGTTGAAGTGCCTCATCGTTGGAAATGTGTTTCATGAGTTCCGAACCAGCTTCAACAGTGGATTCCACATTCGGAGCATGATTTGCAATGCTTTCGTTTAATTCCAAAAGATGGTCCATTTGTTCGAGTAGTTTTTCTGTATGCACAGGCACAACTCGGAATCGTTGCAGTTGCTTCTCCATATTCTCCATCCAGGCAACCAGATCTTGATAAGTAAGAACAAGATGTCTCAAACCTTGTCGCGACTCCGCCAAAAGCTGACCAACATTATCACTAGCATCAACTAATGATGTATATCTCTCAGTGATGACACGAACTTTCTCACCCAATCCAACAGCTTCTTCATCACTGACCAAGTGCATTAATTGACCGGCAACATCGGCCAGTTCGGAGAAGTCTGGCTTCTTCTCCATGATTTCATCATGCAAATGAGCATGCTCACGAATTCTCTGTTGAATTTTTTCTTCATCTGTTGGCACAAGCTCCATGTTCTTGATGGCTCTTTCTGAATTATCCAGCCATTGATTGAGTGGTGTGAATTTGTCATGGAAATGCTTGGCAACTTCCATTGCTTGCTCTAGATCTTCTTCACGCTGTTGAGCAGAATCGGTCAAGGCATCGAAACGATTCATTAGTTCCTTCAGTTGTCGTTCGATTCCTGCCTTCTCGGAAGAATCACAATTGCCAGCAACTTCTTTTCCCAAATTGAATAAGGACGACATGGAGTTTTGACGATCCAAGAGCATTTTCTTGAGGAATTTCTGTTCTTGAAGTTGAGCTTTCACTACCTTATAGTCGGCACTTGGTGGTTTTTGATTGGCGACCATATCTTCAGTATCGCCCAACCATTTGGAAAGTCCATCGAGGGCTTCTTGGAATTTTCCGGATTGTAAGAGGGCTACGTCCAAGCGTCGGTCACGTTCATTTAAACGTCCCTTCAAATCATTCCAACGATCGTTCAATTTCTCCAGATCTTTCTCAATGGCATTTGTGGAAACACCACTCAATGCAGACCTTACAAGATCCCTACCACACTGATTGACTTCGTCTACGTTGTGGCTCAATGGTTCAACAGTACGGTCTTGGAATCTCCTGAAGTCTTCTTGCTGGACGCGGATTTGCTCAAGTTCTGAACTGACTGGCTTCATTCTCTTCAATTCGTCACTGATGTCCTTGATGTCGTCCAAAACAGCTGATTGCAAGTCATAGAACTTCGTCAGATCCTTGAGGGCCACCTGCAAGGCATCATCTTGATCTCGAGTACGATGCTCCAAGCGACCTAGAGTTTTCTTCAAAGAAGCAACTTGGTCTCTTGTCTGAACAGTGTCTGGAGAGAATCCTGAATCAACCAAAACTTCACTGGATCGTTCGACTGCTCCCAATTGATCTGCCATTCGATCCAATTTATCCTGAATGCCAGCAACTTCAACGATTTGTCCTTGCACCACTTTGATTTCACGCGCAGGTGGTGAAAGATTCTCAACCACATTCTCGAGTTCAGTAAGATCGACTCCAAGATTTTTAACTTGTTCATTGAATTGCGAAACAGCTGTTGCTGCCGACTGGAGTTCTCCACATCGATCATTCAAACGCGAAAGGAGCTCAGAGATTCTATCGTCGACACCATCAACTTCGTCTGTTAAGTGATCAGCATCACCACCAGCGGCACGGGCTTCAGATGAAATATCCTTAGCCAAAGCTCGCAATGATTGCAATGGCTTCTTAAGAATAGTGACTTCTTCTTTAATGGCCTTGACACGATCCAGAAGTTTGGCATCCTTGGCGGCACCACCTAGAGCATCATGGGCAGCTAAACGGTCTTCACAGCGCCCGACAGAATGATCGAGATTCCTTAGCTCGTCATTGAAGTCTCCCAGACGACGAGAGCATGTCTCGATTTCTTGAGCTCGTGAGAGCAAGTCGTTGTTGAGTTTCTCCCATCGTTCTTTCATGTCTTGCAGCTCTGCCTTGATTGGATCCTTGTCTACATCGCAATTAGCAAGGAAGGTATCCCCCAAGCCTTTGGTGTTCTCATATTCTCCAGTCTTCTTCCATACCTCACTTCGGAATGCTTGCAAGTCACGAAGCCTAAGCTCCAATTGCGCCTTATTCAGAACTCCAGGTCTTAAGTCAGCCAGTTTGTCTTCAGCTTGACGTAACCAAGATAAGAAGGTTTCCGAACTCTGAGAATATTTCTTGCAGTGTTCCATGCACGTTTGAAGGCGCGTATGACGATCAACTGCATCCCGACGCAATTTATCCCATTGCTGTTGAATGCGTTCAAGATCACGTTGCACCCCTCGGTCTTGGGTTACTCCGGGGCGACTATTGAGATCCTTACCCTTGTTGATCAGCATGATAACTTCATGTTCACGAGCCATAACCTCACGGTAAATTGGTTCATGAGTGTCGATTTGATGTTGCAGTGTCGGCTTATGAGCCGATACCAAAAGACGGTCTGTAAGATTTGCCAATTCTCCGGACAACCATCCGAGTGTTTTGGAACAGCTTTCGGCAAATTGACGACCATCCCTGAGTGACGATTCGGTTTCGGCCTTTTTGGTGTCCAACTTCTTTTGCAGTGCTTGGTATTGTTTCTCTAAAGCAGCCACACGTCCATTGACATCAGCTCGTGAAGCTGGATCTCCCAAGATATTACACAAAGCTGCAGCTGATTGTTCGGCATCGGCCAAAAGTGGTCTTTGGCCTTCGAGCTGTCTTTCGAGATTCTCGATTTTACGCAGATTCTCCTGTGAGTCTCCATCGACAGGCAGGGCATCCAGATTATCACTAATATTGACCAATGCTTCACGCAAACGACCAATAGCGGCATCAAACTCCTTGCTGCTGTCTGCGGCGCCTCCAAGGCTATTTGCGCGTTCATCCAAACGTCCGACCAAATCATCCCATTTGCTCTGAACCTCATGGAGTTTCTTAGAGACGGCTTGTCCTTCAGGTGATGACTCTTTGAGGTGATCGAGGACTTCATGTCCGATTTCTTGCAAATGATTGAGTTGTGGCTGTTGGGAACGGAATTCTTCACGCAGCACCTGCACCTGTTGCACTTGACTTTGAACCATCCTGGGATCGGAAGAAATTGGCCCCAGAACTGTTAGCATACGTTCTTTGCTGTTGAGCCAGTTCTTCAAACTGTCATGGGTATCCAAGAAATCACGCAATTGTTCGGAGAAATTGATGCGACTCTTGCAGAGGTCATTGATGTTCCTCCACTTCTCTACGATGTTATCATGTTCTTGACGCAATTGCTCGGCTCCGGGAACATCAGGCTTGCGACGCAATAAATCCTTTATTTGAGCCTTGGTTGAGTCCAATAAGCTTTGCTTTTCATACATATCCTCGAGGATCTTTCGTGCTTGCTTGGTGCTCCTTTCGGCTTCTTCTTTGTTTGCAATACCATCCTTAGGCACTTGTCGTTGAATTCGGTCCAAGAATGATGACAAATTCTTAAGACTTTCATTGTGTTTTCTGATTTCATCAGTTAAGCTGTCCAATTCATTTTGACGATCATTCAAACGAACCCCAATCATGCTGTAACGGTTATTGATTTCGCTGAGTTGTTGTTGAATCGGTGACAATTCGGAAAGCTGGAATCCATCCTGAGAAGATCTGCGGCTACCAAATCCACTGGATCCAGGTGATAGTGGCGACAGAACACCTCCCTTAGTTGGACTTGGACTCCTGGCATCTCCTGACATTCGACGTAGTGGACTAACTCGCTTGATGGGGCTGTAAGCGGAACGTTTGCGTCCGGGACTTTCTGGACGAATAAGTGCATCGTATTGGGCACCCAAATCATTGACTTTGTCAATGGTGGATGCATAGTCTTTGTAGTCCTTGACTATGGGTTTCAGTTCCTCGACTTGTTGACGGATAATGTCAATATCAACGGCAACTGGGACCAATGAGTTGGTTCTGGCTTCAATGCTTGCCAACCAAGATAGAACTTGATCCTTAAGGCTTTCATAAGCAATCTGCTGTTCGGCCTTTTGTTTGGAAAGCTTGGCCTTTTCTTCCAGAGTGATATCTAAGTTACGCCATTGCGATTCGAGTGCCTTGACACGGTCTCTGACGACTCCGGTGTCAGTTACGTCACGCAGACTAACCAACTCTTTGCCATCACGTACACAGTTGTCAAACAGAGGACTTATCTTATCCTTTCTGCGTGAAAGTTCAATCATTCTACGAGCTAGATCTTCAGTTCCTAGCTGACTCAATTCTCTGCTGTCAAGAGACTCCTGCAGAATAACCACTTCTTGTTCGACATTTGTGGTTTCCTCATTGAATTTGTTCAGCTGTTGGAAAGTGTCATCAAGGAACTCTCCACGTTTGAAGGCCTTGTCGAGTAATTTCTCAAACTTAACCGTTACATCGTTCAGTTTGGTTTCAACCTTCTTGGCAATTCGTGCATTCGATGCAGTGTTCATTAGATGATGGGCGGATGAAGCTACACTATCAATGCTGCTTTGGTGTGATTGAAGATCATTGAGAAGCGATTTGTGTTCACGAACTTGTTCTTGCAGACGTTCTTTGATCAGCGAAGCTGGACGGAATTGTACTTTGAATTTGTCCTCAGCTTGATTGACCCATCCAACAAGACTATCCAAAGCATCTTGAACACCTTGTGATTGGACTAAGGCAGTGTCAAGAAGTTTGCAATGATCGCCCAGAGCTTGCAGAAGTTGATTATACTTATCAACTACTTCTTCAACTGGCATTTCTAAAGCGTTAACTTCTGTTGGACTTAATTGACCGCCTAGTGATCGCAACAAGGACGACAAAGATTGTTGGGCATTCTCGACTAATCTTCCTTGTGACATAAATTCATTGTGCAAAGCCTTGGCTTCATTCAATTGATCCTGCACAGTCTGCGGATCGGCACCAACTGGATCGTTGAGAATTTGCGAGGCACGTGGTTGCACACTACGCAGCCAATCATTGACCTTCTCCAAAGCATCTTGGTATTCTCGTTGACGTCCACCCAAACCGGAAAGACGATCTGACAGAGCATTAACGCGATGCATAAGATCCTTATATTGAGCCGACACAAATGAAACTTCCTCGCGAATTGGGCTCTCGGCAGTCGATAACGGAATCACATGGGGCAGTCTTTCTGGCAACGTTGTTCGGAAATCATTTAATACAACCAAGAACTCCTTGCTCTCATCGACGAATTTCTGAGCAGCCATGGTGATGAATCTCAAATCAGCTTGACGACCAATAACATCACTGACAAACTCTCGAATCGAATCGGATTGACTTGAGAGTCTTGCCAAATCAGACAATGATCTTTCTTTGTCTTCGAGTGTTCGTCTAGCCGATTGTAACCAACTGGAAAAGACATCTAGTTCAGTGCGGAGTTTGTGCAATTCATCACGGCCGGATTCTAAACGTTTTAGCAAACGATGTGTACGATCGCTGGCACGATCAACACGCGACCTGAGTTCTCGACCAGAGTTCTCCAGAGTTGTAACTTCAGGGGCTGAGAGTACATCACCACCGGTGAGTACAATTTGGCGTATTTGCTCAAGGCATGATGACACTGGTCTTGACTGGCCTTCGATTTCGTCTTTGATTTGCTATAAAGGAAAAGCAAATTAGAAAAAGTATAACAAGTTTTAGTTGATTCTTATGATTTAAAGAACTAGCTAAACAAAACTACACTTTACGAAAAAGAAATTAATTATTTGAATCACCATGAAGCATAAAGCTGCGATGGCCGAAACTGGAAGGAATATGTCGGCTTTACCTCTCAATTGCACATGATTACAACAACAAAGTTTTGTCGGAAAGACATATGGATCAGGACTTTGTTAACTAAACAGTTTTTACAACAGAGCACACACCGAGAGATTAAGAAATTTCCCCTCCACTCAAAAAAATGCAATTTCCTCCTACACATACATAAATCGTGTTTGTGAGAGTAGTTAACTGTCAAAATACAAAACTGACAGTTGATGTATGTGTCACTTAATTTGTTTCGTATTTGTTAAACATTTCTCTGTTGATTGGAATCGACCAGGTATAAATAATTCAATAATTGATAATTTATTTTGCATAAATGAGAAATATAGAAGAGCCTTTTATCGATGAATGGAAATTTATTAACGGCATTTAATATTAATAATGCAAATGACCAGCGATATTGCTAAAACCGAATCACAAAACCAGATTTTTGAAAATATCTGACAGTTTGAAGATTGCACTCAGTTGCTTCCAGATTTTGAAACATCTACGGCATTCTTTTTCAGCGTAAGTAAGCACTACTTCTTCTAAAAAGTTTTTAAATTACATTTTTCGAATCACACTCAAAATTCAAAAACAAAATTAGACCCTGATTACACAATTCCTTTTTTGGTCCGTTTCTTTTTTCGTCTATTTGACAGATTGGGTGAAGGGATTAAAAAGGAAGGGGGGAAAAAGTAACTAAAGAACGAATGAAAATTTCAAAACTTTTCTAGTTAAACTTTGATGTTTCTGATTTGACAAGGGCATGCTCCGCGATATTATGCTAGATTTCCACTTAAGTAACGAAAGGAAGTACGTAAGTATTTTCATGATCCGTGTTATCATGAACGTACGTGCTTGTCAAAAAGACGAAAGATGAAACGAGCCGTGTAATTAGACGTGAAGTGAAACAAAAGTGGTTTAGCGTTTTTGTTAAATTTGTAGCCTTTTCTGAGAGAAATCTGATTTTCCAAAAAAAAAATACAGGTTTTAAACTTCGTGCTACAAAATCTACCAAACACACCTAGTATCGCCGTGGCAGCATTTCATTAAGAGACTCAAGTTGAACACATCTAAATCCATGACGTCTAAAATATGACATGTATGTCAATTTAAAATCAGGCTCTGACTCGACTATTTTAACTTAATCTAAGTGTTTAAATATAAACTGGGTTTAGTTAAATTGCATCTTAATTACCAAATTGTTAATTTGGTCTAAAATAGTTTTAGAGTCGCAATAAATTCACAATAATTCGCCTTTGGCTATGGCAGTCTATTTTAAAGATCTTAGCGTGAAACTAGTTAACGGTTTTTTTTTTTGTTTAAACTCTAATGAAGTTGTAACTCTATACTTCACATTTAGTGCCGCCCTAAAACCATTTCTTTAAAAAATTCAAGTTGAACAGGGCTAAATCAATGAGAGATCATGTTAACAAATATGACAAATGTCACACTAGCGCGTGTGACAGTAAAAATTTAAAATCACAGACAAAAATACTGAAAAGTCAATTTCGACTAGTTAAATAGGTAATTTAAATTTATTACTCGTTTATCCACCTTGTTAGAAAATTAGCATAAGGTGTGTTTTTTGTTCTTTAACAATGTTCACGGCGATGTTTTTCTGCTTATGAAAAAAGGTAATTTTATAACAGAATTACAACCATTGCACATAACTGTTATATACAATGGGTAATAGGATATGATGTTTTTTTTTGTTCCATAATTTTTTAGCTAACAAACAGCACTCAAAAATACAATTTTTTCATTTTGTTTTATTGATTGGAGGATTTCCAGGTGTGCTCAATGCTAAAGTTTTTAAAAACAAAAAATTAAAGAGTAGTGTTGCATGTAATGTAGTCCTTCCACTGTGTATTAATACATGTCAAATTGAAAGTGGGACAGAATTCCACGCGAATGCCAAATTTGTGGGAAAGAAATGACTTCATATTTTGCTTCCACACTTGCTTGCATTAATACATTACCTTAATCTAAAAAAAAGTGTGATAGAATGTGGGATAGAATTAGAACCATTCCTAAAATTCATCATGTATTAACACATATGTCAAATCGTGTGGGATAGAATGTCGGGTTGTGTAGGCTCACGATAAAGAGAAATAGGGTATGCTCATTAGATACACTTAATTCGCCATCTTGATTATGTTGTGACGTCATCATCATCTGCGAGTTTGGGAAGCGAGGTTGTTAATTGGAAATTTTCAACTGGTTTTTGTTATTTTATTTGTTTTTCGGTTTAAAAAGTAAATTTTGTGCTGTTTTGGGGTGTAAATAACAGTTTTGGGGGACAGAAAAAACAGTGAACAAAAATTAAAATACATATCACTATTTATTGAAAGACGCTAAAATGTGCAAGTTCTGGATTGGTGCTTGTGGGAATAAAGTTCATGTATAATTTTATAAAGCTTTAAAGAACGAATCAGTACCATGGCCCTTATACATCCTTCAGATTTATTTGGTGGATGAAAAGTTGGAAGGTGGACTTAGAAACCAAATGATACATTCTTTGAAAATGTTAGAAAGTTTTTTTCAGGGCTACTGCCTCTTGCGAGGAATTGACAAATACTCCACGAGTATCACTTGTCACGAGTAAGTGCTTCTCGTCTAGCCGTTCGGATTCGGCATAAAATTGTAGGTCCCTTCCATTCCTGTCGAAAGGCGCACACAGGAATGGTTGCGAGTTGTTAGTCACTAGACCCTGGTTCTTCATGAGCCGTTGTGCCACCCGATTTATTTATTTTTTTTTTTTTAAATTCCTTGTTGGCTTAGCTAGCTAGTAAGTGGCAGAAATTTAACTCCTAGTCTATCACGAGTTAATGACAACTCGCCGCTAGCTCCGTTTATTAATATGGGGGTTAGAAAACATTTTTATTAAAAACAATAAGGAGCATCTATATACAAAAGGGAAGTTCCTGGAAAACCATTTAAAAAATGATGCAGCTGTGCATCTAGACTAAATGCAAAAAGGCCATTTCTTAAGTGTAGATTGTATTTTAGAATTAACCATTTAAACAAATTATTTGTAGGTGAAATTAACTGCAAAAATAGTAAAATTATAAAAATAATCCATTGAAATGGTATCCTTGTCTTCTATCTTATATTCGAACCAGATGACGGTGACGTCATACTACATCTGTCAAAACGCAATAAGCATACTTTATATCTGTATGTCGTGGTGTAGGCTGGGCTGTCATATTTTGTTTCCACACTAGTCTTCATAATTTGTTTCCCACTTTTTTGACATGTATTAATACACAGTGGGCTCTGGGCTAGTGTGGAAGGCCTTTAAGAGGTAAAACTCAATAATTGAATTTGTCCTACAGCTGGAGCTTTATATCTATATTTGTATTTTCATCATCATCATACAATATCTGCTTTGGGGAAAGTAAACAAAAAAGGTAAATATTTAAAAACTTTCCTCTTGACATTGCTACTTTTTGTGTGACAAAAGAATAATTATTAAAGTTTTTTATTTACTTTTGAGCTTTCTAACAAAATGATGTATTGTTTGTTCCTTTGTAGTTCAAGGTTTGTCGCAAATCAATAAAAAAGCCCTAGATTCGTTATAGAGAGAGAAAACATTGCGTGTTTTGAATTAGATTCAATATAAAATGTTTTATCACAAACTTCAACAAAAAAAAAAAAACCAAACGATAGTTAGGTAATTCAAATAGAAATTTCCGCGAATAAGAACAAAAATTAAGTTACTGCCTGTTTATTGCTCTTCTATTTATAGAAAGAAACGAAAACAAAACTTACCTTCAGTGAGTTGATTTGATTACGTAGTTCATCGATTTTTTCCTTAGGCCCTCCGACATTGGCAATTTTACTTTCCACCGAAGCAACCCATTTAAGGAGCTCATTAACATTCTCTTCGCATAAATTGAATTTCTCAAATACAGCTTGCTAGATTTTTTTAACAATTACCAAGAAAAAAAAGTAAAACAAAAAAAAAATAAGTAAATTATTAATTATGATTTAGAAAAATATCAAGTACAAAAGGATTTGGGGAATAATAATTTTTTATTTTTTTCTGGGAAGATAAGGGTCGAGGGATCTAAATGTAGGGTATGTACAAAAAACTTATATATTTCGAGTAACATTTTTGGATGAATTCTGTTTTGATGTATTTAAAAAAAAATAGAGAAATAATAATTATTTTAGTTTTAAGAAACACAAAATATAAACCAAAAAATAACGTGCAAAAATAACTACAGATAAAATTAAAAATATAGCATGCAGTATAAAACAAAGCAAAAAGCTGTTAAAAAACAATAATAAAAGCATTCCAAAACCCCATTCGATAATTTTATTAAATAAAAAAAATGCATGCACCATCATCCTTAAGAAATCAACACAAATTTATATAGAGAGAAAAAAAAACCTGAAAACAAGATCAAAAAAATATTATAGCTGGAAAAAAAACATTAAAAAAAAATAAAATTGCATAACAAAAGGTGAAAATAAATATATAGGAGAGAAAAACAAAATAAAAATAACTTTTTTTTTAATTTATAATCATACAAAGAAAGAAAGTAAAATAAATTCGTACATTTACCTTTTCCATTGAAATGTATTTTGTAATTTTATTATTTTCTTTTTTTTTTTTTCTATTTTGTTTAGTTCTTAAAAATATTTCATTTCAATATTAAATTCAAAAATTAAATAATAAAATAAAATTAATTAAAATCACACATATAGAAAACGCACGCGCATTTATATCCTTGATGATGATCATAAAAGAGGAATATGATCGCATGCCATTTTACTTATATGTATATATTTTTTTGTTCATATAAAACTAAACTATAAATATGATGTCAAAAAATGAGAATTGATGAGCAATAATGATATTGGAATGGGAATGTGGAAAGTGGAAAGTGGAAGGGATGACAATTTTGTGTTTTTTTTTTTTTTTTAATGGGAAAAACATTGATATGAGTACATTGGAATGATAAATGAGATTTGAAGAAAGCCATTCTTATTCAATTTGCATAAATGCCGCAGCCATTAGTGATGAAAACGCACGACACATAAAACCCAATATATATGAATACATATCGCGAACGACTTGATCGATTTTGACTGATTGAGTAAAATGCACTATGAGAGGAATAAACTTTGCCTCCACACAAATCTTGATGAGGCGTTGGTTTGGAATTCTTTGCTTTTTTTTTAGTTAAATGGATTACACAATGTCACGTCGATTTTGATTTTTTCATTTACACCGTACAGAAAAAAGTTAATTAAAATGGAAAGAAAGTTTTTGTTGAATATGTTTGAGCAAGGTGGTTATCATTGATATAGAGCGTTTTTGTTTTGTATTTCAAAAGTTGAAGACTACACAACAGCTTTAGAAATTAACAAAAGGTAAATGGAATTGAAATTAAATTAGCGATCACGTATCCCATTTCTGTGGAACGTTGAAACATTTTTTTTACATACAATTTTGTTTAAGAATCAACATATCCTAAAATGCAGTATTTAAACTATACTCACTCAGAAATATAAATCATGGTTAGCTCTGAAGAAAAAACCTTTGCCACCAGTCCTCTGGTTGGAGAAAAAAAATATGGGTCTCTTAAAAAAAAAAATTGGACAGATTTTAACCCACCCAGAATTAATTTCTGTTAAATATGCCTTTAATTCTTGTATATTCGTTTTCTTAACTTTGATAAGAGCGGAGAAAACTAATTGGTTTGCACGCCCACGCACCGGTCTGATCGCGTCAGTATGACATTTCTAATTCGAAAACATTTTCTGTTTAATTTCACCGCTCTGCTGGAAACTATAGTATGTGTTTAGTCAACGGATTGTGCAAATGCATGATCTGAACGCAAAGTTGAACGTCAAACCCAAAAACACTATTTAAAAATATGTCAGACCTTCGTACGCCAAAACAGATTTGTTTTCTTTGTTGTACTTGTAATTGCATTTTGTGCCCATGAATAGATGTGAATTCTAACAGCAATAATGAAAGAGAGACAAACAAAATATAATACTAGTTTTTGTGTGTGTGTTTTTTTTTATGAAATACAATTAATAGAGACAAAAAAACGCAAAATGAGGAAAAACGCTGTGATGGCCGGAGGAGTTTGAGGAGTGTGTTCTTCACGCATACTTTCTCAAATGTAATACATCAGCTGATTTGCTCAGCTTATACGGTATGACAGCCGAGGACTGAATTAACAGAAAAGAAAAAGGTATATTTTTTGACAGCTAAATCACAGGCCTAATTTGATGGCCAATTGAATTGATGTTTTGACGTTAACAAAATGTGTAGATCTTGATCAGCGATTGTTCGGATTTACAGATATTAATGAGGTTCCATTGGAATGTTCAGATTATAATCTGAAAATTGATTTCTTTTTTGTCATGCCGAATGGAATTCAATTTCAAATTTTAAGTCTGTTATTGTTTTCATGTTATTCTATATTTGTGTCAATAGGTACTTCACTTTATCCAATTTCCCAAGAGAAAAATGAGCTTGCTTTATCTTACCGATTAATTTTAAAGTAGTCCCATTCTATGCAACAAATATTTCCTAGATATTTGGAACACAATTTATATTGCAAAATGACTGCTTGTATTGTCATTAGTACAAGGAAGGGTTAATCATGCCAAATTGATTTTAAATCAAAAAAATAAATTAATTTTGTCGCCCAATGGAATGCAAAAGTTGTTAAAATCGTCGTTTTAAATGATGCAAAATCAAATATTAATTGATTTGCTTTTCTGATTTTTCAATCAAAAGTTTTCACTCTTTAAGATGGAAGTTATACAAAACGCATACCTCTGTTTGATAACGTGAAAGACCCCGATTACACGAATCGTTTTTTCGGTTGTTTCGTCTTTTTGACAGATTGGGTGAGGAAGGTGTAGGTGAAGTAGAGGGAAGGAAGTAACGAAAACAGGAATGAAAATTTCAAGACTTTTTTTGTTGAACATTGAAGTTTCTGATTTCGCAAATATTTGAACAAAAAATGATTAAATTGAAAAATTGTTTTTCGAAATTAAATATATACGTAATATACAGTATATTTGAAAGAGAAGTGATTGCAAAACTTTTTTATTTTTTTCTATTGATTATTTTCTCGCAAAACAATCCCAAATTATTCCACGACCTTTTGCGAACCTTGTAATCATTAACGTAGGTACGTGCCTGTAAAAAAGACGAAACGAACTAAAAAAAAAAACCGTATAATAAGGTCAAAGTGAAACTTTTACCAAATTTTTCAAACCTATTTTTCTATGGATTTTGGATTTTGACAGATTGTGCGACGTTGGAGTTGTCGTACGAACTCGCATGAAGTTTCATATTACCAAACATGCATATATAATTATATCGAATTTTCCTAGGACTTAAGTGACCGCCATTGCTTTGGTGAAACTGACAGATGCAAAATTTCAAATCAATAATACATAAAATAAGTTAAAAATAAGTTTGCACTCAATTTTCAAAACATAATTATTTAAATAATAAATTTAAATATCGGATTTTCTTTTAAAAATAGAAAATCATATGTCAGTTTAACCAAAGTGAAAATATGACGTTTGTCAATCAACGAGATAAGTAAAAAGCCTATTGTGCCTTACAAGATTTAAAAAAAAATTCAATTCTCTGTTAATATCCACAACAACAAAAATGTTCATAAAGATCAAACCACGCTTTAAACCAATAAACCACCTTGTCTGTAGTACATACTCTTAGCATTTCACGTTCTTTGTTAAAAAAAAAAATAATATTCCGAAATAATCTTTTTTAAATGCAAAATCAATTTTTTGAAATAAAGTTTTTCAAATAGCAAAAGAAAGTTAGGTAATCGGAAAAAGAAATAAAAGTTTCATTAAGAAAAAAAAACAACACGAAACATGCTTTTGTTTTTGTTAATTTTTGTTTTGCTTAAGAAAACTAAAAACTGGCGAAAAGGTTCGCACAAAAAAGTTCATTCATTCGGAAAGATCTGTTCGTGTTATTATTATTTTATAATGAAAGAGAGACAAAAAAAATATATAAAAATAGTTTTGTGTTTTTTTTTTTGTATGAAAAACAATTGAAAGAGAACAAAAAAACTCAAAATGAGGAAGATGTGTGACATTGTGATGCAGAAGTAACTTACCCTTTGTTCGGCTGGCAGAAGATAGCCCTTTTCATTGGCCTTAACAAGATCGTAGGTATTTTTAGGGTCATTGCGATCGATAAGACGCCCAGCAACGGGATCGATGAGACCGCTACTTATACTTGCGATGAGTGTTACAATCTCACTTGTACTTGGATCACGTACAACTGTCGATGTTGGATCGATAAGTCCAACTGTTATGGCTTCGGCTATTGTTTGTTTCTTGCGATTTATAATGTCAGGATTGGATTGGAAGGGATCGACGATACAGCCAGTTACGGGATTGTAAAGATTAAAGTTGATGGCTTCGATTAGTCCAAATGCTCGTTTAGGTGTTACAATCAGGCCATTGTCATAGGCCTGTTGCAGGGGACAGAGTTTTGAGGTCTTGGTATCTAAAACACTGGCTTTATTGGCATCCATGAGACCTTTGCGGAAGGCCTCTGGCAGTCGCACCAATTTGCCCTTAGCTATGTCCTTAACGAGCGCCGAATCAGGATCAATGATTCCCTTGCTTGAGGCATCTCTCAATGTCAAAACGGCAATTTCTTCAGCCGAACTCAATTCTCCATCGGTTGCGGTGGCATTTTGTGTGGATGTAGATGGTGGTGGTGTATAGGTCAGCATTCCAGTAGATAAATCAAGACTTTTATTATCGACAGCTTGATCAAATGATATAGGTTCTAATTGGTATACAGTTAATGATTGATCGAATACAAAGAATAATGCCTTCGGATCGACTAGCGTCTTCTTAAACACATCAACCGATCCATTTTCGATTGCAATTTTCAATGGAACAAATTTAAACGTTTGATAATCGCGCAAAACTGCCGTTTCAGTATCGATAATGCCATACCGTATAGCTTCGTCAAGAGTCATTTCACGTGGCTTAGTTATTACTACACTAACTGGAGAATGTCCTAACATTTCGATGCTATCATGGCGCTTAACTATCGCACGCTCAGTAATTGGTTTGTTAACGGTTAACAAAAGTCCCCGTGTAAATGCCACGTCAAAGTTGTAAGATGTTTTTGATTTAGGATCAAGAACACGTCCCTTCGTTATGTCAATGTCACCATTTTCAATTGCAATATTCAACGGTATATCTGAGCCTGTTACTAAGTTCTTGAAAACTGTGGTTGATGGGTCGACGAGGCCGCTCTGTATAGCTCCTACCAAATCAAAGTACTCGCCGCTAATTGGATCTGTGAAACGGCCGGTTTCTTGTTTGAATAATTTCATTCGAATTGCCAACTCTAGACTTAGAAGTTTTCGATTTGTCACTATTAAACCCAAAGCCCTGGCTTCTTGCAAGTCGATTTTCTTGTCTGGCAAGTTGTAGCTACCGTCTAGATCATCGATTATTTGCTCGGTAATGGCGTTGTTCAGTCGAACATACTTTCCTGATCCAGGATGTTTGACCAAACTGGATGATAAACTAACAATATCTTCTACACAAGCTTCCCGAAGACTCAACTGCCTACCGGTTACTGGATGAATGATCTGTCTTGACTTAACACTATAGAAACCCATGGAAAGCAATTCGTAGAGGCCAAAACTGGCACTCTCAATATCAACCAACAATCCTAAACTCATGGCCTCACCCAGAGACACAAAAACATTACTACCTGGTTCGCGGAAGACTCCCTCACGCCTGTCAACTAATCCTGCCCGGCATGTTTCGGACAAAGTGAGCATTTGCTCGTTCTGTTCGTCGAAATAACAAGGTAACTGAGGGTTTACTATAAATTTCCTCATTGCTTCTAGCAAGGTAATCCTACGCTCGGTTTTTGGTTCCAGAAGCTTACCAGTTCTATCGTCAAATAATCCCTGATGAATGGCCCTTTGTACACTGATAGGAGCTTGGCTGTCGGTCAATATTCCCACACTAAATGCATGTTTCAGAGTAATCTTCTGGCTATTGTAAGTCAATCTACCTGTTTGTCCATCAATTACACCCGACATAGTTGCCTGAGCTAGATCCAGAGGCTTATAAGCACCCGATTTCGAATCCCGTATCTGTACACTTTCGTTATCAATGAATTTATCTTCGATCACCTCAGCAAAGCAAAGCTTATCTCCAGTCTTTGGATCTACAAACTTTCCATCCGATTCATCATAAACATTCTTCACTACAGCCTCGAAAAGTCTCAATGGTTTCTTAACTTCTACCAAAATTCCCCTGTCGAAGGCTTCTTTGAAATCAACCAGATTACCTTGAGCATCAAGAACTTGCCCACGCTTACCATCTACAGTACCTGATTCGACGGCCTTGCCAAAAGGCACAACACTACCACTAACACTTACAACAGTCGATTCAGAGTCAAGTATTCCCCTACGAATAGCACCTTCAGTAGAGAGTTTTTCACGTGTTATTGTATTGCTAAACTGTCCGGATTTCGGATCGTATAATCCACGATACACAGCATCGGGAAGACTTCGTTTACGTTTTTGAGGAATTAAAATTCTATTATCTAGAGCCTCAAGCAAATTTTGTTTAGATCCCGATAATGGATCGACAATCATTCCACTAATGGGATCAACAAGTTTTATTTGAATTGCATCAGCTGTGGAAATAATGGAATTTGTTTTCGGATCGAGAATGACCAGTTCGTTGGGATTTATCAGTTTAGAAGCTATGGTTTCTTGAAGATTTAAGGGCTTCTCTTCGATTTGGAAGAGACCTGTTTGCGGATCGTAGAGACCCCTCAACAGGGTATCAACTAATGATAAAGGCTTCTCAGTGCTAATCAGATAACCCTTAACAAATGCTTGATCAAGAGTCAAATCGGGCTTGGTAATCTTGCCCTTGACTGTATCAAGAAGACCGTCTTTGGCTGCAATATTTGCAGAAACAAGAATATCCTTATCGGTGTCCTTAATAAGGCACGAATCGAGTTCGACGAAATTCTTATCGACAGCCTTTTGTAAAGTCATTTCTTCGGCTGTGGCTGGATTAAGGACCATACCGGTCTTTGGCGAATAGTATTCCCGTTGTAGAACGTCAATTAGACTCCATGTGACTTCGTCTGTTTGCACCAAATTCTTCTCAATACCAACATCAAACGAAACAAGTTCATTGGCTTTAGTATCTTTAATTTGTCCGGTCTCCTTGATTACCAACTGATCTTCAATGGCATTATCAAGTGAAAAGGTCTTATTATTGAATGTATCAACAATGAGAGAAATCTTCGGATCAACCAAACCAATTTCAATGGATTTCTGGACATCGACTTGATTTTGTGACTCACTATCATACAATTTACCAGATTTCGGGTCGTACAGACCTTTACGAACTGCTGCTTCCAAAGAAATTGGCCTCCTTGAACCGGGCACTAAGAAACCACGTTTGAATGCCTCTTCCATGGAAATTTCTTGAAGTGTTTGTATGTCAATGACTGTGCCGGTCTTTAAGTCTACAACTCCCAACTCAATTGCCATACGCAAGGGAATTACTTCACCACTAACTGGATCACGTACCGATATCGACTGTATATCAATTCTACCATTATTGATGGCTTCCGCAATAGAACATTGTCGATCATCGTCGAGGAAGACCATACCTGTTTCGGGATCAATGACATTTTCAATAGGTTCGATTTTTTCTACTTTAGGCTCAACTCGGATTATCCATTCACGGGCGATACATTCAAAGAAGGGAATTTTCTTTCCCGTCTTCGGATCTACCATATGACCGGTGTGTTTATCTAATAGAGGTCGTTCAAGGGCAGTACTGAGAGTTTCATATTCGTTCCGACTGAAATTCTTTACCAAAATTGTCTCCGGATTAAAGACATTCATATCAAATACAAGTGTTTGGAAGGAGATCTTTTGTCCCGTTGCGGGATCAACAAAGTATTCGTTTTCGGTATCATACACTCCCAGTTCGCTAAGTCTTTGTTGGCTGAGTTCGTCATTGACGTCAATTAGATATTTAATCTTCTGCAAAACTACTAAGTTCTCATCTAAGACCTTAATTTCATCCAAAGGACTAAGTTGATCATCATCCAAGAGTTCTTGGACGTTTCGTGCCTGTTGTTCACCATCGACGATAATCTTGCATTCACTGGGAGAAATCATTTTCTGGCTAATAGCATCACCAATTAGTAGAGTTGTTGGCACAACAGGTCGTTCTTCACTGATTTCGATAGTAACCTTTTGAGAAACTTCAACAGGAGAAGGTGTCTTCGAATCGCTCTTCTCGCTTAAATTACTAGCAATTTTCTTACAAGCGTCAGCTACAACCATTCCAGCTAAAATTGGTGCACCTACCATGGCCATTAAACCTGTCTTGGCAGCATCACCCACAGTTTCCAGTATCTTCCCATCGCTCGGCTTGCTGAAGTCTTTATCTTCCGGAATTACTTTTATTGGTTCTGCTCTTTGGATGAAAGCAGCATCAGTACTATCGAATGCAGGTTTTTTTGGTATTTGAGATGGTACTGTATCTATAATATGAGTTGTGGTGACCAGGGTCACTTGACCAATTTGTTTAGGTTCAGTTACGGTTTGAACAATTTGTTTAGGTTCATCTACTGTTTGAACGATTTGTTCATATTCAGTTACGATCAGGTTGGCACTCTTCGAGTCTTCCAATACAGCTTGCTTTTCTTGTATTAAAAATTCTTCAATTTTGGTATGGCTAGCGGGTTTTTCTGAAACCTTTCCAAGTAAAATATCTTCTTTTGACGTAAGTACTGGTGAAGCTTCTTGAACACCCGGTACAACTTCAGTCTTTGGAATTTCTGTTGGGGGACCTTCTTTCGGAAGAGGTGGTGGAGTTTCTTTCTCAGAGCTCGGATCGAATTCCTTAGGAATTTCAGGAGTGGATGTTTCTTTGATCGTCACAGTAACAATGTTTATTTCTGATTCTTTCTTTTCTGGTTGCTGTGATGGCATGGGCTTACTCTTTTCATTGTCTTCTTTGACTTCTTCCAATGAGCTGCTTTGAGATGTTTCTGATATCATTTTCTCTGTTCGGACGGATGTAACTGTAGTTATAACACTGCTCGTGGACGAAGTAGGACCAACTTCTACAAACTCAGTAATGCCATTCGAAGACGGCGACGAATCCCTTACTTGATCAGGTTTTTCATTTGGCAGCGTTACAGACGAAATATTAATAGTAACTCTTTGAGGGTCAGTGGAAGGAACATCAGATACTGGAACGGATGCAATAGGAACATTGGTCGTACTAATTGAAGTTGATTCTTCAGATAGATTTACAGTTTTTGTTTGATCTGGCTTTTCTGGCACCGCTGGAGCAGGTGTCATTGGAATTTCGACATCTTCAATTGTCACCGTACCTGTTGTTGGTGAATTTTCTTCGATGACAACTCTTGAAACAGTTTCATTGGTCACTTTCATGTGGGATTTTTGTACAGTTGTTGATGTAACGTATGTTGTTTCTGAGCTTTCTGTTACGAACGAAGTAGTTTCAGCTTTAGAAATGGTGATATCTTCAGAACCGTTCTTGATGAATTTCTCTTCAGTACGAGGTGCAGGAGTTGGAGGAGTTTTTTCCCTTCTTTCTGCAGCTTGAGGTTTCTTCGAAGGTTCCGATGGTTTTTCACTGACTGATGGAGTTTTAGGTTTGGTGTCTTGTTTTGGTATTGCGCCAGTTTGAGTAAGTTTTTCAGGACTTTCTCTTAAAGGTGATTCTTTCTTTGTTGGCGATGATGGTGGTAGGAAAGTAGTTACTTCGGTCTTTTGTTGTGTCTTAGTTGACTTTTCTGTTACTTTCTTAATGGTATTGGCTATTGCCAAGCCCGCTAAAACTGGAGCACCTACAACAGCCAGCAGACCCATCTTTGCAGCATTCCCAATACTTATGGAAGGACCAGCTTGTTGTTTTACTGCGCCAGTCTTTGGATCGATATAACCAGCCTTGATACCGTCCTCCAAAGTTTGAACCTTTCCTGTTGGAATATCATAAACAAATGCTTTCGGATCGACAATTCCTTCTTGCATGGCTACATCTAAACTAACCAATCTACTTGGATCCTTGGGATCACGGAATTTTTGTGATTTTTCATCGTAAATCGTTTGGATATCTGCGACTGTTGTTTCGCTTACTTCTTCACTTGGTTGGCAAGCTTCCACTTCTAAAATTCCTTCACTGATTGCTTGTTGAAGGGGAATCTTAGTTCCAGAATTGGGATCCAAGTAAGTGCCTTCGGCTACATCGACCAAACCTTGCTGAACAGCTTCCAAGAAGTTCTGCTTGATTTGCTTGGTGGCCAAGACATTCTTTGATTCTGATTCTTCCCGGAGGATTCCTTGTTCTTTAGCTTGTTCGACAGTCATAATTTCTCCGGTCAGGATATTTTGAACCTCATTGTTGGAAATTAAAGCATAACCCTGCATCAGTTCGATTGTTTTTGTGGTTACCGTGTGAACTGAAGTTACGGTTTCTGTAACAGAAGTTATTGGTCCAGTCGAATGTGATACAACGAATTCAGGGATGGGCTTTACAATCAAGATGCCTTGTTCAACGGCTTCCTTGATCGATATGACTTCGCCAGTTTTAGGATGAGTCATGGTTTCTTTCTCCGAATCGATTAAGCCTCTTTCCATAGCTTCTTCGATCTGAATGGCATCAGCATGTGGTGGATAAGGTATCGACATTAGGAAATTATCATCGATGGCTTTTTTAATTGGCATCACCTGAGACGTTGTAGGATGACGAATTTCCTTGTTCTTCATATCAACTAAACCTCGCTTAACAGCTACTGGGAAAGTCATTCCAGCTGGTGGAATATCGTCGATGAATTTATCACCTTCCTTCCGATCAAAAACTTCTACATCCAAGGCTTGATGCAGATTCATTGGTTTGTCTTTAGTTAAAATCAGAGATTTATCGTCATCGATGAGACCCTTTTCTATGGCTTTCTCTACAGTCACATCATTTGGCTTCATTAATTTCGATTGAGCATCAAGAACTTCACAAATAATTGCTTCTTTCATTGATAATTGAGCTCCAGTTTCTGGATGTACAATTCCAATGCCATTTAGATCGATAAGACCTTGTTCTTCAAGTTTTGGAACTGATAAGCTTGCAGCTAGTGGAATGAGAAGTTGATTTGTACCCTCTGGATCGAGGACTCCACTTTGAACGGCCTGTTCTAAATTCATAACAGTTCCACGTTGAGGATCAAGTATTTTACCTTGACTACCATCGATTAATCCCAATTCTAAAGCTTCAGAAATCGTAACAATCTCACCTTCACTGTTTGTAAAATTGGACTTATTTTCAAGGATATTGCAAGTTTGTTCATCAATAAGTCCCTTCTGAAGGGCATCCTTAGGCTTTATGATCCTCTTTCGCATCTTTTGTAGAACAACAACTTTCGATTCCTTCTCTGGGGAAGCTGATTTATCCCTGCTGGCCTGACGTTGGGCGCCAACTGGAATTATATGTTCTCTTTGTGGAGATTTTGTGCTTGGAGTTGAGGTTTTCGAATCAAATGAGAGCTGATCTCGGGAAACTATACCACGTTCGTAGGCAACTTCAACTGGAATCTGTTCACCAGTTCGAGGGTCAACCACAAAACGTACCGTATGCAATGCACCCTCTGAAGCTACCAATGGAGCTCCCAATACAATCAATAGACCTTGCCTTGCTGCTGAAATTGGATCAACATATTGACCTGATGAATCGAGAATAGATCCAGTTGCTAGATCGATAATTCGACGCTCGATTGCTTCGAATACCGAAATTGGTTGACGTGTTTCGGGATCAACTATCTTCACAAGATTCTCATCGACAAGGCCTTGAGTTATGGCCGTGATGATATTTTCTGTTTGGCCATTTTGGGTGAATATAACCAGTAGAGTTGAGGGATCATAAATGGCGCCCGGGGCAATTTGCAGCGGCTCAGGACTGAGTACCTCTCGTTTCAATGTCTTCAGTTCGACAAATTGAGGTGTAGTACCACCCAGACGGGACGATACCTCAACCAAATCCGCTTGGCCATTCTTTTTTGTTATTTTAATTAGTCTCTGGTTAGATTGATCCACACTCATCGCGTACTCCAACACTATTTTACCAGCAGCAATTGCAGCTTTCATATTCATAACCTTCTTCCCAACTATGTAATTTCCTGTCCCGTCTAGAACTCTCTTTTCAAAGGCACGATTTGGAGTGATTTTCCTACCATTCTTCGGATCGATAATGTAGAGAGAACTTTTGTTAATTATTTGCATTTCAATGCATTCCTGGAAACTGACAAGTCTGTCAGTGCCTGGAATAAGGAACAGACCCGTTTCTGGATCGAAGTGTTTTTGTGCAATGGCTTCTGATAGGAGCCAACCATCTGGAGGTAATTCGAGCAATTCTTTCTCGGTGGAATGTTGATGTTCGATGCCACCACCACGCCTTTCGGCATTTATAAAGTCCGAAACAACTGTCGTCGTCTTCGAACGGATATTACTGCTCTCCGTTGACGAGGTACTGGTATAGATTTTATTGTCAACTACTGGTATATCGATTGTCTTTTCGTATAACTCTTGGGTCTTCAGATTTATCGGATCCAGCTCGGGAACAACTTGTTTCGTTACAATTGTTATCGTCGATTTTGATTTCTTTCGACTTGAATGCTCCGGAATTATTTCAGCATCATTATCGGGAGCAAGCAGTCCGTAAATCAAAGCCTGTTGTACCGAATAGACTTTATCAGTTGTAGGATCTTTGAAAAGCTGACGGTCTTCGTCAATGTAGCCTAGTCGAACGGCTTCGGTGAATGTCAATGGAATTTGTTGTGCTGGCTCTTGAGAACTGGCCCTCACGGTCACATATCGTTTGATGGTCTTGGTAACGGTTTCAGTGGTAAGAGTGATATTCAAAAGACTACTAAGAAGTAAGGCCCCTTCTGGTGTTATGAATTTACGTTGTATAGCAGTGTCAAGCGCTAGGGCAGTGCCTGCCTTTGCATCTAATAAATAACCCGTCTTAGGATCAATGAGCTCATGATAAACTAAATCTAAAACAGACAACTCTTTCCCGGTGGCATCATGAACTCCCACACCCCGATTGAACATTTCATAAACTTCCGGTCGCACTAGCCCCTCCCGAATGCCTATCTCAAGTGAACAGAAATTACCTTTTCCCGAATCTAAAAGGAACTCACCGTTTTTGCGTCGTAATATATCTTTGCTTAAGGCTTCATTAAAACTAACAAAATCCCCACTATACGGATCTTTGAATCCATCGATATTAAATATGGACTTTTGAGCAACTGAACTTATAAGACCACGTTCTACCGCCTCTGGTATATTTATCACTTCACTAGTCACAAAATCACGATACTTGGATTCCGATGGTAATATCACACCATCGGCAATTGCCTCGGACAGAGTTATAAGCTCACCCTTTTGCTTGGTCACACATTTAAGATTGTCCTCGTCGAGAACACCTGCATTCATTGCTTGCATTATGCTAAGCTTTTCCCTACGCATCGGACTCGTAATACGTCCGTCTTTGTCAAGTAAATTAAAATCACAGACATCTTTCAATGTAAACGGTTTCACTATCAATTGTCTATTCTTTGCTTCGGTAAAGGTTATTTTCTCTTTTGTCACTTGGTTGACATATCGACCTGTTTTGGCATTTAAAATTTCAAGCTTAAGGGCTTCGTTTAGCGTCACCTTAACATCATTCTTTGCGTCGACTATTTCGCGAACATTTGGATCAATCAACTGATTGGCTATGGCCGAATCAAGCCTAAACTTATCACCGGAATTTCTGTCCGATATCCAGCCACTTGTATCGACGAGGCCGTGAGATATGGCATCCGATAGACACAATGCATTTGACTTGATCGTAACCGATTCGTGACGAATGAGATAGCCTCGTTCGTAGGCTTCAGCAATGCTTATTGTCTTGCCCGATTTCGAATGGTATAGACCGGTTTTTGCATCGACACTTCCAGCAGAAATGGCATCGGCAATATTTCTCGGACTTTCATCAAGCTCATCTACACTAGCATCATTTCGAGTTACCTTAATTCTTTTTTCGGCCTTTTCATAGCCATTCTCGGCTTCAAGGATCTCCCTTTGTATCACTTCCAACAGTGATAGATCACGGCCGTTATAGTCCTTTGCTGCGCCGGGTTTTAGTAGGTTACCAGCCAAATTACGGTCGATAGCACCTCTTCGTGCGGCTTCTTCCAAACTAACATGACTTCCATCGGTTACGAGAATTTCTCCAGTTCTTACATCAAGGATTCGCAGATGAATTGCTTCGCCGACCGTTAGAATTTTACCAGTATGTGGTTCAACAATTCCTGGCATATCGAGAAGTTCTCTCGAATCAGTTCCAACATTTTCATTGTTACGCTGAACTCGTTTGAGGCTGCGTATTTCACTAAATTGCATTGGATTTTGTCCAATGGCTTTTGTTGGGCTGCCTTCATGACTAGTTGTTGAATAAACGTTGTCTGTGGTGTCGTATACATTTGTTGACGTTGTATTTCGCGTCGTTGTGACTTTGGACGTTGAGCTGAATCTTTTTTTTTTGTTTTTTTTTTTTTAATTGTGTCAAAGTTAGTAAAACAAAATTTTTGTAAGAGAAAAATAAAGAAGAAAAAACAGTGTTAGGTGTTGTGCTTAATTAAGAAGGAATCTTATAATCTAAAACTTACTTTGTTGCACTATATGATGTTGTGTAGAATGATTCTTCATCCTGGGTTGTCAGACCATCGCCAGCTGGTCCGCCCAAGTTGAATTCCACTCTAAATGTTCGCAGGGGTCTTTGCAGACTTTCGGCATAACGCTGTAAAAACAATTTAAATGATTGTTTAAAAAAAAAATTTGTAAAATTATGTTTTTTTTGTCGAGTTTGAACAGAATACTTTTTTACAAAGAGTCATGTGCTTATAGAATTGTTTATGGATGTATGATGCCGTTATATCGTGCTTAAGTTAATGCTAGGTTTCCACATGTCACATGTAATGGATACTTGCTCTCTACAACTTCTTTATTTGCTTGGTGTGTTTTTTAAAGGCACTCTGTATTGTCAAAGTGTGTTAATTTGCGTCTTTCAATGACAAAGTAAAACTTTCAAAGTTCAACTTACTTTCAACTTGAAAAACTCAAACTAAGTCGATTTCTATTATTCAGTTATATCTACAAATAGTTTGCTTTGGAAAAGCGCTGGTCATTTTCACTTGAAGAAATATACCGAAATGCTTTTCTTTGTCATTCAATCTTTTAACTCGTGTTCAACTCTTACTCAATCCGAACTGCATATTCCTCCCTATTCCAACTTTAGTTCAAAATGACACTAAAACAAATAAATTTCTAACACATCCCCAAACTTATTCAAAAGTGAATTAATAATCTGAACGTTATCTGAACGTTATCCTCAAATCTGAACGTTATCCTCTGAACGTTATCCTCAACAAAATTGTTCATCCTTGCTGTCAAAAAGCTAAGACTATTTTTTTTTTTTGTTGTATTCACTCACTTAAGTTTTTCTCGCTGTTGATCACTTTATTAAAAAGAGATGGTTTAGACTTTTCCTTCACGTCAAATTGATGGAGGAAAGTTTTTGAGATCCTGAACAAAATGTTCACTTTTGCTGCCAAAAAGCTGAGGCGCCTTTTTTTGTATTCACTCTCAATTATTTTTTCTCTCTGTTGGTCAGTTTATTAAAAAAATGAAAATGGTTTTGACTTCTTCTTGACGCCAATTTCATATTTATTTATTATCATGACTAAATACTACAAGACTAAATCTTTTAGAAGTATTAAATTTAAGCGTTACCAAGTTATAAGGAATAACAATAGATAAATTTGACAAAGGAAAATTTTGAGATCTTAGAAATTTGAATTACATAATTTCGTCGTATAATTATTTCATTACACAGTACCTCTTACTTTAGATAGCTGTTCAACTCCAAATTTTAAAGCCCTATTCGGCCGTTGTGAGGCTCACGGTCATAATTTTGTGTGAGTTCTTAAAAGGCGGTCGCAATTTCGATTTCAGTGGAAGCCGTCATAAGAAACCTCACAAGAAGAACGTGAGTTGTGATCTGCCAAGGAGCAGATCATAATTTTCAAGTTTTTATGAGGCAAGTTCACGACGAGTTATGAGGTTATTGTGACTTTTGAGGCATCAGTGAGGTTGCCAGAATTAGGCTGTTAATGTATACAAATTTTTCATCATCAGCTGTCTTAACCTTACCTAAGGTGGTAACGTTCAACGCACATAAGGCGGGGTACATATTATCAAATCTGTTTGACAAACCTGTATGACGTCAAACACTCAAACAGTATTAAAAAAACTTGTGAACAAAGAACATGTTTTTCAAACAGAGATTTGTCAAACTGGTTTGATAATGTGTACCCCTTAAGGGAAGTTCTTAAAATTTTTCTTACAACAGTCAAATGTTCTCTGAACGTAACCAAAAGTTCACTCAAATTAATTAGGTGTGTTCCTTGACTGCCAATTTTTGTGATTGTCTGTGCATTCTAGAACAAGTCCTATCAAGACGATATAAAAAAATGAAATTGACAGAACGTCACATTAAAACAAGTGTTGAAATGCTATTATAAATAAGAAAATATCTTAACTGTTTTGTCCCGTACTAAATTGAACGATTTTTCCAGTGCCGATCTTTTGTTCGTAGGTGAAGGGAGTGAAAAGCGAGGGGTAGGGATTAAATCGTTTGTACCACAAAACTCGAACGATTTTTCCAGTCTGTTTATGTTCTCTTTCACCTTCTTTCCAGTTTTTTGTGTGTGTTCGATATCAATGTGCCGTTCGTTTGATGGTGCGAGTGAATATCAATTAAAATGAAGAGCTCAGCAATACAAAATGAAGAAGACAAGGAAAAAATCGTTCTGTGTACATTTCACACGATTTCTGGAAAAATCTTCGTGAAAAATCGGGCAATGTAGATTGGGACTTAGACATTGACATTGAGAAGAGTGTGTTCAAGTCATAATTGAATATAATAAATGCAAATTCCTATGTCCTTAAATGTGCCAATACATCAATACACAATGTTCATTAATAACTGTTTAAAAATGGTTGGCTGTTAGACAAGGTTTTTATAAATACGACTGCAAGTCTCTAAATTGTATTTTAAATACAAAACGATTATTATTTAATTGGAATTTTACTAGTTAAGTTTAGAATACAATTATTGCATTAAATAGACGAGATTATATTTTAAGACGATGATGCAAACATTTACACGGACCTATACTATTGAAGGCTTTTTAATTTATATAAATGCCTTTAAGCTTCATAGGTACCTAACCTACAATACAAATAAATTGTTGACATTGACATTAAACAAAAAATTGTAAGATTAATGACATTTTAATGATATCATATCACACTCTGGATTCATTATTAATATGAAAGTATTGACAGCAAAAAAAGCTTCTCTAAGAAATACATTAATCTTGTTCAACGCTTAAGTGCAAAGCATTTGTTAAATATCATTTAAATCATAAGTAGCTTGTTACTGCATAATATAAAAGAAACCATATGGTGGTTAAAATTAATGGCTCATTATACATTTCTGATAAATTGGATATTAATTGCATCGAAAAAATATTATAAGCTTAAATTTACCTTGCAAACAAAACCATTTATGATTGTTTGTTTAAGAAAAAGGTGTTTTCGGTGATTGCCTAATGCAAATAAAAGTTTTTGGTTTTAAATTAATTTTAAATGATTTCAAACGATGAAATAAATCACCAAAAATCTTTCGTTGGTTTCTTTTAATTTATCTAAATTTTTAATTTATTATTTTGCTTTATATGGTATTGTCATGGCTGCTATATAAGGTTTTGAAAATGGCAACTCTATATTGATGCCGGATGTAATCTAGGAGGATGGAGTAATCTAAGGTCAAAATGTGAGAATTAATATCTGTGACATGCAAACAAAAAATTCTAAGAAATTCGCTCTGTTTATGGTGATTGTCACACTTATTAATTTAATGGTTTTTTGATTATTAATTCGGATGAACTCTTCAATTTTGCCAGAAGGGAGTGGAAAAGCGGGGGGTAGGGATTAAATCGGTTGTACCACAAAACTCAAACGATTTTCCCATTCTGTTTATGTTCTCTTTCACCAGACAATTTGTACACACTGGACTTACAAAACAGCTAGTAGGTTCAACGTTCTCATCGAACGAAATTGAGCAATTTTGGAGTATTTTTTCAAATTGTGTTTGGAATTGTACTAATTCCCATAAATTTAACCACTTTAAAAATTATCTCAATTTAAATAAAATTGCGTTCGATATTAGGTTTTGTTTTATGCATCCATTCGGATCAGAAAAGATCAGATAAATATAGTATTCCGTGTTTCATGAATTAAAACCTTTCCCTAAACTGTTCTACATTCTGTCACTTTGTGTACCATGAAATTTTTTGGAACAGTTAAGTACAATATTTTCTGAACCGACTTTTGACCTAGAGGAAGTGAGTACGTGTCGAAGCTTTACCTGATTTGTTTGTTTGGGATAATAAAAAGCATTTATCAAAGAGATATATTTCTTAGATTTTTGACTCTAAATCAAGAAAAAAAACTAAATAATATGAAAATCAGTGAAAATAAATTATAATGAAAAAAAATAATAAATTTAAAATTTTAACATCTGACAAAGAGGCAACCAGAACAAATCTGTAGTTAGCCGTTTTATCTTGTCCTGACAGTTTTCACACATTGTTGCCGTTCTGTTCTGTTCTTGAATTAAATTATTAAACAGACGTATTTTGTTTTATAACAGTCTATGGATACCAGTTTTACAACAAAGTAAACCAACAGGTGTAACAAAATTGTTAACAAACTCGCTGTCAGATATTATTTCTGATAACTTACACTCATTTCTGCCAATTTCCAAAGTTATGTCAACATTCATATAAACAAAAAATTGACAGAACTGTTTTGAGAAATAAACGAAGAGTTATTAGGTCAGTTCACAAACTAGTCCGAAACCACCCAAAACTACTATTTTCTTTCTACCACAGTTTAAGGCAAATTCTGTTCGCGTGTGTACTACTTGTGTAGTTTTCAGTAGATTTTAACAGAAGATAAACCTCACGAGAAGTAAAATTTAAAAATGTTCACAACGCCAAAAATAATTTTGACAACCGTAAATATAAGAACGCAAGTGATACCAAATTATTTATTTAAAAAGTCACGTACAGTTAACAATTCAATATGAAGTTAACTTTTAGACAAATATATAATTATTATGACATTTTGCTTAACACATAATTCAATTCACTACATGATATCTTCTTTTTTATTTTTGCGTCGAAATGTTTTTTTTTTTTTTTGCATAACTAGAATTTTAATCATTTTGACAAAAATTTCAGCTATTTGTAATATTGAGCATTTTTTGTTTGGATAATAATAACTTGTTACAATTTTTGATTTGGATTATCTTAACAATGACGAATGTCTTTAGATTAAACCTTATAGCCCCGATCACGTTTTGGTGTTTATGAATCACCTTCATGCAGCAATATTTGCTTATCATTTTAAAATGCACGACTTGGTCGTAGTAAACGCCTCTATGGTTTTAATGTGCATCACTCATAAGGCCTGGGGATTTCAAAGGGCAACATTTTGCTCCTTGTTTCGTGTGGTAAAATAAAAGTTTAAATACTAAAACTACTACATGCAGGCATTTAGGCAAACAACAAAAACAATTTGTTGTCATGCACAACTGAAAACTCTTAAGCAAATTTTTTTGTTGTAGCAAACTAAAAAAAAAGTACTACACTTAAATTAAACAGGTTCGTGTACATACACGAGCGTAGATTAAATAGTAAGCAATTTGTTGTAAGAAGAGTCATTCTAAGTTTGTCATACTAACATGTCAAAACAAATAAGTTATCTTGAGATAACTGCGCTTTCAATGTATGTGTTCATAGTAGAATCTTCCAACTTTTTTTTTGACGACACAAAGGAAAATGTAAAAAAATTCTTCAGTTAAAAAAATAAAAAATTGTGGATTTTTTGACCTTAAAAAAAAAAAAAAAACATTTGGTTGCAAAACCGTCTCTCAACAGTAAAAGCTAGCCATCACTGCTTTTTATCGTCTTCTTCTAAGCGTCTTCTAAGCGGACCAGTGCTTGACCAGTGCACATGAGAAAGCACATTTGACATTTGAGGAACCTATATTTGTGAATTTTTTGATCGTGCTGTCAATTTTTTGGAGGTGTGCAGCTGGAATTTATGAAGAAAATTTATTTCGTATTTAAAATTTAGAAAATTTAAGCAAACTATTTTAAAACTTAAATAATGTTAATCACAATTAAAAAAAGGCTTTTTAAAATGCGCCTTTATGTTTAGATTTTGAGACAAAATGACAGTTCAGAAAATTGAGAACTCCACAATCTTATACTACGTTTTCACCTTAATATAATTCGGATTAAAAAGAGTAGATTAAAAACTAATCTTGAAGTGTTTTCGCCAGAGAAAAAAAGATTAGTTTGACGTTTTCACTTTGAATTGCCATTCAAAAGTCATGCCAAGAGTAAAACAAAATAAGTGCAAACAAAAAGAATAATTTAGGTGCAGTAAAGAATTTCAATAAATAAATATGAGTAATAACTTAAAAATATTGATATCCCAACATTGTATCCTTCAAAATAATTTGAAGGCGATAATTTGATTGTTGGATAGAAGAATACGTATTTACAGAAAAAAAAAAAACGCCAGCAATGCCTAATGAACATTTTGGTAGCAAGAAAAAACAAAAACTTTTGTTGCAAAACAAAATAAATAAAAAACAATATACCTTTATAAGAACAGTCTGGACGTACAAATCTGTAAGTACAAATACCCAGATTCATTACTTTTACTAAACTTACAATTCCACAGACACAATGTTGTGAAAAATGACGACGATTTTTTAAGGAAAATTTTAGAATTTCCCGTAAAACTTTTAAAATTGTATGTTCCCACCTCCAAAACCGGCATCATCAAAATAAAGTTTGACAGGTTTTTTGTTTATTGTCAATGGAGAAAATGACATTTGGATAGCTGCATTCCACGAAATAAGGTTTGTTTGTTTTGACGATCTCCTACTTCCAAGAAGATTTCAATGAGATTAATTTCTAATCTTTGATTGAGGAAATTAAAATTTGTATGGGAAATCTTCAAGATTTTAGAAGATTTCAAAGAAGATGTATGGTTAATCCACTTAAATCTGGATTAAGTGGTAGGTGAAAACGGAACATTAAAACCATTCAGTTTTTCTGTCAAGAACTTGGATTGGATTAGGCATTTTTGAGGGAACAATAAAAAACATACTTTGAAACGCAACATTATTGGGGCTATTTTGAAGTTACTACTTTAAAAACAAAATCGCCGAGCCATTCAAGACAAATAGAAGAGCAAACAAATAAATTGTCCTTTTGATAAAAACTGTAATAAACCTTTATGGAGGTTATGTGCATTATTTGGGGGTATGAAATTGTGTCTACAAACACCTTTTTAAATGTCCCAACATATGATTCTACGTGTTTTAGGAATGTATACTTCGATCTTTCAACTTGCTTGCGAGACATTTCTAAAATACATTGCACATGCAGATATTTATGTGTCTACAATCAGTACTAAAATTATTATATATGTACTTGTACATATGTCTGTAAGAGGTACACTAAATTCATTTGTCATACATATTTGGCAACTTTTAATGATCGATCTGAAAATTAAATTTAACATACATGTACATAATTTTCAAATTGGATGTATGCATGTGTACCTTATCAAAACAACAAATGAAAATAGAAAACGATAAGGAATACAGCTAAAATTGTGTTAAATCAACGACTAGGTATGACGGAAATAATAACAGGAAGAAATTAAAAAAAAAAAAATGTTTACCAATTTTAGACTTCACATTACTCTTCCTCCATAACCATTTCATAATAAAAATAAATCATAAAAAAGAGTAAGAGTAGTCACGAGTGACCCTTCAGAAAAAGCATTTTTCTTTATCAAACCCCTTGATGGGTCTGAGCAGTTTTTATTTTGACTTTTATACAAGATTTGCTTTTTACCGAGAAGTGATGACGATGATAAAAAATAATGTAGGTTCTATTTTTCTGTACTTTATATTTTTTTTAATTAACAGGGGTAAACGTCGAAAAAAAATTTAGTGATACCATGTATTTACTATGTATCTAAATTATTTATATGATGTTGAGTGGAAAATACTTTGTTCCGTCAGCTGTTTTGGTCACAATAATTATAGTAATGAAACAAGAATTGTGGCATTTACTTTTCCCAACGTTTCGAAAGGGGTTGCTGTCTTCTTCAGGGGGAACTTTATTACATACAAAATACAAATAGTTTATCACAATGTTAGCAACAAAAATAACAATGAAAGTTGAACTTACACTTTGAGAAATATAAAAGATAAATTTACATAGTTTATATAAATTATTAATTTGATAACAAATTAATGTTAATACAAAATTAGAGCTCTTCTGATAAAGAAGTTTAGTCTGCAACTAAAGAATAAAGAAAGAAAAAGGCTAGAGAGCTCTCATTTTTCATTAACAATAATTTGTTATCAAATTAATAATTTTTATAAATTATGTAAATTTATCTTTTATATTTCAAGTGTAAGTTCAACTTTCATTGTTATTTTTGTTGCTAACATTATGATAAACAACTAGTATTTTGTATTTAATAAAGTTCCCCCTGAAGAAGACAGCAACCCCTGTCGAAACGTCGGGAAAAGTTAGTGCTACAATTCTTGTTTCATTACTAAAATTATTGTGACTAAAACAATCGACGGAACAAAATATTTTCCACTTAACATCATAATTATCAAATTGGTCAGTAAATTAATTTCTTAAATTATTTATAGGTAAATGGTTATTTTAATTTGCAATCAGAGACATTTTTGTTCAACTTATAATTTTGTACTACAAAAAAATATACAAAACACAATAAATATTGTAAACCGCACTATCATAGACCATAATTATTTCGCTAGGCCAGTATTTATTCTTGGAAAAAAGGTATTATCTTCAAAAATACATAAAAATCATTCTTGCCGATATCTATAGATGCACAAATAATAATGTATGGCTTCCCGGCTGGAATAATGCCAAGTTTCTGTCTTGGTTAGTCAAGGCCCTAGAAATTTTCATTAGGGCAAATCAAGACGAGGAAAACTTGTCAGATACTTGGCAAGCCTTTTCTGGATTACATCAGTACCAAAAATTAAGACGAGGGAAACTTTCCAAACACTTGTTAAACATGTTTCGGTTCCGCATCAGGAATGTCTCTTGTACACCAAAAACAAAAATTTTATAAGCACCATGCAATTTCAGTATAATAACGACACTTTTTTCTTTTTCCTTTGTAATTTTTTTACATTATAAAAATCAAGTACCCAAAATCCTGCTTGAAGAAAAGAAAATTTTTTACTGATGCGTTTTCATGATCGCTATAACCGGCCCCTATTCTGTATGTTTTTGTTATGCAATATGGTATGCAATTTATTCACTTTCGACATTGATTTTTGTGTAGCGAGTTAGTTCAGTGGGAAGCGCTTGGACTGACAAGCAGAAGACAACGGGATCAAGTCCCAACTTTTTTTTTTTTTTGTCTGAAGAGGCTAAAGGGTTCATAATCGCCAAGACACTTGTTCTAGCCTTTTCTAGCCCCTGCTAGTCCCTTACCAGAATCTATGTAAAACTCTCTAGTGCCTTGTCGAAAACTAGATTGTTTTTCTGCGCGGGTTCTTAAACAAAATTAAACGAGTGATATGAAATAAACATGATATTACATTAATGAATAAAACGGGAGTTTGTGAATGGATAATCAAATTTTTAGTTTTGTTAGGGTGAGCTTCTTCAGTAAACTTTTTGTGAATAATGCTTATGGTAGAAATTTCGGATGACCTAATTCAGCACCGTTCTGATATGCTATTATTTATTTTGAATAAAAAATATTTTTCTAAAAACTTTGCAAAGCCACGGGAGCACGTATCTGCTAGTATTTTAATAAATAGTAGCTAACAGTGATATTGAGAAATTCCCAAAACTTTACATATGCCTGTCCACATAGCATTTTTAATGCTAGATGCATCTGGTGAGACAGTTAGATTTTATGTGCTTGAAAAAAAAGGTGGGTAGATTCAATATTCAGATATCAAACAATATTGATTCATCATGAAGGATTTTTTTATCGTGTGAGTGAAAGATAGATGGATTTCAAGGGTGTGAGATAGAGATGGGCAGATTGAACTGATAGGAGTTTCTCTTCATCGTATTGAGACGACGAACATAAATCCACCAGCTTCAAAAATCCAATGTGGACAGGCGCCAAGGGATTTAAATTCGGCCATTGGCTTTGCTTCTGTTCAAGACGGTTTGCTCTTATCAAACCTCAACATTATTAAGACACGACGACACAGTACAACAAGTAGGTAGGTATGACTTGTTTTAATGAAATGTTACCTTCATATTCCAATTAAAACCACATCAAACGCCACAATCAGTGTTTAGGGTATGCAGTAGGCACGTAACATAACTACCGGCCATTAAACAAATCCAGTTTAGGTATAGTTATAAATTGATGTCTTTTCGGTTTTTATTTTTTGGACTTAAACCATAAAACTCTTTGCTACTTGTTAAAGTATTCTGTTCAGTATATAATTTAAAATAAAACAAAAATAGTAAACAAAATTGTTTTGGATATACATTACCTGAAACTCGTACGCAAAATCATAGTCGTCTGAATTCATTATAAGAAAAAAAAATAAACTAAAAACAAACTACCATACGTTCACGAGAACACGAACAAAATTAATGCAATAAATATAATTTAAGATTTTTTTTTTTTAAATACAACAAAAAAATCACAATTTTTTTTACAAAATTCTTTTTGTTTTATTAAGTCCAAAACAATGCCATATTTTATTCACAATTTTTTAAATGTTGTTTTCTTTGTTTATTGATTTGATTTTTAATTATTATTTATTTTTGTTTGCTGTTTTTAAAAACCATGTGCTGATGTGGAGATTAAATTCAATTAAATATGTGCTGATAAATATTTATTCATTTTTGTTTCTTCTATAAATAAATACAAAATAGACGGAAACACTTTTTTATTTATTAATTCTTCTTCTTTCTAAATTCAATGATGTCAAAATCATGATGATGACAAACATGACTACACGCTCGTCGGGGAATTTGCTACATAAAACTCAAATGCCACTGTGCTGTGCGGCAGTGGTGGCGGTCGGCGGCGGCGGCCACGGCAGAAGAACGAGTTGTGGTGAAATTTATGTACAATAATTGCTGTTAGATGCTAAATAAACTTGACTAGGTAAGGTATACAACGTATGGTGGTGATCTAATGAAGGTATATGTATTAATTTCCAACCAACAAAAAACATGTTTTTTTTTATTGGATTTTTTAATTAGCTAGTGATGATAAACTATCTAAGTGGCTTATAGGTATAATTAGTCAGTCTTTAGTAAAAGAATTCTACTCAAATTCTAAAAAGTTATGGAAATCAATTTAATTTAGATAGGATTTTGAAAATAAAAATATGTGTATACGTAAATGTCAAAAAAACAGATGTTATACGCGAGCATTCCATTCCCTATTTTAAAGGAAAAATGACTGCAAGCAAAATCAAATAAAATTTATCTACCGGCATCAGATCAGACAGAAATGATTAAACCTACCTATGCATTATAAATCATTATGGATTGTCTTAATTCATAAAAAAAATCCACTGATTAGATAGGAGTCAACAGAGTCAACATTCTTGTCATTGAATTATTGTTATATTCAAACAAATAAATAATGAAATCATTTCTGTTTTAAGATAACACAGGTAGGTATTTGAAATAATAACAATTTCCGATTTAAAAAAATAAAAACAAATCACACCATTTTGCTAACTACGATGCAATTGAAAGGGTGTTTCAATTTATTAATATAAAGAAAAATGTTCATTGTGAATTTCTTATTGTGAATTAAATATTTATAATTTTTGACATTAGGCTTGTTCGTTTTGTACCATCAAATAATATCTGATTAAGCGCTCAATGTCAGATTTACATAGCTAGAAACCTTTAGTGAGACTAGATTCTCCGCTCAATTGTAAAAAAAAAATACATGTATAATAATAGATCTCTATTTAACTTGTGGAAATAAGTATAAACTTTGTTTTAAATTAAATTAAAAGCTTTAAATATTTAATTGCTAAGGACAACTTATTGAAAGTAATACAAATGAATAGCTAGTTCAATTAGATTTATTTGTCACCAATATCCAATTGTCACCAATATAATTTGGTTGTCAAAATGTTTGTCTCAGAAATCTCCGAAATGACAGTGATTAAATGGGAATATTTGACCCATACACGCATATTAGCATATTTATCACTTTTTGACGTTAAGAGTCTGGTTGAAATGTCATATTTTGTATATGAAGTTTGACTTTAAAAAGTATACGATGCAAAAAGCACTCCCTATCTAGCATTCCGCACCGGATTAGCTAATAGCTAATAGAATGCGTTTGTCCTGGGGTGGAATCGGCTAAGCTAATAGTTGATTATTCATTTGTTTACTGTCGTTTTGACGATTGCTCTCTATATCTTTGTCTATAGAATTGATAAAGACAGCTATGTTAAAAACGACAACCAAGAAAAATTTATAATCAAATCAGCTTAGCCGATTCCTGATCCCTAACTCCTGCCTCAGTAAACAAAAAGTACCCCTTTCTACCAAAGAAAAAACCTAATTTCCTCTCCTCTTTTCGTCCACTCCCCATCCACATCAAAAACTGATAAGGTTCGTTCACAATAAACAATTCAGATGACAGTATATACAAAAAAAGTGCTAGTGAACTATTTGTAGTTCTTTCCAACATTATTGTTAAACCAACTTTCCAATATACATTCATATGTATGTATTTAAATATGCATGAGTACATGCATATTGTTTTGTGTAAGTACGAATTTTTACGTAGCTAAAAAGTATGTCAACTC
This sequence comes from Melangyna quadrimaculata, assembly GCA_949320155.1. Classification (NCBI taxonomy): domain Eukaryota; kingdom Metazoa; phylum Arthropoda; class Insecta; order Diptera; family Syrphidae; genus Melangyna; species Melangyna quadrimaculata. Next base: position 61,311,451 of record OX439483.1, on the reverse strand, counting down.
AGAAATTAATAATAGACGTGTCGTGTATTATTTACACAGCTCTATGCGTAGGCACCGGCATTTTCCTACGTGATTGTTGACGATCATTTTTGCGTAGGGTTTAAATACAAAAAAAAAAATGACAGTTGATTAGCACTGCGTGCATACTATACAGCGATTAAGGTATAGACATAATGCTGCACCTCAAATAACAGTAAACCTTATCGTGATCATAAATGTTGTTTTGTCTATAAAATGACGTGACGCGGTAGACAATTTTGCAAATCAAATTTACAATTAACATTTAGATAATTTATTTCGTTTAATTTTTAATTGATTCCAGAAAAAAATAAATTATTCAATGGGAGAAAATATGATCACAGAAAATAAAGAGAGCTTAAATTCGCTACGACTGTCAATTTCATTCAGTGTTGACAACAGACTGTTGTTGAATAAAGTTGAATGACATTTAAAACGCTTTAACGTATGCGCATATGAGTTGCAGGATAAACAAACAATATACAATAATTCCAACTGGAATGAATCGAAATTAATGAAATAAGGATTACAGATTAAGGTGATTTAACATACATCATAATCGAATAATGTATTTACGTCAAATGGTAAATATAATTGACTCAATAAATCCGACCGCAAAAGCAAACAGGGACGAAGTTGAGCAATTTTAGTTCATTTTGCCGAATTCATCTTCAAAATTTCACAATTGCCCATACAAAATCATCGCAAATCACCACTTACTATTTCTATGAAATATCGTACGAATAAAATAAATAAATTGGGTGGCACAACGGCTCGTGAAGAACCAGGGCCTAGTGACTAACAACTCTCAACCATTCCTGTGTGCGCCTGTCGACCAGGAATGGAAGGGACCTAAAATTGTATGCCGAATCCGAACGGCTAGACGAGAAGCACTTATTCGTGACAAATGATACTCTTGGAGGATTTGTCAATTCCTCGCAAGAGGCAGTAGCCCTAAAAAAAACTTTCGTATTTCGTACGAAATAATTGCGTTTTAAACTAGTTTATACTAATTGTTCGATAAAGTAGACAAACAGAACTAACAAAACTACGAGCAAACATTTGCATTCATAGGCGTTTTTCTTTTTTAGTTCAGAGCAGAGCTTGAACTGTCAAACAAAAAATTGTGTTTCTTTTTTACCTCTGAACGTTCAGAGCTTCAAATTTGTGTTTCTTTTTTCGTTCTGAACGTGTTCTGAGCTTGTTCAGAGCGCGCTCTATGAGCTCAGAATAAAATAACTGAGCAGACCGAGTTGAATGCTGAACACAAGCATTTGATAGATGAAATTGAAAAAAAGTGACAGAACCAGAACACGCTTTGTTCAGAGTATTCTTGTGTCCGAACCATGTAAATTAATGTGTACTTACATAATGAACATTTGTAAACCGATTTAAAAGTCTCTGTTAGAACCATAAAGTATGTTCTTCTGCTTGGAAGGAACACAAACTTCATTACTGGAACTGTCAATCAAAATTGTCTCACCATGTGTACTTTTGAAATTACCCTAATTTTCGAAGTTGCGCAATTTTAGGCTTAGTAGAAACATGCTAACAGGATCAGTGGGAACATAATATAAGGAAGAAATTGTGTTTTATTACAGTTTATACCAGTTTTATGATAAAGTACACAAACAGAGCTAACGTAACTACGAGCAAAAATTTGCTGTCAGTTTGTGTTTACCTTAAAAATGTTCTTGTTTTGACATTTTAATTTGTAGTTTTGTTCTGAATTGTGTTTGTAAATAGTAAATTAAAATCTTAATGTAAAGCCATTTAATCTGTCGTGTCTGGTTGGAAGTCACCTGCCTTTACGCAACAAAATGTCTCACTTGCAGTATGGTCACTTTGAGTAAACATAAAATTGGGATCTCAAAATCACGCAACTTAAAAATCAGAAGAAAGAAGCTGGTATAGTTCTCTTTACCAAATAGCAATATGTATCGCTCTCTGGTTTATTCAAAAGCGTTTATTCATCACTTTGTGGGGATATTTCGGGGTATTCCTATGCAACTGACAATAGACACTAAGTGCTCGCTGTTACTTTTTAGAGTTTGACAGATTCGCAATCAAATTCTGTTGATGCGCTAGCTTTAAATCACCAACAAAACACGGCTGAAAGATTCAAGTTATCAAACAGAGCTAACAAAGTTCTGAGCAAATAATTGCTGTCAGTTTGATTTCTCCTTTAAAAATTATTCTGTTTTGTCACGTTTATTTGTATTTTTGTTTGGATCAGTGTTAATTATAAACCTGACCCCATCTTTTATTTGGGGTTCAGATCAGAAGTGGTAAATAAAACAAAAAAAAAAAAAACAATTGAGATCACTTGCAAGTGTCGTCTTAAACTTGTCTTGGGGAAGACGAAATTAGTTCACTATTGACCAGAATTAATTTAGAATTCATCATCGAATTTTAATTCTATCAAATTTCATTTCCACACCACTTAACCATAAACGACCATTTTCATAAAGAAACATTTCACAACGACGCGCACGTTTAGATAAATGTCACTTTTACTTTATTGAGTGTGTATAAGAGGTCGTGTATATCTGAAATGAAAGCAGACCACCAAAAATGTCAGCTTTTTATTGGTTGAATGAAAACTGATATCTAAAAAAAAGCAGTCTACCAAAAAGAACAACTTTTTTGGTCGAATAGAAAACCACATTAGTGCATTCATAGAAATTGAAGAGAAGTAGTTTTTCTGTGATTTGTGCGAAAAAATATACTTTTTTGACGTAGATAAGTATGTATGTTAGTTTACTGATAGGATTTTCCTTTAATAATCCGGAAGAACTCTAGATGCCAAACGACCAAAGTTGCAACACTTATTTGATTCTGAAGTTTGTGATGAGTTGTTTTTACGAAATGTCAAATTAAGGTGTGAAATTAAAGTTGTTTTAATTTATCATTTTTTGTAAACATGGCGGACACTTATTTGGATAATTATGATCCTTTTGCGGAGAAAGTGGGCAAAATAAATAAATCAAATTTTGTCAAATTAAATAATATAATTACCACTTCTTTTCAAAAATGCACTTCCTATCGCAATTTCAAACTGAAAACAAAAAATGACGTTTCACAATGTTGACGTTTGAATTGTGCATTTTTCTTTTGATTGGGTATGTTCAGATGACTTATAGGACTTGCAAGTAAGGCAAAATTATAGACTGTGATTAGCCAGCTGTCGAAAGTTCCCTTCATTTGAAACAATTTTTCGACAGCTGACCAATCAGAGTCTAGAAATTTGCCTTACTTGCAAGTCCCCTAAGTCCTCTGAACCTACCCATTCTTTTTCAAATACAGAATCGTTTATCTATTCTGTCATCTGTCAACTGTCATCTACTGACAAATGAAGGCTTTCAGAAGCATTCGGAAGTTGGATGTCCCTACAGGCCCTAAAATTTACTAGATGAGTCTTCTGGCACTTAATGAGATATGCAAAACTTACTGTGCTAAACAATAATCAAATATAAAAAATAGTTTCCTTTCTTTTTATTCCAGGTTGCTTTTAAAGGACATAATCATCAACCGGCAAACTTTTTAATTAAAATTATAATTTGGTATGGTAATAAATTGAGTCGTGAAAATACCGAGGCTCTGTTCCTAAGAATTTTGGTCATAAAACAAAAAATATAACTCAATAAATAATTAAACAAACAAAGAAGTATACAAAAAATAAACAAACTAAAAATCTTTCGAGACACCCTTTTTAAACATAGTGTACATGTATGTATATCAAACTAATAAATAATAAATGCCGACATAATTATTAAGTGATGATGTAATAAAATTGCATCTTTAATGTTTAGAAGCGCTTGGTTATATTTTTTCTTTTTCATAACTCAACGCAAAATAAAATATACATATTCATATATGTATGGTTGTACCTGTGGATGAACATAGGAAGAACATCGTCTTCAAACAAACTTAAAAAAGAGAAAGGTACGCTTGTTTTGAATTGTAAAACAAAAATTATTTAATTCTAAAATTCTATGCATAAATTTTGCCAGCTACTAAGAAATTCAAATAAATAGGCTTTCTTAAAATAGACATATCGCGTAGGGCAGGAATTGGAACACCACTGGGTCACTCAATACATATGTATGTACCTACATAACACATAATAGATGGTATCTGACATGAATAAGAATGTATGTATGTAAATTAATGTTTATTGTTAAAAGGGAAGCACTTTAAGATGCTCTTATTTTAAATATTGCTATGTGTTACAGATGTTTGGAGTGCTTCAAGAAGCTTTTAAGGATTCCCATCATATAAATATGCAAAAAAAGCTCTTCCGCGAGTACATACATTTGATTGGAAGGACACAGCTGATTTTCACGCAAAAGTTTCAAAAAAAAATATTCTTAAACAAATACTAATCTAAAAATATATATTGCCGTTAAGCGATAAAAAGAAATTCAAAATTCAAGGCTATACACAGTTGGGAGGAAGTCAAGTTTTCTAGCATCAACATTCCGGAACATCCACGTTTCACATTCCAATTTTCCCATTCGAATTAAAATAACATTAATTTTCGTTTTATATTTATAATCACGCACTTGAGTATTTTCCACATATTAACCGCCGCTTCTACCACGGATTGATAACAAAATCAATACAACAACAATAAAAATTAATAAATAAATAAAAATTATTTGTTTTCGAGTGTATAGAGGAGGTTATGACATCATTAATAATTTTACTTCGGCACACACAATGTGGTTTTGATGTGAGAACAACTTTTTTTTTATTTGTCTCGCCCTTCAACCGAATTATTATTATTTTTTTTTAATTATAAATTCAAGGTCGAATAGATTCATTAACATTTTATATTATAAACTTTTTCATTCAAGAATGCGCTTGGATTTAAGACCGATTTTTGTTCTTTTTTTTTTTAAATTAATTTCACAAATTTGGAAACAAAAAAATTCAAATTGCTTTAAGAAGTAAATAACCAACAAAAACGTTTAAGGGAGTGCTGCTGGAAAAAAGCTCATCCCACAGCGACGACCAATTCAAAACTAAACGAATGCCGAAACTTGAATAAACTTTCAAGTCGTCAGTTCTATACTATTTTTGTGATGGGGCATATGGGGATGGATGTGCTTTTTTTTTGTTTTTGTCATGGTTACTCACATCCATCGTCATCGTTTTGTTCACCAGACCAACCGCCCTCCCACCCAGTTTCAGTCTTAGATATTTGAATTAAGAGTGAAGCGCCGTTGTTAAGTCTTTGGGCGGGTGGTTAAAAAGGAGAGGTCTTGTTAAAAGCTTACATGCATCATATACCGGCGAGACCGATTGATATAGGTACATTTTTGTTGAATTGTATTGTATTTGTAATTTGTTGAGCTTTTTTTTGTCTTCATTTGCCGGTTGTTGGATTGAAAATATACACACATTCATCTATAGCAATATGTTATACTGCAGAACAATGGAGACATGGCAATTCTTTGTGAGAAAAATGTTAAAGTGCTTCTTTTCTTTTTCGAGAGTGAAATACTTTAAAGAAGCTTAAAATTATATGAAAACGAATGTCAACAAAAAAAAAAAAATAACAAGGCAAAAACACTAAACTAAAAAACAGTTTGTACGTAGGTTGTAAGTACTTGAGAACTCGATTATCTGATGTCATAGCACGATAAAAAAGTAAACCACTTTAGACTCGACTTAAATTGTAAATTTTGTTGTTTTGTTTTTAAATTGAATTATCGATTTTATTATCGGTGAACAAATTCCTTCTTGAAAATGCAAAAAATGTTGAATATTTCATTGAGAGGTGCAAATTCTTGTTAATAAATTGTAAAATCGTGAAAATAGAAATTAAGTTTTAAATGAATTATCAATTCCGAAATAAAATGTCTGTCTAAACATATTTGCAAACTGAAACATTTGAATCATGTTTTACGAACTGGACATTTTTAGGAAATTCATAGTGAAAAAAATATAGATTTTTTTCTATTTTCTTAAATCACGCATAGGAAGTAATAAATCTTAGTATGTAGCCACATGTTCGATTTTCAAAATGTTGGTATTTGAAAGTTTATGGGTACGTACTAAGAACATAGTGCTAACACAAAAAAATACCATTCGATATCAATCATTTATTTTGTGTTTGAGTAGGTATTTATATTAATTGATTTTTTTTTATTGAGAATGCATTCTCCGAGCGATTTTTGCTTCCTTCGGTTGTTACTGTACGGCGAAACTGACCTAAATTACTGGAGAATCTTGTGCATTGATGTATGGAGCCTTTGTTCATAGAAATTAACAAGTGCGACAGGTACAAATGTGTAATTTTGAATTTCTTGCAACCAAAAATTTAATTTTTTTTTTTTTTATCGATTTTTGTCCAAACATAACTGGTTTTATTCTGTCAAAGTCAAAATGTCAAGATTTGACATTGCGGCGACAAAATTGCTGTTAAATGGCACACACACAATAACAAACATAATCGAGGTGTTTTCCTTATAAAAAAAATTGAAAAAATCGATTTCAAATGCTTGTAATTGTCAAATTTCTGATCCAAAACAAATTAGATAAAATTGTATAATTAATTGGTTTTTTCCATTGGTACATTCAGATTTGTATCTAAAAATTGATATTTTTTGGTGTCAAATGGAATACCATTTGTTCAAATTGTTTTGCTTTTGACATTGGGAATGTTTAGATGAGTAAGGGCACTTGCAAGTAAGGCAAGTTTCTAGTCTGTTATTGGCCAGCTATAAAATGAAGGGAATTTTTATTGGAAAGTGACTTTAAAGTTAGTCAAGCAATGTCTGCCTTAATAAAAATGAAATTGTCCGAACATTAAGACGGGATTTTGTAAAATAATGTCAATGATTTTTAAGAAATATTTGAATGTGTATCGAATGGTAAGCAATTTTATTTAACAAAAGTTATTCAATGTTTAAAATAATAACATTTCAAAAAATAAGTTATCTTGAATCAAATATCTGTTCAATGGGTATAGTTGACAGCGTATGAAGTGCTTTATGGCTCCTTAACTACCCATCGTATTCGTGTAATTTTATATGTGTCATAGCTTCAAAAAGTCTGTTCTTCACTTGATGAGCTTCATGAATTGAATAATTGATTTTAAACTGCTTCCATTTTGTAAATAAGAAATTATTTCGAACACAATTTTTAAAATCGAAATAAATTAAAACAATGAAAAAACACATACCTATGCAAACTGACAGCTAAATATTTTATTAGTGTTTGTGCAAGTATGGGAAAATCTGCTGACAAATTAAGATCTGCAAAATTAATTTTAAATACAAAAAAAAAAAAAAAAAAAACAAATTATTTGCCAAATTAAATCAAATTATTATGGTACAAATATGTTCTTTGACAGATCAAAATTAAGAGTAGATTGTTGTAAAACACCATAAGTTTTCAATTTTTTTTGCTGAAATACAGAAAAAGGGAAAAAATAGAGAACATGTCATTTCGAAGGATGTAAAAAAAAATCGAGATTTTTACAAAAAAAAAGGGTTACGTTACAGAAGGTTACTTTTACCGTTGATAGATTCGTAAAGTTGACTATATTCCTCATTTTCTTTCAGTCACAACTTTAATGAGAAGCACATAGAATATTTCTGAATTATTGAATAAAGCGAGTGCATAGGTATACATAAAATACAATTTTGATTTTTGGTCAGGACTTTGCATGCAGGATGTCAGTCCAAATTTGTCTTAAGCTAAATTAAAAAAGTAAGAAATCATAATAAATTGTTGTTAACATATTTATGATATGAACAAAACAATTATTTCAAATGACAATGACAATACTATACGTGTTCGACATTCTACAGGAAAGTACGATAATTTGTTAAACTTTCGATTTGTATGGTGCACTCCGGACTGTACCAGATAAATAGTAAATAAGACGTTATTTTGCAAATAAACACGGTACACAGAAAATAGTAAATACTTATATGTAGTTTTTACTTGCTATTTTCCTAACGCTCGCACAATTATTAACAATTTTTAGGGTATAGCGGAAACCCCTTAGTTGCGCCCTCAATATAAAAAAAAATGAGAAGAAATGTCTCCCATCTAAACCGTGACAAAAGACCCCTCCTGACACTATTTTATTATTGTGTCGACACAACCTACACGCTTTAGCCTTTTTTCACACCTTATACGAATCACCTGTATAGTGGATGTTACATCCGTAACATGTTTGCGGTGCAAAGCTTATTATTTCTGTTTTTTCCAACTCTTTTATAGCTTCGCTTTTACAGTGAAGCCTTTTCCTTTGAGTGGACACTCCCTCGACCGGACGTGGAAATTAAAAAAAAAAAATAACTAATGAAACTATGGCAAATGAATTCAGTGATTTTTTGCATCTATGTGGAAGCATTATTGTTGACAAAAAATGTTTGAGTGGTTTAAAACATTTTTTGTTTAATTTTTCTCTTGGGCTGATAATTATGTACCTTAGACGGACAAAAATGTTGCCACAGTCACAGTCCGCCTAAGGGAGGTTTCACTGTAATAGAATATGTAATTCACGGTACAAGTTTTAATTCTAAGGAAACGTACTCCTCATAGGAATTTCATTTCACTTTAAGGGGCCAGTTATAGCTATCATTGAAAACCATCATTGAAAATATTAATTGTCAATTTTGAGAAATTTTGAAGAAAAAATAAATGATTATTTTGATGCCAAAGTAAAGCTAATTGACATAATAATTATTTCTAGGTAAAACAAAATTGAATTTGGCACAACTTTTCTCATATAAATTTTTTCAATGATGAACTACCTTACCAATGATCATTGCAAAAATTAGAAGTTACGTTATCGGGAAGATATGGGTCAAAATGAATTTTTTTTGTAGGAGAAATAATTTTGAAGTTGTAAGCTAAATTCTGCATTAAAATAATCAATGATTAAACTTTCGCAGGGTCTCAAAATCAACAGCTAACTTTTTCAATGATGGTTTACAATGATAGCTATAACTGGCCCCTAAGTGGGTATCTTAGAGTATCTTAGCACCCTTAAAGATAAATAATGATTAAAATTCCATTGGCGTGCAAAATTTTTTGACTTTAAAGTGAGACAAACTCAAGTGGATTAATATATTGACAATAATAAATTGTTTGTTATAAATTATAATATAATTGTGTTCTGATTATATGTATGTAAAATTTGAACTTGGCCACAACTGTCAAATATACTTGTTCCAATCGTAAAACAATTAGACCACATGAACAGTAGACTACCCAGTCGCAAATCAAAAGTTTATCAAGGTCACAACCGTAATGCAACTGACATGGATTCTATAACTTAATTAAACCCCTTTCTGTTGACGTATGTACATAATACATATCAATTTATTTAAAGGACATTATGAATTCTACACATTACCAACATTTTTTTTATTACTTAAAATTATTCTGTGAATAATTTATGAAACCATAAGAGTCAGTGTCACGACAAAAATAATAGAATAACCATTAATTGGTCAAGCCCGACTAGGATACCGGCATACGAAGTAGTCTTAGTTAAATGCCCCACTAAGGCAGATCAACTTAAAAAAGAGTAGGATTTTATTTCGACTTTAAATGTAATTTTTTTTTTTGACGTAGGTATATATTTTTAAAAATTATATCGTGCACAAAGTTATTTTTTTTTTTGTTCTGAAAGTTCAATTGAAATTGATAAAAATTGTTACGCAAAAGACAATTTTCGAATTTTATTCATTCAATTGATATAAAATGCATAACAAAAGACTAAATTCATGTCACGCGACGAAATTACCCAAACAAAAAAAAAAGAACCAATTTGACATTGAATGAGCTTTTTTTATGTTATTTGAATAAAAAACAAAGTCACTTTCAAATTATAGTATGATATCATTTATAATCAAGTCAATTCAACCATTAAGTTAGTTCCATTCGATATAAACTAATTATTTTAGAAGTTAACACCGTTGAGTTATTTTTTTGTTTTGTTTTATTTTAAATATCAAAAGCAAAGACACATAGGTATATTATAGTATGAATATGACGTCATTGTCATTAGGTCTGATCTGATCTGACTTGAGTATTTGTGAAGTGAGCTGTTTTAAGAATTCATTACCGGGGTCACGATATAAAAACCATAAATTAATGCAAAAAGGAGTGGGTAAACTCGTTCTCTTATTTGAAGATCTTAAATGTAGCTCAAAAGAAGAAAATACAAAAAAAACAATACTTAAACCAAATGAGTTATATATTTTATTGTTGAAACAAAAACAAGGCACAAACTTGAATTCTTTATGTAGGTCCTCAAATGACTATAATGGAGTTATACATACATACGAGTATGTTTTATTTTCTCACACGTTTTACTTTTGGGCTTATGTAGACGCTTCAATATAACAATGGACAAAAAAGTAACGCGAATTTATGGGTGGGCTTTAAGAAGTCATAAAGACAGAAGGCAATTATATGAATTCATGTGGACTAATCTGACATGAAAACAAGTTTCCAAATATTTAATATGCTTTTTTTCTCAATATGACGAGGATGTGACATTTATTTTTGTTTTAAATGCTACACTACCTAACATAGCACGTTTTTGCAATTCAGGGTAAACGTTATGTATTTTTATAATTTACTACTATCTGCCGTGCCCCGGCTTCGCTCTTATTTTTTCGAAGAATAATTGAAAAATTCCTCAACGGAATTAAAGGAAGAAGCACATCGGCATTTTCTTTAAAATTTGAGGAAAAGAATAATTAAGAATCTAACTAGACTCATTTTCGAAGAAAGATATTTGTGTCTTTTCGAAGACGCTCAAGTTTTCATTCCGGCTTTGTAAGAAACGGAAACGAAGTATTTGTTGTCTAAAATTTGTCGTATGAAAACCAACCAAATAAAGAAAAAGTGCTGATGATTATAAGCCACGTTGTTATAGGTGGCGATATTTAAAATTACTTGTTTTTAATTTGGCACACTAATTCATTTTTGACAGTTGTTTGTAAAATTAATATTTGATAAATACATTATTTTAGGACATAGAATTTTGATTTTCTAATTTTAAGGGAATACCATATCTGTGGTGTATATGATAACTTCATAAGCGTATTTTTAAGGTAAAGCCATACAAATTTGTATTAAAATGTTCGAAGATCTTTTTCAAAAATAAAGGAATAATTTATTTTCAATTCAATGCATATTTGTACCAAATTTGAAGGAAATCGGTCAACTCGCTTAGGTTCTAGCTAGATGTAAAAAGGGCGTCAAAAGGCAGTTTTTTCTGCATTCGCCAGTTCTATCCCTCCCCTATAAGAATTCAACCGCAATACTCGTACTTCATGGTATGCACATCAAATTGGATGGAGATGAGTAGGAATTCTTAGGCAAAGGTAGCTTTGTAAAAAAAACATATGGATTCTCGTATCCATTGTCACATCTTTGGAACACTTTCAATACGAAATGTGGAAATTAGATATACAAATATTGTAAAAATCGTAAGTTTTAAATGGCGCACTATTTTAAAAGCTGAAAATCACCAACACGGTGTGATTTAGGTTTTCTTTAACAAGATACCCCGCTTCGCGGGTTTAAGGATTTTAACTCCCTTATTGGGTCTTCTGTCTCGCTCACGAAACTCCGTCGCTCCGCTTAGGGGATGCTCAATCGCCTATGTTGTCAGTTGGTGTGATTTCAGTTTATTTGTAATAAACAGTACCTTGGGCGGCCAGCTTCACGGGTTCATATTCCCAACTTCCTTGTTGGGTCCTCTATCCCGCTAGCGACTCCGTTGCTCTGCTTAGGGTATGCTCCTATGTCAACAGTTTTTTTTTTTTTGACAACAGTATTTTTTTCAAAATAGACGAATAATAGTGTAGCTTCATCAAAATAGTTTCAGCAAAATACCCACTTGCAAGATTTTGGCTTCGGGCGATATTTACTTGCATTTGGGCGTAACATTTGTTATTTTGTAATTGTCTACTTCGACTTAAAATAAAAATATAGAAAATCATTCAAAATCGATTTGGGCGCTTTTGCCTTGGGCGTTATTGCTTAACGCCATAATTCTAGCCTTAAAACAATAGTGGTAACCAACTCAAGTGGTTGTTGTTCATTCAAACATTCACAAAAAAAAAATCTTGATTAAAAAGAACACCAAACGCCATAGTTCCATTTATAACTCTGTATCTTAAAAAATAATTGTACCTCCCTCACTTTTCTCAGCTATGAGATTGATTATAGGCTGCGAAAAAGGGAACGATTACCTTGCGTGTCAAGCAAAGTAGTTTGGAACATATTTTCCTTCAAATCAAATCTCGATTAACTCACAAAAAGATAAGATTAAAGTTAAAATAAAAATAAATTGATATGATAATGAACGTGTCCTTGAATGATTAGAATTAAAATTGCAAAACAAAGTAAAAAGTGCAAAACACAGAAGTGTACAAAAGCAATGGAATTCAGTGGGCTCTTCGATGGCTTTAAGCCCAGTCGAAGTTAGTGGTACTTAAGTGGCCAATATAGATAATAAGGTCAAGTTCTGCTCTTAATTCTTAAATGGGATATTATTAACCGTGTGGAATTTTTTATCTTATATTATTTATTATCTTAATGTGTATAAGAATTCGATGAAATAAATAAATAAATTTAATGCCTCCAAAACTCATACAGCATGCTCTCTCTTAAGAAAAACTAACCCCCACATTGCCTCTATCCATACCCATGGGGTTTCTTGCGCGTTGGATGTAATTGTTTGCCCCTTCTGATCCGGCTACTAAATACAACTAAACACGACTAAATCTATAGTACAAGTTCGACACAATCCACAATCTTCACAATATAAAACGAAGCAATGAAATGTATAGGGCATAACTCTATCAACGAAGTCATAGCCAATCTTGAGCATCGTGGAAATGTTTCGTGCCCCTCCTTTATTAAACGCTTTTTATTTTACAAAAAAACTGAAAAATGTTCATGCAACAATCGTCGGGCCCATCAGTTTACCATTGAGTCCAATTTCGTACGCACGGTAAAATAAAGGGATTCGTTTTTTGGTCACCCCACACGTACATATGTGTAATATTTAACCAAACACGATAATTCCCACTCATTATAATCTCAAAGCATTCAAGATCAATGTTCATTAGTTTAACATCTATAACTTTCTTAACTGCTCGCACTATGATAAAATATTGTAATAAATAAGAGGAAATTATATCTCCCATACCGACCACTAAGTTCCATCTACTCAGACGACTGTCAAACTGAACCTTAGGTTTCAATAATGAAAATTTAAGTGCTACTTATTCTGGTAAGTGTGCACTGTCCATTGCGAAACTTGCCCTTAGATTCAGATTTAAATATTTATTTTTATCTTTAACAATATTCTAACACCCTAAATGAGCACAATTTGTTTTTAAATAATATAAAATATCCCGCAATAAATAAAACATAAAAATAAGTTGAATTAAACGAAACAAAAAGTAAACCCTCCAAATGATCAAAATATTTGTTCTCAAAACAGGAAAAATCTGTTCTTAAATATTATTTTTATTTTAGTTTAATTCCTCTGAATTCAAGTTTCATCCCACTAATTCCTTTTATAATGAATTCAAACGACGACAATAACAACGCATCGCCAACGTATCTTATCCAAAACAATTCAATAATAAATTTAATAAAAAGAAACAAATAAAATAAAATCCACTTACCAATCCATCGGCTCCATTAACTTCAATTGCAGTTTTTAGTCTTTGTGATAGAGCTTCAAGCAGTCTTTCGTATTTATTATTTAAATTATCCAATTGTTGTGTATAATATACAGTTGCTCCTGGATCAGCATCTGTAGGTCGTAAATCACGTCGTGGTGGCGAAAACGATGGTCTAGCTTCAACAAGCCAGTCGATGAAATGCAAGCATTTTCCATCGTATATCTTAATATAGTTGGTTTTGTTGTTGTTGTTGATTGTTGAAATAGGTTGATTGGTTATTTTTGTTTAAGGGTTAAATTAGTTAGTGATTAGGTTATTATTATTTATTTTTTTATTTTCTAAACTAAAATAAGATCTAAACATAAAAAATGACTTGAAAATGAATTTAATTTAATTTTGTTGGTTAAATTTTTTTATTTATTCATATACTTAGTGCTTTTTTTAATATTATTTATCGTTAAAATTAAGCATTTTAATTTTTGTTGAAAAGCATTAAATATATTATTATCATTAACACATTCATCAATAAATTATCACATTCATCACATTCACTCCGGTAATTATGTTTGTTTCTTTCAAATTTGCCAAATTGTGTGTAAAGAGTTTTGTGGAAGAAAAAATAATTATGTAAATATATTTTTGAAAGAAAATTACCTTCGCTTCTCGAATAAACCGTCCTCCGGTTACATTAACGTTTTCGATTTTTGGTTTTCGTTCGATAGCAGCACCAAGAAGGTTCTATTACATTTTTTATTTTTTTTTTTATTTTTGAAACATTGTTTGAGTGTTTTTGTTGTTGATTTTGATATACATTTTGGATTTTTTTATTTTATTGTTGATTTGTGTTTTTTTTTTTTTTTTTGGTGTGTTGTGTGTGTGTGTGTTTTTTTTTTTTGTTGGTGAAAATACAAAAAAGGATTAGATAAAATATTTTTGATTAGTATACTAAATAATGTAATACAAATGGGTTTGTTTTTGTTTAATATAATTAACATATGTTGGGACAAAAATATACTACGAAATACTACTACAACAATTATACTACGACAATGGGGTCGACATATTTTTTTTACTAATTTAATAATGTGATATCAGGAGGGGGGATGTGCGTTAAATCTATCTTTACAATTCTTAAATATACCATTTGATTTCTTGTAATTATTAAAAAAAAAAAAAAAATAATAGCGACAAAAATACAATACAGCCATTTCACCAATATTTCTATTTTTTTCCCCAACAACAAAATATATTGACAAATTGATATTTAAAAAAAAAATTTACTGTTTTACAAAAAAAAAAAAAAAACATGTAAATAGCAATGGGCTATAGTACAAATATACATCCAGCACCCTAACTTTACTTTTATATTTTGTGTTTTCTTTTAATTTTAAACTTTAAGCAATTTTGAGCTTTCATTGCTGCAAAAACAACAATAACAATCGCAAAGGGGAGATTTAAAAAAAACAATCTGGTGAAATTTTCGATGAGAAAACTGTACAATAATTTTGAAAAAGAATTCCCGGGAGAAAAAAAAATAATATCACTCGAAAGAGGTGGGGCAGAGAGACAGAGATATAAAACCCAATCAAGAACAAACTGATGATGGGGGAGGTAAGAACAAAAATACTTACGTCTAGTTCAAGTGCAGAAGCAGCCGTTGGCATTGCTGAAAGCTTTTCAGTGGTGCCATCGACCCATGTTTCTTCAACTTGAATTCCAGCATGAAGATTCTTCAAAAGGCCAATTGCCGTCTCGCATGATCGGAGTCTAATAGGAATAGAAAAACACAAAAGCAATAAGAAGGAAATTAAACAAAAAACATGAATAAGGTGCTTAATTGGACCGACGACGCCGACGGAATTCACCATGTCGGTGAATAATAAAAAATTGAAACATTTAATTGAGCGTATCATTTCTCACCTTTCAGCTAATTGCGTACACACTGTTATCCACCTGGTATTCAATCGTTCCACGTTTGATGTCAACCGCTTCAAATCAGCCAGCACTCGCGTTGGCACACCCATGCGTCCCAATTGATCAGCAGCATCATTCATCTTATCCATTGCGGGTTGTTGTTGTGATATAACATCTTGCATATTGGTCAATTGCTTGAATACAATATGCAAACCTTCAGCTGATGATGGCAAGTTCAGATGCTTTCCAAGTGCATTTTCCAGCTCTGATATCACATGTTCGTTATCTTCTAGACCAGCTAGAGATCCTTCGAGCAATTTCAATCGGTCACCATGCAAATTACTCTGTGTATTAAGTTCTTTCCATAATTCCAACAAATTGTCCAGACTCTTTTTGAGTGCAGGTGTTTTGAGGGCAATTGTTCGGAATGTTTCTTGCAAATGCTTTAGCTCTGGATCGAGAATTCGCAGGCGACGTTGATAGTCCTCGTGAGTTTGGACAGCATGTTCAAGTGAATCGAGATCTCGTGGCAGGGGAGATGATAGGATGTGGTCTAGCTCTCGAGCCATATCTTCAAGTTTGCCTTTGATGGATATGCATTCTTCGGTGAAGATGCGACTGGCTTGTTTGCTTTCCTCTGAAAATAAAATAATAAATTCATTAAAAATTCAAAATGAAAAAAAAAATAATAAAGGAAGAAAAATACAATAAGCACCACGAGTTTTTCGACTGACAAATAGTTTCTTCATTCTACGTTGCTTCTTCGATTGATTCTCAATGATATCTGATCAAAAATGTCATTTTTTACAGACTCAAAGTCATCGATCAACAAAAAAATTGAAGGAAACAAACTATTTCCCAATTGAAAACTCAAAAAATTAAGTTTTAATTAAATAATTGCCTTTAACTCCCACCTAATTAAAAACACACAATGCTCACCTTCAGCTCTGGCCCGCTTCTCAAATTCATCAAACAGACGATTAACTTCATCCATTTCGCGTCTTAATCGCCTCAATTGTGGATCATTTGGATCACCTTCACTCAGCAATTTATCGGCGTCATCATTCAATGCCCGTCGAATGGCTGTTCTTTGTTCTGGTCCCATTGCCAAAAATTGATCAAAGTCCCAGCCCTTGACTACTTTAATTGTGGCAAAAATCATATTCTGGCGCAGACGCAAATGTTTCTTCTGCCATAATGCAACCGAGCGATCAAATAGTCTCTTCAAACGATCAGCCGCCTCAATGGCTTCTGGATCGGGTGGTGGCAATAGCAGACAAGCACTGGGAATTGAACCTTCTACGCTACGGCTATTCCTCACGCGCCATTTAACACGACCTGAATTATCAATAAGAGTACACGTCTCACCCTTATCAACATTCACTTGCTGACCTTGGTGTTTGTAGGCGCATATTGCTTGCACTTGAGATTGCCTATTCACAGGCTGTTTGCGTTTATTCAACGGCACAATTGTTTGTGCGCGTGTTTGAAGCGTTTGGACTGTTTCGCCGAAGGCATTCAACTCCTCGCGCAAATCTTGCATTCCTCGCAACAGTGACTCACCTTGATCTAGACCAAAGTCAGACTGTGAATATGTTGTGTTGAGTACTTCGTCACGCTTTGTCAACCATTGTTCGGCGTCTTTTATTTCAGCAAAGAAATGATGATATTCAGTTGCGTGTTTTAAATGGACTTCTAAGCATAAAGTCAATTGGAGTAACCATGCCCATTGTTGTTGTAGTACACTCAAATGTGCTTCGATGCATTTCAATGCGGGGTGCTGTTGATTGAGTAATGCTTCGCCACGATCTAAGATCGTTCCAAAGTGTAATTCACGTTTCTCTAATTCTGACATCAGGTTCTATAAAAAAGATACAAAAACAAATAAATACTGATTCGGGAACAGAAGAGATGCGTTTTGTATTGGTGAGGGTTTTTATATTTATTAAAAAAAAAGTGGGAACCTGAAGCTAAATGGCAGGTATTATATATTATAGGAACTTACCTCCTCTCCATTTCCAAATGTACGCTTGAAAAAAGACGTAAATGTAAATATTTCTTTCAAATTGAAGAGTTCCTTATTTCCAAATTAAAAGATTAAATGAGGAACTCTTTTTTAAATTAGTTTTAGGAACTGGCATTATAGTGGATGGATGGAAAATGGACAAAAATCGTAACTAAATGGACTTTTTTGACGAGAACAGACCAAGAGGGCGACCAAAAAGAGTTGTGTTGACGATCTAAACCTTTTCAACAATAATTGGTATAATGATGCTAAAAACAGAGCTATATGGACAACAATGGGGGAGGCTTATGCCGGATAAAACGGATTTGAATTAAAAATCGATTTAGAAAGAAAAATAAAAAAAAAAAAAAAAATATATATTTATAATTAAATATCATTAAATGTATATATTAAATGTATTATCTACTTTTTAATTATTTTTAGAGAACTATGTACAAAACTTTAAAATATGGCGAATAAAGCTTTAAATAATAATAATAAAATGTTTTGGTGGGGCGCCCTTTTTATAGTGGCCATGTAAAACTTCTTAAAAGATTATATACTAATCTGGAACTTACAAACAAGATCCCGGTTTAAAAAGGCGATCGAGGCTACATAGCCTCGAAATTCTGAAATTTTGGCAAACCCCATTAATTTGCATTAGAATAAACTAGGGTAAAATAGGAATACACATGTTTTGATACTCCGAAAGATCAATGGACTACGTACGAAGGCTTCTGTTATAAAACTGAAATCGAATTCAAAAGAAGCTCTTCTTCTCAGAAGCAGAACTGTCACTTTGGCAGAAATTGAAAAGGCCATAACAAGATAACAAATTTATTAAACGTGGATCCAACCTAGCCTGCATAGAACTTTGCAATTTCATTTACACGTTCATGCTATCATCCGATTTTAATTCTTCTACTTTTCATGGTGACCAACAAAAAAAAAAAAAAAATATCCCTAATTGTAACTCACTTCATAGTATCGATGAACCGATGGTAAATCCAGATTCTTGTCAGCCCAATCACGGGTAATCTCAACCTGTTCTTTCTCATTCAGCCATTGAAGTTCTGCTGAAGCTTGAGCCAAGAAATGTTGCAATGAGTCCAAATCAGAGAGACGTTTAGTTGATGTACTCAACAAATCGGCATATAATTTCTGAAGCTGATTCAAACGCTGTTGGTATAGATTTAATTCGTCACCAGTGAATTTGGTTTGTTGACGTTCGGCTTGAAGGATCTTTGAATGGAATTGATCGATCGTTTTGTGGTCTTGTTGATGGCGCTCAAGTTCTTCTTTAACCGATGCTAGATCAGATCCGTAGTCGGCAGTGTGGAGTTGTTTCTAAAATTAACACAAATAAACACATTTGATATTTGGAGACAAATAATTTAAGGATTAATAACTTACCAACTTATTTTGGCACCATTCAGTATATTCTTGCAGGTCTCGGAAGTAGGGATTCGTGTCTATTTGTCTAGATTCAACAACCATACGCGTTTGACGCGTCACAGTTGTTTCATGGACGGGATACTTAAGTCCAGATAGCTTCTGAACCAAAGTGGAATGGAACGTTGAACGCAACTGCGACCATCGTTGGTGTAATTTTTGAACCTTCTTATGCAATTCAGCCACCTGTGGATAGCGGCCCTCTTTAAGCACTAAACAATCTTGATTCATATCTTGAATTGGTTCTTCTAAATGTCGAATTTCCGTTTCTAGGGCTTCAACTATATTCTTCGCATCGACTGGATGTAATCTTTCAATGCGACGACTTTCTTCGCTAATTCGAGTCTCCAAATCGGTTAATTTCATATCAACATGTTTAATTTCACGTTGAACTTTATCGCCAAGTCTTTGCAGGCGCTCCAATCGATCGACTTCTTGTTGTAATATATGATCACGATCGGCTAAGGCAGTTTGCAAGCGATACCATACTTTTTCAATTGAATCCGGCCGAAATTCGGCCTCAACTTCAATTTCACCAATACTTTCAAAATATCGCTCCAATTCTTTGTAGATTTGAATTAATTTTGTCTTTTCCCGCTTACGTGGGGCAACTTCGTCGGTACAGAAACGATTCAGATCGCTTAACAAACGTTTCATTTCAATCAGAGTCGATGGGAATGAACGCTCCTGCAAGTAGGCAGTCTTCTCACGGCACCAATAGATGAATTGTTGGGCCAAGTCACGGTATTCGTGGACTCGGCGCTGTGATTCCATGTCGAAAAGTGGATGTATTGATGGTGGCTCTGGGAAAACATCGTACAATGAAGATATGTACGTGATCAGAGACTTTTCATCAGGTTCGTTTGTGTCAACATCTATAAAAGAATACAAAGAATGATTAATTTTGAATTTGGGAAAGATTATGATTGAGTTTACCTTCAGGATCAAGCAGACGTGTAACACCATATTCCTTTTCGACAATACTGAATGCAGATTCGAGACGTTCTCTTGGTCGGTCGGTTCTTGCTTTTCGCCAGTCAAGCAGATCCGGCCGATTTCGATGCACCAAAGCAGAGAACGCCAGTCCATCACGCCACGAACCAGTAAAATCATTTACTCGAACGCCTGGATACCGTGCTGTTGAACGTCGCGCCCATCTTAAAAGAGCTTCTCTAGCTGATACGTTATCTTCTTTTCCAACAACGATATCGGAGATCTTTAAATATAGAAAATATATTATTTAATTAATTGATTTACTTCTTTTTTTTCTAAATTGTTTCAATTTATTTTATTTTATTTATCAAGATCCACCTACGATTGAAGTTTGCCTTCGATTTTGCAGTTTTATAGACATAAATGTTACCCCTACGTGATATTTTGTGTTTGTTCCAGTTAAACAACCTTGATTCTTCCCACCTAATCGAGTCAAATTGGTGGACAAGAGTAATTGTAATGCCTTTCAGACAATTTCATTGCCTTGGTTTTGTTTTTTTGTAGATCTTAGCCATCTTTTGTACAAAATCAACAGAGTTGACGTCATTTGAAATTCCTATCCGAGAAAACAAAAACCTTACATAAAAGAGAAACATGTGGTAGCATTTATTCCACATTCACATGGCTGCAACCAAGTCTCCAGCCTACACAACACATAATTATTATTATTGTTTTTCATTTCGAAAATACAATGAACGCATTTTTATTGATTTATTTTCATTGCTGGGTGCTCTGATCGAGTAGACAGACGGTAGAGGAACAATGAAGCTGTATCAAAAGCTTAACATTTTTAAAACAGGTAATTTTTAAGAGATTGATGGAGCGTATGATATTTATTTAGTTCTCGTGTGCGTCCTTGCGGCATTTTTTCACGCGTATTTTAGAGTAAAGTGTACCCTAGGGTGGTGGTCAAATTGTTTGTGTGGTCCAATATACAGACACAGGGACTAAGATTTATATGGTTAAACAATTAAACTGTCGTAAATGTGTTTTAAAGGTACACATTGTGATGATGATGATGTCACTTAGTTGTGAAATAAAATGTTTTAAAGTCAGGTATGAAGATATGAAGTACTTTTTATTGACGCTCGACACATTTATTATTCAAAACTAGTTTTTAAATAATAAAATAAATGAAACGTATTCTGTTTACCTCAAAAAAACTTTCTGTTGTATGTTATTCCTGCACTAATTTCCATAATTGATATTAAAGAAATTGAATAAAATCAGAAACAGATACTAAGCTGCTTTCTTATTTTTGTAGAGAACTGTACATATTGCAACGGCAATTAAGTGGTCCAACGAAACCAAGTTGTGAGGTCTGTTTGATAAACCTGAATTTTTGTTTGCAAATGTTCACAATGTGCTACTATCAAAATCCATTGGAACAAAAAACCTATGCTTGCGTTATTAGCTCAGAATAAAATTATTGGGAAGGTTGAGTACAGAGCTGAGTGCGACCAACATAATATTATTTAAAAAGTAATTTGCCAGATTTGTAATCATACGAAATTTGAATACTTAAAGTGTTTCATAATTAAGCGTTATTCAGAACAAAAGGTGTTTTTTTTCTTTCAAGAAGTTTTTTTCTCAGATTTGATTCCAAAAGTGTAATTTTAAGTACAATAATCTTTATATTTACAAGTGTAAGTAAATTGCACACAATGTCAGTATAGATAAAAAAATATGATAGGTTTAACAAAGTAAAGATTTTGATGTTTATTAATAAACAAAATGAGAACTATGCTTCCTTTCGCTTATTATGGGTAACTTGTTTATTTGACAAATAGGTAACCTGCTTTGTCGATCATTCACATTGGCTTTGGATTTAAGTATTTAAATTAACTAGTTTAACCTTAACGAAGGAATTAACAAACATTTAAGGTGATTCCATTTAAAGATTCGCCAGCGTTTCGATAATTTTTATTAAAAAAAAAAAATCTGTTCGTTTACTCCACAAAACAACCAATTTCTCAAATTTTAAAGAAAGTTTATAAAAAATAAAATTGTTGTCATGCTAATGTCATGCAAAATGTCAAAACAAATTCAAACATGATATTTTAACAAAGTTCACGTTTCTGAAATCTCAGATAATTTTCTCCGTCAATTTGACTGATCAAAAGGAGACATCTGTACAAAATTTCTCTTCAAGAAGCCCATTCCTTTTTCTATTATTTATAAATTGATTGATGTTTATGTTTTCTGCGTAGATGCAAAAAATTGTTCTCCCCTTCTGATCTGGCTATGATCTACAATGCCTTTATTCGTCCAAAACTTGAGTACAATTCTCATGTTTGGGCAGGAGCTCCAAAAACTCACTTAAGTTTATTGGACCGAATACAAAAGAGAGCTTTAAAAATGATAGGAGAAAGATCTATAATAGAAACAATTACACCTCTCGAACACCGCCGTTATGTTTCATGCCTTTCTCTATTTTACCGCTATTTTTATAGCGAGTGTTCTTGTGAAATAGCCAGTTGCATTCCTCCCCTTAAACAATTCAACCGTAATACTCGCGCTTCTAGGAATGCCCATCAGTTTTCCCTTGAGCCCAACTTCGGACGTACTGTAAAATACAGAGATTCTTTCTTCAGTCGCACCACACGAATGTGGAATGCTTTACCCGGCCCGACTTTCCCCTCTCATTTCGATGTGCAAACATTCAAAACCAATGTGCACCGGTATCTCCTTTTTAATTCTCTCCTAGTTACCTAATCGCTCGTGCTGTGCTAAAAACATTTTAAGGGTATTCATAACCCCTTGTTCGCACGCGGAATATATAAAAAAAAAAAAATCAACTGTTGTCACAATAATAATATTATGCAACAGAAATAGATTTCAGTATTCTCAGAGAGAAGAATTCTAAAGCTAAATTTCTATTTAAATCATGTGCGTCAGGGTGTGTTCAATCTTGTATATGTATATGTATATGTATATGTATATGTTCAATCTAGTTGTGCAAAATAAAATTGCAAATTATTTTTGACCAACAACTGTTTTGCGATAAATAAATTGGAAGGTTAGCAGAATGAAATTTAGATAAAACAGTAGCTGATTGCAAAATAATAAGATAAGTTAGCGACCAAAGTTCAAATAACAATTCTTAAACTTAAAATGAAAGCAAATATAATATTTGTGTATCAAAAAAGAAACCGACATAATTAACCACTTTTTTAATGATTAATGGAAGGTACTTTAATATAATTTACTATCAAAAAACAGAAATTAGGTAGGTACAAAATAAAAAAAAAAATCAAGAGTCGAAGAAATTAATTTTGACGTTGAATTTCCAATGCAAAGCACTTCTGTTTCTTCAAAAAATCGTGTAGAACAAGATAAATTACCCATGGGGGAGGGCCGACGCCTTTAAACATGAGTTTTTTATTTATCCTTAAAGTTACATTTTAACACAAAATTTAACATTTCGTAGACCTAGTATTTAAGTGCCGTATAAGCCATTTTTACGATTTTGGGTAATCGCTTTTTCAGGTTTGGCAGTCTATTAAAAAAAACTAACCGCTGGGTTATTTTTTGACCCAATATTTATTTGGGAATTTCCTTTTAATTTTTTCCTTAAATGTTATCAATTCAAACAATATTAAAGTTTTTGTCCAAAATGTGTTTGCAAGGTCAATTTTTGAACTAAATGTTTTTGATCGATATAAATATGTGCCTAGTAGTACGTCAAAACCATTCTGAATATCTCAGCAATGGAAATAGATAGAAATAACCGAATAACAGGTTCGAAAAGAGCGGCTTCGAACATTGTCAAAAAAAGTTATTGCAAAATGTGTGTATAGGTATACCAAATTATTGTTGGACATAGTGCCTGTCCACATTGGATTTTTAATGCTAGGTGCAACCTGTGAGACAGGTAGATTTTATGTAATTGCACCGATGCGCCACTTTCAA
Source organism: Melangyna quadrimaculata (assembly GCA_949320155.1). NCBI lineage: Eukaryota > Metazoa > Arthropoda > Insecta > Diptera > Syrphidae > Melangyna > Melangyna quadrimaculata. The sequence goes on along the minus strand of OX439483.1, from coordinate 61,287,472 downwards.
ACAATATTCTCGGATTCAACATGATAGATTTTTTATTGTGTGAGTGAAATATATATAGATTTCAAGCGTGGGAGATAGGGATGGGTAGATTGAACTGAGAGGATTTACTTTTCATCGTATGGACACAGCGAACATGTTAACACCAAGCATTAAAAATCCAATGTGGACAGGCACATACTTCTGCAGCATTTACACGAGTGACAAATGTCACTTTTTTGCCAAACAACTTTCAAAATAATGGATGAAATCAATACTTTAACGCTGTGATGATCTGTCATTACGGGCCGCCTCCACAGGCTATGAACGATGGCCGTACTGTGAACATGTCTAAAAAAATCCCATGGGGTCCAAAAAACCCATGTCCATGCAGCAAAATGTCGAAAAAAAATAACGTTTTGAACAAGACATGGAGGGATGTTCAAAGCTTGGCCATGAGATGACGTTTCATGTGCGTGTGAGTTTTTTCTGGTTTTTGTTGAATTTGTAATTGAATTTTGTTGGAAAAGACAAAAGTAGTTGTGTACGCTAATGAACGACATAACCTAATATGCCCAGTGAGTAAAAATGTACTATTTGTTGATTGGATTGTCGCTGTGATGTGGGACATCGGTATGGCCTGTGGAGCTTTGAGTATATATAATATGGAGTGCTCGTTTACATTCCAAAAACGTAACCATCAATGGGGAGAGCGGTAATCTATGCGGTTATTCAATTTTCGATATAGATAGGGCTTTTACAACAACACCGTCATGGCTGTAGCTGTCAAAAAACCCTCTCTATATTGAAATCACGCCCCCTATCACAGGCTCAAGTACGACAATGCATTAGGGATAGGAACGAGCACTCCATATTATATATACTCAAAGCTGTGGAGTCGGCGTGGTATAAAGGCAAGAATGAGCATGTTCATTCTCTATTGTGTGTTGTCATTAATGAACAATATTGAGAGCACAGTTTACACGATGACATTATTTTGGTAAAATTAAACGTCACTTGCAATACTTGACACTATTTCTATGATAAATAAAATTTTCAGATTTTGGACTATTTACATGATTTAGCCATCAAGGGCAAGAAAATGGCTACAAAAATAGTGACAACTTCTTACTCGTGTAATGCGGCATTAAAAAGTATACAAACGAATTCCTCTTAAACTGTTAGCTGTTTTTTTATTTTAACAATATCAGATCTTTGTCAAAGCGCGCTAAATCAAGCCGAAACTTACGACCAAAGAATTGCCAACACATTAAATATGTACACTGGCTCATCACTTAGTGTAGTGTTAGTAGTTAGTAGCAACAGACAGACTTCAACAAATCACACTAAGGAGAACGGATGCTCAACACAAAATGAGAGAAAATATTTTCGAAATAAATAACACTTGCACAATGATACTACTTAACATTTCTCTAACTTTAAAACGGTTTAATAATTTTTTTTTTTTTAATTTTCAACATTTTTTACTAACACAACGTTTCCACCAGGCACAAAAACGAGATTAAGTAAGATTTATTATAATCTTTTTCAAATATCGAAATTTTATTATACAAATTTTAATCTCCTCAAATGAAGTTTTAAAATAAAACTCACTTAAATCTTCTTGAAATCATTGGTTTGTTAAATTAAACATATTTTTTTCGGAGAACACTTGTGTAGAACCGACCCATTTAATAGCCATTTTTTTCCGTTGACAGATGGAAATGTTAAAAAAAAAAATCTTTCTATCTCACTTCAACCTCATATCAAACAAAATGAAACACCATTTGAATGTTTTGTCATAATGCTTTTTTTATCTTTTTTGCAGTGGAAACACCAAATAAATCTCATTACCTCAATCTGGGTTTAGTGATCGGTGAACACGTCCAAAAAAGTGACAGCTCGTACAAAAAATTCAAACAAACCTTATTTTGATATTTATATGGTTTTCGATTGGATTTTGGAGCAGTACTACTCCTTTTTGATTCCAATCGAATTATTTTCTCATGTTCCGAGACGAATTTGCATAATATTTATGTATGTGTGTGTGAGTAAATTTGATTGATATTTATGTATGTTTTGCACATTCAGTCAAGTAGAATTAATTTGACAAATAATTCAATGAAAGGGTTTATATGTATATGTGTGTTCCGGGTCTACTCCTTTATAAAATCCGGAACAGAAAAACACTCCGAAAACATTACTCGGAACAGCCAATCCAATTATTTTGGAGTAAGCGGAGTTAAAAAGGATTAACTCCGAACCTCCAACCGAAAACGATATTAATAACGTCAAAGTGGCATAAGGATTTAGTAAGATGCTAAAAAGGTAAAATAGCAATTTGGTGATTTTAATTTAAGTAACATACAGTCAGAATTGCAGAACCCACATTTATCGTGAACCATTTAACACAATCCAAAAGTAAATACCACAGAACGAAAACAATAGACGAAGTCAGTTCATAAATTATGTCACATTAAATTCAAGTTATCTAAAGCCCCCTCTTTGACTGTCACATATTCATTGCCCGTCAACCTGAATTGTGACGTCATACTTTCAACTTTTAATATTTAACGGTACACCATAAATATTCCATGTTCATAATGTAAACAATAACACCTATGAACACCCCCGATCTTTGCTAAATTTCGCTAAATATTTCACAAACAAAAAATACCTTTGGACGCTTCGGTTCAATAGCTTGATGCGGTGCATTATAGTATCCAATTTCAGTTGTTCTCACACTCTTCCCTGCCGAATGCAACAAATTCTGAGCCTGTTCCTTTTCCTCGGCCCGACTTAATGTCGTTACTTTCCTAACAATATGCGTTGTAATTCGTCGATGTCCATCGGGAGCACGCTGTGACAATTTAGTTCGTTCCATACTCGATCCAAGCACTTCCGTTGACATTCGTTTATTTTTCGTAATCGAATGAAAAGAATTAACATCACTTCCAACCTTCGGTTTATCACCAGGGAAACGATGATCAGCAGAACCATTATTGAAATTATTATTCTTCGTCAAAACTAGAGTTCGATCAATTGATGAACTTGACGAAGCAGGTGGATATGTCGTTGATCCATTTCCAGCACCCACACCAACATCCGGATAATCTCGAATGACAGCTTCAATTGTCTTTTCATGTTTGACTTCGTGTTTGAAACGGATATTCCGATCGTCTATGTTCGTTGTGATAGGTGATCCTTTGCGAAGGTTAGATTTTCTTCCTCCGACACTGGAACTTCTTTGATCGGAATTTTCTTGAGTCGCTCGCATAAAAACTCGCCCACCCCCCGGACGAAATTCATCATCGATTTTGTACATAGTTTTAAATTTAACTAACTACAAGTTTTGAGAATTTGCATAAAAGGAGAACGTTCTAGCGAACCGTATTTGTGTGATAAATGTTGTGCACTGAACTGTTGCTGCTTTACTTCTCTATTTTGCTTTAATAATTTCCACCGAACGAACGTTTTGCGTGTCAGTTCCGTAAAACTCTTGTCTAATATTATTATTTTTTTTTTTTTTTTTATAGCTACCGTGATGGTGGATGCCAATTATGGCTCGGTTTGATGTCGCTTTATGAATAAAAAGAAACAAATTAATGAGTCTCTCTCTGTCTGTTTCTAGTATTTGAACTGCAATGAACTCTGTCCGACCGGATACACATCTAAACTTGGCTTATTTAGATTTGAAATGATGAGTTAAGATTTTTTTTATGTAAAACTCTAATTCACAAATCAAACACAAGAGAACACGAAGAAAAAATTAAAACAAGAAAAACTAACTAAATCAATGATCTATGTTCGAAAGAATGTTATTTTATTTAAAAAAAAAAAAAAAAAACAATTCGAAATCGAATTATCTAAACGAGCAGCAGGTAGTATAGGTAAACGAATTTGCGATATCAAATGATATTGTTTTTATTATTGTTTTATCAATTTCTTGACCTTAAGATAAGAATGACCAATTCACTTTTTATACACAACAATAACAACAGGTGAATGTAGGTATTTTTTTTAAATTATCAATCACATGAATATGTTCGAATCGAATGCCATTAATTCTCCTCCATGGAGAAAAAAAAAAATTCAAACTAATTTTCCAACCATTAATCAAGTGTTTTCAAGCGTAAACTTCGAAAAAAACAAGCAAAACACTAATAACATCCACAATGTTATAACGGTTTGTCTGGACAGGGGACCTTTAAGCACTTTCGAACAACCGAATCATAAAGTGACAGTGCAGAACAGTTAATTTTTCCATCTGTCTTTCCCTGAATTTCGTGGAATCTATCTGTCAAAGCGGAAAGGGTAGCAATTTTATTTTGTCTATAGAACCATTAGTTTTTCTAGTCACAATCGGAAAATTCGCTAAAAAGCGAATTCGAAAATAAATATTAAATACAAAAAATAAATAAATAAAACGACCAGATTAACTAGGAGAAACGGAACGTATTCTCGGCGTCTCACCAACGACGACTAACATATGATCAAAACTTTGAATTCGCTTGAAGTCTACCAGGTGTGTCGTTCTCGTTGTTGTTGTGTGATGTCGAGTTCATTCATTCGTTGGTGGAGTAACCATATAAAAATAACAACTTAAATGAAAATAATAAAAATAGTGTGGGGGCGGTAACAAAAAATTACCATCAACATCATTTCTAGCCGGCTTTGGCTCTTTTTGAAAAATAAAAAATAAATACAAACAAAAAAAGAGATAAATTCCATTGCGCATGGGCTTTTCACTTAAAAAAAAAATAAGTTAAAGCTTTTAGTTAGACTCGTTCCAGTTTAATAAAAAAAAAAATAAAATAACCAAGAGAGAATGCCCTTAATTATATTTTAAATCTAATCGTATCGGTCAGGTGAATTTTTCTGTGTGCTACTACTACTACCTACAACAAAAATGTCATTTTTTAAAATGAACAACCACCTTTGCACAACACAATCAACCTACCTATATGATGTGGGCTTTTGGCATTTTCTTTGAACTACTCACCACCAACTCAGTTTTTGTATAATAACAATATGATAGCGGAGGCGGATTAAGATGAGTTGACGCATAAAGGGCCAGCTGTAAAAACGCTTTGAACAAAAAATCTTCAGCACAAATTTGCTTCAAACACAAAAATTGACAAAATTGACGTGTTCAAAAACAAACAAAAAAAATTAAAAAAGCGATACGGTTTTTCCGTTGGGCAAGTTTCCCCACTAAATTGTAAAAACTGTTTGTCAAACACATTAGGCCCGTTCGATTACCTTTCAAAAGCACTTTTAAAAAGACTTTTTTTTGGGCACTTGGAACACGCATAATGATTTTAAAGTTAACATGCTGTCGAAAATTACATCTTTGACAGTTTTCCAATTTGATTCTGTTTGTTTATTTTACCTAGATTTAAGGTAAGTAAAACCCGTCGAACAAAGTAAAACCAGAATAAATTTTCTCAAGAAGGTTTAGACTTGGCAAAAAGTAAACAAACCCATCGAACCATACATAAGTGTAAATTGTCAACATGAAAAACCTCTCACTAGCAATACAAATTGGACAAAAAACCAACTACCTACATTCTGACCTAGATTAATGCTAGTGACTTTGGTACTGTGAATTGTGTGTTGAAAAAACGACAGTACCTACTTTCAAAAAAACATCTTCACCCAAGAAATTGATTATTTTGTTTATTTGTAAATCCGGCCCTTGCGTAGAGTAGGCATGCATTGCATAGGCAGCCATCGGCAGGTGGTGGGAGTATACCTGCTACAAACAAAAAATAAATAAAGAACAACAACATTAACAATGCTGTTTTGTATTGTTATGGTATCAGATGTCTAAAAAAAGAGTTATTACGCTACACTGACGTTACACTGCGAGCTGACAAGTAAAGCAGATTAGTGTGTGCTGTCTCTCTTAACAAGAATTGTCAATGTTTGTGTGTGTTAACCTTAATAATAATATGATGACGATAACGAACGTCGAATGTACATGTACACTACTGAGCGAGCCTGAGCTTTAATTTTTTTTTGATGTATTTGTTTCATTTTCAACTTAATTATTGCATATTTAATAAACAGCTCTGTGGTTAAGAAAAGAAGAGCGTGATAGGTAAAAAAAAAGAATTGTTTTTAAAGCGCGGATTAAACGACGACAACGGCAAACGACGGTGATAGTCAGTGTCATAAACAGGGGAACAAGTTTTTTTTTTTTTTTTTTGTAGCCATATTGTGTGAAGTCTCTTTTGTTTATGCGTCTGATGTCATACCACCGCGCAAGATGTTTAATTGACCATCTGCTTTTATGTTGGATAAATTTCGTGGTGGTGCCTTTAGTAAATTGCATACCTAGGAGACTTATAGTCTAAGAGGTGGCGCTGTGAATTATACCAATCAATTCAAAGGGTTTTTTGGTTTAATAATGTCTTGTTTCCCATAAGTGCCTTTTCCACAAAAAAAAGTAACTTTTCTTTAATGTCTTATTAAGAAAAAGAATAACGGTGTATTTACATTTAATCTTCGCTTGACTTCTGCAAAAAAAAAAGAAAAAAGATGCAAAATATAAAATTAACATTTGTTGGATAGAGGGAAGAGACAAAACTGCAAAAAATCTTCATTTAAGCATGTTAAAGGAAGTGCCATAGTCAAGATTTTTGAAGACAAAAATGATCATCTCATGATGGTTCTCTTTGAAACATCCGGTTTTTTGGCTTACACCTATCACGCTCTTCTTTTCTTGAAATTTGCAGATGCAGATATGTACATATAAATCCACCATAAACAGTAAATCTGTGAATTGATTTCTTACAAGCCGCCACAAAACGATTTGGAAGTAGATAGGATTTTCACCAAATTGCAAAATATTCCTACCTCGTTTAATCATGTCAAAATGTCAAAACAAATACGTCAAAATTTTCACTTTGTTGAGATTGATATTTTTGTTTCTTTCTAAGTAATTTTGAAAGTAGAAATCTGCTGGCATTGTGTTTGTGTTGGAAACAGTTTGCAATAAGAACTTAGGCCCTTAGTAATAAACGAATTTTGAGTCGAATTTATCCGAAAGTCGAGTTTATTCCATACAAAAAAATCGAATCTAAGCAAGAATCTACTCGAAATTCGTTTAAAAAAATCACAAATAAATTAAACAGATAAAAATATAACGTTTTTTTTATTTATTACAAGATGAACATTTTGAAACCTTACCTACTCTTTTTAAAATTTAATGAGTGCAAAGGATAAACAAAATCTGATTTCACATTCCCATTCATTAAGCTTTATAAAAAAAAAGTCAGATACAAAGATTCATCGTGTAATAGAGGGACTATGCAATTTCGCATCTGTCAATGTCAACAATATAATGATTGACATTTTTGTCTCTGACAGTTTTGTTAACTAACTTTGACAAGCCGCGTCAAAACGAAATGTTGTCTAATGAAGAGAAAAAAAGATGCAAAGTAGGTATCGTTTGTGGCTCCATTTTATCTTTATTTTCAAAATAAAGGAAAAGATATTCAAAATCTGGTAGACACAATTGGAAAAAGGTGAAACGTCAAAATTAATTGTCTCGGCGATGGAAAGCAATTATTGCTTTTCATCAAGCAGGCAATATTGCTATTGCCATTTTAAAAGGGTCTCCATTGGCAGTATCCAAGGCAATGGCAATTAGCGAGAAATTAACTGCCTCAAATATTGCCAATGGGGCCCATGGTATAAGGAATAGAGCTCTTTACCAAATGGCAATATATCGCTGTCTCATTCATCAATTCATTCTTATCAATTTCCTTTTATTTGACATTCGCAAAGAGCTCTAAACAAGGTATGCTTGACAGTTCTGGTCGACTGAGTCGTGACGCCATCGCGAGTGAATCTTCTCAATCATAGTATTTTTGGTCTCAATTTTCAGATGGACAAAAAGGAAAGAAAGCACACATTTTTATATAATCAATAGATTGAGAGTTTAACACTTGGTGGAAATTATTACACATTTTTACTTTCGCAACTGAGTCGTGACGTCATCGCGAGTGAATCTTCTCAATCATGGTATTTTTTGGTTCTCAATTATCAGATGGAAAAAAAGGAAATAAAAGGAAAGACAGCGCACATATTAACTTTCGCAAACGAAATCTACCAATAAAAACCGGCTGTCACTCGCAATGACGTCAAACGAATACAAGATGGCGAACTATCATCTCATATCCAGCATACCTTGAATTCTTTATACCATGAATGGAGCCTCTGGGTAATGTTTTTTTGACAATTAACCGGTGAAAACGAGTCTTGATTGAACATAGATCTCATGCTAAATTTATTAAATTAACGATATAAATTTGTACGCTTAGTGCAGAATTTTAAGAAACATTAAGGGTAGATTAACTTTAACCTCTGTGTAGTTTTTAGTAGAAAAGTAGCATTTTCTTTTAATCAACGTCAACATGAGAGAAGATTATTAATTAGAATGCATTATTTCCTGGACTATACATAAGTATATTTTTGAGCGCCATTTGGTATAATGTTCTCGTGAAATTAAGATAAATTAAGTCTTTGGTAAAACATCTTTTCCTGGATTAATATGTTGGTTTATTTGTTTATTGTTTCTTTGTTATTTTATTCAGCTGAGTAAGGCATTCTACAGCACAAACAAAGAACCACAACAACAACTACAAGATAAACTTGTAAAATACGAAATACAAAATAAAATTGTTCGTACGGTTAAAACCTAATTGACATGTGTGAAATTTCGTGTTATAAACAAGCTCTAACCTACCTCAAGTGTCAAAATTTGTACATATACATTTGTGTATGGTGACGTTTTTCATTTAGACACCTAGAAGTTCAAAACATACATATTTATACAAATATTTGCTTGGTTGATTTTAATATACAAACAACAAAAATAAAAGAAAAAAATGCTTCCCTGGTGGGAGCTTGGAAAGTTAACCAAATGAGGCAATCTAAGTTAATCTTCTTTCGAAAATATTACTTCCTTAAAATTATGTTGAACTTTCAAACAAGAAGATGATTTATGATGATGAATTCTGAAAAAAAAAAAAAATTACTTAAGAATTTATGAAGCGTGGTCCAAACTTTCATTTTGCCAAAAATAAAACATACCTGCCTCAATTAAGAGGTTAACACTCTATTAACCCCTATTTCATCAATCGTTTGTTTTTTGCGTAGTTTTTATTTCAAACTTTATTTAAAAATCTTTAAAAGATCGGTGAACAAGAATTGAGTTAGGAGTAACTATGTATGTATTTCTCAATTGAATTCACTTAAAAAAAGACTGAGATTGTATTAAGAGACAAACGTTTGGTTTGACTGATGGGCCAAAGTATAGATTATAAGTGACGTTTGCATTAGCTGTGTGAAGTGGGAACCCCGAAGTCAACATTTTTGGGTGGGGTTTATCAGAATCGTTTGTCTATCGTTTGTCCACGTTTGTCCAACCAAAAAAATCGTTTGTCCACCCACAGGAAAAAAATTATTAAGCTTTTCTTTTTTATAGCAACTCCCCAAAATCAAAAAACTCATCTACTGCCCCCAATAGATAACTTAGGAAGATGAGACTAAGTGCATTCGTTTGTCCACCGGCTGTTTAAGATTATCCATACAAAATAATCGCTTTTCCACCCTTCGTTCAAAAGTTATTCAACATTTCTTTTTTATAGCAAGTTTTCTTGATTTTCGGGAGATGCTATAAAAAAGAAAAGCTTTATAACTTTTTTCCTGAGGGTGGACAAACGATTTTTTTGGTTGGACAAACGTGGACAAACGATTCTGATAAACCCCACCCAAAAATGTTGACTTCGGGGTTCCCACTTCACACAGCTATTTGCATTCAAGTTGCATTAAAATGAAAGGGGTTACAAGCGTTTAGTTACATAGAAGACATTTCGAAGAAAACACTTCCCGGCACCAGCAGGTGATTCGTTCATGCAAGTAAAACTTCTAGGTTAATAATTTATTAGACGAAATATAACTGGATGAACAATAAATCTTTTTTTAATCTTTTATTAATCTTATCGTAATTTATTTTGCGATTTTTTAAACCTTCGATGACACACATCAAATAAATTAAATAAAAAAACTAATAAATCTTCCTTTTAAATGTATGATAAAGTTTGTTTGTTTTTTTTATCTCTGACGCTTACTTTAGAGACCAATTGTCTGAAAGAGTCAGCGAGTTTTATATTTAAAAACATTATGTACTTGCAAACTTGAATTCATATGTATGCATGTCAAAATTTGTCATGTCAAAAATTGATTGAGAATGATAACAAACTTTTAGCTAATTCACGCGGAGTGATGTTTCACAAATTTTGAATCACAAAAAAAAAAAAAAAAAAAAAAAAAAAAAACAAACGAAACGGAAGTGATATTGCGAAGATGTTTTAGATATCAGTTTCTTAATTTAGAAATAAAATAAATTGTAAGATACAATTAGAATACTTTTCTGGGAATTTGGTAATGAGCTCAATTATTTTACCATTTTAAGAACGTACGTTCTGCGAATAAGACATTTTTTAATTCATCTTCAATTACTAGGGTCAGCTTCTACCAGTTTATGTCAAACGTCTGTCAAAGATAATATAGAAATAAATTAGCTAGAAACTGTTAATTTCGGGTTAGTAGTGGAAGAACACGAACAGATCTAAAATTTGACAGTTCTTCCTGACGTAACTGTATAGACAGATCTTTTCCAGAGTTAAGTTACTCGGGCTTAACCCAACACTGAAAAACTGGGCCTTACTGTAATAAAACATTATTTTATTATAAGGCTAGGAACACACTTGTAATTTCGAATGTACGACAAGTCACAAAACGTTATGTAAATAGTTTTCCAATAAGGTGTTATTTTGAATAGCCCGATATTTCGGTAGTTTTCACTTTTGAAGCTGTAGTTTTTTGACATTTGGAGAGTACAAACAACGCTATTAATAAAAATGGTACGATACACGCTTTAACAACGCAATGAAATGAAGAAGTATGAGATTAAATTGACGGCAGCTGAAATGAAGATGCTTCGCATGACAGCAGGAGTGACAAATCGTGATCGAATAACAAGCAAGAGAATCCGAGGGAGCCTGCATGTCAGAAATACCATCTTGGACAAATACAGCATGACCAACTTAGCAGGTACTGTCATGTACAAAGAAGATGTCATGAGAACCCAGTTCAAAAGGCATTTAGTTGGCCTCAGATATGGAACAATCCAAAACCGTCTACGTTTTCTGAAGTCAACCCGGCGAACCCCACGAGTGGAACCTCAGGTGAAGCCGTTGAGTGGGAGAGGTGTTGTCCCCCTCGAGATCATAAGAATCGCCGGTGAAATGAAGAAGAAGAAGATCGTGGACTTCCATTGAAATAGATTTCACATGTTAACAAAATTGCCAATGAAATGACAGCCAAAATATCATGGAAATATTTATTAGGCGCGTTCTGGAAAGAGCGATATCATGGAGATTTTGCTCCGTCAAAAGCTGAGCAATCGAATCCAAACATTTTTTTCCTCAGTATTTTGACAGCCAAACTGATATTTTTTTTGCTGAGGAATCCTGTTCAGGCAACCGAGATTGCTGAGGCCCTCCAAAATCTCCATTTCCTGAGTGAAAATTTGAAGCATCATTCACAATAGGGACCAGTTTTTCCAATACGGAAAACATTTCTTAAGTGGAAATTTTATATGCTTTTTTAGTAATTCTTTGCTATCGAATAAAATTTATTTCCAATGTAAAAATTTTCAATTAACAACACAAATTTTTGTCAACCTTGTTCTATTTTTGTTATTAAAACTATTAACACAAGACACGCCACGCAATGCAGTGGCTCCAATAATCTCAATCGACTACAAACAAAAAGTTATATTTCTAATTTATGTGACATTTTGACTGACACACGTTCTCGTTGAATCAATAATATGCAAAACTTATGATTTAATTCACGTTGTAACGAATAACTATATTCTCTATATCTGACTAATATAATGTAAAACGTAATGTTAGTTAAATCGCGACCATATGGTTGGAAACCACGATTATGTGATCTAATAAAATAACCAAAAAAAATGTCTACAGGTACACACTATTAGTTGAGTAAATAATAGCTCACAAAAATATTTCTCATAAGTGATTTTCAAGGGCACATTTAGTTCAGTGTTCAAAATACAAAAACAAAATATTGAAGGTTTGTAAGTCTAAAAACCTTCCATATTCTGTTTTTTTTTTCGAACATATGTTCGAACGAAAATAAAATATCAAATCCAATAAACACAAGTAATATAATGTAGATTGTAGTCTGACCCAGAATAGTAGTAGTTTATATCTAATTAAAACAAGCTTGCAATTTTTCAACGCCTACAATTCATTTGCATAAAATCTTGTCTTCCAATTTAAAATTTACCTGCTGATTCTATGATCTAAAGCTACGAGTTTATTCATTGAGTAAATAATTATAAAATCAAGAAATAAAAATAGCGGAGGATTAACCTACTATTACAGCTATACCAACCTACCTACTCATAAAATACCAATAGTTACAAAATAAAAACGCAAAAGTCAACCCACAACTTGTCACAAATTCGGTATAGGCATTGACAACTATACTTTAACCTACACACTATACATATAGTAGGTATAATACACAATCATTAAGTTAAATTAAGTTAAGGTAATGATTATTAATTTTTATAACACCACACAATTTATTGGTTTGGCACTCCTGCCATTTAAAGACTATAGGAAGGAAATCACCGTTTATATGTGGAATTACGTGGATGGTGGATTGGAATATTTTGTTTGACTTTTGTAAATTGTTAACCTGTTGACAGATTTAACACGTTCTTTTTATAATTATTGGAGCTTGAAACAGTAGTTTTTTGGGGCGTGTTTTTGACGAAGTAGCTAACGAGGGAGTTTATGTTTCATGTTGTGAAAGGCAAGTGGTGGCTCATTGATTGAACCACTGATTTTATCAAGTAAATTTTCGAAGATTAGGTGTAGGTTGTTTTGACTTGGCACATTTAGGGTCAACATTTTGATTTCTTGAACATGTTTTATAAATTTAATCGAGTTGGGAGAATGTAGTGTGTTAATTTTGTAGATCGTAAATTTTCAAGACTTTTAAAGGTGTATACCTTTACTGCCCTGCGATTATGCCTAATTAAATCGAACACACCTTATTTAAACAATGTGCAATATAATTTTTACTGAAAACGTTAAAAAAAAATAACTGAGAGCTATAACAAAATGGAGAGAATAAAGGAGTGAGAGAATTAATGCTGTTGACACAAAAAAGGACTTTCCCACAGAGATAGTCTGCCACATTCTTAAATCGCGGCGACAAGAAATCACATTGTGTTTTTAGCCTTGCAATTTTTTGTTTGGTTTTATGTGCGTTTTATTCACACTTTAAAGAATTTGTTATAGGTTTTCTGACTCCGAAAAATCGTGCGACTGAAACCGCAAAATTCGTTCAATAATGCTATAGGAACTTATTTGCGACATTCGCAAAGCAAAGCTTATTCGTTTGAATCTGAATGAACGCACGTTAACAACAACCAAAAATCATATCATTTTTTCTAAATTTCGGCGTCAAAAAATCTCAAAGTGCGTTTTTAGCATTGCGATTTTTTCTTTGGTTGTATATGCTTTTCTTCATATTTTAAAGAAATTTTTTCATATTTTTCGACTCCAAAAAACCGTACGACTGAAACCGCAATGCTAAAGGATCTTATTTACGATTTAAGTTGCAAAGCAAAACATTATGCGTTTGAATATGAATACACGCACGTTAACAACAACCAAAATTTATAAAATTTTTTTTAAATCGCGGCGACAAAAAATCACAAAGTGCGTTTTTATTCTTGCGATTTTTTCTTTGGTTGTATATGTGTTTCTTCACATTTTAAAGAAATTACGACTTCAAGAAACTGTTCGACTGAAACCGCAAATTCGTTTAATAATGCTATAGGATCTTATTTTCCACTTCAGTCAGAAAAAACAAAACATAACAGCCGTTTAAATTTGAATGAACGCACATAGCCATAGACCAAAAATAATAAATAAATAACTTCTTTTTTTTAAATCGCGGCGACAAAAAATAGGAAAATGCATTCTTAACCTTGCGATTTTTTGTTTGGTTTTGTGTGCGTTCATTAAAAATTCAACAAATATTCTCTATCTTTGACCGCTGCGCTGTGAAGCATCGTTTTAGGGTTGTACTTTTGATTTCATCAGTCGCTAACAAACAAATTCGTTTAAAAATGAATAAACGAATGAATAATGTGTTCTATTTTTTGCGACTGCAAAAATAATCGTGCGAATGAAACCATAAGTGCTTTCAATAAGGAGTCAGTCGTCAACTTTGTTTAAATCGCAGCGACAAACAAATCGCAAAGTACTGTCTAAGGCTACGCGTACAGTGGTGCGACAAAGCGATGCGATGCGACAAGCGATTCGAGATGCGACATAGTGCGCATAGTAAAAGCGATTTAGTGCGGCTGTGTTGCTCGTTTGTTTAGTGTCAATAATATGGATGAATATTTAATTGAAAATTTATATTTATTATTAAATCACTGAAATGTTAATATTTTAATCCTTTGATTTGTTTTCTTTAAACGTCAAAACAAACAATATAAGCCTCGAAGAGTTTGTGAGCGAGACGCTTGCGATAGGTATGCCAAAAAATAGCATCAAATATCGCTTCAATGTGCTTACACATATAAGAATAAAATGTAAACAAACGTTTCTCGCATCGCATCGCTTTGTCGCACCACTGTACGCGCAGCCTAAGCCTTGTGATTTTTGCTTTGGTTTTATGTACGCTCATTCATATTTAAACTAATGTGTTAATTTTTTGGGACTGAAAACGTAAGTGTGTTCTTAGCTTAAAAGCCTAATCATGTGCTATTTTATTTTTTTATAACCCCAGCCAAACGTGTATTTACATTTTGACCGTTTATGTAAACGTCTGATGGAAAAATATTTGCCTGCAAAGCGGAAATTTATCCTAATAATTATTCCTTCTTCGTGAAATTTGTCCTGTTACATGAATACCGTAAGTAATAATTTATTACTTATTTTCTATAAGATTTAAGCTAGAAATAGCGAAGATGAAGAAATTTAAAAAAACCGAAATTATTTTTTTAGGAAATAATAACAAATAAACTAATTGCAACCAACAAAATATTTGATGGTTTTGTTAAAGCCCAATTGAAGAGGTATAACTCAAATCAACCTCGAAAATTCAACCGTTTTTTGCACTTTGTTGACATTTTTAGTAATGTTGCGTTCGGTCCTAGAAAATAAAAGCTTGGATTTATCATGAGGACAACATCATACAAACAGGCAATCAATCAAAAATCTACTATTTCAACGCATGGCATTATTTTCACGTTTACTGTGCTAATTTTTAAAACTTTTGTTTTTTTTTTTTTTTTTAAATTGCAGATTTTTACCAATAACTTGCTATTGACTCTAGATACAATAACAAGCTATACCAATTTGAAATTGGCATTTTACGCGCCACGTTGGCCACTTAGGTATTCATGCATTTTTTTTACCGGAGATGATTTAACGTTTTCAAAAATTTTTTTCTTTCACGATTTGCATTGAAAATCAAAGTTAAATTTTTTTTTTTCTCTAAGAAGTCCAACAGTTATTATAATTTTCTTCTATTAATGTTCTGGCACAAAAAATGTAGAATATTGCTACGAAAAAAAAACAGTGGAATTCATTCACTTGTTGTCGTGGTATTCAAAAATGTAAATTAAGGCAAAAAATAATGCACTGAACAAACAAAAATGCATGTTTTTTTTCTTGGGGTTGGGATAGAACTTTTTTTATCAGTTTTCAGGACGGCCATAAAGTCTACTATGAGTCATTTCAGGGTTATCCATTCTTTACGGGGCACCCTGTATAAAAAGCCTTTAATAAATTTGCAGCCGATCTCAAAAATTTAATATGGCTGGAAAGCTATAGTTGCGGAGGTGCGCAGAATATATATGGACACGCACTTACACTCTGTAAGTCATATTTGTTTTTACACTGCCGATCACTGTGCAGTGCATACTTAAATAAAAAATTGTTTGACTCTAGAGTAATTGAATTTGAGTTATTGTAAGTCGTATTTCGGCCATTGGGCGATACAAGTAAAACTAATTCTGTTTAATTTGAGTGAGCTTTTATTTGAATTTTAAGCTAGGAAGACTCTTTCGATTTTCTGTTGTTGAAATTAAAAAAATCTTGGTTGTTGAACATTTTGATCAAGCACATATACATATGTGGTTTTCTATCGCGTGGTTAATCACAATCGAATATGTCGTATCGCAATTTGTCATATGTTATGTCTTTTTAATTTTGAGACCAAAAAAGGTTAAATATAGAATTTTTATAATCGCTGCAATTTTTAAATCGCGAGGGTGGGAATCGCAACTAAACCCGAGTTTCTCTTTTCTTGCCTCTACAAATGCGTACATAACATTTTCTTATTGCGACTGCGATTATTGAGTCTTAATAATTTAAATCGCAAGTGTCAGCATATGAAAATATCAAATAAACAAAAATGGGTCGATGGGAGATACTTTTCACAACGGTCTTTGGTAAAATTGTGTCCTAGTGTCTTAAAAAACTTGTATCGAAGTCATATCTCAGTACAGTACCGCTTATTGGTACTAAGTTTATAGAAAATTATACAACAAAAATTGCCTGAAAACTCTAGGTTCTGGGTAACTGCTTGAATACAATTAAGGCGAAATTGCAACTGGAGCCGGAATGACTGTGAAAAAAAAAAAAAACGCATCACAGTTGCAGTCAAAGATGGACGAGTTGGCCGAGTTTAAACTTTTTATGCAGCAATTTTAATGCCTCAAATTTTCAAAAGAAAAAATTTAGACCTTCCCGGCAAAAATGTAGCTTTCAGTTCATTTATTTGTGTTGGGTTTGATAGAAAATTGTTTACTAAAAAAAAAATGATTCCAGTAGCAAAATACTAATTCGCTTTGTAATTTAACAAACAAAAATTATCAAATGTCACAAAAGCAGCTGCATTGCCTACAAAATAACATTGCTATTCCAGCTTTCGTCGCAGCACTCTGGTTGTGTTTATCCAAAGATTTTGCTGTGGAAAATTAACCAAAATTTATTTGGTTAAACTTATCCAAACGTCATTGTGACTTTTAGAGTTAGACGTGTTCAGATATATGATTATGAAGAGAACTAAAAAATAAACTCTGCCCGTGTTCTGTATAACTATCGAACCGCAATTAGTTGGCAAATAAAAGTTGTGAATAAGAACGGCTTTTCCAAAAAGAGGTGTAATTTTGAATATCCCGCTATTTCGGTAGTTGTCACTTTTGAAGCTGTAATTTTTTGACATTTGACAAGAAGAAACTACGCCATTAACAAAAATAGAACTATACACGCTTCAACAACGCATTGAAATTATTAAAATTCACTATAAAAAATGCATGAAAACAGTCCGGAATTTCATCGAAAAATCATCTTGACTGATGAGACCCATTTCCACCTCGGTGGCTACGTCAACAAGCTAAATTGTCGCGTCTGGGTGGGGCTCGGAAAACCCAAGATTTATTGTTGTAAAGCCTCTCCGCCTCCATCCTCACTGACATTGTTTGGTGCGGTTTATCGTCTGGCGGGGTCATTGGACCTTTTATTTTTTCAAAAATGAGGCTGGAGCAACAGCTACGGCGAATCGAGAGATGAATAATCATTTTTTACGGCCGGAATTGGATGGTATTGATCTGGACAACGTTTACTTTCAACAAGACGACGCTACGTGCCACACAAGCAACGAAACCATCAATTTTTTACGGGAAGTTTCCGGACCTTGTTATCTCTCGAATAGGTGATCACAATTGACCACCGAGATCTTTTGATTTAACACCTTGCGACTTATTCTTTTGGGGCCACGTGAAACATAAGGTCTACGCCAACAGCCCAGCGCCGATTCAAGACCTCAAAGATGGAATTCCTCAAGCTATTGAGGGCATACAGCAGCCACTTTGTGATTTGGTGATGGAAACTTTGATGAAAAGGATATTGTTGTGTAAGCGTAGCCATGGCGGTCATTCGGCTGATTTTGTTTTCCAATTTTAATGGCATACTTTTCTCTTTACATTGAATTAAATCTGATCATTTATCTTAAAAAAATGCCATTTTGCTTTGAATATCAAGAAAAAAAACAATTCGGGTGTCTACATTATTTCAACTATAAGGTAGGAAAGCTACGCGTTTTACGCTTAAAACCCAACTATTGCCGTGTATCATACATTTTGTATCGTTCCGAGACTGAACCTTAATTCGTTGCATATGCAAACAAATCTGTATAACAAAATACATAGCTACATTTTTTTTAATTATTAACATTTTTTGTTTTTTTTTTTTTTAATGTACATAAATTTATCTTGTACCTGATGTTCCTCTTTTCAAACTACCTTACAATTTTGTTTTTTTTTTTCCCACAAATTTTCTCTTTCCTAAGATGATTGTTAAATAATTTTGTATGCCCGCCTATTTTCTTAATGATAATTTTCTTTAAAACCATTAAAACTGCATAGACTGAATGACTAACATTAACATCGTCATTAGCAACACAAAATCCTAAGCTCAAAATAATTTCGACCCATATCTGCCCACATATAATACAATTTTAAACAAAAAAAAAAACTTACCTGGAAGTGTAAAATTATTGTCCAGATTAGACCAAGAGTCAGCTTAGGGTTGCCATCAACAATATCTTCAGCGCGTATATTGACCAATTTTATTTTTTTAAACCTTAGAAAGTCGAGTGCCATTTGAGCATTTTGGAGCATATGGAAGCGCATTTTTCCTTTTTCTCTTGGCTAAAAACAGCAACAATACATAAAAAAAGAAGAGAAAATAAAATTCATTAAATCCCATTCACAGAACGCCCAAATCAAAAATAAAAACACTTACCAGGTGTTCGCCAGATAGCACCTCCAAGAGAGAAAGCAAATTGTGACCATCACGCAAGTCTTCAAAAAGATCCACAACACGACGATTGGCCTAATGCGGGAAAGTGGACAAAATAAAAAAAAAAAAAAAAACAATTGTTAATTCACTTCATGTATAAAAATAATGTTATAGTAGGTAGTATTTTTTTTTTTGCTATCAAACAACAAACTGTGCCAAAATAAAAAGAATTAAGAAAAAAAAACTCCTTAAAATAATTTTAAATGAACATACATGCAAGATTTGTTTAATTTAATTAAATTTCTAAGCATTATTTTTCAAGTGCTTATTTAGGTATTTTTTTCTTTTAGCAAGCAGGGCTATAAAAAAGGGTAATTGAAATGAGTAAAATGATCACACTTTATTTTTTTTTTTTTGTTTTTGATGAGAGAAATGTAGAAATGTTTTCTAATTTTTCTTAAAACGAACAAAAAATCACACACAAAACAAATTCAAAATACAACACTTTAATTTTCTACGGACTTACGGACTGCGGACAACAGGGTGATCCATTTACATAAACACAAACATGTAACATTGTGTAAGTCTGTAATGTATATAATTTTGTTTTAATTTTTTGGAGTTGTTATAGTTTTAAACAAATCTTACTATAGATATGGGGTTTTTAGCAAAAAAAAAATGTTCATCTGTTTAGTATTCAAATAAGAAATAATTCAATTGAACAGAAAGCTAAGACTACGTTTGAGTTGGTATATCCCAAATCTAAACTTATTTCCCCTAATTGGAGATCAAATATTTGGTCAGTTATAATTTCTGTAGAATTAATGTTAGAAAAGTTGGAGATAAAAAACAAAACATCTGTTTTAGCTCTTAAAAATTACATCCAAAATGTTTTGATAGGACATTCCTCTAGCAGTAAGGTACTAAAGGTTGCAATTTCTTGCGCAAGGAACTATTTGCAATGTTTATGCGGGATTGCCGAAAAATTCTTATCAGCAAATTATTAATTTTAGAGAAGAACTCTCGTTACATTATCGAAAGACTATTTTTTGAAAAAATCAAAGGAATATTCTGTTTTTTGTTGGCATTTTTTTGTTTGCATTTTTATTTGCAATTTTGCAGTTCATCAAATATTGAGTGTAATAGCTTCATTTCACTGTCTACAAATTTCAAGCCCTCTTAAGAAACATCATATGTCCACATCGACTCTTCTCTGGGAAAACATGACTTCTTCTCAGAAACCGTTTAAGCTCTTAATTTAAAAATCGGCTCCAAATTTGAAGTTCAAGAAATTACTAGGCCTAAAATTTGAAGTTTACTTTAAAATATTTTTTTAGGCTGCCTTCAGTTTGAAGTTAGCAATACATACCCTTTTCTCAGCAACCAAGTAAGCTAGGAATTTGAAACAGGCTCCAAATTTGCTGTTTCTTATGTACTTCCAGACAAGGTACAAACCAAATTTTGTCGTAATTTAAAAAAAAATCATAATTCCTTACTACCCGGCTGGAAAAATGCCAAGTTTCTGTCTAGTTTGCTACTAAGTTTTTAGCAGGGTAAATATAGACAAGGAAAACTTGTCAGATACTTAACAAGCCCTTGCTGGAGTTCAGTACCAAAAATTTAGACGAAGAAAACTTTTTAAACACTCGTGAGGCAATCTCTAGTAAAAAGTTGTTTGACACGTTTCGGGACCCCATCAGGAATGTCTCTTGTACACCAGAAACACAAATTTTATAAGCACCATACAATTTCAGCATCATACGACACTTTTTTCTCTCTTTCCTTTGTCTTTTTTTCGTATCACACTTTACTATGGGTGTGAGACATCTGTTTATGATAGTTCAATGAGACCATTCTTGGACTGGCATTCAGAAGATCGCGGGATCAAGTCCCAAATAAGCCAGCTTTTTTTTGTTTTGCCTGACGAGCCAAAAGGGTTCATAATCGCCAAGTCCCGTGTTCTAGCCTTTGCTAAATCCTGCAAGTGCCTTGCAAGAAGCTATGTAAAACTCTCTGGTGCCTTATCGAAAACTTGTTTTTCTGCGCGGGTAACTTCACCATAAATGTACACTTTTTTTATTCAACGTTTAAGCTAGGAACTTAATAAGGCAGTTTTTCATGCACTTCGAGTAAATATTAAATGCAAAATTTGAAGTCCTCTTTATAAAGGTCATAATTCAATACGATTTCACTGTGAAATTTGCAGTACGTCCCTTTTCTCAGCAACCAAGTATGCTAGGAACTTGAAATAAGGTCCCAAATTGTCAGTTCGTCATGTACGGATGAAGCCTAAATTTGAAGTCGTTATTTAAAAAAAAAATATACTTCATTACTAACTTCATCGTGAAGAGTAAGCCCTTTTCAAAGTAACCATTTAAGCTAAGAACTTGAAACAAAGCCCTAAATTAACAAATTTTTCTTGCACTTCGAGAAAATATTAGTCCAAATTTTGAAGTTATTATTTATGAATTATCTATGAACTTGAAAATACACATCTTTTTCTCAGAAAACATTTAAGCTAGAAATTTTAAAAAAGGCTACAAGTTTGCATATTTTTTAGTTCAAGAAAATACTAAGCCTAAATTTTGAAGTCATCATTCATCAAAAGATTATACTTCTTCAATAACTTTACCATGAATCTACCAGTTTATACCATTTTCTCAGAATATGTATACAAGTATTCAATATTTTGAATCATATTATTCGGCATCAATTTAAAAATTTATATTTAAAAAAAAAGTTTATCAAAATATTTGTTTACACATTTCCACATGGAACCCTGGTTCTCAATTTAGTTTGGTGTACTTTTTTTGAAGTACATAAAGTACATACAATTTAGAAGTTTATTTCGAGATCCTTGCTTGCTTGGTCGTTGAGAAAAGATAAGAGATTGCTAACTTAGCAGTAATGTTATGAGTACTAGTGATAACACCCGCTATTTCATGAGCTGAAAAATCGGGAAAAAAACCAACTTCACAGACGTTCGAAAAAGATTTAACTGAATTATATGAAAAATTTAGTTCTTATGTCTATTTCTATTGGTTAAAAGCCGTTTTTTTTTTCATAGCAAAGGTTAAAAGAAACAAGTATTTGTCACTTTCGACTTGAAACGGTAAAGCGAAAATCCTTTAATGGCTGCTCCTAAGAATTGAAAGAACTTTATTTTAATTTTCAATATCGATTGTTATAATTTGTGTTGGCCCTATAATCTATCTATTCGCGGGTCCTCTCTGAAAGTCATATTGAATACATTAGCTAGGTTAATAAAAAAAAAAATCGATACACTACCTGCAATTTGAAAACGACTTAGTTTGTTCACAGTGGGTTAAATTTAGTATGTGACTTTCACACGCTCTAATTAACTAACGCTTATCAACCAAAATTAGCTTATTAGAGATATCCATGATTAGGAACCCATACTTTGAATTTTTCGAAAACAATTTGATCAACAATAAACACATTCCACGATTTCTCAGTTTCAATAATTATGGATTAAAGTGGGGTACACATTATCAAACCTATTTGTCAAATCTGTTTGATCTCAAACACTCAACAGTATCAAACAAAATTGTCAACAAAGAACGTGTTTGTCAAACAGAGAATATACACACTATCAAACGTGAACATATTTGTCAAACAGGTCTGATAGTGTGTACCCCGCTTAACGCTCTTCCAAACCAACGGCAAACATTCGGTGCGGCGGAAAAACATTCGCCGTTGGCTTGGGCACTCTCATTTGTCACTATGCAAATAAATTTTGACTAGCGAATATTTCACCTTAAAGGCTTTCCCAAACCAATGCGAAACATTCGGCGCTTTTAATCGCTGAAACCATCTTCGATGCAACTTTTGTAAAAGAATGACGATCGACTAGCTGTCCTGTCCAGGTATACTAGGTCCATGACTGCCTCTGTCAAAATGCAATTTCCGCGTTCAAGATCTTATATCCAAAGCGATTTGGATAGATTTGTGTTATACTTCCTTCTGAAAAAAGCTATTGCAACAACAAATTATAAGGTAACTGAACATTTTTGGGTAGGTTGACACCGTACCGGATAGGTTCCTTAATGCAACGAACGTCAATGGAAAATGTAGGTTTTGAAAAATTCCATTTAATGCAATTGACACATCAAAACCCTTCATTTTATTCACCCCTATAAAAATGGATCAAATTTAACTGGGATCAAATTTAACCAAAATTTTAACGCAATTGACACACGGCCTAAGAGCCAATTTTTTGATAGTTAGTTGAATCTGAGACAGTAGGTACTTATTATTTGTTCCTTTTGTTTGATTGAAAAAATGGGGTCTAAAACAACTTCATTTAAAAAGAAAATAAAAGAGCGGAGGTCTGACTTGAATTTAATTTAGCACGACACATTGTAAGTGTTGATGGTATTTTTTTAATAATTTGTTTTCTATTATACCTAAGAAATATTTTTTTTAGAAAACTTTAATCTCGCCTAAAAGGGGAAAGAGGGTCTTTGTATGTTACACAGCATGCGTTCTGTGTTGGCTGTAAGGCTTTCTTACCAGTGCAATATCCCTCAATTTTCTATTCATTCATTCATACCATTATATTAATATTGAAGGTTTGAATGAAATAGTCAATATAATATTGTTATCTTAAAAAGTTTAATATTACTCTTAATTCGCAAATTATGTTGTCATGGAAAAGTGTTAAATTCGTTATTGAGGGATTGTTAGCACTTCGTCCTTTCAGTAGAAAAATAAAAACTGTACTCTTTGGAAGGACTAGACATCTTCTGGTATGTTAAATGAACACACATTAGAAATTTAATAAAATAAGTAGTTTGATTGCCATAAATTAGCTAGCTTCGAACTTAAAATACCATTGTATTTCTTAAGTCCTATTTAACCTTCCAACCACTCGCACTATGTTTAAACATTAAGGGTAGCTTAAATCCCTTATGAGTGTGCGATAATTATAAAAACTATAAAAGAACATAATGTGTTTCCACGTCACGATTAAGAAATATTTTTGACAAACCAACCAGGCAGAATTTTTTCTATCGTACATCAAATTATTTCTTATAATAAACTAATAGACGAGAACATTTTTAATGATATTAAGAGTTAAGAACAAAATGCTATATTTTTTTTAAACACTATAAAATAATAGAAGAAGAAAATTTCAAAGTTTTAAAGGAATAATCATTCAATACCTTTGCATATTTCCAGTGCTGCATGAAAATTTAAAATAAAATTTAAAAACAAAGTTGATTACGTTGTATTTTGTTATTTTTAGTTTTATCAACAAAAAAGATTGAATCATCGATAAAAATTAACTAACATTTACTTTTTGTTCAAATGTATGTAATCTTTATAAGAAGGTAATATTGCTCAAGTTGAAGTATAAATGTCGTGGGATGTTAAAAAATTTGACAACATCAGACAGAAAAAATAAACAGAAAAAAAAAAATACAAAAAATCATAAAAGGTGGTGACATCATTTGACAAGATTCTTGCTAAAGAAACAAGGTCATTTATATGCTTTAACTTTACAACGCTACTGATATGTACATATGTAGGTATAGTGGTTGAAATGTTAATAATGGTTAACATTTTTCTGTCTGCTGATGAAATCACTCAAATGAATTAAAATGGTTGGCATCATTTGACAGTTATAACTTATAAGAGAGACACAAAAAAAAAAAAAAAAAAAAAAATGGTGGAAATGTTGAAGGAAACTTGCAACTTTTTTTTTTATAATGGCATCGGCATCATTACCTATACTTGTCATATCACTAATCACTCACATGTTATATAAGCTAACCCATATTCGACACGAGGGATTCATAAAATCATTAAATTGTTATCTTGAATAATTATAAATTAAAAAAAAAAAAAAAGGTTTCTTTTCTACAGATCTGTTGAACTGATGAACTACGAGAATTCAAGGTAAGTACTAAATTATTCTGAAGCATTAAGCTGTGAATAAGCAAATAGAACTCAAGAAAAGATAATGAAATTAAAATTGTCTTATGTTCTTGATAATTAATTTATCTCTAAAATAATCTTTAGAGACAATTTTAGATTTCGGGGATATGTAAAAGTAGCTTGGAAATTAAACATATTAATTTGCATAAAGCCAACAACAAAAGCTGATTTTTTGTAGTAAAGTAGATCTATGTTTTGATCCCAATCTAAAAACTAGCAATCCATTGTGAACTAATCACTTAGAAACACATATGTGTACCAAATCCTTTCTATGGGCACATTTGTTGTTCGCTAATTCCAATATGGCCGCCTGGCTAGATGTTACAATGCTTTTTTGTTTTAAAAGCTTGTACGCTGCTGATGCCAAACGAAATTTTCCTGTGGTCTCCGAAAAAACAACGAAGTGCTTACGAAAACACGGCGGAAAAATATTCATGGAGTGTTTCACAAATTGCAAAAAAAAAATCAAACCAAATTTACCAAAAATAAAAAAAAAGCAAACAAAGCCATGCTGCAATGAAAGAAACAAAAAATAAAAACACGAACAAACTCAAATGTCATTTTCCACACACAATTAATGGTCCGGACAAATAATACTGATGTGCGAAAATGAGAGTGGAAACTTGTCAAAACAATCTTGTAAAGGGTGATTTTTAAAGAGCTTGAGAACTTTTTTTAAAAAAAAAACGCATAAAATTTGCAAAATCTCATCGATTCTTTATTTGAAACGTTAGAATGGTTCATGACATTTACTTTTTGAAGATAATTTCATTTAAATGTTGACCGCGGCTGCGTCTTAGGTGGTCCATTCGGAAAGTCCAATTTTGGGTAACTTTTTCGAGCATTTCGGCCGGAATAGCCCGAATTTCTTCGGAAATGTTGTCTTCCAAAGCTGGAATAGTTGCTGGCTTATTTGTGTAGACTTTAGACTTGACGTAGCCCCATAAAAAATAGTCTAAAGGCGTCAAATCGCATGATCTTGGTGGCCAACTTACCGGTCCATTCCTTGAGATGAATTGTTCTCCGAAGTTTTCCCTCAAAATGGCCATAGAATCGCGAGCTGTGTGGCATGTAGCGCCATCTTGTTGAAACCACATGTCAACCAAGTTCAGTTCTTCCATTTTTGGCAACAAAAAGTTTGTTAGCATTGAACGATAGCGATCGCCATTCACCGTAACGTTGCGTCCAACAGCATCTTTGAAAAAATACGGTCCAATGATTCCACCAGCGTACAAACCACACCAAACAGTGCATTTTTCGGGATGCATGGGCAGTTCTTGAACGGCTTCTGGTTGCTCTTCACTCCAAATGCGGCAATTTTGTTTATTTACGTAGCCATTCAACCAGAAACGAGCCTCATCGCTGAATAAAATTTGTCGATAAAAAAGCGGATTTTCTGCCAACTTTTCTAGGGCCCATTCACTGAAAATTCGACGTTGTGGCAGATCGTTCGGCTTCAGTTCTTGCACGAGCTGTATTTTATACGGTTTTACACCAAGATCTTTGCGTAAAATCTTCCATGTGGTCGAATAACCAAAGTTTTTCATTCAAACAAAAATTACAGCACAGCCAAAGAAAATCGGGTGACAACTAGTGCCCCACCTTTTTCTGTTAAATTAAAAATCGCAATTAAAAATGTGTAAAACTTGTATGAAGCTTTGCAAAAATCTGATTTTTAATGGAGACTTTAATCTTGAGAAGAAGACAAAAAAAAATGGACTAACTTCTAGTTTTCCCAGTGTTCTTAACGAAAATTTGGTTTACACTAAGCGCCATGCAACAAAATTTGTGTCGTTTAGTAAAAATTATTTTGGCGGATAGTACCATTTCAAAGGATTAACAATATTCAACTCAGCTAGACAGGAATGGAAGAGACCTGCAATTTTATGCCGAATTCGAACGGATAGACGAGAAGCACTTATTCATCACAAGCGATACTCTTGGAGGATCCGTCAATTCCTCGCAAGTGGCAGTAGCCCTGAAAGTTTATAGGTTGACGAAGCTGATAAGTGAACCCAGACCTCCAGCGTGACCATGACGCATTTGGGAAAATGATTTGGTAAAATTAACCAAACGTCATTGTGACTTTTAGAATTAGGTGTGTTCCTGTTCAGAAATATCATATATTATGTACATGATATCTCAGAGAACTAAAAAAAAGTCTGACTGTGTTCTGTAACTAACGAATCGCGATTAGTTAGCGATAAAAGTTGTAAATAAAAACGGAGAAAAATAATTCCGGACGTCTACATTTACTCAACGATTAGGAAAGCTACTTTTTGAAAATCATTAAGGTAGAACTATAAAGGCTCTCCCAACGTTTTGTTATTGTTGTTCTCTTCAGCGAAAATCAATGATTTGCATTGATTTGGGAGATCCTTAATAGTTGGAAGCTGTCGGAAGTACATGTCATAAACCAATGAAAGGTACTCTTTTTCCTTTTTTTTTTTGTTCCTTCCTCAACAAATTTCAGTTTCACTTCGATTAGCTCTACTCAAGGGTGCTCTTCACTTCCGAAAACAAAAGTTAAGGTTAAAGTTGTTGATATTATTGTTTGCATTCGGTTTTTTTTCGTCCGAACACTGCCGTGAGCTTGCGACTGTTATATTTCCACCTTAAAAAGCAACTTACGTTTAAATCACGACTATTGTCGTGTAATTTACATTTTGTATCGTTCCGAAACATTCGGCTCCGATTTCACGTTGGTTTGGAAGAGGTTCTTCATTTAAAAATAACTTCGAAATCTTAACACGTCTAATTTTTGACGTTTAATATTTGACGTTTAACGAACAGCTGATTCAATTACACAGCATTTAACAAAATGAATAAAAAGGTCGATCATGCAAACTTTTGTGTAAACTTATCATTTTACACAATTTGTAAACTTACGATATTGCGTGAATACGCTTTATATGATTTCAAAACAATATTCAAATGTAAAGCTCTCCTTGGTTACAATCAAAATCGTAACAAATTGACTTGATTATTGTGATTGAAAGATTCAATTATTATTGGCTTTAAAATACCAATAGAAAATTAAAACAAATTAATAAAATTTTTAACTTGTCGCTTGTTTTTTTTTTTTTATTGAAAACTTGCTTTTTTTTTTTTAATTTCAAAGTGCTGCATTTTAGAATGTGAATTCCGTCATCGGTCTTAATGATATTTGGAAACAAGTTGTTGTATTTATAATTAAGTGACATTATACAAAAATTAGGTAAGCAAGCTATACATAACATTTAGCTTTTAAATTCATTAAAATGAATAAAAATGACTTTGATTTTTAACTACTACATAATTATGTACATTACATATATAAACTGATTAATTTGTTTATTTTTTTCATTTTCATTAAATCAAACAACTCAGAAATGTAAAAACAAATATACATTAGACTGACTCAAAAATAAAAAAAAGTCTCCGATTTCCAATGCCACTAGCTTATTACTTAGAATTGAGCAAAATAATAAGCCTGTTAAAAATTCAGATTTTTAAATTAATTTTTAGATCTCGCTCATCGCTATTTTCTATTTTCCATACGATTTGTATGGGACAAACACGTTATTCTACTTGGAAATTTATAACTTTATAATAGCAAGTATTTAAATGAGTAGCATACATTTTTTTTTTAGAAAATTGAACGCTCTAAAAGAAAGATCTTCACTTTTTATTTAATAAATGTACTCCTTCCAAGGTTATTAAAGGTCAAAGCGGAACTAATGGTTAATTTCACAGTTTTTTGTATGCCCTATTGCGAATTCCAGCTATTATACAGAGTGATTCACCTAAGGTGTGACAAAAAGCTTGATCCTGTAGGTCTATCCGAGAAAAGAAAAAAATCGTGTGGAAGGGGGTATCTACCCCCCCCCCTCGTTTAGGTGGGAGGGGCAGTTTTCTAAAGAATTGACTTAAAACAGAACAAAATTTATTAAAAAACAACGGCAACACCTACAACACCCTGTAATACCTTTTTGCAAACCTAGATATACCTTCTTTTATTTTCCTTTCAAATAAAGTTCATTTAGTGAACAGTTTTTGAAAAAATAGTTTCCAAACTGAAAACTCTGAAAAAAAATAAATTAAAACAAAAATTCAAACGATACTTTCTCAAAATGTTACGTAATAAAGTATTATTTTTGTTTTCAAAATTCAATGCTCTTATTAATTTCTAGTCAAACACTCAAAACCGAATGTTTCTAGAACTTTTATTTTTCAAGATATTAAGAAATAACCAACTTTCTCATAAAACTAAAAACAATCCGACTAAATTATATCATTTCAGCGGATTTATCATTTATCACCAACTTCTTGCTTTTACTAGAAGTTGGATTCTTAATTCTTAAATATCTTGAAAATAAATACTCTAGAAACATCCGGTTTTGAGTGTTTGACTAGAAATTAATAAGAGCATTGAATTTTGAAAACAAAAATAATATTTAATTACGTAAAATTTTGAAAAACTATCGTTTGAATTTTTGTTTTAATTTATTTTTTGTCAGTTTTTTTTTAATTCTGTTTTAAGTCAATTTTTTAGAAAACTGCCCCTCCCACCTAAACGAGGGGGGGTAGACAGTGAAATTAACCATTAGTTCCGCTTTGACCTTTAATAACTTTGGAAGGAGAACATTTATTAGATAAAAAGTGTAAACCTTTTTTGTAGAGCGTTCAATTTTCTAAAAAAAAAATGTTATGCTATTAATTTAAATACTTGCTATTATCAAGTTATAATTTTCCAAGTACAAAACTTGGTTTTGTCCCATACAAATCGTATGGAAAATATAAAATAGCGATGAGCGACCTCTAAAAATCTGAATTTTTAACAGGCTTATTATTTTGCTCATATCTAAGTTATAAGCTAGTGGCATTGGAAATCGGAGCCTTTTTTTTATTTTTGAATCAGTCTAATATACATACATACATATGTATGTACAATTTGTGTGTATATATATTTCAATATAAGCTATAATTTTTATGAATAAAATCTATATTTCTACTAGCGCTCACGCGACCATTTCACTGTAGTACAATCGCAACTTCCTTGCATTATAAAAAGCGTAGAACAAAATATTTGAGTCAATAAATTCTAGGTGTCCAATGCTAATAAATACAAAAGACGGTCCAACAAGTGCATACTAATAATGTTTCTGCGACACAAAATTAAAATACCATGGTTTCGGTATTAGCAATTTTTGCTC
This sequence comes from Melangyna quadrimaculata, assembly GCA_949320155.1. Taxonomy (NCBI): domain Eukaryota; kingdom Metazoa; phylum Arthropoda; class Insecta; order Diptera; family Syrphidae; genus Melangyna; species Melangyna quadrimaculata. The sequence continues at coordinate 61,257,399 of OX439483.1, read as the reverse complement.
TCTTGGCCGCAAGTAAAAGATCTTAACAATCAAAATTTATTCAATCAGTATTTTCGCAGTTAGACTGCATAGGTTTCGCTCCGTCGCGTGGCGCCCACGTGAAAGAAAATCCGCCCGGAAAAATTACATTTCATTCTTCCCTAATTGTGAGTTTCGGGCGAAAAAGTTTCGGTCGAAAAGATTTCCAATTAATTTTTGATGGCGAACGAGGCGATACTTGTTGAAAAATGGAGGGTGAAACTCACAAAGCTTTTCATAATCCAGGTGAACAAAACATTTTCGAGCGAAATGTTTTCCGGGTGAAACTAACAATAGGGCTGATAAAGTGTGGCTGGTTGTTTAAGGTGCAATTGATAAACGAAAACCTTCATTGGATAGTTAAGATCACGTGACCTCGGTGGCGGTGGTGCAAGGCGCAGTACAAAGGTCTTAAACCGAAAGGAAGCCTACAAGCAAATATTGCTCGATGTGTTTTTACCACTCAAAAACAGCACGGTGTCTCGTTTTTATACTTTTTTTTTTTTTTTTTTTTAAACAACCAGCTGTCATTTTAAGTGATTTTAAAGGATTCTGAATGACTAATGGAAAATACAAAAATAAAAAGACAATTTTCTTATCTAGGAAATACATTTTTATTTGTATCGCAAGATTTAGTGCCAGTTTGTTTACAGGTTCTAATTAAATGGCCGGCGCGGCACTAATCAACTAAACACAATTGATTACCGATTTCGATGATTAAGAACTCTTAATTAAGTATTATTTGATCAAACTTTTGGTTATCGTACGCACATTCAATGATTTCCCTGCTGGAAATATCATTGATCAAAGATTTTTATCAGTCTGTTAGAAATTAAAATCAAATGGCTCTAATATTATATTTCCACCGAAGGTTTATCTTAGTTAAGATTTGATCTACTATATGCTTTTTTCCAACGCACAACAAGATAAAAAAAAAAGATTTTTTACTCTCTATTGGGCAAATATTGATTTCGTATCAAAAACAAATTTCGAGGTTTTAATCAACACTAACATTTCGATGATGGAAAAATCCAAAAAAGTGCTTTTCGTCAAGATGTCCGTTGTCGTCGATCTGTTTGTCTGTGGCGTCCTGATGTACTTCGAGGTAGTGCCTAAAGGGTTGGACGAATTTGCTTCAAATTTGATGTGAAGTGTTTAAGCGTTTTATACTACGTTTCCACCAACCACTTAACCGAGATTTAGGTAATGAGATTTGTTTGGTGTTTCCACTGCACAAAAATATCAAAAAGAGGATTATGCCAAAACATTCAAATGGTGTTTCACTTTTTTGATACGAAGTGGAAGTGAGATAGATAGTTTTCGATTACATTTCCATCTGTCAATAAACGAAAATGGCGTTTAAATAGGTCGGTTCCACAATTATTCTCCGAAAAAAAAGTTTGTTGGATTTGACAAACTAATGTTTCCAAGTAGATTTGAATGAGTTTTATTTGAAATCTTCATTTGAGGAGATTAAAATTTGTATGGTAAATCTTCGGGATTTCAAGGAGATTTATGATAATCTTGCTAAATCTCGGTTTAGTGTCTGGTGGAAACGTAGTATTAGCTCTATGAATTTAACAAGATTAAGTACTAAACTAGATTACCGAATAAATTTGTATAGCTAATCTTGAGATTTGAAAAGGTTTAGAGGTAGATTCTCGGAAAAGTGGTCGATAAAAACGTGGTATAAGGCTATTTGTCATGTTATGGACTATAGTTTTGAAAAACTTATCTTTGTCAATAATTCTACTCCAAATATTGATATTTTTTGACATTTATGTAAATTATCCGAAAATCAAAATTCGTTAGTTATTTTTATATCGTTTGTTATAATAATTGGCATTCAATTTGACAGCCACTTTTATATGACGTTTACATTGAAAAAAGTTACCATATGAACATTTGTTTAATGATTATTTTTTGTTAAACCTACTCTTCTTTAATTCATTATCATTAAGCAAACAAAAAAAAAATGTTTGTTATGTGCCGGTGATTATAAAAAGTGGAATAAGTTATAACAATTTTTTCAGAAAAATGTAATACATTTTGACGGAATATCTTTTATTCTGTATTTTATTTTTATTTTAATTGCAATTTTATTTATTTAGGAAATACAGTTAAGATACTTCTAATTTTATCACCAACTAAATCAACTTTTTCAAGGACAAAGAAAAGAAAAGGAGGAATTATGTAAATCGCAGAAAAGGTATTTTAAAATCTACCTACGGCAACCATACTTTTGACATATGTCATTTGAAACCGTTCAAATAAATTTGTGCTTGATCCACCATATGCGATCGGAAAGTTAAATGACAGTCAAATACATTATGTCATTGTCAAAAATGCGACAGTGATATTATTTTAAAAAATCTTGAATACAAACACGTAAACTCTTTAAAATACCGGGATTAAAATTAAATTTCCAGACATAACCAATTAGGTATGTTAAAAACGTTATTTTCGCTATCAATTCCCCGCAGGTGTGAAAAAAAAATCCAGCTTTTGTAAAGTGATATGTCTTGAAAGTATTCATTACGTGAATAATATATGGAGATAAGCCATTTCGATTACAAGCCATCAAAAGCTGTCGAGTTCATCATTATCCAACAGATCCGACCACTTATTATTATAGAGATAACCACTCTACGCTGTTTATAATTATTAACGAGTGTTTTGTTCGTTTGTTGTTAGAAATAAAAGAGTGATTTTTAAAAATCATAACATTAACATACATAATATGTATCGAGTGAGTGAGAATTATATATAATACTTTTTCTATCAATTGATCTTGTATTAAATAAGAGTTAATTAATTTAAAACGCCACATGTCTAAACTGTCTGGCATCTGACATACGAGGTTGGCATTAATGACTTAAAAATAATTTAAATAGAAACAAGAAAAAAAGAAACACTTTTAAGTGGAAAGGTAGGTAGGTACTCTTAAACAAATAATGAACAACAACATTCCTTAAATAGAAAATCAGATCAAAGCAGGAAGACGTCTACGAACAACAATAATAATTTAGAACAACATCTTATTTATGAATTATTATTGTATGATGAGAAGTCATTAAGAAATAGATCTTTTGATTTATAATGGGAAATATCAAATTGAGATGATTAATGGTGAATTGGATCGATTGACAAATTGTCATAATTTTCTTATTTGCATTTATTTCTCATTATCGTGATCATAATATTATCAATATATGTCATTGATAATTGTTAACACTATGTTGTTATAAAAAGTGCTGACAAAATGAAATAAATTATGACAATCTGTAAAACACAACTGGTTCGAGAGAAATAAAATTATAAATTCTCGCCAATTATATTTAAGGTCCGATCCTTTATTTTATGCACAGAAACTCACAAACTATCAAATTTTGCACAGCAAAGATGAAATATTCTCGAAAATATCAAAACTATGCAAAAGTAAGGGCACTCAAACTCACACAAATTCTGTATTACCCAATGTGCCAGACAAAGACGGCACGACCTACGTTTGGCTTCCATTATTTTACTTTCAAAATGACATTCAAGCTAAACTGTGATTTTCAGCCCAAACACATTTCTCGGAGAGAAAATCAATGGTAGGAGACATTTTTTACTCTGTCGTGTGCATCCTCTTATGTCAAAAGTTTCGAAATCTTTAACTACGAACGGCTTTGAACTATATATATCGCACAAATGCACAGAAAATTGAAGTAAAGGAACGGAACTAGGGTTTCACAGTTATGTATTCTATTTTTTTTTTTTTTTGTCATAAAAAAAGGAATATTCTGGAGCTCAAGTTTCTACATCTAATGATCTTGACAAAAACTTGTAAAATATATTTAAAACAGTTTTATCGCTGACCAAACTATAAAACTCGTTGACCATTTTCTGACCATCCTTGACCTAAATTCGACAAATAAAATAGACATCAAGGCCTTTCAATTGCTCATATGTAGAACCTTTCAGAATGAAAGTTCTTCTTCTAGGATTCTTCTGATTCAGGGACCGAAAACAGAATGTCCAAGTTCATTGATTCTGATTCGGATATGTAACTGACTTGTGGAGAATGGAAATGTAACTGACTTGTGGAAATGGAAATTTACAATGTGAAGAAACGCAGCCCATATGCCCAATTTTACAGTGCTGAGTTAGACCACAGTAAGTTAATACTACAAATTCTATGCTGTTATTAACAACTTTTTTGGCGGATAAATGTAGAAAGACTTAGCAAACTCGAAAGATAAAATTCGAGTTTAACTTTTTACCTGCACAGAAAAACTGATTTGTAAGAAGTGAAAAACGAAACCCGGTTTTTTTTTTTCATCATAACCACGCCCCAGTCTATTTGACACATCAGTGATGACAATGACGTAATAAAGTTCGAATTAATTCCTCAAGCATCATAATCGCTAGATTTCAGACTAATTTGTTCACAGCAAATTACTATTTTTAATCAATGATTTATTCCTCTTGTTAAAACACCAAATGTGTACTTTGACCAGAATTTGAATCAACTCTTCAATAATTTATCAATTTACAGAATATTGATTAAACCCCATTGTGAACAAACTGGCCCTTAGGAATTTTGTTCTCCTCCTAAAGTTAAAGGAATGGCTTGGTGGATAAGATATTTGAAACCAATGATGAGGAGAGTGGTGAGGTTTGTGGTTACGGAAAATACTATTAAAAGGAAAATATCCAGAGTATTAAGAATGAATGCGGGAAAATTGTATCGGGTTAATAGGAGAAATGTGTTTTTATTATTATAGGTCTTATAATTCTGGACTACACTTGTTTTTACGTAAAGAAATTGTCAATTTGGGAACTTGAATCACTTGTAAACCAACAGCAAAAAGGATATATGGATTAAGCTTTTTGTACACTCCAGGTCGGCGGCGACTTAGGTCTTATATTTTTAAAACTTTACAAGACCTTATCGACAGAAACCGGACTATTTGATTGACATAAATATATCTATATCCAAAGTTTCATTATTGCGATGCAAATAAATACGTTGCTAGCTAAATGTGTTTTCAGAAATTCAACGACCGATTAACTGACATACCAAACTTTATTACAAATTGGAATTATAGTCACAACGATTTATGGCCATCAAACACAAAAACAAAGTCTCCATAGTTCAACCCATAAGGTTCTAATTTTAAATGTTTAAAAAAATAAGCGAACCGAACCGGAGTGTAAGAATGGCGCTATTGTATTTGATATTATTTTTTAACATAAAAAAAATATCGATAGGTTGGAAAACTTAGCAGAATGCGAACCCGAAATATAAATATTTAGAATAAAAAATTCACCATAAAGCATTTTTGACGTAGTGGACTGGTAAGGCTAGGAACGGGATGAGGCAAGAACCTTAAAATAATTTACATAGTCCGAGCGATAAGGAAAACAGGCACATTGATTTTGAATATATTACAATGAAAGGAAATAAAGGGTTTTCCAATATGTCGATAATCACCAACTTCTTGTAGCCTGAATTGGATGATATGGACACCGAAGACATATGCTCAAGACACAATCGATATTCTCACGAGCGGTTTCAAGGCATGGTTATGTCGCGCCGAGGCGACGTGCTACGTGAATTGGCCACCAAGATCGTGTTATTTCAACCCTTTGGACTTTTTCTTGTGGGGCTTTCTTAAGTCGCAGGTCTATGCGAATAAGCCACAAACCACCGCGGCCCTCAAAGACAACATAATCGATGCCATCGGTCGAATTCACCCTGATTTATGCGCCAAAGTCATCGAAAACTGGACCTTTCGAATCCGCGCCACCCAGCGAAGCCACGGCCGGCGCGGCGGCCATTTGAACGATGTTATATTTCACACATAATGTTATTGATAGGGCTCTCAAATAAAGATAAAACCTTATTGATTTATCATATACCAATTGTTTTATTCAATTTTAAAATCGACCCGCCCTTAATGGAAAACACTTTATAAAGTTCTAGACAAGGCGCTACATTCTCGCATTTCGGCTTAAAATAAGAAGCTCTCTACTAACTTATTAACTTATTTTAATAGTGATACAATTAGAAAAAAAAATGAAAAATTATGACGGTGCTCGAGAGACGTAAATATTTGTATTATTGTTTATTTTCAAAAAGCAAACCGTATTAAACCTCTTTTTTGAGTTCTATCCGAAAAAGTGAAGTATGTTAACTAAATAAAATTTTAATTATACTCGACGAATGTCCAACTTATATAATTATTGTAACATTAGCAGAAGGAGTGCAAAATTTCTTACTTCAACGAAGGGAACCTTAACATTTTGCATAGTTTTTCACTTCAAATCTGTACGCTGTCAATTCTGACAGTGATGTAAATCAAGAAACGAATATGCAAAGCTGTGGATAAGTACTGTCGTTTGCAAAACAGTTTAATGCATTAAATGTTTTCGGGCAGGAGGTCATTTTTGAATATGAAGAAGAGTCGGAGTAAAAATGGAGCTTGCAGCACACCATCATATATTTTGTGAATTTTAGACATGGGATCATCCAATACAATCCGGGCCGTACTGCAGGGTAGGACCGATGGAAAAAGCTTACGCAATATATTTTTTTCAAAGAACACTGAAAGGGATACTATCCGGGCCAGCGGATTCGTGTAGTAAGGTCTTTTAGAATTTTTGCACCTAGTCAAAAAGTGCCAAACAAGATTTGTCTCAAAGAATCGTTTATGCCCTGAGGAGTGGTAATACTTTCTGGTAGCGTCGAAATAACAGCTGTGTGCACGCAAATTGCTCCTTATCTAGTTTGAACCTAAAACAGGAGTGGAGCAGAGGAAGACGAGCGTTGGAACCGAAGACAAATCAGAATTTCGTATATTCTATGCAAACCTCTAAACATGTTTGTTACTTTGGGACAATTATTATTGGTAAAGCAAAAATATGCTTCATCGAGTAGGACCTTTACAGGTATTTCTAGCTTGTTGGAACTTGTTGACTTATTCTGGTTTACCTTAGTGGGGTTGGGTTAATAATATTTCAAACTAAGGTATTTCTTTAACCCCCATAGTCTTTGAAGTTCTAATAAAAAAGCAGTGTTTTCTTTCGCTTTTATGGATTTAGCACCGTCTGCTGACACGAAATATAAATATTTAATTTTAACATAAACGGGTATTTTTTTTTTTCTCCACATAAACTGCCACATTACTTTTTAAGTTAAACTATAATGCTTAAGTTTCGTTTAAGCAAAAAAAGACTTTCTCTATTTGGGACAGAACTTTTTATTGCGTTAAGAAATACATTTGTTAATTTTGTCCACTACATTTCAAAATTCGAATGACGAAGAAAATTTAGAAAATAAAATTACTTCTGTGGAGTGATTGAATAGAACAAGAAAAAGCTTAAGTGAGCTCAACTCCACTACAATTTTGGGCTCATCAGCATCTTACTGAAGAGCCCACTGTCTTGAGCTTTTAATTGAAAATGTAATGGGTAGTTAGATATCTGTTCATTACAAATTTAAAAATGCAATGGATGGATTACAGTTCGAAAAATAAATACGGTGTCACTTGTTACTGTTGTAATAATTTTTGATACAAATATCAAGCATAAGATGCCAAAAATCCCAAATTAATATATTCCACAAAATGATCTCATAAACAAATTTATTTTATTACTATATTCCACGATAACTTAGATTTATTTTTTGTATGAATATACACTTGCGAGCAAAAAAATGGAATCACTCAAGTTCGCCTTCTAAAAACAACAATCGCGATGGATTCAATATCTATAATTAATTGTTAATGAGCTCGTTTTAAAGCTTGAATCTAAAACTTCAAATTAAGGGTAAAATAAAAAAAAAAAAACCATTGCATAGTTTTCGCGCTATCCGCCATAATAAGAAAAATAACAAATTATACTTGTTAAACTTGGAAAGAGTTTGAAGATATTGATACGCAATAAATGCACCCATTGTTGGTCTTTGGTTTTGAGTTTTCTGTTCAAAGTGAATTGCAACATATCTTGACCTATTTGGCCTCCACACCTGTAGAAGTAAGTCACGTTGACACACTACTGCAACAAGGAATTAACCAACGTACTGTGGGTCGTCTGCTCGGTCTAAGCCAATCTTGCATATCAAAGATCTACGGAAGGTTCAGACAAACTTAAAGGCTAATGTAAAGGCCAACATCTGTGTGCCACCGGATGTTATGATTGATTCATCATGATGGCGTTTGTCCGAAATCGTGCTTTGACTAGCGTTGACGTCCAAAAAAAATGGCAGAGAGAGGTACGATGAAGACTCGGTGGTTAATGTACAGTTAGAAGACAACTTAAGAAAGAAGACCTTACCCCAAAATGTCCCGCCACTGGAACAAAACTAACTGCAACTCATCGACAATTTCGAGTTCGATTTTAAATATGTCTGCTATTACACCATGCATCTAGACGCGTGCAACTTTTCGAACATATGTAAGTGCAAAAGAGAAAACAAATTCGAAAAGATGAGACGGAAGAAAATCTGCCGTGTGTCGCGTGGGTAAAATATTCGTGCAACAAGAGAATTCGAAAAAGTTCGAAGAAGTTGCACGCGTTTAGATGCATGGTGTAATAGCACACTATGCACTACAATTGGGAAGTTGAGAAATGTAGCCCATTTACGTTCTAGGATGAGTGCAGAATGTGTCTGGATTATGGCTGCCAGATTAAATTTGGATAATATCGGGACGCTAGGGTCTAAAAACCGAGACAAATCGGAACATTAAAAAAAATCTATTTAAACAAATCGTAAATGCAATGGCGTTAAATTTTAGTCGATTTAGTACGATGTTAAATCATTTTTAATTAATGAATTTAAAACGAGTTTATCTCATATCTCATACCATAACACTTTACTTAAGTTAAAATCTATTTTGTAATTTTTTGCACGAGTGGCACTTTTTTGAACGTGCTCTACAAGTTCAAAAATATTTAAAATTTAGAAAATTATACTAAACTGTTTTAAAATTAGAAAAATTTTAATAATGCTTAACCCTTAATATAAGGCTGTTTAAAATGAGGGCCAATATTTTTTAACTAATGTAGAAGTACCTGCCGAATCGCTGAATTTTGACAAAATCAAGTTAAACGTGATATTCGGGAATATATCAAAACAAGTATGAAACCCATAATTTGCACAAAAAAACCGAAACATTTGTTTCAGTTCTTAATTTTTTTTTGCAAAAACTTATGCAGTGTTTTAAAAACCCATTACAGCCGTTTTTCTAGAAAACTTGATAAAACCGAAATTTTTGTTTGGCCACTATTCTATCCAGATAAGCTTAAACAAAAAATTGAATATCACTCCTAGGAAATAACATAGAATGTTTCAAACAAAATTTAAAGCAAATCCACCCAGTAACTTAGGCTCTAGCTCGATATAAACCGGGAGGAACAGACAAACAAACCGACGGATTCTTTTGCCGAAAATCAGTTTTTGGACTTCTACATTATCGTAATTCTTGTTTTGATTAAAACCACGAATTTTGTTTTTGACACAAAACCAATAATTGCCCTATATAGCAAGTAAAAGTGGAAAGTCGGGACATTTTGTAAATCGGGACAGATATCGGGACAGGTTTCAAATATCGCGACTGTCCCGCCAAAATCGGGACGTCTGGCAACCCTAGTCTGGGTGGAAGCTATAGTATAGAGGCAGATTAAACATATGGCCGGTCTTATTTTAGAAGATTATTTTACCCTTAATTTAAAGTTTTAAGTTCAAGCTTTAAAGCAATTACAGATATTGAATCCAACGCGATTGTTGTTTTTAGAAGTCAAACTTGAGTGATTGCATTTTTTTGCTCGCAAGTGTATATAAAGCAAAATCAAAGCAAAATCAAGATACCGCTAAATTCTACTATAGAGTTGATTGACACACAATTTGTCGCTTCCTTGTTAACTACGTTAAAAGGTAGGTATGTGTACATGTACATATATGTACAATGTACATGTATCTGAACAATATTATTTTTTTTTATCGAAGAATAACGTGTCAAAATGCAAACCATATTAAGCTTCTGGATAGTTTTATAAATAAATATAAATAATATTTCATGCTTTGTTTTGTACATATAGGTATTGAGGAGTGTGATAACTGATAACAATTTAACTTTTTTTTGTTGAAATGACAAAGCCTACATGAAGCAACTTTAAATATGGATTATGGTTACCAACATACGTTTATAAATTCAATGAAATTAAAATACAAATTCAAAAAAAAAAATTACCTTTTTTAGATGCTTGTTGACCCATTTTGTAAAAGTCTTCTTTTGTATAGCATCACGTTCATCTATTGCAAACAAAATTAGAAGAAAAAAATACAAATTGTTAATTAATAATAAAAAACTATTACAATAATAATTACAATTTATTTATCTAAAACACTTTGCAAGAAAACAAAAATTAATAATGTCAATTCATATCAATTTATAATTCAATCAAAATCACAAATAAAACTGCTTTCATTGTTTTGTTTTTTTTTTTTTGATTTGAATTAATAGTAGATTTGTCACGTAGACACACATCTTTGTAAAAGCGTCAAATTGTTTCACCATCATGCGCTGAAGCTACATATATGATGTTAAATGTTAGTTCGAAACAATTGTTTAAACTGAATAGCGTAAGGCATTTAACATTAGTAAATTGCCAAGTAATTGCAGTTATTAAGTTAGAACTTTGCGTGTAATTGCTTAGCGTATACTCGTATGCTATCCTCGCACCGCACATCCCGCACACTTCATCAACTTCGGGAAAGTCGTTTTCTTGGCGGATTTTGTAGTTTCATACAAGTCGTAGTGTAGGAGCCGCTTGTCAATCAAAAAAGCAGTTGCACGTCGCGCATTTAAAAAAAATTAAAAAAAATATATATGGAGGATAGAAGAACTCATCCCACGCTTAAAATTCAACCAATTGTTGTTTTCTTGAAATAAAATAATATAATTTTTTTCTTTTAGTATGTAAGCCAAACTCATTCCATTTTTTATTATAACACACAAAAATAAATCAATAAAAAAAAATCAGAGCATGGAATTATTGCCTTAACCAATCTTAATTGGTTCAATTTAAAATAATAATAATCAAATCATAAAATCAATATGGTAGACGCCATTTCGCCGAAAATCTTTATTAAAAGGACAGAGTTCAGCACAAAGTCAAGGGATACCAAATTTACTGTTGAACGGAGGACTGTTGAATTCGAATTATTTTTCTTTTTCTCCTTTTACGTCACATTATTTAATCAAATCTATTCTTGGATAAATTAATAAATTGCATAAAATGACATCACCAACAACTTGATGTCGGAGTGTGTCTGTGTCTTGATGCAATGATTTTACCCAGCCAGAGCATTCAAATGGAGTTTAAATCACAATAACAATACTCGCCATTGTGTTAAGTCGAGTTTTTTTTTATCTTCGTTGTTTTATATGGATTTGAATTCTGAAGCTGTGTATCTTTTTAATTTTATGCCTTTGGGTGATTTTTAAGAGCAGTAGCAGTCAACAGAACGCAGTTACTTTAGAGTGTGACATTATTTTCAATTTATAAATCTGACCGAATAGATAGAGGAGTCATTCATATGAATAACAGCACAGCATCGGAGACACATAATAAGAACATAACGAGGGGGATTTTAATCTAAATTTCAAATTAAGTCATCTGATATTTTGATTTATGTGATTATTTCTTATTTTTTTTTAGTGTTTTTCTTTTTACCATAAAAATCATGATTAGAAACCAGATGGTTTCAAACTGACACGTTTAAAAACTAAAGCCACTTATAAAACAGTTTCCTAGACATTGATTAAGGAATGTATAACAAAAACAAAAAAAAAAAACAAAAAAAAAAAACAAAAAAAAAAACAAAAAAAAAAACACAAACAAACAAAAAAAAATTTGCGTTGAATAATATTAAAAAAAAAAAAAAAAAAGACATTCAAAATCAGAATACAAAAAAATGCAGTGAATATTTTACACAGCTTGATTGGAGAATGTCACTTTTTTAATTTATTTTAAAATGTCAGTTTCTTTGATTTAAATGGCTGTGTTTGGGTTCGATGTATCAACTTGTAGCGCTGAAATTCAGATTTCTTAATAATTGTGTGAGCTTTTAATGATTTCAATGTTCCAATGTTTGACACGCATTTAATTTCAGGAGATATTGAATCTTCAGATTTCTGAATTTTTCGAGCATTTGATTGGCCAGCTGTCTCTAAAAGTTCGATGACTTTTAGCGTCATCTGACAGCTAGTCAATCAGAAGGTTGAACAATTCAGAAATCTTAACATAATGAATGGCTATGAAGAAATACCATTACCATTCAAATCTGCACCTAATATCGTTGAAACTGTTGGATATTCTGACAGATGACAGATGGTCAATAAAAATACGTGGGCATTAAAAATATGTATATCAAATCCCACTAATTGTTCCAACCGCGAAATATGACAACTCATACGATTTTTTATTTGAGCAAATAGGCATTTTTTATTTTATGGGTAATTTCGTTCGATGCCACCTAAATGCTGTAAATCTTTATACTTGTCTGCATCTGCATACCTCGGGGTGTAATGGTGGACATTTGATATTATAATATGAATTTTTTGATTGCGAAATTAAAAACAACAACGTGGAAGAGTGCTACAGATCGCGATATTTCACTACACCAATAGTAAAATTAGGCAACCTGTGATGGTTTTAGCTAAAATGTCCAATTTTAATGTCAGAAGGACTAAATTTATTTTTTGAGCGAAAATTCACGTTGTGTCAAAAAGTTAGATGAATAAAATTCCTTCAAAAATGGTCGCATGGGAACGCAATTTCACTATATTTTTGTAATATGTGTAACGTGAATTACAACTACGACAAGATATTTGACTTTGGGTCTGATTACACGATTTCTTTCTTCTTTCGTTCCGTTTTTTTTACAAATTGGGTGAGGCGTGTTTGAAATGGAAATAGGGAATAAAGCAACGAAAGCAAGAATGATTTTTTTTGTTAAAGATTTTTTCTAGTTAATCTTTGACGTTTGTGATTTCACACAAGAATTAATGTAAACAAAATTATTGAATTTCTAAAATAAAATTAAGGTATATTTTTGAGAAAGTAGTGATTAAAACCATTTTTAATTATTAGCCGCGTTTTTTCAGATGGTATACTGGCAACTGACCAAAATGTTTACACGCAAAGCAAAAAAATTCTAACATAACGAACGGAACAATTTCTACGTTTTCAAAAAGACAAATAGCGAGGCGAACGAAAAAAGTAATCGTGTAATAAGGCCCTTTTCTACAATGACATTTCTGGTGAGCTTTGACAGATATTCATATATGGATAGATGAAGTTTTTGAATATCTCTCGAGCGCTCTCATCTGTGAAAAAAAAAAATTTGTTTGGCGTGTGAACTGAAATTCGTGAAAATTAAAAACAGTACCCCATGGAGTACGGGAACGTACCGGTACGTTAAGGATTTTGGTGTCTCAGAAAGAGACATTAAACATTTTTATGTACACGTCAAAAAATTCGACAGAAATTTTCAATGTCGACCGTCCATGTATAGTAAAATTATATTTTCCTCAGACATCGCGTCGTCGGCCGACTTAAGCATTTGGTGTATTCAGGAAAACGAGATATCGGAGATTTTGAGCCGTCAAAAGCTTAGCAAGTGAATCCAAAATTTGGTTCCCCTGTATTTTGACGATCAAGCTGAGATTTTTTGCTGAGGACTCCTGTTCAAGAAACTAAAATTGCTGAGGCCCTCTGAGATCTCATTTTTCTGAATACGCCTTTTGAATGTGACGATTGCTTACCGTTAAGTCAGATTTGACAATTTTAAGCCTAATAGGTACGCTGCTGACCCGGGCCAAACAAAATGTTGCCATGGTCTCTAATTACAACACGAAATGCTTACAGAGCGGCCAAATATTTAGTTCCACGAATTTCAACATCAAAGAAGTGAAATGCAAGAAAGAACAACAATAAATGGCCTGGACAGACAATTTGATATAATTATCAATTTTATGCGTCGAACAGTTTAGTGCAAATTTTTCATTTATAATTTCGTTATCATTTTTGTTTGGGATTTAATTTCCGTTTCGCTACAGCAGCGTGCTACCTTTAAGTGTGAATTTCTTCAAACGGAACCAAACAAAACTACAAAAATTAGCAGAACGAGCATTTCGTATGGCATTTTATATCGGTGTCTGAATGTGAAACTCGCTATTATATAGAAATATAACAGGATCAATTTTTGCAGTCACGGAAAATTCAATCAAGAAATCTTAAGTTTGTTATTAGACCTTCCATAATTATTATAAATGCTACAAAAGCATTCTTGGAAGATATAGTAACGTTATTGTAAAGATTAACACTGAATTTTTAAGAGATAGATTAGTATGGTTTCAGGAATCTTTACCATCAAAATCTTAATAAATTACCTCTCGTTTTTAGATAACTTCAAAAATAGAAAATAAAACGTTTTTCTGTTCCATTTTCTAAAGGGACTTTTGGAAAACCTGATGTCATGGAGAAATTCGGAGCTCAGATTCTAATTCAGGTCACCAAAAGCCTTTTAAAAAAACTAGTTTCTAAGAGAAAAATTATACCGACCAGTATTAATTCGCGCTAAAATCACAGGGTGATACAACATGCCGGCCGGTCCTTCTTAACAGCGATTATTCTTATTTCTATGCCTTTTTTAAAGCTGTTCAAGAGAAGGTTATCAAACAAAAAGTGCTGGAGATTGGATTTAGTGAAAATGTTTTAATTTTTTCCAAAAAATGGAGTCAATCTACTGCCATTGCAGCAAAGTGGTAAACAACCGCAAAAAACATAAAATTTTCTCATCAGTAACGTAGGAAAATTTCCCTTGGGTAATATGAATTTATAAAACTCACAGAAATAAACTGAAAAATTGTGAGAAAGCAACATAATTAGAATGTTAAGAAGTGTATTAACCCAATATTATTTTCACAAGAAAACAAAATAAAGTGACCCAAATTGTTCTTTTAATCCAATCTTTAAGTTTAGAGAATAGAAGAGCCTTTTCAAGGTTCCTTTAAACTAGGTTCCCCTTCAGGGTTCGGCCTGGACCTTCCCCACTTTGCGTGGTGGGGAAATATCTTATCAAATGAAACAACAGGTTCTTCTAAGAAACTTGCACCTCACGGCCGGCACCCTCCGGAACGACTTCGATTTTATTGACTCGACCTAAAAAAACCTAAACGGTCTTGCTTTTTGTCGGATATTATGCGAATCAGCCTATACAGAAAATAATTTTAAAAACAAAGGACTAACTCGTAATAAAAATATATCAAACTTTCAAAAGAATTTAGCAATCATTCCTGCTTGCATGTAGTTGGCCCACCAACTATTGAGTTGAGCAAAACTGTTAATTGCAATCGTTTGTACATCGTTTGTCTACGTTTGTATAAGTTTTAGATTCGTTTGTACACTCACCGTTTTTTTTATATAGCCACTTCAAAAAAATTTACGGAGTTTGGCCCACCAACTATAACGCTCGAAAAATCTGGAAATGCAGTTCGATAGATAATCGTTTGTCTACGTTTGTCTTTTTTTTTTTCGTTTGTATACGTCCCAAATTTTTTTGACAAAAAATTTTTTTTTAACCAAATTTTATTAATATTTTAAAACATATGCATTCGTTTGTCTCTTTCTTATAATGATTTTTCATCGTGTTATTTTTTTTAATTTGTATTTATTTCTATTTTTAAATAATTATTACTTTTTTGGGACATGTAGTTGGCCCACCAACTATAACGCTCGAAAAATCTAAAAACGCAGTTCGATAGAAAATCGTTTGTCTATGTTTGTCTTTTTTTTTTCTTTTGTATACGTCCCAAATTTTTTTGACAACAAAATTTTTTTTAACCAAATTTTATTAAAATTTTAAAACATATGCATTCGTTTGTCTATTTTTTATAATGATTTTTTATCGTAGTAATTTTTTTAATTTGTATTTATTTCTATTTTTAATTAATTATATATTAATTATATGGAGCATGTAGTTGGCCCACCAACTATAACCCTCGAAAAATCTAAAAACGCAGTTCGATAGAAAATCGTTTGTCTATGTTTGTCTTCTTTTTTTTCGTTTGTATACGTCCCAAATTTTTTTGACAAAAAAATTTTTTTTAACCAAATTTTATTACAATTTTGAAACATATGCATTCGTTTGTCTCTTTTTTATAATGATTTTCCATCGTGTTAATTTTTTAATTTTTATTTATTTCTATTTTTAATTAATCATTACTTTTTTTGGGACATGTAGTTGGCCCACCAACTGCATTCTCTTTTATTTGGGTGTCCACAGTTTCAACTTGTATTCGAAATTGCGATAATTAAGACTTTATCCTTTTTTTCTATTCTTTTTAAGGAGTGCCCTGCATTTAGGCTGCATTTAAAAAGACTTAAGTTACACCTTGAGTATATTATTTATTCAGTTAAAATAATTAAAAAAACCCAAACAAAAATAATTCTAATTCTATAGGTACTTGTTCATTAACTTGAACTTTGCCGTCG
Organism: Melangyna quadrimaculata; assembly: GCA_949320155.1. Lineage (NCBI taxonomy): Eukaryota > Metazoa > Arthropoda > Insecta > Diptera > Syrphidae > Melangyna > Melangyna quadrimaculata. The sequence goes on along the minus strand of OX439483.1, from coordinate 61,240,833 downwards.
GCTTAAGGCTTTTAATGAGTTTCTTTTTTTTATGAAATAGAAAGTAATTATGGGTACAAATACCTATGCATGCCTATTATAGATATTGATAGGTAGTAACCAAATTTTTGAGTACCTACCTAACTACGTACGAGTTTTGGCTGTTTTTTCAGCGAATGGATAAGGGGGGGTTTACTTAAAATAAATCAAAATTATTTTAACTCGAACATAATCATGAAATGTGTATTTCCTGTAGTTCCAAAAACCCATTTTTAATAAAAATTCAGCATGCCTGAATAAAAAAAATACCGGCATGTGTTTTACTCGTGTCAGAAGCAAATACATTTTTGCCTCAAAAACCTACTTTTACAAAGAAAAAACCTATACGCCTTTTTAAAAAAATACCTCAACCGAATAATAAATAGCTACCCAGCTCATTTCAGAAAGAGTTTATAGGTACCTAGTTTTAGAAAACTAAACTTCACTCATCGTCATCCTCATCTCATCGCAGATCGCACTAGCCAGAGGCAGTGTTGCCACTTTACTTCAATTGAAGTAGATCTACTTCTTTTTTTTCAATTTATTTTTAAAAATACTTCCTACTTTGCACCATCGCCAATTGAAATCCACTTCTTTTTTAAAATCGTTGCTTCATCCTACTTCAACCTTTAAAAAAAAAGTCAAATCTACTTCTTTTTTATCTCTTTACTCTGGTAGGGATTTATGCTGCATTAACACGAATGGCAAAATGCTATTTTATCTGTCAAATTATAGCCATTTTTCTTTGCATCGTGTAAACGCTCTAAATACTGGCAAAAAAAATTATTTCTGCCATTATTTTACCATTTTTTTGGCAGAAATATTAGCAGCTTTGAAATGCATGTGGATCTGGCATTACATTACAAAAATTAACTTGTAATAAAATTATTCATGTATTAACACATGTCAAATCGTGTGGGATAAAATGTCGGGTTGTGTAGGCTGGGCTTTCATATTTTGTTTCCACACTATTCTACGTCCCACTTTTTTCACATGTATTAATACACAGTGGGCTAGTGTAGAAGGCCTTTAACACAATACAAATACACAACTGAGTAATTTAACAAAGCATATGTATGTAAATATAAGATCTGAAAGGATTTCAATCACGTTGCGTATTCAAACCAATTTCAAACCATGTATGTAAGTATGCAGCCTAAATGCAGGGCACTCCTTAAGAAGAATAGAAAAAAAGGATAAAGTCTTAATTATCGCAATTTCGAATACAAGTTGAAACTGTGGACACCCAAATAAAAGAGAATGCAGTTGGTGGGCCAACTACATGTCCCAAAAAAAGTAATGATTAATTAAAAATAGAAATAAATAAAAATTAAAAAATTAACACGATGGAAAATCATTATAAAAAAGAGACAAACGAATGCATATGTTTCAAAATTGTAATAAAATTTGGTTAAAAAAAATTTTTTTGTCAAAAAAATTTGGGACGTATACAAACGAAAAAAAAGAAGACAAACATAGACAAACGATTTTCTATCGAACTGCGTTTTTAGATTTTTCGAGCGTTATAGTTGGTGGGTCAACTACATGCTCCATATAATTAATATATAATTAATTAAAAATAGAAATAAATACAAATTAAAAAAATTACTACGATAAAAAATCATTATAAAAAATAGACAAACGAATGCATATGTTTTAAAATTTTAATAAAATTTGGTTAAAAAAAATTTTGTTGTCAAAAAAATTTGGGACGTATACAAAAGAAAAAAAAAAAGACAAACATAGACAAACGATTTTCTATCGAACTGCGTTTTTAGATTTTTCGAGCGTTATAGTTGGTGGGCCAACTACATGTCCCAAAAAAGTAATAATTATTTAAAAATAGAAATAAATACAAATTAAAAAAAAAAACACGATGAAAAATCATTATAAAAAAGAGACAAGAGAATGCATATGTTTAAAAATTTTAATAAAATTTGGTTAAAAAAAATTTTTTTGTCAAAAAAATTTGGGACGTATACAAGCGAAAAAAAAAAAGACAAACATAGACAAACGATTTTCTATCGAACTGCGTTTTTAGATTTTTCGAGCGTTATAGTTGGTGGGCCAACTACATGTCCCAAAAAAGTAATAATTATTTAAAAATAGAAATAAGTACAAATTAAAAAAAATAACACGATGAAAAATCATTATAAGAAAGAGACAAACGAATGCATATGTTTTAAAATATTAATAAAATTTGGTTAAAAAAAATTTTTTTGTCAAAAAAATTTGGGACGTATACAAACGAAAAAAAAAAAAAGACAAACATAGACAAACGATTATCTATCGAACTGCATTTCCAGATTTTTCGAGCGTTATAGTTGGTGGGCCAAACTCCGTAAATTTTTTTGAAGTGGCTATATAAAAAAAACGGTGAGTGTACAAACGAATCTAAAACTTATACAAACGTAGACAAACGATGTACAAACGATTGCAATTAACAGTTTTGCTCAACTCAATAGTTGGTGGGCCAACTACATGCAAGCATCATTCCTATTTTTTTTTTTTTTTTTTTGAAAATTAGATATGATCAGTCTGGAATTAAACCCGGACCAATTTTTACTGAAAACTAGTATGCTTATATATGTATATGCATAAAGCATCTAGTCTACAACCAAATTTGTCAGCTCATCCCAAACATAGATTTTATTATTTTATTGTTTATCAATTTCAGACAACACTGGGCACAAATAGCTATACGCGTAAGAGCAATAAAGTTCAACCAATTCGAAAACTTTTATTACATTTTGCCTATGAGGAAGTCATTAATATTTTTTTTGAATCTTTTTTTACGTATTCAAATCGTCAAGCAATTTGAAACTCAAAACAGTAAAATAAAGTCATAAACACAAGCATTAATTTTTGAACCCATAAAAATATAATTGAACCATATTAAATTCGATGCATTTTTCCAAAACAGCCAATTGATCATTAAAAATTATTAAAAATTCCGAAGAATTGTTCTTTGTTCTTTTCTGCTTTTTATAATTTTAAATGAATTCTTAATTTTTATGTTTGTTTATCATTTATCCATTTAAAAAAAATTTAAGTTACAAACATTTATTTTATAAAGAAATATGAAGACATCAGAACATCAACATGTGTCCGTGAATTCCGGGCTGATTAATTTTGTGTGTTCCAAGACAATGGAAAGGTATCCTCCATGGCAATGAGAAGAATATTTTATAAATTTAGTCATGACTTAAAATAAAATTATTCCTTCCAGGAATTTCGTGCCTGTCTGTTTGACAAATGAATAATTTATTGCTAATGTGATTCATCAACAAAAATATCATCAGATAAAATTTCATCATTTAACATATCTCAATTGATTGCTAATGGGGTTTCTTAGGAAATATAATACTTGACAAGACATGACGATAATCATGTAGATATATGCATATAATTTAGCATAGTTAAGAACGTACCTAATTGGTTTGATCTTATATGACATCAAAAATGTATGAAAATTTAGTCATTGATCATTTCGGGGATTTGACTAAACTTTTTTTGTTTTGTTCGAAGAATAAGTATTATCTGAGGTTTAACTGACTTTTGTAAATTGGCCCTTATTCAAAAAGAAAAAAACTGACGAAAACTGATCAATTGCGTTTAAGGTTAAATTCTCTTGCTTAAAATAATTTAAAAAAAAAAATATTGGTACCCTGTATTTCAAAAGAAAGTTTCTAAAATGTTTTCAACTGTATATTTCAATAGAAAGTTAAAAATTCTACAAAAAGTTTCAACAGTTAAAACTGTGAAATTCGGCTAAGTTGATATTTATCATCAACATGTTTAGATACAAGTCAAGAAAATTGTTATAGAAAAAGACTGAAAATTAATAACAAGGTTGGAAATGCTAATTTAAAATGAGTTTTGCTATTGAGTATAATCTATCTCCTATGACATTTTACTAAAGTAAAAATCCCCAAATAGATATTTTAACTGTTCAGTATTGGACTAAGTCTATCTCCTAACGTTTGACTTTAGTTTAAATCACCAAATGGCTATTGTATCTTTTTAGAATCGTACTAAATCGATGTGAAATTTGTTAATTTCAAAATGTGGCACTAGTTTACCTTTTTTTTTTTTAGAAATAAATTCGGACATTTTTTTTTTAATTTAAAAAAAGAATCGTTTTTTAAAAATGTTGCTTAACAATAATGTGCATATTTTTAAGCAGCTTCATAAACAAAAATGAAAAGTGAAGGTTTTGAATGAATTACAACCACAACGGGCTGGCTACAAGACGAGACTGCCTTTTTAACATCCGAGACGAGACCCAGACGAGACTGTATATTTGGACCAAAATTTAAAGGGAGTCTAATAAATTTAAACATCCAATTTCAGTTACATATTTATTTTATTCTGCACATATTCAAACTATGTGGGGGAAAAATTATATTTTGGCGTTCAAATAATCAACAGGTTGTCCGAAAATCGAATTTTTTCGGAGACGAGACCGAGACGAGTCTTAATTATACGAGACCTACACAATACCGAGACGAGAATGAAAATTTTCGATTTTAACGATACCGAGACGAGACTTAAATAAGTCTCCCCGAGTCTCGTTTCGTGGCCTGCCCTACGAAGCTATTTCAGCCCGCCACACTAATCATCATATTCCTTTTAGTGGTGCCAATTTGAGTTCCAATTTGAGTTTACAAATTATTTTGCCGTCAACTGGGGTTGAACCTAGACCAAGCTACCTCGGACGGCGTTGCACTACGCATTACACCACCGAGGTCACCTGATCGTTTCCATCCAAATTAAGGTTTTTAATTTACAATTGCATTTAAACAACTAGCATTTTTACAAGCCACACACTTTGTTAGTTGTTATTCATTCAGCATTTACCGTTTCGGAGTTATATGCGAAAAACTGATATTTTCGATATTTAACCTTGAATGGCGGCGTTAGCGGCAAAGGTGCGAGGTGGCAAAGTGAAAATTCGGAAAGAGCACCCCAATATCTATAAAAATGAAAAGTTTACAAAACTACTCCAAAACTTTCCAAGCAAACCCCTTTTTTCGCCCAAATGACTGGACTAATAAGGCGTGTCAACAGACAGACAGAATTGCGAGACACAATTTGTTCGTCTTCCCTATCATCGTAATGTCAAGCTTGATAAAAATCTCGATGTTATTTTTTTTTTAAGAATTCATAACTTTCCATAATATGGTTGCTTATAATAATAGTGGTGTAACTCCATTTTTCTAAAAAATGGATTTTTTTGCTTAATGGTATCACATTTTTTAATATCTTTCAATGTAAAAGGGAGTCAACTCAAAATACGCAATATATTTTCGATAATTGATGTTTTTTTTTGTTTTAATAGTGAACTTAATTGCAATTCTTCACTATAAAAGTGAAGTAAGTCATAAGTCAGTTTAATACTGAAGTTAATCTGGAGTTGGTTCACTTTTATTGTGACAAATGTGTTCTAACACCAACGATTACAAACAAAAACAATAAGAACGGTTATTTTGAGCGGCCCTACCAGTATAGTCTTTTTGTTGAATTCTGAATGATTTCGACAAAATCACTAACCAAACCAATTTTTACCGGAAGTTAATGAAATTTTGTATTTTTGTATTGTATATTTTTGTATTTTAAATGGGGATTCACAATTTGGGTCACAACATACATAGTTCGAAATGTAAAAATTCTACAGAGAGCCGTGCCAAATGCCGTGGGAAATGATTTTTGTCCACAGAATTCAGCCAACGAACCACTGTGGGCAGGCGCCGTTATACGAGGTAATTATTTCATTCGACCACTTTGACTGAAAAATTCACAGACTTCAGAGAGTGACAAAATTGTGTGACTCTGCAAATATATTTAATTTTAATGGAACCTGAAGATTTTAGTGACTCTGGTTTCAGGGCATTCTTATCTTCCCAATGATGGCTGTGCTCAAATTTATAGCCCAGACCAATGGGTCGACATCATAAGAAATGCCAAACACAAAGCTCCTCATTTTATAGACACTGAAATCAAAAATACAGAATTTTTAGACAATGCTGCGTTAGAAGCATCCATCACAAACAAAAATGTGGTAATGTGGTAAATGTGTAGATGGCTCCGATTTGAAGAAAATTATCCTCTGCAGTTTAAATTCAAAGAAACCCTTAACCCAGAAACACCATTTTATGAAGTTGATCTAAGTAAAAAAAAAAGCAAGGACGACCAAACAACTGAAACAGCATTGACTTGACCAGGACCTTTTTTATACATCAAGAAGACCTGTGACTGCTGCAAAGAAGAAAGATATGCTTGATCTTCTGCCATACATTCCACAAATTCATCACCAGTATTACAAAAACCTGGGTTAGGTAGACGAGTTCCAAAATAATAATCTCCAAACCAAAATCCCCAAAACCGAAATCTCCAAATTTAAAATATGCAAAAACTAAATTCTTAAAACCAAAATCTCCAAGCACCAGAATATTTTGAGTAAACTAAAAATTATTTCGCACCTATATTGTCAGTCGGTCTGTTATCAAAGTTTTTTGTACTAAACACTACTTTGGGTGGCCCGCTTCGCGGGTTCAAGAACCCTTTTCGGGTCCTCTGTTCCGCTCACGCGACTCCGTCGCTCCGCTTAGGGTATGGTCAGTTGTCTGGCAGGCGCTTATGTTGTCGGTCTGTTATCAAATTTGTTCGTACTTTTTTTAAATCTTATTGTTGGGGATTTTTTTTGGGGGATTTTGGTTTTGAGGATTTAGATTATAATCATTTTGGGCTTAGAGATTTTAATTTTGGAGATTTTAGGATTTGTGGATTTTGCGTTTGGTTATTTTGTGGGTCTTCCCAAAAACCTTCCCTTAGAAATTACGACTCGTTCAAATAATAATACTGATGACCGTTCATCAGATGACGATATCGTGTATGAGTTAAACAAAAAATGTAACTATAAAAGTGAAGTAACTACCAGAAAAAAAGTTTAATTTAATTTCTTTATTTCGCTTTAATATAATTATCTTAGCTGTAAATGTTTTTATAGTCGTTAATTTTTTACGAACAATACAAAAATGTTAACTGAAAGCGCATTGTTTTTGATTTTTTACTATGCGTAACTATGCAAAAAGCTTATTATCTCGGATTGCAATTGCATGGAGATAATTCACTATTATAATGAGCATATAAAGGCATATATAAAAGCATTAAAATTTGTATTAAAATGATGGAAAATCTCGTTTAAGAATAAGTGAATCATTTATTTTCCATTCAATGTATATTTTTACCAAATTTAAAGGAAATCGGTCAACTCGTTTATGATGTAAAGTTAAACGGGTCAAAACAAAAATATGATGGTTTAATCACATTAGTACAATTTTTTTTGTCTATACAAGAAACCCTGTGAATATTTAATCAGAATTTTCAAAATTTAAAAGGATCATTTTGTATTGTAGATAATTGTACAAAAAAGTGGAGTGGCTGTGGTTAAATAATTCAACACAAAAATCGAGTGATTATTTTCTAGCATTATTCACACAACAATGCTTTTGAAATTTAAAAAAAATCTAATTAAATAATCGTACGACTAATCGCTCCATTTTTGTGTACGGTTATTCATAAATTGATTTCTTACGTTTTATAATCGTATAAGAAATCGCTCGACTTTTTTGTTGTTGGTTAAGTACCTATTTATTTAATGTTTTTTTTTTTAATTTAAAAGGATCATTGTGTACAATCGTACAAAAAATCGCATACTTTTGTGCACGGTTATAAAAAAAAGTGGCGTGATTTTTGTGTACTATTAATTAATCAGATTTCTTAAAATTTAAAAAGATCATTTTGTGAATAATCGTATACACAAAAATTATGCGAATTTTTGTACGATTATTCGCACAATGACTCTTTTAAATTTTGAGAAATATGATTAAATAATGGAACACGAAATCGCGTGATTTTTTTTTTCGTACAAAAATCTAACGTTTTTTTTTCACGCGAATCACAAAAATCGTCCGATTAATTTTTAATATTATTTACAGAAAGATGATTTGAAATTTTTCTCGTCATCCGAGACCAAGACCAAGAGTTTTCCCCTCTCGTGGCCAGCCCTAACGAATACAATGCCAGCGTGTATTATTGAGACACCTAACAACACGCTGACATTTTGTGTTCTCAACTTGTTCCTTAGAAACGAAAACGTTTTTGAACATAATAATAATATTTTTTTTTTTATCTAAGAGAATTGAATCTCAATACCCAAAATACACAAAAATGCAGATACGAGCTTTACACTGTTCAATAATAATGAAATGACGATAGTGTTTATTCAAATGTATGAAACATACTCGATATGAATCTTAATTAACTTTAAACGAAACTTTTACTATCATTCAAAGAAAAATTATTTAATAATTCAAATTTTGGATTCCCATTTGTGGAAGGTACCTATATAGTATAGGTATGCTTACTCATTATCACATTTTTCTAAAATTCCTTTTAAGAACCGAAAATATATAGATATCTACAAGGTCGAGCCCCTACCACAATTTTAAATCAACAGGCAGTAGAGGTAGGTAGTAAGTAAATTATTGTTATTTGAGGTTAAGGTTAACAGGAAACCGGAAGTAACCGCCAGCCAGGAAAAAAAAGAACCCTCAAAGAAGACCTATATGAAATAAAATTAAAAAGTCATTACAAGTCCATTGAAATCCTGTCTGATGCATATGTAACGTAACGCGTATCGAAAACAATTAAATATCCATAAGGGATAACTTTCTCCCCATAAAGTGCCGCTGACGCCTTGACCACCATCATCAGCATCTATATCGTCTTCGTTTTCAATTTTTAATTAAAACAAGAAGAAGATACAAAAAATAAAACAAGTGTTTCCATTTCAATGATAGTGATTGTTGTATATACAAAGAGAAAGAAAGGCCAAATAAGTAAAAAATAAACAAGAAAGGGAAAGAAATTTCTCCTTTTCTTTAAGAAATGATTACTATACCTACTCTCTTGGTACATAAATGTAATGTAGAAGTACGTGCAACTTGAGTAAAACTTGAGATATACAAAAAAAAACCTGAAAAAAGTAAAATTGCCGTGTGAAACATGTCACTCGGTCGCATTTCTTGTGCAGCGCATTATAAGCGAGGATGCGATGATTGCTGATGGGAGACGATTGATCACTATTGTATGTACTCGTATGTATTGTTTACACCGACACACAGCACGATCTACATTTAAATCACGTGCTACGTAGTAAGTACATCCATTCCATCTCGTCCGACTCTGAGAGGAAATGTTGATAGACACGAGATATAGAAATAGATAAAATACAATTTTATTGTTGATTTACCGTTTTTTTTTTGTCCTGTTTTTTTTTTTTTATTTTTTTTTTCTGAAGCCGCTATATGACATATGGTGCATGTAAAGTATCAAATAGATGATGTGAAATCAATCGGCATTTTCTTCTGTATACTGAATAGCGACAGGTTTTTTGATTAAAAACTCAAGTAACAAAATGTTTGTTTTTAAGTTGCAACATAACCTATTTTTTTTTTGAAGAAAACATGATGTTTTACATAGCAGGAGGTAAATGTACAGTGGATAAAGTGTTGCTAACATTAAGGAGTGGGTTCGAGGAATCCCAATCTAGGCAGCATTTATTTTTATACATATATCCTCAGTTTCAACGAGGAATTTCATGAGATAACTAAAGGCCCAACTATAAAAGCTTATGTCAACATAAGTTATATCAAAAATCCATCGAAAACTTGCTTTTGTTTGCGAAAGCATAGCCATAATGCAATTTTGTTCGCGTATCTACCTGTCAAAATAATATTCTCCATTTAACTTTTTATTTATTTGGGCCGTGTGTCAATTGCGTTAAATTTGATCCCATGGCTAAATTTTGACATTACTGAGGTGAATACAGTTGTCAAAATTTAACCGAGCTCGTATACATTTTAACTAGTGGATACATTTTGACGTTTGTATTAAACTTCTTGCACATTACTGACACCATCGACCTTTTATACCTGGACTGCTATGAGGCAACATCAAGGTGGTTCCATTTATTAAAACAAAAAAAAATCGATACACTAGCGGCAATTTGAAAAGGGCTTAGATTGTTGACAGTAGGTTAAATTTAGTATGTGACTTTCACACGCTCTAATTAACTAACGCTTATCAACCAAAATTGGCTTATTAGCGATATCTATGATAAGGAACTCATACTTTAGATTTTTCCAAAACAATTTGATCAACAATAAACACATTCGACGGTTTCCCAGTTTCAATAATCATGGATTAAAGTGGGGTACACATTATCAAACCTGTTTGATTTCAAACACTCAACAAAAAATTCGTAAACAAAGAAAGTGTTTGTCAAACAGAGAGGAAACATTATCAAAATTGAACAGATTTGTCAAACAGGTTTGATAAGGCTCTTCCAAGCCAATGCGAAACATTCGGCGCGGCGGGGAAACATTCGCCGTTGGCTTGGGAACTTTCATTTATCTCCATGTAAATGAATTTTGACTAGCGAATGTTTCACTTAAAAGGCTCTCCCAAACCAATGCAAAACATTCGGCGCGGCACAATAGGCACTGTTGTCGCTTTTAATCGATGAAACCATCTTCAATGCAACTTTTGTATGAGTATGACGATCGACTAGCAGTCCAGGTATACTAGGTCCATGACTGCCACTGTTTAAAAAGCAATTTCCGCGTTCAAGATTGTATCCAAAGCGATTTGGATAGATTTGTGTTGTATTTCCTTCTGAAAAAGCTATTGCAATAACAAATAAAGGTCTCTGAATATTTTTGGATAGGTTGACATCGTCTCAGATAGGTTCCTTAACGCAAGGAATGTCAATGGGAAATTTATGTTTTAAAAAATCATATTTAATGCAATTGGCACAACGAAAACCCTTCAATTTTATTCACCCCTATAAAAACGGATTAAATTTAACTGGGATCAAATTTAACCAAAATTTTAACGTAATTGACACACGGACTTAGTTATCCATCAAGTACATTAATTTTCTTAGAGTAAGCATAAATGTGATTAAAAAATATGATTTTAAAACATTTTGTTTTTTTTATTTTTTCTCTGTGCTGTAAAATTCAATTAAGCACTGAGCGACTGGAATTGCTCTTGCAACGAAACTGAACGAATCGCACCTGAATTTGCATTTTGGTTTATGAACAGGGATTGTGTGCATAAGTGAGCTTAATTCTAATACAGTTATAGGCCTTAACACCTTAAGCATAGTACGCTGCTGATGCTAAACGAAATTTTCCAGTGGTCTCCAAAAAGACAACGAAATGCTCACCAAAAAAAAAAACAGCAAAGAAATATTTATGGAGAGTTTCAAAATTCAACGAACAAATTAAACAAAAGACATGCTGTAATCAAAGAAACAACAAATAAAAACAAGAACAAACCCAAATATCATTTCTCCGCAAACAAAACGAGAGTGGAGACTTGTCAAAACAATTTCGTTTAATCATCAATTTCGCTGGTCGAACAGCGTACCACATCAGAACGAAAAGCACAACGAAATATTTTCGTTTATGATTTAGTCGTGTCAGTTTTGTATGGGATTTTTCGTTTCACATCAGCAGCGAACTATGCTTTATTCTCAATCTACTGTTCCAACAAAATTTTTTTCCTTCTATTTCTTCAAATCCCGAGGCCAAACAGGGAAGTACTGGCCAGCAAGTTGGCTACATACTTTAACTGTGACGTAGACGGCATGCAACTTGCAAACGAGTTGTTTTCAAGTGTTCTACTGGCCACGTTCAGATTTTACAAAACACATTTTTTATTAAAATTGCTTAGAACTATGGCAAATCGTAATTTGATGACGAAAATGAAAATAAAAACACAAAGTCGCAATCATGTTTCTACATCAACGCAAATGTTCAATGCGACGATGACTCGAAACCACGTCAAATTCTGTCAAGTAGTGCGATCGTCAGCGCAGAATACTCTCAATGCGTCGACGGCTACGTTGACAGACTTTTCTGCCACGTCTAAGTCACATGACTTGATCTTCACCTAAATCAAAACATTCGTATTTTTTTCTTTAATAATAATTCGACTGAAATCGGATTTTGTAGAGGTTTTTTAATACATCATCATCGTAGCCATTTTTCAAAGGAATTTGACAGTTCATAGCTTTACACATAGGTAACAAACTAAATTTTGGCGTACATAAAATATTTCGTTCCAAATGTCACCAAAAAGCTCTAAAATTGCCTTCTTTCCAAGCAAAAAATTAAATCTCAATAAATTCGAATTTTCATGATATTTTTGAATCCGTCTTTATCATAGCCATCCTTCAATTAAATTTGGCAGTTGCTTTTTTTGGAAATGTTTTAATTCTTGGCCCCTTCTCTTACTCCCTTTAAAATTTGTGGCAGACAGAATATGTTATTCCAAAAATGTCACCAAAAACCATCCAGATCGCTTATATACAAGTCTGAAGGAGGCCTTCCCAATTGACTTCGAAAAAGTGAGCCAGTTGACGAACAAGTTGGTCAAGTTTGTATGCGTTGGTAAACAAAAATGGGATTGTATTGGAACTTACTTGCCCGTACTGGCTCGTGTGGCCTTAAGGTAACTAGTGCTGTGCAATTAGGGTTGCATTTAAAAGAACTTATAGGTCATACAGGCATGTAATTAAAATTATTTGTTGTGTACCTTCTGCCGAGGGATGTTTTACAAATTTTTTCTAAAACAATTAACTAATATTTTACCTTACAATTTTCTCTTCCTCAAAAAACAGAGAACTTCAACCAAAATAATTGTACATCTTATCAGAAACATCAAATAACTTTGCAAATAAACAAACAATAATGAAATCAATTACCACATTTCTACATCACAATATTACATGTGTTTTATAAAACGCAATTTCAACATTCTTAGATTTTTTTTCTCTAGAATTGCACTTAAATTTTCCACTTAAATCATTAATTTAAAATATAAGTGACTTTTGATTATAAAAAAAAAATAAAAAAAATTAGTTCGTCATATAGCGACTTATGAGAGCACATTGCGACTTGCGCGCCAGTATTTTTGCTATCAAAATTCAAATATGGTTTTTTAACAACAGTATGTGTTACAAGAAAGTGTACTTGTTTTGTTTCCCTAAGGAATGTACAAGATACACATCTATATCTGATTCGTTTGATACGATTTTTCAGCATCTTTCGAGAACCTAATGCGTGTGTACGTTGCCGAAACGAATTGAAATTCGTCGCTGGTCTTCAACAGGAAGAGAAAATGCTTACAGCTAACCAATTTTGATGATGAGTTTCAATAATTTCAAATGAGTAAAGAAAAATTAAGTTACAAAAATCAATGAAATCCATGCTGTAATGCAGAAAAGAACAAACAAAAACACGAACAAACCCAGACAAATAATTTTGTGCAAACAGAGAGTGGAGAGTTTTCCAAACAATCTGGTTTCTGATATATAATTACCAATTTCGCTGGTCGAAAAGCGTACTGCGCAACGAAAAGTTTAATGAATTTTTTTCATTTATGATTTCCTCATGTGAATTGATGGAAATCAGCGTACAAGGCTTTAAAGTGAACGTGTTTATTCCAAAAGGAGATTGTTTCAAGGTCAAAGTATTAAACCTTGCGAGACATCTTGTTCCATTCCTCAATCCACAAATCGTGGACATTTAAGACTAGTACGCTGCTGATGTGAAACGAAAAATCACATGCACAAATGACATAACGAAATCATAAACGAAAAATTTCGTTGTGCTTTTCGTTCTGTAGTACGCTGTTCGACCAACGAAATTGATCATTATACTAGATCGCTTTGACAAGTATCCACTCTATTTTTGCACAGAAATAATTGACCGGAAAATTAATTGTGTGCGGAAAAATGACATTTGGGTTTGTTCGTGTTTTTATTTGTTGTTACTTTCACTACAGCATGGCTGCTGTTTGATGTGTTCGTTAAATATTGTTTTATTTATTTTCAATTTGTGAAACTTTTCATGAATATTTTTCTGCGGTGTTTTCGTAAACATTTCGTTGTCTTTTTAGGGACCACAGGAAAATGTCGTTTCTTATCAGCATTAGTGTGCATTTCAATCAGAAAAACTGGGCGGTAGGCTGGCCATGACTGACATAATTTTTCCTATTCGCTATAAAAGACCATCAGTAAAAAAAATAACTCATACTGTTTTAATTTTGCCTGATGCGTTTTCTTGATTGCTATAACTTTCCCCTTACTTGTGATTTCTGTTTACGTTTTCCCTTTATTTCCTTAAAAAAATCCTCTCTTGTACGCAAAATGTTGCGATTAGATTTTTCAAGACTTCACATGAGTTGGAAAAAAGAATGGTATCACGTGGTTTTTTCAGATGAAAAAAAGTTTAATTTCGATGACCCTGATGGGTTCAACTTCTATTTTCACGACTTAAGAAAAGAAAAAAGATTTTTAAAGCGCCATCATAGTCGTGAAGGAGGTGTCATGATATGGGGAGCAGTCAGTTATTATGGAACAGTTGAGCTCGAGGTTGTAACATCAAGAATGACAGCAGCTGGGTATAAAGTAATTTTGGAAAGAAATTTTACTAAATTTTCTAACATCTTTGGACCCATAAACTGGACCTACCAACATGATAATGCGCCTATTCACTCAGCGCGCATAATAAAAACATGGATAGAGGAGCAACAAGTGCAGTTGCTTCAATGGCCGCCGTACTCACCTGATCTAAACATCATAGAAAATGTCTGGGGATGGTTAGTACGCAAAGTTTATGAGGGTGGTCGTCAGTTCGAAGACAAAGAAACCTTAATTTCTGCAATCAAATTAGCGTGGAGCGAAATTTCGTTAAATTACATTAAAAAGCTATACGATTCCATGCCGGATCGAATTTACGAAGTAATTAAAAATAAGGTGGAAGTACCCACTACTAAACTTAAACAAAAACTTGTTTCATTCCATTCTAATACCAATTTTAATTTTTGTACCTATTCAGTTGACTCAAAAAAAAACTTCTACTTTGCATAAGTTACACTTTGGAAGTGGTTGAAGGAAAAACTCACGGTTGTTTTTGGATAAAACTTTGAAATTCTGTTATTTATATGTTACGAAAAATTTTACCATCAACAGATGGCATAATAACCATCACTGTTTGGAAAAAATGGATAAAATATATTCAAAAATGTTTGTGCGTATTCAGTTGACGAGGAGTGTATGAGGAAACAAAAAAATCAGAACATTTTTTGGAGTTTTCTTTTATATTGATATATGGTTTAAATGCATACAATTACTTGAAGTTTGAGAAAGAATGTAAATCTCTTCAAATCGTTCGTTTTAGTTTACTCCCCATGCACTTCGTGTCCCTATCCTCCTAAATATGAAAATTTACTGAAAATTCCTTTTCCTCATTGGAGTGCACTTTGCAATCGGAACAACCTAAAGGGGCCCTTAATTTATCGTTTTCATCGCCTGCGAAAGCAATAAAAAAGTCAATTAGGTTTCAAAGATTTCAATACAAAATTAATCGATGTATTTCGAGTTGTGTAAAAAATTAAATGAGTAGAATTACCGTTGCTCGAAAAAGCGATCAACCACGTAAAAGCTATTTAAAAAATGAATCTATTTAAAAGACCTACCGCACACATGAGATTGCGTATGGGACTCGTTTTACTGCGACTGAGCGGGGAGAACTAATAAAATCAAATTGAATTTAGGCTAATGCCAGATGAGACACGACCGTATAAATGGATACATCATGATTTTGATGTGTCTTGTAAAGAATACTGTATTTTGTTTGTACAAACAGAATTTAGACGTCTGTGAAGTTGACAGGGCAACTTTCAGCTAGAGTAGAGGGACCAACGCAGTAATTTGCAGTTTTTTTTTGTTTGCATTTCAATTCCCGATTTTGCAGTTCACTAAATAGAGGATGTAATCGAGTGAACTGCAAACAAATTGAAATTAGCAAGTCAAGTTGTGTATCTCGAGAACCAATCCGGATGGAAAATGCCAAGTTTCTGTTTAGTTTGGGCAAGGTCCTAGTAAGGGAAAATCTAGACGAAGAAAACTTGACAGATACCTGGCAAGCCCATGCTGAATTTCTGTTGCAAAAATTCAGACTAGGGAAACTTTTCAAACACTCGTGAGGCCATCAGTATCATACCACACTTTTCTCTCACTTTCCTTGCCTTTGTTAACCCTTGCTAGACCCTTGCCAGAATCAATGTAAAACTCTTCAGTGCCTTATCGAAAACTAGATTGTTTATCTGCGCGGAAACATGCTAAGGTTCCAAATTTGCAGTTCCACCACCACGTTGCTCTTCATGATATATATCTACATAGTACTAAAGTTTTCACAAATCCATCATCCCTACAAATATTTGAACCCTATACAGCATCGACTAATGATTAAGCCCTCCGAATCCGTCACATTAATTGAAGTTCAACCATGGTTCAGGGTCAAATATTTGATAAAATCAAAATTAAATACTTTAATCCTTGTCAAACTTCAGTTACCCTGAGGCCACACGAGCCAGTACTGACAATCCAGTTGGCTACATAGATTGAATGTCAACTTCGTATACGTGAATATGCTGTGACGTAGGCTGCACGAGTTACATACCTCAGACGACACATGCCTCAACCCAGGTCATCGGCACCAACGGCACCAACAACCATCATCAGCAGTTTCCCACAATTAATTTATAAAAGCATTTCATAAGATCTTATTTCATTTTATTTCATATTTGCAATTCTATTTCACATTTTCCTTAAACGTATTTCTGTTTGTAAAATAGCCGATTCATCATTTGATTGATATAAAAATTGTAATGCATAGCATAAGAGCTTGAGTTTGATAATAAACACAGCACTGAGCTGTTCATAAAACAAAGGTTGATTTTTTTTATTAAGCGCTACACTTCCTACCTTAACTGGCGCAGTCGAACGGAACGAGTTAAGATTATATCGACGGTTAATCGGAAAATCCAACTCGTAAAAGAACTCTAATATAATACAAGTGTATACGGAAGAAAAATTCGAAGGTTCATCGGAAAAATATACCATAGCTAAAAAAAAAAAAAAAAAAAAAAATATAGTCAATCTTTCAACAGTTCAGTGCAAGTGATAAAAACACTGTCGAAGGCAAATCGAAATAAGTGTGACGGGATAACTTTTTTGAGAGCAAATTCGAAGGCAAATCGAAATAAGTGTAACGGGATAACTTTTTTGAGAGCAAATCGAGATAATAAACACTAATATACGAGGAAAATTTTTTTTTTTCTCCGAGAGTGAATCTAAAACGTCAACGAGATAAAAGATAATATTTTTTTTTCGGGAGCAAACCGAATATTGTGAAAATAATATCAGTGCGATACATAGACACTCATCGAGACATCTAAAAGTGCAAACAAAAACCTGGAGGAGCAGCTCAACAGTATGAACAATAAGAAATTTTATATCACGTAAGTCGAAACAACGAATTTCATCCCATGCTCCCATTTAAAATCCCAAAAAATTAAAAATAATCCTTATCCACCTCAAAGGAAAAAGTTAGTCAACTCCAATAATTTAAGCATAGGAATAAATAAAGAATTTAACTTTGAAAATATAAATTTAAATATTGAAAAATCTGAAAGAGATAATTTAACTAAAAACATTAGCAAGCATTTAGATAGTGATAGTGAAACTTATTTAGAAAGTAGAATTAATCTAAACATAAAGAGAACTATAATGTTGAATGGTCAACAAGAAGACCCAGCAGCAGCAGCAGCCGCTGCAGCAGCAGCAGCCGTCGCTGCATCAGCAGCAATAGAACTCATGAACTCACTTAGAGTTCCAGAGATAGTCAAGGACATTCCAACCTTCGATGGAAATCCAAGACTTCTCTTCGATTTTATTAAAAACGTTGAAGAGATATTATCTCTTCTCGAGGGTATCGATGGCACAAATTTGTGCAGGGTCATACTCCGAGCCATAAGGAATAAAATCGTTGGCCCAGCCAACGAAGTCCTCAACGTGTACGGGACAACGTTATCTTGGGTCTCTATTAAAACGAACCTCATAAATCACTATTCGGACAAACGGAACGAAACGTCGCTCATACGCGACCTTCACAATTTAAAACAAAATAGCAAAACCTTAGAAAATTTTTTCAGCGAAGTTATGGAAATACAAGCATCCATGAATAATCATATACAAATTCCTTCCTTAAAAAATGAATCATTTTCCTTTTTCCATTTATTACCCATCCCACTCAAAAGTAAATTACTTCACATTAAACCCTTTTGTATCCTTAACCAAAACGAAATTCAATGTTTTGACAAGAAATGTGAACAAATAGAAAAAACATTCTACTGCAAAGAAGAAACGAGCCAAAACTCTTACATGGAAACAAGCTGCATCGCCAATTTAATGAACAACAAACCGGCACAATGTAAAACTTCAGATGTAACCCAAGAACAACAAATATACCAGCCAGAACCTAACTACATTCTGTTCATAAACAGTCCAGAGACAGAAATAACATCAACTTGTGGCCCCCAGGTTCAAAATCTGAAGGGTACATTTATCATTCACTTCTCAAACTGCAGCGTCAACGTCAACCAAGTGACATACGAAAGCACGAGCAGAGTTTATTATGAAGACGTCCACATTTATCCCACTTCGATCAACAAAATTAACATATCTTCGATCCAAACAATCAACCTCCAATCGCTACAAAACTTCCACTTTGAAAACAAAGAGGCAATACGTTATCTGGAAAGACGCACCAACAAACATATAATCCTTAACTACACCATCATCTCGACAATATCAACGCTAATCGGACTTGTCATCATAATATACCTCACACACCTACATAGAAGGGCCAACCAACCCCAACAACAACACTCAATACTCGATAACAATAGTCAACATACCCCAGCAATAAACCTAATGATAGCTCCGGCTAAAGACGCATACAGCCTCTTCGACCGTAGCTCTCTCCAGGGCGGGAGGAGTTACATACCTCAGACGACACATGCCTCAACCCAGGTCATCGGCACCAACGGCACCAACAACCATCATCAGCAGTTTCCCACAATTAATTTATAAAAGCATTTCATAAGATCTTATTTCATTTTATTTCATATTTGCAATTCTATTTCACATTTTCCTTAAACGTATTTCTGTTTGTAAAATAGCCGATTCATCATTTGATTGATATAAAAATTGTAATGCATAGCATAAGAGTTTGAGTTTGATAATAAACACAGCACTGAGCTGTTCATAAAACAAAGGTTGATTTTTTTTATTAAGCGCTACACTTCCTACCTTAACTCACGCAACTTCAGCTTTTACTAGGATAGCCTATCTAGTTCTGAATACACATTTGTATTGAATTTGCTTTGGCATCGGACTTCGATTTTTTCTTATTTAACAAAAACTGACGTTGAATACTGCTTTACGTCTTGCGATGGTCAACGCATAACACTGCCAATGCGTTGACACTGCCAATGGTTTTTTAATTCATCATCATCGTAGCGACCTGCATCGTGCCTGATCGGGAAACTATTGATTGCTCAGAACTTGGTCTGGGCCAGTAGCGCAACAATCAGTCACGATGAAGTGCTTGTTTTACCTCCTCGTGGTGGTCCCCGGGCAACTATTAATGTATCCCAATATACATAAATAGGCTAAAATTACAAGTGCGAAAAGGCCTAGCTTTCTAGGATAGGTTACGGAGGTTAGCATTCTCCGTAACTGAAATTAACCCGCTACCGAAACCAACACTACGCCTCGGATAATTAATGATAACTCGTTGACGACTTTTGGCTATTGTACCCGGACAAAGATTGGTTTCTGGAATGTGAAGACGCTTCTTGACAATGGAAAAGAAGGTCCTCAGAATGCCAGATTCCTGCAACTAGAGAAGGAATTCATGCGGTATAGGATGTACATCTTAGGGATAAGTGAAGTTAGATGGCTGGGTTCGGGGAAGTTCAAGTCACCAACCCGTAACACTGTACTATTCTATTCCGGAAAAACACCTGGAAGCGCTCGGGAATCTGGCGTTGGATTGCTGCTTTCCAAAACAGCTCTCAAAAGCCTAATTTCCTGGGAGCCTTTAGGTGACAGGATCCTGAAAGCCAGGTTCCGGACTAGAGTACGTCGCGTCACCATCATACAGTGTTACGCCCCAACTTTGCTCTCTTCTGACGAGGAGAAGGAGGCCTTTTATAACCGGCTGAGTGCTGCTTATGATAGCGTTCCACGAGGTGATATAGTTATGGTGATGGGAGACTTAAATGCCAAGGTTGGCAATGACAACACTGGGCTAAGGCATGTCATGGGAAAACATGGTGTTGGTAACCGAAACGACAATGGCGAACGATTTGTCGATTTCTGCAACGCCAACGGCCTTGTTATTGGAGGGACCATGTTCGAGCATAAGACGTGCCACAAAGTCAGTTGGGTGTCGACTGACAGACAAGCAACTTCCAACCAAATTGACCATTTCGCGATCAGCCGGCGTTTTAGAAGCAGTCTCCAGGACGTCCGTAACAGAAGAGGTGCTGACATGGGAATGGCCCGGGACCACCATCTGATGGTTGCTACCGTAAGATTGCGTACAGCTGCAGTTCGGAGATCCCAAGGAAACACTCGAATGCCCAAGTTTAATACAGATAGACTAAAGGATCCTGCAGTGCGCCAACAACTAGGGGACCACCTTTCACAAGGATTGAACGCAATCAGCAGCACGGAAACCACATCCATCGAAAATCATTGGTGTGCTGTGAAAAATGTGTTCATATCCGGTGCTGAAAGTATAGTCGGCCGGGCGCAAGGAAGAAATAGTGCTTGGCTTTCCGACGAAACTTGGGCAAGGATCGAAGAAAGGAAACACCTTAAAGCTCGCATCGCAGCTACCCCAGCAGCAGGGAGAAACGAGCTTGAGTCTACGTACCGCATGAAGATGAGGGAAGTTCACCGTAGTGTGCGACGTGATAAGCGTAACTACATCAACGCACTGGCTACAGAAGCAGAAGAAGCCGCTAGTAGGTGTGACAGTAGGACCGTCTACAGAATTACCAAAGAGCTCACTGGTGTCCAGAGCTCAAAACAACACCTGGTTAAAGACACAAACGGATCCCTGCTAATTTCGGATGAGGACCAGCTCATAAGGTGGAGGGAACACTTTTCTGCGGTTTTAAACCGCGTTTTCGCAAGTGAAGTGAACCCTACTCCCACTGAGCTACCCGAAGTAACAATTTCCCGAATACGCACCGTACCCCCCAGTAAAGAAGAAATTATCACCGCCATCAAAGCACTGAAGAACAACAAAGCGGTTGGACTTGACGGTATTCCTGCAGAGCTCTTAGGAGCAGCCCCAACGACATCGAGCGAGCTACTGCACCCACTTATTAAGAGAGCTTGGGAAGCAGAGAGCTTTCCTGAAGAGTGGAAAAAAGGAATGATTGTCAAGCTCCCAAAGAAAGGAGATCTCACACAGTGCGAAAACTGGAGAGGAATATGCGTTCTGCCTGCAGTAGCCAAGATAATAGCAAGGATAATATTGGACCGAATTAAAGACCACCTCGAAGACACACTCGACGCCGAACAAGCAGGTTTCCGCACTGGATCTTCCTGTGTTGATCACATCAACACCTTGAGGATCATCATCGAACAGTGCGTTGAATATCGATCACCACTTCACCTGCTGTTCATCGATTTTGAAAAGGCGTTCGACAGTGTCAATAGAGAATTTATTTGGCTTGCTTTGCACAGGAGGGGCATCCCAGATAAATTGATTGCTATTATCAAGGCTACATATGATGGATCCAGGTGTCACGTTTTGCACAAAGGTTGGCTGTCAGAGGAGTTTGAAATCCAAAGTGGAGTTAGGCAAGGCTGTATACTGTCACCGATACTGTTCCTGTTGGTGATAAGTGACGTACTGCACGCAGCTTTGTCAAATGGAAATGGGGGAATTCAGTGGACTCTGCAATCTCACCTCAAACATCTGGACTACGCGGACGACGTATGCTTACTCTCTCATAGGATCATGGATCTCCATCAAATGACAACAAGGGTGGAGAGAGAAGCAGAAATCGTAGGGCTTAAGATCAACTCGGCAAAAACTAAAAGGATCAGCCTTGGAACTTCCTCATCAATCCAAGTAAATATTTCTGGACAACCGGTAGAGATGGTAGAGGATTTCCAATATCTTGGGAGTATTATCTCTACGGATGGCGGAACTGAACTGGACGTAAACAGCCGAATCAGAAAAGCAAAGGCTGCGTTCGGAATGCTGTCCAAAATATGGAGAAACAACTCTTTTAGCTTAAAGACCAAGCTACGACTGTTCCGCTCCAATGTTGAATCCGTTCTGCTTTACGGCTGCAGCACTTGGAAAGTCACTGAAATTGTCACTAGAAAGCTGCAAACCTTCGTTAATAGATGTCTACGAAACATCTTGAGGATTTTCTGGCCCAACCGTATCTCCAATGCCGAACTTCATACGAGAACGGGTCAGGAGCCCATAGACTCCATTATACGAAGAAGAAAGTGGCAGTGGATTGGCCATACGCTTCGAAAAGGCGATCGGTGCATTGCATCTCAAGCAATGCAGTGGAACCCGCTCACACAGGAGGGAAGACAAGTGGGCCGGCCTAGAAGTACATGGCGAAGAACGGTCGAACAGGAATCGGCACGACTGGGGAAAAGTTGGAAAGAGCTGAAATATATTTCAAGAAATCGTACACGATGGCGCGTAGGTGTAGTGGAGGCCCTATGTCCCGTAAGGGAAACATCACGGACGTAATAGGTCCGAGGACCTAAGTAAGTAAGTAAGTATCATCGTAGCCATTCTTTAATGAAATTTGACAGTTCATACGTTGACAGATAGGCAAGAAACTTAATTACGTCGTACGAGGAATATTTCGCCTTTTCCCACGCAAAAAATTTAATCTCAAAAAATTCAGATATCTTTAAGTTTTTCAATGCATCATCTCCGTAGCAATCTGACAATTTAATTTGACAGTCTATGGCTTGACAAATCGGTAACAGATTGTTCCAAATGTCACCCGAAATTCCCAAAACTGTCGTTTTCCCCAAGAAAATAATATACTCTCAAAATTATTAAGTTTCGCTGCATTCAGCATTCACTTAAAAAAAAAAACTGCTTCTTGATTTCTTCATGAAGTGTAAAAAAACTTATTGACAGAGTTAAATAACTTTTGAAAAACTCGGCTAAAACTGAAAACTCTGTAAAAACCTGTTTTTCGTTGTTGTACCTAAAATGCAAGTACATAAATCCTGTTCTATTCTGCATGTATTTGTTACGCAATGTGGTAAAAACATTAGAGTATAAAACTTATTCGCTTTCTACATTGAATTTGGGTATAGTGAGTTAGCCTAGTATGTAGCGCATTGGACTAAGAAACAAAAGATCGCGGGATCTAGTCCCACATAAAACAACTTTTTTTCTTTTTGTTTGACTGACGATGCAAATGGGTTCATAATCGCCAAGGCCCTTGTTGTAGCCTTTGATAAGCCTTGCTAGACAGAATTTATGGAAAACTCTCTAGTGCCTTGTTGAAAACTAGATTGTTTTTCTGAGCGGGATATTTTTGAAGGAAGGTGTATCAATGTACTTTTAAATCCACGTTGAAACAGTAGATTATTTTCTGTTGAATGAAATCAAGAGATTGAAGATAAGAAAGATTTTGGTTTTTGTTGAAAAAAAAGCACAAAAAAACGTTTAAGAACTTATTCCCTAACTTTAACTTAGTTTAAATTAACTCTGTGCTCGGACTAAGCCTTTCAATAAATAATTCTCTACCTATACTCCTTTTTAGAATGCATATAAAATTTCATTAAAATCCATTCAGTGGTTTAGGTTTATGTCTACTGGATTTAGACTTTTTACTATTAAAACAGACTGCGGCATCGTTGTTGTAGATACTCGTAAAAGAATATTAGCTCTTAAATATTACACTAAAGGAACAATTAGAAAAAAAAAACATTAATTCCATGCTTCTGTTAATTTAAAATTAAAATTGAAAAAAAAAACACACAAATCTTACAAAACACACACAATTGCATCGCATCGGCAGGGCAGCATACAAAAAATCCAAGGATTGCCAGGCGTAGCTTTTTGGATTTTATAAAGAAATGAGTTTGACAAACTTACATACAATATCCCAGTTTTCGACAAAATATTCCCAAATAGACATGGTACCTTTAAATTGTGTTAAAGCATCTTCATAACCACCTAATGGTGCTATTACTGATGCTGTTGATGTTGTTGCTCCACCTCCTTGTTGTTGTTTTGACTTTTTTGCCGGACTCGTTTCATATAATTGTTGATCATGATGATGATTATTATGATGATTGTTATTATTATTATTATTTCCAGGTGAAACAGAAGAGATTCGTTGTTGTTGTTGATAATGATGATGATATCGACTACTAACACCAACTACACCACTACCGCCATTACCTTTTGTTGGTGGCGATGATGATGGTTCATAGAGTGCTTCTCTTGGATCAAATCCAAGACGATCTTTATAATATGACTGAGTTGTCATTTTTTTATTTTATTTCAAAGTTACAATGGCACTCGTATTTTTTCCCCCTTTTTACTTGTTTCAATTTTATTTTTTGTTTGTGTTTTATAATACTTTGTCAACAAACTATCACAATTATTATGAGTGTTTTATTTACTTTTTATTATTTTTGATTTTTTTTTTTTTTCGTTGTAATCAAAAAAATAAACAAACACTTTGAAATGGCACCTTTTACAATTATTTCTCTTTTTTGTATCTCAGAAATACATTTTAATCATTTTTCTTTGTATCTTTTTCTGTTCTCACTCATGATAGATAAACTCACTCAAAATCAACACAAATGCAAAAAATCGTTATTGGCACTATAATAGAAAATTTATGTTAAAACAAGACAAACAAAAAGTATAAAAATCAACACTAGAACAACAACAAAAAAATTGTTTTCATATTTTTTTTTTATATTTCGCGCATTCAGTCATTTAAGGGTGGGTTCTGATTATGTTAAAAAAAATGTGTATCATCTGTAAGCTTTAAATTACATCAGGTTAACACAAAAGTTTGAAGAGAATTTAATAAACAAAACAAATCATTTCAAGTGATAATAAAAACAAAATAGGAGAAGGTAGTAGAATAACGAAGAAACCGTGATTTTAAATAGTAAAATATTCAAGGAATTTTTTTTTTTTTTACAATAAAAACTTGGCATAACGCCATATAGGCTCTCTTATGCCGGTTTCCAATCATATAAGATCCCCATATAAACTACGAAACTATAAAAAGTGGTGTAGGGAAGATATTTCACAAAAAAAAAAAAAAAAAAAAAAATGCAAATTTATTCGTCATGAATTTTTACAAACAAAAATAAACTTTTAAGAACAAAAATATGCACGGCTGGGTCGGACGAACTTGCTCTCGAAGCTTACAACTAAAATGTTTCATAGACTTTGACGGTGTAGCTATATAGTTATGGTTTGATAATATTTTTATATCGTTAACGAGAAAATAACTCGGCTGGAAAAATGCCAAGTTTCTAGTCTAGTCTGAGCAAAACCCTAGCAAGTTTTCAGTAAGGAAAATCTTAACTAGGAAAACTTGTCAGATACTTGGCAAGCCCTTGCTGGATTTCAGAACCAACAATTTAAATGAGGTAAAATTTTGAAACACTCGTGAGGACCTCTCTAGTAAAAACTTGTTGGACATGTTTCAGTAACCCATCAGGAATATCCCTTGTACACCAAAAACAAAAATTTTATAAGCACCATGCAATTTCGACACGGACTTCAGTTAGTCAGATCAGAACAGAACAGAATAGCACAGATTTGTGAGAAACGTCAGGCATGTTAGAACAGAAAACCTAAGAAGCAAGTAGGTACATAAAAACCTGTTCTATTATGTATTTAAAGGGTTTTCCTATAGGGACGGGTTGATTTTGACAGCTCATGGCGGCCATATTGTTTTTAAAGAAAAATCATTATGGTAAGTTATAGCGTCGAGAAACACGTGCAAATGATGTTTTGGAGTAGTTGGAAGTTGATCCCAATTTTTGGTCGAAAAAATATCTTTAGCGATGAGGCCCATTTTTGGATGAATAGGTGAACAGTCAAAATTTCCGGATTTGGGACTACACTTATCCACCCGAGATTCACGAGGTGCCAATGCATCCAAGTAAAGTTACTGTTTGGTGTGGATTTTGGGCTGGAGGCGTCGCCGTCGTCGGTCCGTACTTCTTCGAAAATGATGCTGGCCAGGCCATCACCGTCAACGGCGATGGCTATAGGTCGATGATCACCAACTTAATGTGGGCTGAATTGGATGATATGGACACCGAAGACATATGGTTTCAACAGGATGGCGCTACGTGCCACACAGCTCAAGACACAATCGATATTCTGTACGAGCAGTTTCATGGTATGGTTATCTCGTGCCGAGGCTACGTGAATTGGCCACCAAGATCGTGTGATTTGACCCCTTTGGACTTTTTCTTGTGGTGCTTTCTTAAGTCGCAGGTCTATGCGAAAGCCGCTTACCACCGCGGCCCTCAAAGACAACATAATCGATGCCATCGGTCAAATTCAGCCTGATTTATGCGCCAAAGTCATCGAAAACTGGACCTTTCGAATCCGCGCCACCCAGCGAAGCCGCGGCGGCCATTTAAACGATGTTATATTTCACACATAATGCCATTGACAGGGCTATCAAATAAAGATAAAACCTTATTGATATCTCATATACAACTTGTTGTATTCGATTTTAAAATCGACCCGCCCATAATGGAAAACCTTTTATCTGTTATGTAATAATATGGTATGAAACATTAGAGTGTGAAATTTATTCACTTTCAACATTTAATTTTTGCCTAGCGAGATAGCCCAGTGATTAGCGCATTAGACTGACCAAGTCGCAATTAATCCAACTTATTTTTGTTTGCCTGGCGAGGCAAACGGGTCCATAATCACCAAGGCACTTGTTGTAGCAATTACTAACCCTTGCTAGCCCCTTGTCAGAATCTTTGTAAAACTCTCTAGTGCCTGGTCGAAAACTAGATTGTTTTTCGGCGCGGTAAATCGTGGAAGTTTATTTCCAAAAAATTCGCGCTCTGTTCGCCAGCCTTGTAGAGCACTTCGTCAAGTTGACGGTGCATATAATCGTCTATCTGAGCAGCTAATACGCTATACCATGGATCGATATTCGATTTATGACCACATTTAATCTTTTGAAAAACATTCATCCAAATCCAGCCCATACTGTGCGTACAGAAGAAGCTATCGCCGATGTAAACGTGAATGGAACAGAGGACCCGAATTTATCGATCCGACGCCGCTGCCGCCGGCCGTCCAACTCGGTGCCTGTCCGTCTACTACTTGAAAAATTCTGAGGAAAGATCTTATGACCTAAAATCCATATAAGATCCAACTGGTGGAAGAATTTAAGCCAGCGGACCATTAATTGCATCTTATATTCGATGAATGGGCTAGGAATCATCTGGAAGTAGAACCAGATTTGTATCGTCAAAAGATCTTCTGCGATGAGGCTCATTTCTCTAGACGGGGGGCACAATAGATTTCAAGGTCGCAGTGCAATAACCCTCTTTTTACTATTCATTCATTTGAGGCTCATTTCTGACTTAACGGGTACGTAAACGAGCAGAATTGTCATCAGACTCTCAAAACTGTATTGCATCCCCAAAAAAACACTCTTTGCTGCGATGTACATGCCGAAGGCGTCATCGGCTCATTTGTTTTTAAATCCGAAAACGGTGTCAAAATATCAAACGCTACAAGCAATTGATTCGTGATTTTTTTTTATTTTTCATAACATTGGAAAGGATTTGGAAGAGAAATATGGGTCCAACAAGATGGCGCAACATGCCATACAGCGCATGCAACCATCACTTTGTTTAACCTGCGAATTGGCCACCTCGTTCGTTTGATTTGACAACTTTGCACTACTTTTTGTAGGGGTACGTTAAAACTCTAGTCTATGCTGATAAACCAACATAGATTGACCATTATGAAGCCAACATTTGACGCACTATTGACGAAATAAGACCGGGTAGGGTACGCTCCAAAAAAAATGGCCTAAAACTATATCGACATGATGAAGTTCATAAGCCGCAGTCGCGGAGGCCATACGCCAGAAATTATTTTTAAACATTAAATGCCATGAAATTAGTTAGCTAATAAAGTCAAAATGTTGGTCATTCCATTGAATTTGTTGTTTTATCTGAAAAAAAAAAAAGTTCTATGCCTCTAAAAAAAAACCCGATATAAAAAAAGGCAATTTTTGTTCAAAAAGATCCACAACTTTACTTCCACTACGAGAGTTTTTTTTTTTTTTTTTTTTGTTTGTGAAAACGTGGTATGCAGTATGTTTAGAACTATTCTAGAAATTACATATACGGAGTTTAATCAAAATCGTTAGTGTCGTTTTCGAGAAAACTTGTTAAAACCGAAATCGTTGTACGGCAGCTACACGTTCTAGATGACCTTAAACAAAAATTCGAATTTCCCCTTTAGGGAATCACATAAAAATAAAGGTTTTTCGAATAAGAGGTGCTTTCACTTTTGAAGCTGTAATTATTTGACATTTGACAAGTAGAAACTACGCCATTTAAAAAGTGGAACGATACACGCTTCGACAACGCATTGAAATTATTAAAATTCACAATAAAAAAATTCATTAAAATGATCCATAATTTCATTGAAAAATTATCTTGACTGATGAGGCCCTTTTCCACCTCGGTGGCTACGTCAACAAGTAAAATAGTCGCATCTTGGGCTAGGAAAACCCGAGATTTATTGTTGAAAAGCCTCTTCATCCTCAACGAGTAACTGTTTGGTGCGGTTTATGGTACGGCGGGGTCATTGGACCTTACTCTTTCGAAAATGAGGCTGGAGCAACAGCTACGGTGAATGGATTGCGCTATCGAGAGATAATTAATAATTTTTGTATGGCCGGAATTGGATGGTATTGATCTGGACAACGTTTACTCTCAACAAGACGGCGGCGCGCGCTACGTGCCACACAAGCAACGAAACCATCGATCTTTTACAAGAAAAGTTTCCGGACCGTATTATCTCTCGAAGAGGTAATCACAATTGGCCACCGAGATCTTCTAATTTAACACCTTGCGACTTCTTCTTTTGGAGCCATGTGAAATATAAGGTCTATGCCAACAGCCCAGCGTCGGTCGATTGAAGACCTCAAAGATGGGGAATTCGTAAAGCTATTGAGGGCATACAGCAGCCACTTTGTGATTTGGTGATGGAAAATTTCATGAAAAGGATATTGTTGTGTAAGCGTAGCCGTGGCGGCTATTTGGCTGATATTGTTTTCCATTATTAATGGCATACTTTCTTCTTTACATTGAAATAAACATCCGATAATTTATCTCAAAAAATTGCATTTTTCTTTGAATGTCAAAATAACACCTCTTATTGGAAAACCCTATACTTCAGACCAACTGTGAAGCAAATCCGTCTAACCGTTTAGGCCTCAGCTCAATGAACATAAGGACACACCGACCGACGACGGATGCACAGAAAAACGGACGCACAGTCGCATAGACAAATTGACCGACACGTCTTGACGAAAATCACTTTCTTGGATTAAAACACGGATTTTTTGACACGGAACCAATACTTTGCCCTTTGCAAGTAAAAAGACGATTTTTTTAAATTTTTAAATGTATACCGAACGATGACACCTTCCTCTGCGCGAAGGGTTATTGAACTATTTAATGCGTGTGGAAGAAGAAAACAAGACGGCACGCATTCATTCTGTCATAAAAGCAAAATTTTATATGTGCGGCACTCGGCGGCACAGGGAGCTAGCTAGCGCGCGCGCCTATACCTACTACCTACTACTTTATTTTTGGATCTAAATTTATATATTAATGCAACAGCAGCCGCAAGAACAACCCACTCGACAAATCAAAATTTGTAGAAATAAAAAAGTCGCCAAGTGTGCCTGTGCATGTGCATTGCTGCACATATCATCCGTCGCGGTCGTGTGTACGTCTTTATTGCACAAAGCACCACCATAACACTCCTTCGCCATAACACAAAATGGTATATTCTTGTTCCTGAGAATTTAACTATTAAAATGAATATGCCTTCTTCAATTACAATAAGAACCATTAAATTCAATTCAAGAATTATACAAAATCAAAAAACACACACACACTACGGACACATAAATCACACCCAGTAAACTAAAATTATAATCAATTTACATTTTGAGGCAAATGCACTTTGCGCACAATAAAAACGTATGTAATTGAATTTTGTAAAGGAAATAACCTTTAAATTGAAGAAGGACCAATTCAGAAAATTAACAAGAAATTGTAGTTGTTGTTGTTTATTGCCATCAAGCACACTTGGTAGTAAAAAAGAAATACACCACAAAAAAAAAAAGAACAAACAATCAATTATCATATGAATGGTAATATCACAGGGGAGAAGGGAAGAGAACATTGTGGTGTGTTTATTTATTTTCACATTTCCGATAAAAAAAAAAAAAAAAAAACAACAACAAAACGTCTGACTAAGCTTAATTTTTTTTTATTTCTAACCTTTAAAAATTGGTACAGAAAAAGATACTCATTTTAACTACTTTTCTTTTTGTATTCGATTTAACTATATTGTTACGTTTTTTTTTTTTTTTTTTTTTTTTTTTGTATTCAAGTCCTAATCAAGGCCGTTATAACAAAAACACAAAACAAAACGTCAACAGTTTGATTAGAGGAGCAATACGACTTTAAAAATGACAGTTAGTCTAGTTTTTTTAATTACTATTTATTTGGATATGTAAATTCCAGATTTTCTTGAATATTTTTATACGTAAAAAAAGGTCGTCAACGGAGGGGAGGTGTAGTTATAGGCAGAGAGGTAGGTAGGTATGTTATTATCACGAGAAGTATAAATTTTATTTAAACAAAAAAAAAAAAAAACTACATGAAGAATTTTTTTTTATAAATTCTTAAGGTAAATTATTGTTCTTCCATTCAGATAGATAGATACATGTGGCACACACAATGAATACACAGAGAGATACCACAAAAATTTGTACGTTGTTTTATGCCAACTAAACAGGTTGCTGAATGCGTTTTCACTGAATTTTTATTTTATTTTATTCATTTTTTTGGTGAAAAAGTTATTTTTTTTTTTTGTTGTTTGAAATTTCCGAACACACTTTATGGACAATTTTATGATAAAAATCAATTTTTCTAAACATCCGTTAAATAGTTGTTGAGAAGAATTAATTTTTATTTAGTATTAAATATTTAAATTTTAATTTTACAAAATAGTGCAAGAGAAGTGGCTGTTCTTTGAAAATAAAAATTAAAAAGAGAACCGCTCGGTATCGAATTTATAATGGAACTAAACATAACAAAGTGTCTTAATTCAAGAAAAACCCAAGTCGTTCACAATACACCTAAGAACTCTCACACATACACTATCACAAAAGAAAAAAAAAAAGAAAAACCAGTACCAGATATAAAAATCAACAATTTTACACATTCACAAAAAAGGGGGCCTAAGTCACTTCACTATACAAAATACAATACTTGAACTAGAGCTGGCTGATGCGCTAGCAAAAGCAATAATAAGCAAAAAAGTAGCAAGTGTGTTTGTCGAGTGTATAGTGGAGGATTGTGGATAGATTGGATAAATATACAGACAGACATATTGTTAGTTTGGTTTTGGTATGGAGAAACCATAAGAAACCAAATGTGAATGAATGGCCTATAAGGTTGGTTCTGGTTGTATAGTTTGGTGAAGAGAGAGGTAGAGAGCGGTATTAGATATTATAGTAGTGTACCCACTAGAGTTTTAGAGCTAATCCGAACCGAATATCATAAATTGAATAGGTACACTTTTTGTATGCGATATAGGTAGGTAGGTATAATAGTTGTGTTGTGTTCCTAGCAGTGAACGCGAAGGTTGTTTCGCAGAAACATACACAAAAAAAAAAAACAACAACAATAAACTATCATCTCAGGAGCAACTTTGCAAATGATTGTGATTTTTTTTTTTTTTTTTTCAGATACAATCTTCTAGCAGAGCGAAATTGATCAGAACAGGTATGTGCTGCGCAGAGTACTTATACAGGGTGTTCTCCCAACATCATCGAGGCAGATGAAAACCATGGGTTCCTGAGGTGATTTTAAGTAGGACTGCCCACGAGACGAGACCCTGATAGACTTTTGTAAGTCTCGTCTCGGTCTCGTTAAAATCGAAAATCTTCAATCTCGTGTCGGTCTCGTATAATTTAGTCCCGTCCCGGTCTCGTCTCCGAAAACTACGATTTCCGGACAACCTGTTGACTATTGGAACAAAATATTTTCGATTATACTTTGAATATCTGCAGAAGAAAATAAATATTTAACTGAAATTGGATCTTTTAATTTATATGATAAATTTCGGTCCAAATATACAGTCTCGTCTCGGTCTCGTCTCGGTTGCTTTAAAAGCAGTCTCGTGTCGTCGAGACTTTTCTCGTCTCGTGGCCAGTCCTAATTTTAAGTCGAAAAACTTATTAGGTAATTTTGTTCGTCTCCTTTTCGACTAATAATGGTTTGGTCTCGTTTTTGTTTATAACTGGCTTTAACGTTATTTGTCTTTATAAGTACAAGCTGACCCAGCGAACTTCATTCCGCCTTAATTCGGTAATGTAATGAAAAGAGTATCCGCCTGGAAAAAATTCTGTCTAGTTTGGACAAGGCTCTAGTAAGTTTTCAGTAGGGATAATCTAGACGGGGACAACTTGTGAGATACTTGGCAAGCCCTTGCTGAATTTCAGCACCAAAAATTTAGACGACGGACGATGGGAACTTTTCAAACACTCGTGAAGCCCTCTCTAGTAAAAGATTGAAATTGAATTGCTTCGGAACCCCATTAGGAATGTCTCTTGTACACCAAAAACAGACATTTTATAAGCGCCATGCAATTTCAGTATCGTGCGACACTTTTTTCTCTCTTTCTTTCTTTTGTTTTCTTTTTCATATCAGAACAGCACATATTTGTGAAAAACGTCAGACAAGTTAAAACTGAAAACCTGTTCTATTAAGTTGTTCTACCTTCAAGATTAATGTCACAAACATCCAGCTATTGTCCTTGCGACTTATTAATTCTCCTAGTGAAAGCAAGACGCAGGGCAAACCGCTCGGAATAAGCGGATTCAGTGCAATGAAAACATCTTCGCCTTTGAATGTTCGCTTCAAAACCGTAGCTTAAATGATATTTTTTGAGATTCTTCACAATCGAACGCGTTCCCTTAAACAGTTTGGGTACATTAACTTCAAATTGTGTGGGAGCAAGCTCAGAATATCTAAAGAAATCAAAAATTCCGTGGGATAGTTTGTGGCTTCGTTTTCATCCATGAAGTGGTCGATGGATTTGTATGAATGTAACTCATTGGTGATGGTGATTTGATTTTGAATGACGAAATTCAAATGATCGACTTTCTTGATTTTCGCAGCCGAAATCGCTCGTGCACTCAGCCAATTATGCTCAACATATTTCTAAGCGATATTCGATACCAGTGCCGTGATAAATTGGCAAGAAATCGGGGGAAATTCAATCAAGACGGTGACTAAGTCGACTGAAATCATGCCATATGCCATTGTCTAACACCACCAATTGCCTGAAGAACTCTGCAGCGGACTGGTTATTTCTTAAAGCAACCCGTATGTTCGTATTCAATGTCATAATTTCTTCACATATCACCATCCATAAAGCAGACGCCTTCAACGTCCGATAAGGGTCTCCAATTTCCGTTTGTGAGCCATCGTACACTCGTTCTAGATGAAATTACATTGCTGCAAAACTTTCGCCATAGCATACTTCTCTAAAATGTTGCATGTTTGTTCTCCATCCAATTGCAGACTCAATAGCAATTTAAATGCAGAATGGATCGACTTCCTTCCAACAAGGTAGTTGCAATCCCATAAGAGGCGGGTATTAGTGCAATCTCAGATCTCGTACGGATCGTAGAAAAAATCAGTGAAATCAGGAATATTTTTTCTGGGCGGGGCGCATCCAGAATGTAAATGACACTAATTCCGTTATCAACTGCTTGCAACAATATTCATCGTACGCTTGCTTTTTTTATTGATTCAACATTGCCACATTTCTTCGAACATCTAGTCTTAGGCCCTCATTATGAATAGCGAATCAAAAGTTCGCTTAAAGTCGAACGATTTAGCAAATTTCACTTATCACGGTATTATCGTAAGCGAACTTGCAGATTCGCTTCAGAAATCAATGCTGCCAACAGTTTTCCTATGAATTTACAAATGTTAAACGTCAAATGGTCAGACTTTTTATTTCTGTTTGTGAATTGTGATTATTTATTTGTAAAAAAGAAAATAATATTCGAATGGATCATCACTTACATATTTATTTTGTATAAAATGGCTGGCTAAATTTTCCAATAAATTTAAAATAATTTTATTATTCGGTAATACTTGTATAATGTGTGTGTGTACAGTGAAGATTACAAAATAAAATTTCTTGTCCTTAAATGTTTCCAAAACGTACTTCCAGATTATTTGCATTTGCATTTTGCAATTGTTTGACCAATTTCATTATCTATGCCGGTTCATATTTCTTCTTTTTCTAAGTTTATGTTCTATCTTCGCATATAGCAAGGACGCATTTGTGTTTTTTAAATGGAATGATAAAATTTCCACATTCATTTCCGTGCCCTTCCTCAAATCAAATGGCTTTTTGCAAGTTAAGGAAAATGAGATGTCAAATTTATCTTCGAATAGACGGATGTGAGCAGGCGAGCTAAATTTTTTTTTTGCTCAGTATTTTTACAGTGAGACCTTGAGATTCTGAACTTGCCTACAATTCGACCATTTATTCGACGCGGTACGACCTACAAAGTTGGAAATCGACTGCCATTTGTCATAAAATACATATCAATTTATTTATTTTTTAATTTTTGCCTAAAATAAACAATAACAAAAAATTAAAAGGTCTTTAACTTTTAATTCGATACTGTTATCACATAGAATTTTAGTTCGATAAGTTTTGACTCTTTTAGCGAACAGATTAGCGAAAGTTCGCTATTTGTAATACAGTGATAATCAAATTCGCTAAAGTTTTGACATTTGAAGCGAACTTAATTTTAGCGAATCGCTATTCTTAATACGAAATTAGCGAATTCGCAAAGTTCTAAGTTCGATTCGCTATTCATAATGAGGGCCTTAATGCGACTCGATCGTAATCCATTTCTCGCTCCAATTCTCGATTAAATGCGAAGAAATGAGTAGTAAAAAACGGAACTTTCCGGATTTCTTATTTCCTGGAAATATCCCGGATATTCCTCCATTGTGTGCAATGTGCACCTACAGCGCCACCTGTTGAAAATTTTCTAACATTTCTTTTTTCATAAACCTTCGCGTAGTAATTTCAAACAAACTCGAAGAAGGAAGTTTAGAATTTGGTCCACTTGTTTTCAAGTTTTAAGCATCCGCACAAACCCCGATCAAGTTAATGAAACGAGACCAAAAATTATAAAAACCGTTATACGTCGAAAATGGAGCGAAAATGAGAAAATTAGCTCTTAAGTTTTTCGACTTTAAATCACGTCGACGTTGGAACACCCTGTATATGCATAAAGGTAAAAATTCAACTACAATCTTATTTCTTGAACATACATACAAATAAACAATACACTGCACACTGATGGGAACCTTTTGCACCTACTTAACTATCTTTTACCTCTTCTCTACCTTTCATACAAAAAAAAAATCTCACACACACACTCTAACAAAACATAAGAAATTGTATCTTTTTTGAATGGGTCCGAGAGCGGTATATTTTATCTTCAACTTCAACTACTTGTTCATCATCGCAGTGTCGACTGTCGTCGATTCGGGAAATTCAACTTCCAACAATATCAACTTTTGGTGGAATTCAGCACGAATTTTTTTTTTGCAAATTTAGCTGAGACGACCTGCCGACGACGCACGGGACGGACGAGAGAAAGACCAATAAGTTAAGTAGGTAGAGGAGGTACATATTATAGAGGTTGAGGATGTTTGGGGGTTAATAATAACGTGTGTTGTAGGTGGTTTTTTTTACTTGTTTTGTTTTTTGTAAAGGTTGCACAAAGTGACGTCACATAGGAATTATAAGTTTTTCAACCACCAACCGACCGACTCAAAAATGATGTCATCTTGAATATAATTTAAAAAGTGTATAGTGTTGTGTTGTGTTGTGTTGTATAGTTTACCTAATCGTTTATAGAAATCAGAAGCAAAGTACAAGTTCTAATTAGGTTGTTATAACTGGAGATACTGATATTACGGCGAGCGGCATTCATTATAGTTAGAAAATTAAAAAAAAAAAAAAACACAAAACACAAAACAGTTAATGGTTTTGTTTTAATTTTTCCTTATTGTTTTCATTTGGCTTTTTGTCTTTTAATTAAAAAAGAGTATAACAGTAAATTAATTGATTTTTAATCGATTTGAAGCATCTGAAGTTGGGTGACAAAAAAAATTCTTAAACATGTTAGATGGACTTTTAATTTATAAAAATAAGCAATATCAGTATCTTAACGTTTGTTATTTTAGGAACATAATAATTTGTTTTGTTTTAGATTTGTTGTAAGATTTGACTTGGGAACTAAAAACTTAAATTCTAGATGAATTCTGCAATACCTTTGTTACTAGCTGACCCTTTCAAACGTTGCTTTGTTTTATTATTTTTTTTTAATAGTCGCCGATTTTTTTTATAATTCCTGTATAATATTGGCAAAAGATAATTAAATTTAAGCAATCAATCTCTTTTGGAAATTCAAATCAACTTTGTTAACTGGCTTTTTGCAAAAAATCAACCAGAATTCTTTAGAGTATCGGATAGCTTTTTTCAAAATAATTCAACAGGGATGTTGCAAGGTTAATGTAGTAGTCATATTCACCTACTAGAATTTAAAAATAGCTGAGTTGTTTTAAAAAAATAAAACACAAATTTTTGTCAATTTTTTGACTAGCGTTAGATTTAAAGTTCACCTTTATGAACACCTTTATGAGAAAAAAAAATTATGAATTTAAAAAATACGTATTTGACATGTTTATCCTGCAGATTGCAGTGGAATTTCCCTGTTAATAAACACCAATCAAAAATCAATTATCATTAATGAGTAAATTAAGTGCAAAATCTTGTCAATAAAACGAAATTCAAGTTAATTAGCTAATTCTCTAAAGAAGGTACATTAAATAGAGTACCAAGAGTAAGAAGCTGGGATTTATTTCGCTAGATTCAAAGGTTCTTTTAAATAAATCATTATTTTATAAACAGTTATATTTTTCTTATTAAATAATAAGAGCTCAACATATCCGTTTTTATCTCAAGCGATAGGTTTGGTGAAGACATTTTATTTAAAAAAACGCATTTTTCACATGATTTGTTTTGTTTAAAATCGCTACAAAAGTTACTTAAAAAAAAAATAAAATAAATATTATGACGATACTTTACGATAATTAAGGGTTCCAAGTATGTGTACAAAAATTAGCGCCAAATTAAATGTCTTAACTTTGACCACAGCATCGACGCAAAAACTTCGCAATGCACTCAATTTACATATCACATCTCATGCCGAACCTATCACACCAATTTGAATCGGGTTTCGATATGTTATTTTGTTTTTCTCTAGAGTACTTGGGTCTACATTTATAGTAGAATTTGACCACATTTTAGCTGTCAGTTTAGCACCTAAAAACTACTCTGTTTTTGACAGCTTTTTTCCGACTTCAATGCTTTATAGCAACAAAAATATAATATTTGAAAATTGGATGTAAATATCATCTTGTGGAGAATTTTATAACAAACAAACTTTGCATTGATGTTTTTTCCTAAGATACATATTTCCAAAGTTATATAGAAAAATAACTAAAAACAGGGAGTGAATTATGCACTTTCATGCACGTTTTGATTTTTCCTGCAAATAGCACACCTTTTTTTAGAGGGGGCAACCTCATATTCTCGTTGTTTATATTATTTTTGATCGAATCGCACATAAATCTAAGATACAATAAGTAACATCCATGCCAAAAAAAATCTAATTTGCCTGGACTACCTTCCGAGTTGAAGTAAGATGATTCTCTCCGATGTTCTGAGTATGTTTGTCCCGTGCATTCTAAATGCCACCACCAAACCACAACCTCAACTATCGCATTGCATTGAAAACTTCACAATTCAATGAGTAGGACACGATTTCTTGATAGGATTTCGTACGACAGTAAAACCCGCTTAAGAGAAAAACCCGCTTATCTGAAACACTTTTTTCATCCCCGAGTAATTGTCGACCAATTACCTTTAAAACACTCCGCTTAAACCAAACTCGCTTAAGTGAAAAACCCGGATAACTGAAACATATTTTTAGTTAAATTTTATATTTTTCATCGAAAAAAACTCTCTTAAGTTAAAAAATAATGATAATGAACTAGAGCTAATAAAATAATTGTTGGCTATTGAAACTATTTCATTTAAATACAATTGTTTCTAGCTAAAAATCTCCGATTTGTGGTATTTTTTCCGCTTAAGTCAAACTTTTTTTCACTTATCCGGACTCCGCTTAAGTGAATTGTTTTTCACTTAAGCGGGGTTGGTTTAAGTGAAAACCCCGCTTAAGTGATAGAAACACTGTGACATTTTGCCATTTCTCTTAAGCGGGTTTTACTGTACAAGTAAAAATCTGATTTCATGATAGGATTTCGTACTACAAGTACAAATCTGATGACTCTTCAATGTGTAAAAAACAAAAATAATCGCAGCTGTTCTTTTAAGTAATGGATTTTCTAATATTGAAACCGAACAATCGACAAAAAATTATGATTTTTTTTTTTTTTTTAAGTTTCCCCCTTTAAACGACTGAATCTAAATTCACGACATGAACGAACTTGCTCATTTTTGAATCAACCCTCAAAACACCAAAAAGAATGGAAACAATCAAAACTAACCCACATCACAAATCGACATTATTAATAAATTGTTGGTCGGTCGATCTGTGAACGAAAACGTCAAACCTTCTAAAAATATTTTAAGTTTTAGAATGGAATTTAATTTTAACAGTTTCTTAAACGTAACCAATACTTGCCCTATTCATATTTAAAAAAAAAAAAAAAATAAATCGGGTGGCACAACGGCTCATGAAGAACCAGGGCCTAGTGACTAACAACTCGTAACCATTCCTGTGTGCGCCTTTCGACAGGAATGGAAGGGACCTACAATTGTATGCCGAATCCGAACGGCTAGACGAGAAGCACTTATTCGTGACAAGTGATACTCTTGGAGGATATGTCAATTCCTCGCAAGAGGCAGTAGCACTGAAAAAAAACTTTTTAGTTTTTTAGGTGGACGAGGCTGGGAAGCGATCCCAGACCTCCAGCGTGACAGTCGAACGCACTAACCATTACGCTACGGGCTACTACCCTATTCCTATTTAAGTTGTTTAATTCGTACTAGAGTTTACTTCAAAAAATATCAAACTCTTTAAAACATATTTTAAAGGGAATGAAAATAAGAATATTTAATTAGAGCAGAAAACAAGTTTATTTCTTAAAAAAAAAAAAGTAAACTAGAACATTTGTCATTGAATTTTTGTGCAAATGTATAGGAATGTTGTTGAGGTATATTTTGTCACTATCAGTATATATTGTATT
Organism: Melangyna quadrimaculata; assembly: GCA_949320155.1. Taxonomy (NCBI): domain Eukaryota; kingdom Metazoa; phylum Arthropoda; class Insecta; order Diptera; family Syrphidae; genus Melangyna; species Melangyna quadrimaculata. The sequence continues at coordinate 61,201,103 of OX439483.1, read as the reverse complement.
ACCTTTATAGTATGCTAACAAAACCCTAAAAACCTTCGAGGTAACATTTGTTCAAGTGTAAATGGAGAAAAAAACCAACCATCTGTCGTTCGAGGAGATAGAGAGCACGAAAAAAACACGAATATATATTGACTCAGAACCATGAGAAATGTCATCAAAATCGAATGAGAATTTAATATTATGATTATCATCCCTTAAAAGGTTAAGCATAAAAATGTCATACATAGATATACGAAAAAAAAAATATCTTTAAGATGGAAATTGCGTATTAGATAACATGATCTTTCTAAAGATTTCCAGATCTAAGGTGAAGGTAATGCCATCAGGGTGGTATTCTAATCTCAATGTAGTATAGGAACCTTCGAGCTGTGACATAAGTAAAATTTACATTTCAGCTAAAATTAAATTAATAATAAACAAATATTTGGATGTGAGGAAAAAAAAAACAATGGGAAAACAGAGCAGTTGTCTACCTTTAAGAAACGTTCCATATTTAAAAATTATTATCATAACAAGAGTGTGAAAGAAAATCATGTTCTTCTAAATCAAATTGTTCAAATTAATTTAATTTTTTGTTTGAATTTTGAAGACAAGTTCCTTTTTTCTAAAAAAACGTTAGCATTGTGTCGGTATATGGGAAAACTGGGAGCGCTACGATATCTCGCAAACTAAAATCTCGAATATCGAAATCTCGCATTTTTTTATCTTTATATTTTATATCTCGAAATACGAAATCTCGCAAACTCATAAACCCGCTTTACATAAGCTCGCAATAATAAAATATCGCTTTTAACAATCTCGCATTTACATTTCACAGCCAAAAATCTCGCAAATTTCAACTAAAATCTCGCTTTAACACGTGAAGTTGGAAAATTCCGAACTGAAAAATAAAATCCTGCGAATAGAAAATGAAAAATCAGAGGCCTAAAAAGGGATATAAAATCCTTGAACCCGATACGCCGGCCACCCAAAGTACTTTTTATTATAAATAAACTGAAAACACTCCAACTGACAACATAGGTGCCTGCCTGGCGACTGAGCATACCCTAAGCGGAGCGACGGAGTCGCGTGAGCGGGACAGAGGACCCGAAAAGGGAGTTAAAATCCTTGAACCCGCCACCCAATGTACTGTTTATTGCACATAAACAGAAAGCACACCAACTGACAACATACACAAACGTAAACCCTAGTATAACGTAATTTATACAAGTCCTTTCTGTTTTTTAATGCGAGATTTTAGTTTTCGAGATTTTAGTTTGCGGGTTTTTGTAATTGCGAGAATATCAAAAGCGGGTTTTTGTAATTGCGAGATTATGAAGAGCGGGTTTCTGTAATTGCGAGATTTCGTATTGCGAGATTTCGGGTGCGAGATTTTAGTTTGCGTGATTTCGTAGCCAACCCGGGAAAACTATAGTGGATTTTATCTTTGATGTAACGTTCGTAGGACGTTATCTGTAGCCTAATCCGGTCTTCTTAGAACCCTTTGCCCAGGATCAATCTGGTTTCAGAAAAATAAGAAAATATGTTCAGAGGACAATGGGCAGAGATGTATGGAGCGGGGGCCCAGCACCAATAAGAACGGCCTTGCTGGGCCCAATTTGCCGATTGTCCTTTAAATAATTTACTCCAAGAATAAAATAATATTGGTACGCAAATTTTAAGTATTTATTCTATTTGATAAATAAATTTAAAAAAAAAAAATAATTTATTAAAATGTGTATAAAAATCCAATTGACTTGCATCACAATTTCAGTTTCCGGACTCACTACGAGCGAATAATTAAATTTATCAGAACTCGAATAGCGAAAATGTGGTTTCGTTTGACCTTAGTCACTCTTTTTCATTTTAATTTTATTATAATAGGAATTTCTCCCACGAATAATGTTTTTCTTTTTTGTATGTTGTTTGTTCTCAACAAACTGATAAAACAATAACATTTTTCTAGCAATTAATTTGCTTATTTGAGTATGAACTTGTGATTGCAAGTGCATTTTTAAAATAAGTTGTCCTATTTGTATTAGCTCATTTTTTCCGGTTTTATAGAAATCAATAGGACATTAGAGATGATTAATGTTGATAAAGCTGTAAGGTTCATGATTATGATTCAAGTCTATTATTATAATCAAGAAATATAAACATGTTGATTGTGCAAAAACAACTTTAAAGCTCACGGAAATTTGGGAATCGATTGGAATTCTGCTGGGACCTTTTTTACGTAAAACTAACGATGGAACGATATCGTTTTGGCAATAAAGATATCGCCCTGGTTTTCCTGTTTTTTTCCGGGAAGCCGCGAACCTAATACCATACGGGTTCTCGTGTAGCCGGGTACCCGAAACTTTTTGTATAACTGCTAGCCCGGGTTCTCAACACATTAAACGAGAAAATACGCAGTTAGTTTAGTATGCGGGTATTAATATATTTTTCGTATTTCATTCAAATGTTTAAACCATAACTTTTAAAATAAACAACACATTATATCTCGATACCCGGGTAACTATACCCGGGTAACCGTGGTTTTCGAGTGTTTCCAGCGTAGGCGGGTACACAACACCATAAAGGTACTATAGGTATCAGCGCACAAATTTATATGAGTTAGGCATGAGTCTTAAATACAAGGTATAGAATGAAGATAAGAAAAGTGCGGTGATTTATTTTATCGGATTTTATCGAAGAAACGCTGGAAATTTTGCACCAGTTGTTGACAGAATTGGAATTTTTCCATGACAGGTAACATAATGAAAAAAAAAAAAATACGATATTGCATCAAATATTGTTCAGATATGTTGGTTAATTAATTTAGTTTGACTTCAGAAACAGAAGTTTTTGTCGCTGTCTGAAATTAGAAAAAAATGGCTTGTGATGCTGATGGTTCTTACTTAACAATGAAGATAATAACAGATGTTACAGCAAAAATTCAGATGATACTTTTGAACCAAACCGAAGATAGAGCATGCGTGTAACCCTGCCGTGGTAAATACATAAATTATTGGGTCAAGTGAAGGACAAGACAGTTGTCAGAATATGACTGCCCAATATTCTGCTATCAAAAAATAATTTCCTGTTAAACCCAGAAGTTCAATAAAGTTGCACGTCACATTGTCCAGCTATTAGAAGCTTAAGTTATTTGTATATTTTAGTTAATCGATTATCGCAGAAATTCTTGAATCTCTGTGGGAAACGTTAGAAAAAATGGAATTTCTTGGCTCAGCTAATTGCAATTGCACAATGTATTATTTTCAAACCTTTCAATGTCGAAAGTGTGACAAAATAAAGCTTCAGCTAGAGTGCTACATAAGGTGTGTTTTTTTTTTTTGTGCAATTTGTGTAAGCCCAAAAATAATTTTCATATCGAATACAACAACAATTTCGGGATACCCTTAACATGTTAAATTAAACACAGTGCGAGCGTTAGGAAAACAGGGAGGGATTAAAGAGGAGATGCCGATGCACATTGGTTTTGAACATTTGAATATCGAAATGGAAGGGGAAAATACATCCGGGTAAAGCTTTCCACATGCCGGTCATTAAGCAGCTTTTGTTCTTCGAGATATTTCTTGAGCTGAAAATTGATCAGCGTTTCTATGACCTTGGAAAGAAGGGACGTACACTGCCGGTCATAAGGTAAGAAGCAGTGTCTCGTGTTATACGCCAGAGAGATCGAAATTGTGTATGACAAAAGAGAGACTATTTAATGTTTTTAAGAGAGTTATACTGTGATTTAGTATGGGATGGAAGCAGTACCTCTAATTTTTTCCGAACGAGCAAAGGCGTTAAACAAGGTTGCGTTCTGAGCGCTTTGCTTCTTGTCTTGTTTTTAAATGACCTCCATTCTGAACTGCCCATCGGAATACATGTGGAAGGAATCGGTATAAATGTTCTTTTGTATGCCGATGACATTGTAATATTGGCTGAGAGCCCAGCTTTACTTCAATCAATCATTTACAAGTTCAGCAGCTATTGCGATAAATGGAACCTGGAAGTTAATCTTGAGAAATCTGAAATTGTTATTTTTAGGAATGGAGGACGAAGAGCATTAAGTGAAAAATGGAATTTCAAAGGTGTAGAAGTAAAAATAACAAACCAGTATAAATATCTTGGCGTCGTCTTTACATATAATATGTCCTGGTCTGAACATCTGACAAATAGGCTCGCAACATCAAAAAATGCAATCAACGCAATCTGGTCTAAGTTCTTGAAAAATAAGGTAGTACCTCATTCAGCAAAGTTTAAAGTCCATGATTCAGCCGCCAGATAAATTATGTATTACTGTGCTCAAGTATGGGGGTACAAAGAGTACATACAATGTGAAAAGCTTCAAAGGTTTTTCGTCAAAAGATGTTTCAACCTACCAGATTATTATCTACGTTATACATATCGAAACCGGTCTTCCAAAAGCGTTTCTTACTACCCTTGAAATACATTTGAAATATTTGCCAAAAGTTTTCAGTCTACCCAGCTCTAGATTACCACGCGTACTTCGCAAAAATATTTATTGGGCCCAAGAATGGTCAGGCCTTTTCCGTGCGACTGGCATCGTTGTCAACTATGAAGCAAGTAATTTCGATTGGAAACTTGCCCACAACAAGCTTTTGATTAAGCTGAGAGAACAACAGTGGAAAGCTTCTACTGAACGTGCTTTACAATCGCAATTTCACAACGAATATAGCAATCTATCATATACAGAGGTACCAAACTATTTTAACCCTTTCGGTACGGATGTGGTACAAGACAAAGAACATTTATATGGACTTGTACCACATCCGTACCCAAAGGGTTAATGACTCAAATTCACGAGAAATGATAAGTATGATCTTAAGAACGAGGTGCGGATTACTTAACTTGAATGCTTGGGCATTTCAGCATGACACTGTTGGCTTATGCACAATGTGTAATCTTGATGCAACTGAGAACACCTACCACTTCGTCAGCATTTGTCCTATTTTCAATTCATGCCGGAGATTGTTTCTAGGAGCTGCAACAATTCATCGCACCGAGTTTTTTCAAATATTAAATGGCAAATGTTATTTAAATCTATACAAATTCTTAAAATATGCTCTTAATTATCGCAACTTAATTGTAAATGAATATAATATTTAAAGTAAATTCAAGCTAAGCCAAAATATAAATAGTAAAACTTTAACCTGATAGACAACTTTAACAAGTTATTGTCCTAACTAATTTTGATCACCAGCATAATCTTGTTTTTTATAACTACTTTTTTTACGAAAATAAAATTTATTTATCTATCTATTTATCTATCTAATGTGATTTAAGATAGTGAAGTGAAATTTTCATCAAGGCAAAATTAACGGTGTGAATCAGTCATCGCATTGCTTCGATTTATTGTATACTTTTCATGTGAGTCATCCCAATAAATTTTCTTTTATTTTGAAGTCCGGTGAATAGGAAACCAAGGCAGCAATAGAACATTTTTCATCAAAATAATGATTTAAACACTCGAGCTGCATGAAAAGGAGCATTATTTTGTTGAAAACCAATGCGGTTTATCCGAAAAGATCATTGGTTCGCGGAAACAATGCTTCTGGCAATGTTTTGTAGTACCAAGATGACTGGAAATCAGGCATCTTAGTACTTTCAACTGCCAAGTTAATTGTTCTCTAATAGGATATTACGGCCCAGATCACTACGCCTCCATCCCTGTTGTGATGACGGTTCAGAAATCGTTCCTCTTTTCTCATAACGTGGAAAAATTACTATAGCCATCTTGTTGAGGAAAAATTAGTTATTTCTGAACCTTCATCACAACAGGGATGGAGGCGTAGTGATCTGGGCCGTAATATCCTATTAGAGAACAATTAACTTGGTTGCCGTTAATTTTTGTTCTTGAAGTGCAAGCATAGGTTTTACTATGGCCCATTAAATAGTCTCCCTTGTGTCATACAAAATTTCGATCTCTTTGGCGTATAACACGATACAAATCAAATTCAGTTCTCAAAAATTACTGCTTCTTACCTTAAAACCGGCAGTGTAAGTGCAATTGGACGATAGTTTGAGGATGAAGAAGATACGGCTTTTTAGGGTCTGGCTGGACAAATGCTGTTTTCCATCCACTCGGAAAGAGACCAGGGGTCAGTTCTTGATCTGTGAAGTTGTGAAGTGATAAAATTTCCAAAACTTCAAACGGTAATATTTCGATTCTGGATGTGGCAGGCAGAAAATTGTGATAATGTTTCCTCTAGGGAATATTAAAATCTGCAAAATATTTCCGAAAAAATCGTCATTTAAGAGTAAAGAGCCAAACACCGGTATTTCAGACTTTTGGTGTTTTTATTAAAACAATATGTCATACATATTTTGGCTTATAGAAAATAACTGTTAATGCATGCATATATAATATTACATAATGTAAAAATTTCGCTTATATAATTTCTGTTTAAGCTTAGGGTTTAAAAGCTGTCAGAAAAAACAGTTTTTTTGACAGTTGACCTTATTGAAGTTACAATATCTTGCGACTTATAACTCGTATGGAAAAAAATTTTATTTTTCGAAGAGAATATTATGATATTTAAACTGATCGTAAGACTTTTTTCGACAACTTGTGCTTTTAAGAGTAAAAATTAAAAAAAAAAAAAACAGAAATTTAAACTTTTTGTCAAACTTTTAAAAAAATTATATCTTTAAAACGGTTTTTTTTTAAGAACAAAATAATAATTTTTTCTTGTAGGGATTTACATAATGTACAAACTTTGTGTTCGGATGTTTTCAAAAATTTGAACCGTCTTTCCCGTCTTTCTTTTTTAATCATCTTTCCTTCCTTCTATTCCTTTCCTACTAACTAGTGCCGTGCATTGCATTTGAAAGACCGGAGGTCTTACAGGCATTTAAAATTATTATTATTATTATTATTAAAATTATTATTATTATTAAAATTATTATTATTATTAAAATTATTATTATTATTAAAATTATTATTATTATAAAAATTATTATTATTATTAAAATTATTATTATTATTGTTAAGGAGTATGAAAACGACCATTTTCGAAATTTTTTTAAATGTCGACATCTTCTTAACGGAGGGACGTAAGAAAAAAATAGTCATAACTTTTGTTTTGGCAATTGAAATAATCTACAAGTTTTGTATGAAGCACTTTTCGAAAGCATTTACCGCTTCTGAGTTGTATGCAAAAAACTGATATTTTCGACATTTAACCTTGTATAAATTGACGCGCACACGATTTGGTAATAGACTTTCGTGACAGTATTTATTATGCTAAAATAAAGATAATTGTGCTTAAAAATCTTCACTTGAATTTTTTTTTGGCAGAAAAAGTACAATTTGTCTGGCTAAGTAGGTCACATAATGAACAAACATACAGGGTGTCCCGTAAGTAATGGATAACCCTGAAATGCCGCATAGTAGACTTTATGACCGTCCTGAAAACTGATAAAAAAAAGTTCTATCCCAACCACAAGAAAAGTTATATGCATTTTTTTGTTCAGTGCATTATTTTTTTTCTTACTTTACATTTTTGAATACCACGACTACAAGTGAATGAGTTCCATCATTTTTTTTTTGCAGGAATATTTAACATTACTTGTGCCAACACATAAGTAGAAGAAAATTATTATAACTGTTGGACTTCTTAGAGAAAAAAATTATTTAACATTGAATTTCAATGCAAAATGTGAAAACAAATAATTTTTGAAACAGTTAAATCATAGCTGGTATAAAAAAAATGCATGAATACCTAAGTGGCCAACTATTTTAAAAATATGCGCGTTAAATGCAGATTTCAAAATGGTATTACTTATTATTATATCTAGAGTCAATAGCAAGTTATTGGTAAAAATCTGCAATACTAGAGTAAATTTAGCAAAAACAAAAGTTTTCAAAATTAGCACAGTAAACGTGAAAATAATACCAAGCGTTGAGCATAGCAGATTTTTGATTTATTGGCTGTTTCTACGATGTTGTCTTATGATAAATCCAAGCTTTCAACTTCTAGGGCCGAATGCATTAATGATACAAATGTCAAAAAAGTGCAAAAAACGATTACATTTTCGAGCTTGTTTTGAATTTTACGTGTTCTATTGGGCTTTAACAAACCCATCAAATATTTTGTTGGTTACTTTTTGTTGTTTATTTGTTATTTTCTCTAAACAAAAAGTTTTTGAGCCATCTTTTAATCACATGATCACTTAGTTAGAAAACAAAAACAAAAATAGATAATTTTTTAATTTTTTTTTTATTTAAAGCAAATGCTCAAACTGTTTTCCACCCACTCTTATACAGGTTCTGCACCTGCGAATAAATGAACGTCTTAGTGAACGTGCAAGGTTTTGCTCAGAAATTTGTAATGCAGCTGCCTCCACACGATTTCTTAGCTCCTCTAAAGACCTGATCGGCTTGCAGTATACGATTTCCTTAATGCATCCCCAATAAAAAAAATCAAGTGGATTTAGGTCTGCTGAACGGGGTGGCCATAAAATTGGTCCCAGACGTCCTATCCATCTGCCTGGATATCTGGCATTTAAATATGCCCGCACAGGCACAGCATAGTGTGCTGGACAACCATCAATTTGAAGCCAATGGGATTCCTTTAGTTCTTGAGGCACTTCTTCCAGCAAGGTTGGGAGATCATTTTGGAGGAACTCCAAATAACCTTGGCCAGTTAAAATCCCCGGCAACTCAAAGGGTCCAATTATTTTCCCATTTAGAATCCCAGTCCAATAGTTTATTTTGAATTGGTACTGGGACCTGTCTTCCCTCATGATGTTTGGGTTTTGTAGTGCCCAGAAGTGGAGATTATGGAGATTAGTGTAGCCATCTCTTTTAAATGTCGACTCTTCGCTCCAAAGAATTTTGTCAAAAAACTGCGGATCTTCTTCAATTTTCATTATCATTTGTCGACAAAAACTCATTCTCGTTTCAAAATCTTGCGGCTGGAGAGTTTGCACCCGTGTTAGGTGAAAGGGATGATATTTATATTTACTTAGCACATTATGCGCAGTCGTCTTTCCGATCCCAGTGCGTCGTGCTATTGTTCGGATTGATACTGAAGGATCTCGGTCAAGTTCCGCAAGCACTAAGTCTTCGGTATCTCCTCGAGGGGGTCGTCCCACGCCAGCACCACCAACACCACTACCAGGCAGCCTTCCTTCCGAGAAACAGCTATGGACTCTAATAAACACTCGATAATCCGGGTGACGTGCGTTAGGGTACCTTTCCCTATACAGAGTTGCAGCTTCGTTTGCGTTGCCTCTGCACTCTCCATAAATGAAATGCATGTTTGCATATTCTTGTGCAGAATACAGAATACGTGGCATCGAAAAAGTTCAATCAAACGTCTTAATTATCAAAGAGCAGGTTCAGGAAAACAGCTATTTAGACCGTTAATTTTTCTGAAGAATGAACAATAAAAACGATATAAATAAGTGTTCGTCGTGGTCTTAATCTTATGAATTAAGATCAAATTACAAAAACTTTAATTCAAAATTTAAAAAACTTACGATTTTATGCGTTCTCACTTTCTCAGGATCTTACAATTTACTATTCAAAAAAGACAATTAAAATTGAATCAGAAATAACAAATAAAAAATAGCAACCAACAAAATATTTGATGGGTTTGTTTAAGCCCAATAGAACAGGTAAAATTCAAAACAAGCTCGAAAATGTAACCGTTTTTTGCACTTTTTTGACATTTTTATCAATAATGCATGTGGCCCTAGAAGTTGAAAGCTTGGATTTATCATAAGGACAACATCGTAGAAACAGCCAATAAATCAAAAATCTGCTATGTTCAACGCTTGGTATTATTTTCACGTTTACTGTGCTAATTTTGAAAACTTTTGTTTTTGCTAAATTTACTCTAGTATTGCAGATTTTTACCAATAACTTGCTATTGACTCTAGATATAATAATAAGTAATACCATTTTGAAATCTGCATTTAACGCGCATATTTTTAAAATAGTTGGCCACTTAGGTATTCATGCATTTTTTTTATAGCAGCTATGATTTAACTGTTTCAAAAATTATTTGTTTTCACATTTTGCATTGAAATTCAATGTTAAATAATTTTTTTCTCTAAGAAGTCCAACAGTTATAATAATTTTCTTCTACTTATGTGTTGGCACAAGTAATGTTAAATATTCCTGCAAAAAAAAAAATGATGGAACTCATTCCCTTGTAGTCGTGGTATTCAAAAATGTAAAGTAAGAACAAAAATAATGCACTGAACAAAAAAATGCATATAACTTTTCTTGTGGTTGGGATAGAACTTTTTTTTATCAGTTTTCAGGACGGTCATAAAGTCTACTATGCGGCATTTCAGGGTTATCCATTACTTACGGGACACCCTGTATATTGAAATGATTCCTTAAATGTGAACCTGTTAGGATTCATACGATCGAAACGAACTTTTCCGTCGTTTTTTAGTTTTGTGTGTTTAAATGTTCTTCTAAACGATAAGTCAATGAAAACATAAACATATGTTTTGTCAAATCGCATGATCTACAAGTTGTGTAAGAAACACTTTTGCTATCATTTACTGCTTAAAAGTTTTTTGCAAAAAAACTGATATTTTCGACATTTTGAATAACTTTTGACGCGCACACGATTTGACAATGGACTTTTTCGACACTAGATATTTCTAATATATATATTTCTAATATATTTCTAATGTAAAAGAAAAAATAATTGCGTTTAGAAATCTTAACTTGGATTGTTTGATAGATTAGCAACTTTTTTGTAAATTTTAGCTGGGCAGTGTGGGACAAGTTCATGATTTTCACAATTATTTCCACATTAAGTTTGAAGATTAAATCCTTATTCTTCAGTTTGTGTTTGTATTTATCAATTCTCTCTTTTGTGTGCTTCCACTGACTAGTGTCAACTTAACAAATAACAAATGACCTTCAGCAGGTTTTGTTTTCCAAAATTACGCCATTAACATTTGTGTTAACTAACCCTGATCCTCTTACTAACTGTCAATCAATTCTTTGTTCCGATCAATAAACTAAAATATCAATATGAAACTTAAGACATTCATTTGATCCAATATCGGAGTTTTCAATTTGTAAAACAATTAAATTGACAAAATACCACCGACGCAATGTTAGGTAAATCTGTATATATATCCGAAATAAGTGTTCAACCGTTTATAATTTTGATTGATAGCCATGTCAATTTAACATATTTTTGATTGCATTGCATTTCAACTACTCGTCAGCGAGTCAGTTTACATTCACAGTCATTCATACTTTTTAAATGTCATGATTTGGTTGCAAAAAAGTAAAAATAAAATATAGGATTACGCCTACGGAGTCTGGTGGAACTATTTTCTACATTTTGTTTTTCTAGGCTTCAAAAGCGTTTGGGCGGTTGTTCAAGCAAATTTCTTCAACTTGACAGAGCGAAAAAATCACTATACGCATAGATAAGTCTTAAACTTCGATATATAGCAAGTTAATAGTCAAGCATTTTTTTTTTTTCTTTAACTTAAGACTAAACCTATGCGATGATGTGTTTTATCTCAATTCTGCAAATGGAGATCTCAATTTCATCAGAGATACCCCTCCCATAAAGGTATAGATTTTTGATGTAAAAATACAACTTTGAGCAACCCATTTTAAGTGACCGGATTTGGCAACAATTTTACAAATAATATCACTAAGGCGTACTAGTTGAATTTGAAAAACAACAACAAATTATAAAGGTAGGTAGGTAGGCTAACGCCGACGTATTAACGCCTACGAACTAGCAACAAAATAAACATATATCGTGCGGCTATGTTACCTAATAAGACCGACATATTATATACGATTAAGACGGCAGCAACGACAGCGACAACGCGACGAATGGGTATATGATCATTACTTTCCATTTGCTTCATCGATTGATGGCTCATGCATTGTTCTTGCGTGACTTGTATTTAGACATGTTATTTAATGAATGCGGGAATTTATCTGAGCTTAATTCGAAACGGAAGAGATGCGTAACAATTGTTTAAAAGTAAACTTAATGCATAAGATTGTCTCGTAAATTTTAAAACAGGCGACCTTATACAATGCGCGAGTATTAATAGTCTGAGTCATGAATCTCGACTTAATCCGATTTAAAGAAAACACAAATTCAACAAAAAAAAATCCTTGGAAATTATAAAAACAAAAATATAACAACTTCAATGCGTGCTTGAGGACAACAAAACTGTCAAAGTTCGTACGTACTCTATCATCATCTAATTGCACAATTCATTTATAGCAACAACAAAAAAATATGTGCCTTTAATCCGAGTTATTATAACAAAATATACAGACAACAAAAATTAAGGTTGGTTTTAAAGATTACTTAAGGCTAAGTGGATTTTTGTCTCTTATTTGATGGAACTTGCGAGTATTATGTACTTGTTGGCTGTTTGACTGTTTGTCTTTGCGCAGAGACACCTCATTATGATGGTCCATTAAAAATTGAACAAATAAATTTGTGTGTCTTTTTCTCGAGGAGACAAAGTTGATTGTTATCTTTGTTGAAATGACCTCTATGTGCATGTCATTTTAAAATTATTTTTTTTTTTTTTTTTCATAATTATTTTTGCTCTGCTGTTAAGGTATGCATATTTTGTTAATATACAATATGAACAGACTTTCAAAAATAACTACATGCATTACATATATATTTGGACTTGTGATTGATTTTCACTATCGTTAATTGATATTTGATTATGTTGTCAGAAGATTTATGATACTTGTGATGTCAGTTAAAATTAGTGTCAAAGAGTATAGGTACCTTCATAATAATGATCAACTATGGGGTTCGGTTCAGTGTCAAACTTTATTCAAATCAATATTATAAACTTTTAAGGAAGATGTTAGTTTGAATTGACAACTGAAACTTTGGAATGCTTAAAGTTGTGCCTCTTCAAACTTAATGTATGTATTGAAGATATGATAAAGAAAAATTAATTAAAAGAAGTAACAAGTCAATCTAAATTGCAACACAAAACAAATTGAGAAACCCGAGCTTGGACCTGGGTCGTGTATTTCAATTTGCTTTACGACCAGTTGCGTACGGAAAAGTTTTTTTCATATTTTTTAGTTCAAATTTTATTTTTGTTAATTTTTAATTTTAGCAGTATTTTCAATTTTAATTATAAAAAACTATAGACATGGATGTCGTATAATTGAAATCATTAGTTCATACCACACGTAATCTAGATTTTGTTTGACATTTCAAACGTATCTCAGTATTCATAGAAACCCAAACAAAATTCCTCTGCAATCAGTCAAAATTCGCAAATGATTTCACACATTTAATTTTTTCCTTCTTTTCCCATTAAAAAAAAAACAAGCCGGAAGGAAGTAACGAATACAGTACACTTATTAACATAATACATACATTCTCTTATAGACTAAGAGCCCAGGGCCGCCAGACATACGTCATTTTATCAAAGCTAAGATTTTGTCTGCGAATAGATACTATGGTAGCTAAGAACAAATGGGGACTAAGAATCTTCAATCCGGGTGCAATTAAGAGGTAGCGAGTGTTAAAGTTGCATACAAATGGTGCAACATTGCGTTTTTATCAAAGCTGAATTTTTGATATGTGTTAGGGAATGGTGTCATTTAATTTATTTGACACTTTCCAGACATCTACAGTGGGACCTAACGTTAACCAGACACTTCAAATCTGTCAAACTAATCGTAGCGAGTGTTAAAGTTGCATACAAATGTTGCAACATTGCGTTCTTTTATCAAAGCTGAATTTTTGATATGTGTTAGGGGATGGTGTCATTTAATTTATTTGACACTTGCCAGGCATCTACAGTGGGACCTAACGTGAGCCAGACACTTCAAATCTGTCAAACTTTTATGTTATCTGTGGGCAAAGATTCTACAATATTTTCTAATCAGCAAGACACCTACAGCGGGGCCTTACATCACGTTAAAACTGTCAAAATAATAATAATAATTCTTTGTTACTAAAACGTGATTTTTTCGCTTATTTTAGCTGTTTTTAAATGTCTGGCTGATGAATACGCCCCACTGTAGATGTATAGCTGATGGGAAATTATTTTTAACAGTTGCACATAAAACATATAAATATTAACTTTAATACTACAACGTAAATGGCACGATTAGTTTGACATATTTTAAGTGTCTGGCTCACGTAAGGCCCCACTGTAGATGTCTGGCTAGTGTCCAATAAAGTAAATGACACCATCCCCTAAGGCATATCAAAGATTCAGTATTGATAAAATAACGCAATGTTGCAACATTTGTATGCAACTTTAACACTCTCTTCCTCTTAATTGCACCCGGATTGAAGGTTCTTAGTATACATTTGTTCTTAGCTACCATAGTATCTGTTCCCAGAAAATATCTTAGCTTTGATAAAATGACGGATGTCTGGCGGCCCTGGGCTCTTACTCTATAAGTACGTAAAATCCAATTTAGCTTGGTTTTTAAAGTGTCTAGAGTATTCCTGTCAACTGTCACGCTGGAGGTCTGCCTCGTCCACCTAAAAACTAAAAAGTTTTTTTCAGGGCTACTGCCTCTTGCGAGGAATTGACAAATCCTCCAAGGGTATCACTTGTCACGAATAAGTGCTTCTCGTCTAGCCGTTCGGATTCGGCATAAAATTGTAGGTCCCTTCCATTCCTGTCGATAGGCGCACACAGGAATGGTTGCGAGTTGTTAGTCACTAGGCCCTGGTTCTTCATGAGCCGTTGTGCCACCCGATTTATTTTTATTTATTTTTAGTGTAATCCTGCGCTTAAAAACTAACACCCTTGATTTTGGTAGCACTTTAATTTAGTTTCTTAATTTTTAGTTTATAAAAATCCTAAGACAGCAAGGAAACCCATTGATGACCTAAACTCTTTATCTATATATTAAAAGTATAATGATGTTGGTTTTCAAATTAAGCGAACTGGCACCTTGCAGTTTGAGAAATATGGCCTTTCGAATGAAACTCGTTACAAACGGATAAATACTCTCGTATGAATTATGTTTATTAATAAAGACATTATAAGTAATAAACATACCTGAACTAGGATAACCATAAGCTATAAAGAGTTGCCAACATCTCTAGAAATTCTTAAGGCAATGTAAAATATATTATAGCTAATACCCCGAGAGCTGGTGAACATTTACTCAAAGTGTTTTATACGGCTTCAAGTTTTGTGGTCATGTCGTTTCTATCAGTGCAAGCTTTATATCATCGGTCTGGCAGCGATATTGCGGCCCCAACACCACTAAAATGCCCTTTCAAAGTGCAACAACAAAAATAATCCCTCTAAAAGAGATTTATACGGCTCCAAATTTTCACCACTTAAGCCTTGTGCCTATACTAACTAGAATCCGTCGGTTTGGCAGTGATACCGTGGACCTAACCACAATAAAATACCATTTCAAAATGCACTTTCAAAAAGCATTTTTGTGGTCATTGGTCTGTGGTATTGCTGCAAGACCAATGGATTCTGGCACAAGGCTTTAGTGATGAAAATTTTGAGCCGTATAAAGCACTTTTAGAGCACTTTGAAACTGCATTTTAGTGGTGTTGGGCCCGCGATATCGCTGCCAGACCGATGAAATGTGGCTTCCACTGATAGAAACGACATGGCCACAAAATTTGAAGCGGTATAAAACACTTTGAGTAAATGTTTACTAGCTCTCAGACTATAAATAATTTCTTCAAGAAACTTATAGAGTGAGAGCTGTGAATGAATTATTCGACCTCATCAGTACATATTGAATGAAATTTTGGTCACAGAAAGATTGAGGACCATCAAATACAAAAAAGCGCCAGTCTTACACTTCGGTTCGGGGGCTTATACCTTATACATTTGTAATGTTCTTAAAAGTCCGAATAATTGTTTTAAGAAAAAGAAATTGAAAAATTTGCCCACGAAATTAAAAATTTGATCAGACAAAGTTATTTGAATCAGCTAACAAAAGCTTAGTTTTTATTTAGAAATAAAAGAAAATTAAATAACTGTACATATATACAAAATATTTAATACTTGGAATAAGCCCATTTATAGAATCGAATTAAATAAAAAATACAAATAGCCCACACTGTGGTAACCCTAATGTTGGTTGGTGCTCCACTAAATTTCAATTTTAATTTAGTTTCGCCAAAAACAACTATGACTTATACCTACAACAACAAACAATAATTATTAACGAATATAAAAAATGGGTTGCTTGAACATTTCACGCTCTAAATTGGTATTTTGGCAAAATAAAAAAAAAAATCGAACTTGCATGTGGGAAGAAGTTATGCATTGCCCACACAATCATTTCCTTTGGCGAAATATTTCATACACTTACCCACATGTAGGTATGAAGTATTTTAAATTGAAAACGAATTTAAATAAATTCCACCATATGTGCAAGTTTTAAGTAATAATTTGTTATTATTAACTGACTGAGAATAATATCCAATAAACTATTAAATGCAATTATACAAAAGGAAGAATTTATGAAAAAAAGCTGTTTGCAACTTTAATTTTTAGTCTTAGATAGAGGTTATCCACAACAACAAACAAAATCGATTCACTTCAAATTATTATTAAATTGTTTAACAACGACAATAAAAAAAAACTCGTTAATATCTATATCTACCTATCTAATATGTTTTTGTGTTTCTTCGTATCTGAGAGTATTTAAATTATAAGAAAAATACATGAGTAAGTTCAATATTTATAGAATTGCACTCACTTAGTTGAATGTTCGAATATACAACCATACAAAATAATGGTTCAAAGTACTTCTTAATGACCTCATAACCTAACGCCTGTCCCATAATTCTCATAAATTACAGCCCCAGCAACTAATTGGTGATGAAGAGAAAAAGAGAGAAAGAAGAGTAAATAAAAAAAAAAAAACGCAAAAAATCAATTTCACACCCTACATTGATATAGAACTGCATGAATGCATTGCATATACTTGCCCTGCTCTGAAATCAAAAAAAAAACACAGGACAGGAATTCAAAACTCTTAAAAAAGCAGAAGGAAAAAAAAAAGTAAAAGCTCAACAAACATTCCATCAGGCAAAAGCCTGATTCTGATTCACAAGATGCAGCACCAACGGCAGCAGCTCTATAAAAACAGTTTGAACACAATATTTGCATAATGCAAAGCTTAATAGTCAGGAAGATAGCGTTGTTCATATATATCGATAGAAATGTTTAAAAAGGTTTATGGGAGTTTGATTTGCTTTGGTGCGCCTCGCCTTGTGCATAATTAAGTCGAGTTATAAAGACTGTTTATTGAGGTTAGGTATTCTTTTTTAATACCTTCTTTTAGAACCCAAAGTGGACTGAGAAAAAAATAATTTTTTTTTTTTAAAACATAAATGCATAGTTCAAGTGGTAGTAGGTCCAAAAGTACGCTTAAGCCATCTGATGGACAAGATCGTAAGGCCTGATCTTCAAATCTTCTTAAGAGTATCGATATTATATGAGATTATATGTCTTATACCAGGCCACGACATAAGATATCCATTTATGTAAAAATAGTTTGTATTACAGTAAAATATTTAATACCTTAACGATCTTTGGCTTAAGACCACATTTTTACAAAATACTTTGCTGTAGACATATAAATCTATGATGGTTCTTTCTTAATCTGGTTTTCATCTAGGCGAATCATATATCATTGTGTTGTAACAAATTTATCACCAACCTTCTGTTAAGGCTGTAGATCAAGTACAGCTGGATGGGCCGTCAAACAGACGCTCGGATTTAGAATTCTTCACCATCGGTATGTACGATTTGGTTAGAGAAATGTTGACACGAAATCAATTAATACCGTGAAAGTCTGAATAACTTTAGCACAGATTCTTATAGATAAAGATTTTGGCTCCTAACCTTAAGCACCTCATATATGGGATATTCGCAAAAAAGTATGCCATCTAAAAAGTCAGAATTGGTCAAAAAGGTCAAAAAAGGTCAACTAGTTTCAGAAATTGGTCAGCCATAGGAAATTTGTAATCAATGGTGGAAGTTTTTCAAGGTCACCCACTATTTTTGGCACCTCATTTATGGGATATTCGCCATAAAAGTGAACCATTCGAAAGGCCCGTAGAGTAATGGTTAGTGCGTTCGACTGTCACGCTGGAGGTCTGGGATCGCTTCCCAGCCTCGTCCACCTAAAAAACTAAAAAGTTTTTTTTCAGGGCTACTGCCTCTTGCGAGGAATTGACAAATCCTCTAAGAGTATCACTTGTCACGAATAAGTGCTTCTCGTCTAGCCGTTCGGATTCGGTATAAAATTGTAGGTCCCTTCCATTCCTGTCGAAAGGCGCACACAGGAATGGTTACGAGTTGTTAGTCACTAGGCCCTGGTTCTTCATGAGCCGTTGTGCCATTTTTTTTTTTTTTTTTTTTTTTTTTCGAAAGGCCACCGACTCGTGATAAAAGGTCAGCTAGCTTCAGTTATTGTAATAGTAATTTTCCTTTTCTTATAGGTCTCGAATCTTCAGGGTGAGATTTTGATCCAAGCTTCCTAGAAATCGATTAAAATCAACAAAAGAGCAGATATCAATTGAACTAAGAATTCTTATTATTCCGTTTTAAATAAAGTAAAAGTCCTTAAAAATAAAATTTGTTTAATTCTTAAAGTCCATAATATAACTTCTCGTATTTGATTCAACTAATCTAAAAGTAAAAAAAAAAAGGTAACTTAGTCAATCGAACTCATTTAACGAAAAATCTCTTAGAATTCCGTTTTAACTAAACTAACAGCCTTATTCTGGCAACCTCACTGATGCCTCACAAGTCACAATAACCTAATAACTCGTGGTGAACTCGCCTCATAAAAACTTACAAATTATGATCTGCTCCTTAGTAGATCACAACTCACGTTGTTCTTGTGAGGTTTATTATGAGGGATTCCACAAAATCCGAAATTGTGCCCCCCTTATACAAAAACAAACTCACAAAAAATTGTGACCTGTGAGCCTCACAACGGCAGAATAGGGCTGTAAAAGTCCTCGAAATTTGTTTAATTTTCAAAATCTACAAAAATTAAATAAAAAAAAAATATGTAAATTTGTACTAAAATTACTAAGTATATTGTATTATTAGAACTAAAAAATGCTTTTTCAGCAAGAATGCCCCTCAGGCAGACGACATTTTATGTCATGATGTCATGAATTGTATATACTAAAATGAAACTGTACTTTTGAAAAATGTGAATTAACATCTATCTATCTATCTATCTATCTATCTACTTCTTTTGCGAATATCCCACAAATGAGGGATAAAAATGCAATTAAACAAAAACTATGGCTGACCAATTACTGAAATTAGTTGATAAGGTCTAAGGTAACCTTTCAGATGGTGTATATTTTTTTCGAATATCCTATAAATGAGGTGCTAAAAATAGATTTGACCTTGAAAATTAAACAAAAAATATTAAAAAATATCTATGGCTGACCAACTACTGAAAGAAGCTGACCTTTTTTGACCAATTACTGACCTTTTAGATGACATCCTTTTTTTGCGAACATCCCACATATGAGGTGCTAAAGGTTAGGAGCCAAAGATTTTTTGCTATATACACTTGTTACTCAATCTACAAGAAATGGTCAAAAAGCTGAAAATACAGCGACTGAGATAAGTGGGACATGCTGAGCGAGCGTATGGATAACAACGCACCTGCCCACCGAGTTTTTAAATCAAACCCCGATGGTGTATACACGAGAATAAGAACCCATAATAGGTGGCACGTACAAGTAGAGAATGACCTCCTTCTTGGTGTGAGCAACTGGAAGCAGATAGCTAGGGATAGAGCAGGCTGGAAGGGCTTGTTGTATAAGGTCGTAGTCCATCCTAAGCTGTGAGTGCCATCGTAAGTTAAGCAAGTAAAATCACCCTGCAGTTTTGGGTGACTTTGGCCGGGTAAACGTTTACCTTATTTTCTCATTTACTAAAAGCAGGTGCTCTACGATAACCCCACCAATATTGATAACATAGACATTTTCTTATACTGAGGATTTTATTTTTTAGGGTTTCATTAATCTTTTTTCTTTAAATTCATGAATTGTTAATTTAAGTTTTCATATCACTGGACAAACATTTTGGGAGGATCAACATTTCTCTGCTCTTTGGTAGCCTTATTAAGAGACTTTGGAGTTGCAAACGGGCTTTTTCCAGTGACTTTTATGTAAACTTCTTATGGCTTTTATGACAAGTCTTCTTATAATCTGGATGCATTTTTTCTTATAATTTTCACTTCGATTCCCGAAATCCAAAATTTCGAAAGTCCAAAACCCAGAAAAGCCAAAATCTCAAAATTCCAAAATGCCGAAAATCTCGAAAACTCAAAATCCTGAAAACCCGCAAATATGAAATTCCAGAAGAACCAGGATACCCAAAATATTAAACACTTTAAATCCCGAAATCTCGAGAGCAAGAAATCTAAGATATGAAAACTCCAAAAATCTAGAAATCCTAAATTCTCGAAACCACAAAATCCAAAAAACCTTAAATCTTGAAAACCCAAGATTCCGAAAACCCAAAATCCCAAGACAAACCCATAATATTGAAAACTCAAAATCCAGACTTTTTAAAAACGGGAAATATGTAATAGTTTTGTATAAAATAAGCAGTTTTATAAAATCGACCCCAATAACATAAAGTTCACAATTTGGCTTTTTTTTTCGTTGTCTTGAGAAATTACTAAAATTCTTTTGTATCCGCTTTTGAAGGATCAGATCCAGTTAGCAACAGTTTTTTGAAAAAAAAAATCCTTCTTAGGACACTCCATATCCCCTTCTGTTAAGGATATAGAAAAGTCAATTGCCGTCTGTTTGTCTTGTAAAAACTCAATAACGGCTCTACAGATTTGACTCATTCCTTGTAGTCGAAATGTACAACGAAAACGACTTAAAGTGCAAACAATTAGATAGGGCTATTTTATTTTAATCGTTAGAGGTGTTCATAAGGTAATCTATGGTGCGGTTTTCGACAACCTAGCACCCTAGCCATGGCTGTCATCTTGAGCTTAAGTTATTTACATAAGTTATGATTTTTTTTTTTCTCAAAATTTTGTGTTTTAAATAAATTGTTTTTAAAAACTAATTATGTAAAAAACTTGATTTAAAAAGCAATATAAGAGAATAGAATCCTGAGTTCCAAAAATGGTCTAGTTTTATACTGTAGGTTCCAAGTATTATTTTTTTTAAGTGCCCTTTCTGCCTTAATGGGGGGCAGATAGACACCCCCATAGTACAAAAATACTCTTGTTTAACTCTTCTATAAGAATCAATTACTTTTGTTTGTCACATAAGTTATTGTTCTTTCTCCGTGTTTATTTTCCTCAAAGGAGGTTACCTTATTGTAATTTTGTATCCCAATCAATTCGAAAAGTATCAACCGTAGACAAAAATTAAAAATTTAGTCAAAAGTTAAAAATGGACGAGTTATACAGGGTGATTTACCTAAGGTGTGACAGAAAGTAGAGCGTGTAGGTTGGGTCAAGACAATAAAAAAATTTAACGGGATGGGCGTCAATTCCCCTTGTTAAGAAGGGGAATATTGATTTTTATATTTTTTTGAAGGTACTCTTATGAGTACCTACATGTCATGGAAAACCTGGATGGATGGCAACTAAGGTAACGACTTTTTTCAAAAATGGCCATTTAAAGCTGAAATGTGGTAATAACAAAATATGATATTCGATTTCAAAAATTCATTTAAATCCTGAAACAAATGGTTTCCGATTCAAAAAAACAAAAAAAACTTGAAAGATAGATACCCGGCTGGAAAAATGCCAGGATTAGTTTGGGAAACGCCCTAGTAAGTTTTCAGTAGGGAAAATTTAGACGAATAAAACTTGTGAAATACTAAGCAAGCCCTTGCTGGATTTCAGTACAAAAAAACGAGGGAAACATTTAAAACACTCGTAAGGCCCTCCCTATAATTACAACTTGTTGGACATGTTTGGGTACCCCATCAGGAATGTTTCTAGTACATGTACACCATGCAATTTCAGTATCATATACGACACTTTTTTCTCTCTCTTTCCTTTGTCTTCTTTTTCATATCACACTTTTTTTATGAGACATTTGATATGTATTTGCTATGCAATATGGTATGAAACATTAGTGTATGAAACTTATTCACTTTTGACATTGAATTTTTGTGTAGCGTGTTAGTCTAGTGGGTAGCGCATTGGACTGAAAAGTGGAAGATAGCGGGATAAAGTCCCTCATAAGCTAACTTTTTTCTTTCTTTTTTTTTTTGCTGACGAGGCGAAATGGTTCATAATCAACAAGGACCTTGTTCTAGCCTGTGGTTACCCGTGCTAGTCCCTTGCCAGAATCTATGTAAAACTCTCTAGTGCCTTGTCGAAATCTAGATTGTTTTTCTGCGCGGGTTACTTAACCCTTTCGGTACGGATGTGGTACAATTTCATATAAATGTTCTTTGTCTTTTACCATTCCTTCCCGAAGGGATTAAGGAATAGATATGTTTTTGAATAAAGAAAGTTAAGCGTGTCCGAGACTGAGCGAAGCCAACCGAACAAATACTCTATGTATATAATCGTAACCGATTTGTTTCTTCAAAATTGAAAAATAAAATTCCTTCAACGATTAATTTGTCTAAACGTTTAAAAAAATTTTAATTTTTATTTTTTGAATAAAAACTTGTTTTTTCCAGTTTATGTATAGCTTTATTTAATTATCAATAGAAACCGATGCGTTTCGTCTTCTTAGGATATCTTCAGGGCACTCTCAAAATTGTTCGAGGAGAAAAATTAAATTTCTTCAACTTTTATTGCACGTACCGTTTTTGGTTCTTTCAAAAATATGAAAAAAGCGTTGGGGGAACATAAGACTACGAATGTAAAAAAAAAAATACCTTATGTTACAAGTTTAAAGAAAATCAATCCAGTCGCTTAGGCTGACAGACAGACAACATTGCGAGTTTCACTTTTTACGTGTTCCCTACAAACGTCAAGTTCGACAAAAATATGGTATTTTATTTTATAATATGAAACGTACATTTTATGGCTAAAGGAATAATATTACGATAAGACTCTTTTTCCTACGAATAAATTTAACTTAAATCTTCAAAGCAAAGTTTATTTTAGCGCACACAAAAAAAAGGTCCAAAGCAGCTGACTCAAATAATTTTGCATGTTTTATTATCAATGATTCATTTTGTTTAGTTACAAAAAAAATTCTTTTCAATTTTTAGTTAAAAACGTACAATTTCATAGACTTTCAAACTAAAGCCTTTTTTTGCAAAATTCAGTCGGGATAAAATGACATATAAATAAAATGCAACGTCAGTTCGTTAACTATTAATTTAAAAAGATATGCAGAGCTCCCTTTGCAGATTATGTGGATGACGTTATATTGATTTGCTGAGAATTAAATATGACATCAACGACACAGCTGCTGCTGATGACTCTCGATATAAATTTTGCACGAATTTAAAAAACAAAACTTAAATTGAATTAAAGCTCAAGACTTAATCACTGATGCGAGTTCGATACTAATTGATTCTCAGAGAGACCTGTGACTGATGCTCAGCTTAAACACTATTTTAAGTTTCGATTGTGCTTTTTTTGTTGAAAATATTTATTTTTATATATTTTTTTTTTGTTTATCTCAAAAACCAAACCGATACACAGAATATGAAAACATTTTTTTTTTTCTTGCACATCATTTGTTTATTCACAGATGACAATTTTTTTTTTGTATCTTAAATTGTTAAATTAAATTATTCATTTTGATTTATTTTTAACAAACCGAACCGAAAAGTTAAGAAGGTATTTTTTTTTTGTATTATTTTTTTTTTTTTTTAGTGATACACTTGACTTCGCGTAGGTTGACCAAATATTAACTGAGATTTAATATACGAATAGGTATTTTTTCTGCGTCATTCGCAAAACTTAACTACAACAACTTCTATACCGCCCATGTACAAACCAGTTTCGTTACTAAACATTTTTGAATTCAACACACAAAAAAATTCCAATCCAATATCTACCGGAGCAACGCGCCCAGCAAAACCCACTCTGGTGCTCCACTCTTCTTCTACAATGGTATTTTTTTCTTTTTTTCTTTTGTTAGTGGGATACTTAGGTACGGGAACTATAAAGGGTAAGTTTTGGAGTCGAAAAAAGAATGAGGATGATTTAAGTTTTAAATTAATAATTGAATACCTACAAATGGTGGAAAAGAGGAGGGGGCTAAAAATAACGGGGAAAGTTGTACAAACTTAGCAAAAAAAAGGGCTTCCATCCCTTATGCAAAATGTGTTTCCCAAAAACTTTTAAGCATAAAATACCCAATAGCAGTTAATCCTCTCGCAGCAGACCCCCCCCCCCCCCCCTATTTGGCCCACTTTATCAAAATTAATTCTTCGTGAGGGACATAATTTGGTTTCTAGTTGCTATAAGGTCAAGCAACCACATTTTGAATGATATGTTCTAATTTCCAAACAAAATGACATCCAACTTCTGACACCATGTAGAACTTTGGATTTTTGTATCGCCAGCACCACCAACAAAACACATTTTGAAGGATATTTTTACAAAAGAAAAATATGACATCCCATATCTGATCCTTTGTAGGAATTTTGATTTATAACACGATCTATCCCCAGATGGAAATGGTATTATGAGCAAGTTCTTGTGGCCGACTAGTTCGCCTAATTGTCTTAATATGACTACATCTACACACTACGACAGAAAGAAAAATAGTTTTTCCTTTTTTTTGTTTGTTGGTTTGGTTTTTGTTGAAAGAATTAGAAACAACAACTATAAAGAGAAGTGTGTTGGCGCAAGTCGCCGACGTATTATAGTCGTGCGACGTAGGTATAACAACGACTTAGACTAGGATGGAATGGATGGACTGAACGACGACGACGTCCACTATTTTTTTTGTATTTATATAGTTTTTCTTTTAGTCAAAGATACTTAGCTATTCTGGCGCTGGGCTGCTGACCACTTGCGAGAGAAAAACTTGGTGGTATTTCCATTGACTGACCAGTGTGCCGGGGCTAGATACAGATAAGGCAGATAGATAGATACTCTTTACTTATATACTATGCCCATGCCCACTGATAGTTTGTTATGTTGCTGCTGCTGGTGCTGCTGCTGTTGATGTTATTGATAGTCAGTCTTGCTGTCGTGGTCAATGCTCAAATAGAAAGTACAACAATACATATCATTGAAGTGTAAGATTGTGGACAACTGAGTAGGTCATCCCCCTTTAAATGAATATCAACCTGCTTACCACACACACAGAAATAGGTAATGATGGTAAGGTATTTTAATTTGTTCTACTTTTTGGAATTCATTTAGCAAGTCTGTTCTTACGACTCTACGAGTAAATCTAGTAATTAGATCGTAATTATGTAGTTTTTTATGTAATATTACTAATTAGTTTTGTTTCGAGTCTGACATTGGAAAGATTTTTTGTGTTAACTTGGTAAATAAGTAATCAATGTTAAGTTAAGAATTTTACAATTGTATTTTTGAGGTTTGGTCGACGAACTTAGGAATTAAGGGGTCATTTTTTAGATATCATTGAAAATTTAATTGTTTAAACTTAGAACTTGTGACTTGGACAAAATGATATCCAACTTCTGACACTATGTAGAACCTTTGATTTAAAACCAGTTCATAGGCGAAAAGTGTTTTACGAGCTTGTTCATTTGGCCAACTATACGTAAAACACAATTCATTTGCCCTTCTGGCTAAACCTTCCAAGTAAAATTATTTGTTAAATATTTCAATGATGAATTGTATGTGTAAATCGATGATTAATTTTATGTAAATCGAGTAATGATCATTTATGAGGAAGGTTGGGCCAGATTAAAATACTTGTTTGAACTTAAATAATTATTCAAGTCATAGGCTTTACTTTGGTATTAAATGGTTTTATAATTTTGCTATTCAAAATTTTAAATTATAATTTTTATTTAAATGGCGCCCAAAAGTTGATGAACTGATGACCGTTCAAAGTCCTCAACATAAAAGATAAATACTTTGACTGTCTTATTATGTTTGTTTCTACGATGAATCATAATCTGTTATCAGTCTAGAAGACGGCTTCAAGAACATAATTTGTGGAATTTAAAATTCAAGAACATAAAGTCATAAAAGATCGATTTTTAATGTTAGTTTGAGTTCCTTACGAGCGGTCCAAAATTTAAATATGTGACAAAGTATAACAGAAAATCCGTTAAGATCTTACTTATTTTTGAATATGTAAGCTCAGAACACGATATAGTCAATGTAATTACCTTATTCAGTAGTAAATATATTACTAAGTTGATTCAAAATGTGGTAAGTGTCACTAACGTCACAAAAATTTTATGAAAATATTTGTTTCCTAGAAAATCAAAAAATTTATCAGATGAAACTAGCAAGTTGGTGATGTAAAAACAATGTTGTGATCTATAATATATCGTTTTGAGTTTATGTCACACACGTAACACATTGGGTTTTCAAAACAAAGTCTTTCTGTCTTTCGATTTTTGTGTTTTATTTCTAGTTTTGGAATTTACGGTGCAGTCATATAATTCAAGAGAACTCTAATTCACATTTGGAATATCTCAACCGCTTGACAAAAAAAAACTTAGCGAATTCCTCTTGGAGTAAGAAGTTAGGAGAAACTAAGAGATTAAAACACATTGATACTAGTTTCTGTTAAATAGAATTCTGAACCCTTTATAAAGGGTGCTTACCAAGTTTGCTGTCATATTTAATACTGTCGTACTTGACACACAATTCTGAACCGTTTATAAAGGATAATTACCAACTTTGCGTCATATTTGACACTTAACGTGATGGGATGTGTTCCTTGATGCAAACAACACGTTTACAAAACGGGTCACAACAAACGCAAACAGATATGTACAAATATTTGGCCAGATAATTTATTTAAGTCTAAAAACACTTTTTCACGCGAGTTGTGCCTTTTTTTGCACTCTTAAAAGAGTAAAAATGACTAATTTTGGACTCTGTGCGTGAGTACAATTCCATCCTGCGAAATTGTGCAATTTGCTCGAAAAAGTGTGCGAAAAGTTCAATTCGCGGATAAAAGTGCAATACGCTCAAAAACTGCAATTCGCTTAAAAAAGTGCATGTCACACGAAAAAGTTCAAGGACCGAAAAGGGTTCAAGACCCACGAAAAAGTTCAAGACCCGCAATAAGTAAAATTCGCACGAAATTTTAGTTTTCACAACTAAAATTGATCTTTCCTTGTGCGATGAAAAAGTGCAATTCACACAAAAAAGTATAATTCACGCGAAATTTTATTTTTCGCACCTCAAGTTGATTTTTCCACTACGCTTTGAGGTAAATTTTAAACCAAACCCACGCAGAAAAACAATCTAGTTTTGAAAAAGGGCAATCCGTGCCAGAAAATGCAATTCGCGCGAAAAAGTGAAATAAGCACAAAAATATGCAATTCTCACGAAAATATGCAATTCGCACTAAAAAGTGGTATTTCGACGAAAAAATGCAATTCGCGTAAAAATACCATTCGTGCGAAAAACTTCAATCCGCGCGCAAAAATTATATTTCCCTGGAAAAAGTGCAGTTCGTGTGAAAAAGTTTAATTCGCACAAAATTTTATTTTCCACACCTCAAATTGATGTTTCCTTTGCCTGATGAAAAAGTGCAATCCGCGCCAGAAAGTGCAAATTCGCGCGAAAAAAGTGAAATTAGCACAAAAATGTGCAATTCTCACGAAAATATATACAATTCGCAAAAAACTTCAATCAGTACGAAAAATTATATTTCCCTGGAAAAAAGTGCAGTTCATGTGAAAAAGTTTTTATTTTTTACAACCCAAATTGATGTTGCCTTGCGCGATGAAAAAGTACAACCCGTGCCAGAAAGTGAGATTAGCGCGAAAAAGTGAAATTAGCACAAAAATGTGCAATTTTCGCGAAAATACGCAATTTACACGAAAAAGTGCAATTTCGAGGAAAAAATGCGATTCGCGCGAAAAATTATATTTCCCTGGAAGAAGTGCAGTTCGTGTGAAAAAGTTCAATTCGCCAGATAAAGTGCAATTCGCACGAAATTTTAATTTTCACACCTCTGATTGATCTTCCCGAATTTTATCTTTTTTTGAGCGAACTTTTTTATTTTCACTCTTCAAATTTATTTTCCCTTTTACAGCCCAATTGATAATTCCTTGGATAATATTTGTTTCACTACACTTTTGGCAAAAATTAAAAAATCGTCCAAGGGAAGATCAATTAAGCTTGTGAAAAGTAAAACTTCACGCGAATTTTTAATTTTCACCCCAAATTGATATTTAATGGGGAAACTTTTTTTCACTAAGCTTCGGGTAAACTACATATGTAACATTGTGGCTGGTTTAGAATAATTAATCATTGCCTTTTTTCAAATTTAGCCCATCTGAGCCCAATTTTATGTTTAGATTTTTAAAATTGTTTATAAAAAAAAAAATTAGACAAAATCTACTAAGATTAATGCAACTTAAATTCCTGTTTTTTTTTTTAAACTTTCTTTCAATTGTTAACGACTACCATAAGGTAACCTATAAATAAATTGGACTTATTTCTTTGCCAACCACATATATTTAGTTATTTACCCACATTTAAATTTAGCTTACCATTTGCTTTGAATTTCGCGCTTCTTAAGAACTCCTACTATGGCCATCAGCAAATATAAGAAAGTCAACATTATTAACCAAATAAAACTCCAAATGGCTTCAATAGCTAAAAATATCCGTATGACACATCAAACATGTCACGTCATAGTCACGACTCACCACACACAAAAAATGATACCTTTGAGTAAGCACTTACCAAAAAGCTATACCAACTAATAATATCACCATTGTGTGAATTTCGTGGTAACCTAAATTGACGGATGTGAAATTAATACAAAAAAAACTTATTTGGTTTTCTTCAGTTTCTTTGTCGTTTTCGAATTGTCGCCTTCGTTCTTTTTTGTGGATTTGTATTTTAAATAAATGTTATACATTTTATTCTTAGAAAGAGGTATAAAAAAAGAGCTTCACTAAAATATTTATACAGTACTGTGCCAAAAGATAATTACAAAAAGGATTTTAATTTTGTGAAGCATTTGATTTGCATCAAGTTATTGTCGACATTTTCAATTTTCATAAGAATTAAAATGATGGTTGTGTAATGTAGTCAACTTGTGCTGCAAATTTTAAACACAAATTTGTTAATTTTGCGAATGAATTTTTTTGTATGCTATATTGTGCTTATTTTAAGCTGTCATGTGACAAAGTAATGACAAACAAATCGAATATACCTACCGTAGCGACCGAAAATAATTTGTACGAAGCGTGAAGAAAGCACCACTATTTTGTATCTTTTATAAACCGCCCTTGACAAGCTCAGTAATTGGGCTAACAGCTGTGGACTTAATGTCAACCCACTTAAAACTGAACTGGTTTTGTTTACGAGAAAGCATAATATTCAAACTATTAACCCTACCACTATAAATGGGACACCGCTCCATATCATAATTGATCGTAAACTAAACTGGAAAGAAAACATTAAAGAACGTGAGAAAAAGGCGTCGAAAGCATTCTATACTTGTAATAGAATATTTGGTAGGAGATGGGCGCGTAGCCCTAAAACCATCAACTGGATGTATACAGCCATTACACGGCCAATATTAACGTATGTTGGTCAGGGTGGTCAGCACTTGACAAAACCACCAATCTCAAAAACACGACAAAAATACAAAGACTAGCGTGTATAGGTACAACAAGTGCCATGAGAACTACACCAACTGCAGCCCTGGAAACTTTCCTTTCGCTTGCCCTACTTGATATTTTTACAAAAGAGCTGGCGGCCAATGGTGATCTTCGATTAAGAGTGCAAATATTGGAAAAAGGGCCATTACGGTCAGAAGACGATAATTAACTTCACTGATATAAATGTTCAAACTGATTACATCTTACCGCACATTGATTTCAACTTACAGACTTTCCATCAAGAGAACTCTGGAAGGAAACCGGGTCGCAAACGTAGATCATGTTTCGGTATTTATTGGCGGGTCCAAATCAGAGTAGGGTCTGGTATCTTTTCAGAAAACCCACCCATAAACAAGTCGATAAAACTACCGAACTTCTGTAACGTCTTTCAAGCAGAGGTACTTGCAGTGTGTGAAGCTGCAAAGCATCTCTCCACGCTTGAATTGACGGGTAAGAACATTGATTTCTTAAGAAATAGTCAGGCTACAATCAAATGCATCTCATCAATTGTCAGAAAATTTAAGCTGGTTGATTGCTGTCGCAAGGAACTAAAATAGTTGGGCGCAACAAACACAGTTAACCTTCGTTGGGTTCCAGGACATCGTGACATTTTTGGTAATGAAAGAGCAGACGAACTGGCCAAAAAACGGGGCAACACTTGAACCGAGCCAAGTCATACCCTGGGTACATAAGCCTCTAGAACAAGAAAAATGTAGAATTCACCATAGTTTTATAAAAGCCACAAATGACCGATGATCAACACTTGATACCTATCGGGTTTCAAAGAATTAATGGCCGTTACGCTCGAGGGACAAAACAGACTATTTACTCAAGCTAAGCAGGCTCCAATTATCCCTTTTAGTTGGTTTACTCACGGGTCACAACTCCAAGAGAACCCACTAGAGCAGAATGGTCATCAGCTCATCTGACTTATGTAGAGGGTGTCAATACGAGGAGGCAGTGAAGGAGTCATACCACTTCCTTTGCGAATGCCCTAGCGAGAATACTTCTTCCACGAATTAGATAACGTCTCTATTTTGTCACCTGCAAACATCATGAAATTCATTCAGATTTTAGGATGGTTCAGGGAAGCTCATTCTACTGAAACCCCTTCCTGATATCCACCATAGCCTCTCCACACCCATCCTTTCTCCTACCCAAGTCAGCTCCCGGGGAGCATAATGGATCCACTGAGATCCGAGTGAGATAATTCGGCTTGCCGCTTCATCACCCCTTCAAACCTAACCTAACTTAATCTATAACAAATAAAATTAATTTGTGTAATAATGTGCCCAACTTAAGCTATAAATAAAACCTATAAAAATGAAACCTGCGAAATGATCATTGCGAAATAAGGATTGAGAAATAAACTAATAATGACAAAAAAATCCATCAGATAACCCACATAATTATTAAAACATTTTTTCGCACATTACTGTATTTAGCGAACAAGTTGAACAACTCAACCCATACATGTGCATAAAATGCAAATGCGATTAAATAAAAGAAAAAATAAACTCCTACTTAGTCCTAGGTCAGTTTTATTAGGAATTATTAATAACAAAAAAAAAATACCTATCTATACAAAAAGAGAATTTGTGAGTAAACTACCTACATACATCGTTCTGGTGTTCATGTTGGTGTTTTTTTTTTTTTTCTTAATATTATGATGAAGTTTCCAAAATTAGATTCATGATATTTTTCCAACGTATTTTTTGAGTAATAACTCACTTTTTTGTTGTTGTCTCTATGAGTTAGTTGTGTGAGTTATGTTTGCACATTTGGTATACGGTACAACAGTTCTCCTTTATTGTATTTGTTTTTTTTTTTTTTTTTTTTTCAAGAAAAAATGGTTTTAGAAACATAGATACTCTCAAAACAAATAAACCAAACATAATTAGATACAAGGGAAGACAAAATATAAACTGAAAACTGAAAAACCGGCCGGCATCGGTTCGGTATCCCGTTTATGAGTTGAAATTATTTATATTGGGTGGCGCATCACTGTAGCAAGCATCATAGTTTGCAGCAGGCCGGCCGGCCAATGCGCTAAATTCAGTGTTCGCCCTCTGCGTCGTCGGTCTGGAAAACTATGATTGAAGTGACCATATTCTTATAAATATACGACAACATTTTAGAAAAACTATTTGCAAAATTATTAAATTCTAACAATTTCATTGTCAGTCAGATTGGCTAGCGGACAACGCACGTTGTCAGGTTAAAAATTGTCAGTTCACTAGTTTTTCAGATTTGTGTTAATAAAAGAAAATTAGCCCAAGTATAAGAGTAAATTGACGGCAGCTGAAATGAAGATGCTTCGCATGACAGCAGAAGTGACAAAGCATGATCGAATAAAAAGCAAGAAAATCCGAGGAATCCTACACGTCAAAAATACCATCATGGACAAAATAATGCATAACCAACTAAGCTGGTACTGTCATGTACAAAGAAGATGCCATGAGAACCTAGTTCATAAGGCAATAGCACAAGACGTTACAACACTATCGCGGAAGTAAGGCAGGCGCAAAAACTCATGGATGAAACAAATGCAACGCCACCTGCATTTAGTTGGCCTCAGACATGGAACAATCCAAAACCGGGAGGCTGGTTTTGGATTAAGAAGAAGAAAAAGAAAATTGGCGGATGCGTTGACAGTACGAATTAAAAAGTTTTGTTCATCCTACAGAGAAGAGTGAAATATTTAAAAACTATACTGCTGTGTACGAGATGACCCAACAAACGCTATTCCGTCGAAATTTCAATTAATTTCCTTGTTATTATTTTTATGGATTTGTGAAAAACTTTTAGAAATGTTTACAAAAAAAAAAAAGTAAAATGGATACAAAAAATGGTTGTATTTTGATTTCATACATATATTGCAAAATAAAAAATGAAATGAAGTGGACCAACTGAAACAAAACATTTTGGTTGTTTGTTTGAATATAACTATTTTGTTCATTGCAATGTTTCATGATACTACACCGCATATTTTGTTTTGTGTTTAATTCTTTGAGATAAATACAAAACTTTTATTTTAAACATACTTATACAACAAAAAAACAATTAATAAATTTCTTGCAACTATGTAACTGATTTTTAGAGCTTATTCATTATTCTCTATTGTTGTTTTTACTCGGCTGGAAAATGCCAAGTTTCAGTCTAGTTTGGGCAAGGCCCTAGTAAGTTTTCAGTACGTAAAAACTAGGCAAGGAAAACTTGTCAGCTACTTGGCGAGTCCTTGCTGGAATTCAGTACCAAAAATTTAGACGACGCAAACTTTTCAACCGTAGTAGTAGTTGCCCGTAGCGTAATGGTTAGTGCGTTCGACTGTCACGCTGGAGGTCTGTGGTTCGCTTCCCAGCCTCGGCCACCTAAAAACTAAAAAGTTTTTTTTTCAGGGCTACTGCCTCTTGCGAGGAATTGACAAATCCTCCAAGAGTATCACTTGTCACGAATAAGTGCTGCTCGTCTAGCCGTTCGGATTCGGCACACAAATTGTAGGTCCCTTCCATTCCTGTCGACAGGCGCACACAGGAATGGTTGCGAGTTGTTAGTCACTAGGCTCTGGTTCTTCATGAGCCGTTGTGCCACTCGATTTATTTTATAAACTTTTCAACCACTCGTGAGGCCCTCCCTAGTAAAAACTTGTTGGACATGTTTCGGCTCTCCATCAGATATGTCTATTGATAACGATGTAATTTCAGTATCATACGACCCTTTTTTAATTCTTTCCTGTTTTATTTTTCATATCACACTTTTTTCTATGACGGTGTTCACATTGGACTGACTGATTCATCCGAATTTTCAAAAGAGAACGTCAAAAAAAATCCACAAATTTTTAATTTTTTTAAAAACTTTCTACTTTTCTCCCTTTCTAACTATGAAATGGGAGTAAGATAAATTTCAGAGTAGTCAAAAATAGTCGGAAGAGTCAGTCCAATTTGAACACCGTCTATAGCTGTGAGACATCTGCATATTATGGGATTGTTTAGTGTGGAAAAAGTCAGATCAGAATAAAACAGAACAGATTTGTGAGAAACGTCAGACAAGTTAGAATAGAAAGCCTGTTGTAAGTATTTCTACTTAAAAAGCAAGTACATAAAATCCTGTTCTATTCTGTATGTATTTGTTATGTAATATAGGATGAAACATTAAATTGTGAAACCGATTTATTTTCGACAGTGAATTTTTGTATAGCGAGATCAAGTCCCACATAAGCCAACTTGTTTTCTGTTTTTTTGCCTGACAAGGCAAAAGGGTTCATAATCGCCAAGGCCCTTCTCTTCTTCTAGCATTTTTTACTAACCCTTGCTAGCCCCTTGCCAGAATCTATGTAAAACTATATAGTGGCTGCTTGAAAACTATAGATTGGTTTTCTGTGCGGGTGGGCTTCTATTTTTAGTTACATGCTTGTCTACTTTAATTATCACAATCAAATAAAAAATTGGGTTACGCCCTTTTTGCACTCAGTTTCAAATATAAAATTTGTTAGTAAAACTAAACTCTAGCACAACCTATCGGTTCCAATTTTTAAGAAATGAGCTAAAATTGTGCAGCTGATGTTCTCAAGCGATGCGCTTAGCAACAAACAGCACATCCGCTTTTTTTTCTTTTAATAAATCCTGACTTCATTTCTACTGGTCAGATTTTTAAGATTAAGATTTAAAAATTTAAGCCTAAATTAAGCCTAAATTTTTAAATAAAAATTATTGGGGAGGGGGCAAACAATTTCATACTAAAAGGGTGTGTAAATGTCCCATCAACTTTATATTTTCTATTTTAAATTCCAAATTTGATAAAAAATTTTAAATTTTCAAGAAACAAATTATACACAATTATTATAGGTTTAACAAATATGTTGTTAGTTTTATTAGAGGCAATTTAGTAAAATCAATAAACTTTATTATAATAGGCCTTTTTATTTTGTAAGTATATACGTAGCGCAGCTAAATTTTACACTGCAAACAACAACAAAGGAACAGTGCGGATACTACATAACGTGTTATTACTTTGTTTTGTGATGTTAAAAAAATATCTTATATTTTTTAAACATTACAAAACAAAGTAATAACATTTTTTATATCGGTTTTTTTTTAAATAAAACAAAAACGGTTTTGGATATCAATGAAATTCTTTATATCTGTGAAAGTACGCTCGATGCCATTATGTATGGAACTCGATTTCTTTTGCATGGCCACCACGGGCACGCTTGCAGAAGTCCAGACGCTGAACCCAATTTTCGACGGTTTTCAAGCATAAATCGGCCGATACTGCTGCAATTTCACATTCGATATTCGTACGAAGTTCATCAATCGTCGCTGGCTTGTTGGCATAGACCATAGACTTGACGTAGCCCCACAGGAAATAGTCTAACGGTGTCAAATCGCACCATTTCGACCATTTCGTGAGATAACACGTTCTCCAAACTTGGTTTCCAATAAATTGATTGTGACATTCGCTGTGTGGCTTGTGGCGCCGTCCTTTTGGAACCACATGTCCTCCAAGTCCATATCATCCAATTGGGGCCAAAAATATTCGGTTATCATTGAACGGTAGCGATCCCCATTCACAGTAACGTGCCGGTCTTGATCATCACGGAAGAAGTACGGCCCAATGACGCCGCCGGCCCATAAACTACACCAAACCGTTATTTTTTCCGGATGCAATGATGACTCATGGAGTAAGTGTGGATTGCTGCCAGACCAATACCGCATATTTTGTTTACTGACGAAGCCATTCAGCCAGAAATGAGCCTCATCGCTGAAGATGATTTTTCGATGAAAATCCGAATCATTTTCAAGTTGTTGCTCGGCCCAATTCACGAACATACGACGCTTCTGGTGGTCAAGCGGCTTCAGTTCTTGCGTCAATTTAATCTTGTAAGGATGTACGCCAGAGATGCCCAACGCTTGAGAACGACGTGTGAGAGACACATTTGAGCTTTCTGCAACTGAAGCCTCAGCGGCAGCAATATTCTCGACACTACGGGCACTTCTTTGTCTCACTGGCACGGGAACATTTTGTACTGTTCCTGTGGATTCAAATTTTTCCACTAGACGCTCAATTGTTGATCTGCTAGGACGATTATGACGACCATAAATTGGACGTTGAGGCCACTGACTCCGAATTTCGAAAGTAAATTTTAATAATTTCGACTCGTTGTTGGCCCGTATATTTTTTTCATCATGAAATGGCAAACCTTACTGAAGAGAAATGTCAAAAGAGCGGCAAGAAATATGGCGTCATTTGCTGTCCCTGTTGCTCTACTTTTGTAGCGGCCCTGTGGAAAAACCGCACTTTTCCTTTGTTGTTGTTTACAGTGCAAAATTTTGCTGCGCCGCGTATACACTTACCAATAAAAAAGGCCTAATAATAGCAAATTTGTCGTGCTCTATATTGAAAGTTTTTTGACTTACATGCAATCTAAATAAAAAGAAATGAAGGAAATTTAATGTTCTTTATAAAACATCAAAAGTGATTTTTGGCTCGGATGGACATTGGATGACATAACTTGAAAAAACATTTTTAAAATCGAAAATTTACTGGTTTTTAAAAAAATTACTTTTTATAGGAAGCTATAAAAAAAAATTTTAAGACAAAAATCGTAGAGAACATGTTTACCTAAAAAAGTAAACAAAAGCAACTACTCTACGACTAATATTGAGTAAATGCTTTTACATATGAGTGTGTTTTATAATACAAATTCTATATACTACTGAAATACATCAGCCAAGTACGAGACTTAGCATTATTTAATTGGACTTGTTGAATTATTGATTCAATATGATATAGTAAATGCTTTTAAACACCTTTTTTCAAAATGGCGGACGATGCAGATGGTTTTCTTATTGGAAAATGGTTTTAGAATCCCTATAAAACAATAAAACTCTACTCCCGAATTTTTGTAGATATTTTCGATTTTTTTTTGGATAATTTGATTTGAAGTTTTTTTTTTTTTTTTGTCTTAAATTTCAAAACGACATTCAAAATAGAATTTTTTTTTTTCAATTTACATCTATTTTTTTTAACAACCCATTTTTAGTGGAGATTAATATTCAATGTCGTTCGCATATTTTTAATTAAAAATCGTCATTAAAAAAAAGTATTATTGCAAGAAATACTTCAACAGAAATGTTTGATTTTACTATACCAACCATCATCTTGGCGAGGTTAGGATGTCAACGTTCTAGTTAAAGGTTGCTTGTTCACTCTCAACATGCACAAAGAAGTTTAACATCAAATACAATTAAATATAATTTAATGATTAATTTTTAGAAATAATAAACAAATAAAAGACAGATGGTCACCATAAGCAAACCATCATAGAAAAATGGATGAGGCATGGTTGCAGTTGCAGTCGAGAATAGAAATGTAAACCATCATCTAGATTTATTCACATCACAAGAAATAAACACTTTTTCTTATTTTTTTTTTTTTTTTTTTTTTTTTTTTTGAAAATTCATCAAGTCTAGGCGCATAAAAATGTGTATACGTTATACGTTCGTTCACTTCCTGGTTTTGCAAATTCAGCATGTACATTTATATTTGGTTAGTATAGTGTCGTCTCGTCGTCATTATGGAGACGTCAAGATATGAAATTTATTTATGTTAATCATTTAAGTAAATGGAATATCATCAATAAATATAGTTGTAATTGATTGAGGGGGAAATTTAAATATGTCTAATCGTCGGGAGTTTCAATTGAATTTTAGATTGATTTTTTATGGAATGTTTTCATTTAAAATGTGAACGTTAAATATTTATTGCAGGAAAGTAGGAAAAATCTTGCATTTTTCAAAATTAATTTAATTTTCGATTCTAGGACTCATGAGTGGCTAACTACAGGGTGTTTTTTAAGAGGTTGATTTTTTTTTGATGGCAATACTTTTTCCAGTGAAAGCTTAGTTCTTTGTTAATCAGTTTGTTTAGTTTCGTTTACCATTTATTCACCATGAATTATAATTTACTTTAAAACGACGTATGCAAATCTATTTTAAAAATATTTTTAAATTCGAAAAATGTGTTCCTCATTTATTTTGTTTTTAGTGATGAGGCCTCTTTTTTTTTTTGACTGATGGCAACGTCATCAAGCCAAATTGCCTCATTTGAAGTCAAGGACAACGAAAATATTCTTTTTATATTATTTTTGATTTATTTTATTACTTTCGATATTATTCTCATACAATCCATCCTCATGATTTATTGTTTAAAATGATCTCAGCTTAGTTCACGTTATGGAGATTTGTGAAATTAAATCGCACACGAAAAATTATGAATACCAAGAGGCTTTTGATTAATTTATATTAATAAATTTGAATTTGGGGTCCCCTTGTTTTAAACATGACTATAGCTTAGCTACATATGTAGATACATAGTCTATCACTTTAACTAAGGACTTTACAAATAAAAGAATTCCAAATCAGTGGTTCAAAAAAAAAAAATCGTACAAATGTGTCTTTTAAAGCACCGCGACAAAAAACTTGCTGAGCTACTTTGGCCGTCGCTACGAAAATACCCCTTAAGTCAGTGTTTCCCAATGTGGGTCCCACGCCAGGGGGCAATTTGATATTATAAAGGGGGGAAAATTAAAGTTATGCTGCATTATGCTGGATTTACATGTATCTTCGTCTGCAAATATGAAGAAAAGTAGAACGGGACAGATGTATGCCAAAAATCCGAGCGTGGTGAAAGAGAACCATCAAGCAGATGAACATGTTCATCTTCATATCTGCATTATGGCACTTCCTATAATCTGTATGCACGAAGATCTTCTGCGTTTTGGTATTCTCTCTCTACCAAACAAATGTAAATTTTAATTTTGCATCCATTTTTTTTTTGCAGAAGTCAGACGAAGATACATGTAAATCCACCATTACACTTCTCTTTGAAAAATCTATGCTTGTTGTGTTTCCAACCTTAAAGATATATTTCGGAACGTACCCATGAGGATAAATAAAATAAATAAATCGGGTGGCACAACGGCTCATGAAGAACCAGGGCCTAGTGACTAACAACTCGCAACCATTCCTGTGTGCGCCTTTCGACAGGAATGGAAGGGACAATTTTATGCCGAATCCGAACGGCTAGACGAGAAGCACTTATTCGTGACAAGTGATACTCTTGAAGGATTTGTCAATTCCTCGCAAGAGGCAGTAGCCCTGAAGAAAAACTTTTTAGATTTTATGTGGACGAGGCTGGGAAGCGATCACAGACCTCCAGCGTGACAGTCGAACGCACTAACCATTACGCTACGGGCTACTACCATGAGGATATGCTTCTGTATTAATCAATTGTATCAACTGTTACCAACTTCACTTCACTCAATGAATATGAATTAGTTTTTTTTTTACGTTGATTTTTAACCGAAATCAAATACCCCAATGCAACCAATTATGCAAGGCAACTGTGCCATAATTCATTTGCTTATGTTCAAAATTATTTAGGTGTCTTCATATAATGTTAGGGATACATGATAATTTTGGAAAGGTTCTGTGGGGCATAGCAGACAAAACGATGGGAAGCACTGCCTTAAGTTCTTTATGTTAAGCTATATTGATTATTTATTTTTTTTTTTTTTTTGGAGAAAGTGCTTTAAATTTTATAAAACGGAAATAAATCAACAAAACACTTCTTAAGGCCTGTTTGCCCTTTTGCGTACAAAAAAGTTTGTTTGTAATATGGTTGTTTTTCAAAGCAGTGCAAAGCTTGAAATATTTTTTTTTTTTTAAGTTATTCTTACTTCTTTGTTATTATTACTTCTTTGTGGGCATTTTTAAGATACGTTTTGAAATATTATTTTTTTTACCCAAAATGAGCTTATAGTATTTGGATGGCAGAAAATATTATTTTACAAAAACAACATCATTTTCTACCAGTGGAGTACAAAAAAAAAAAACCATTTCAAAACAACGAAAATAAAGACTTAAATAAAACATAAAAACAAATTATTTATTTTCAATTTTCTGAAAAATTTATAAAGAATTTCACCATTCGGTTTTAAGTGTTTGACTAATAATAGTTAAGAGCATTTAATATTAAAAACAAAAATGAGTCTGGGGTCGACCCACACTAGTAACTTCCCATTGGTGCACTTGAAAACCATATATGTACATATTTACCTAAGTGGTGGGTGATAGAGTATATATTATATAGTGTCATAACTTTGGGTTTTTAGATAATCAGAATATATGCCTATATTTTGTAAATTTTTTTCCTAACTCTTCTCCGTATAGAGGTAGGTATTAATTATTTAAGCCAACTATTTCAAAACAGACTATTGGCTAAAAAAAAATACGAAAATCAGGGGAGTATACTTCAAAAAAAAAAAAACATGGTTTTAAAGAATATAAAAAGGCAAATTAAGTGTCATATGCAAAATTTTGATTTTGTAGCGATTTTGAGTGTAAGAATTTTTTCGAATTAAAACATTTTTGAAAAGTTGTTTCTTGCAACATTTTGATTTTTATCTTTTTTAAGGGTGGTTTTAACAATCTCAAAATTACACAACATTTAGATGGTATAGGTATATATTTTTGGTAGAATTTTGAAACCGATATCATTGTTTGTTTTTCAAAATATTTGAGTTGAAAAAAATTTGTTAAGAATTTTCAATAGTTTTTCTTCCAGTTTTGTTGCTCTAAAAAAAACTGTTTATTGAATTTTTTTAAAAAAATTCACAGTTGTTGACTACGTCATTATATGTAAACAAAAAAAATTAGACTGGGTTCGGAATCATTTTTTGTTCTTGAAATATTTGAGACGAAAATTATTTTTCAACTGTTTTTCTTAGTTTTAAAAAAAATTATGTGTAATTATATGTAAATTAAAATTAGTCTGAAGTGAATATCTTATTCCGTTCTCGAGATATTCCAGATAAATGACATTTTACAGCTCCTTTTTAAATTGCTGTAGTAAAAAACGGTTTATTGAATTTATTAGAAAACCTTTTCAGCACTTTATGACAATATTATCTGTAAAATAAAATTTATCAGAGGTCGATATCTTTATTCATTCTCGAGATATGGTGGACGAAAAAAGTACCCCGAACGTACGTACATACACACATACAGACATCTTGCTAAAAACGACGAATTCTGATTCTAGAGACCTCAAAATGTGAAGATATGTCAAAATTTTCAATTCGACAAATCGCACCAATTACAATAACTTCCAATGGGAAGTTAAAAATTATTATTCTTTTTTTTTTTAATTTTCACGATTCACCAAAACACGATTCACCAAATTTATCTGAAAGAAAAATTAAGAATGGCTTGGTGGCTTTAATAGAAGCTACAGCATGATATTGTAAGGGTTTTCGATATTTTTTGTTTAAGCCAAGTGATTTTTTTTGGCAAAGTTTTAAGAAGAATTATCCGCCTAAGCAGGGGAATATACCTCCATTTATTTTCTTGTTTCAAAGACACATTTTATGCAAGCAACTTCTGTGTAGAGCGAAAAAGTGGGAGTTTTGTTGGGTGCGGTCACTCTTGATTTTTCAAATATAATAATTGAATACAATAACATTTCCTTAAGTTTGTAGTTGCCTAACTCTATCGAATGGGTAATTCTGGCCCACTGTGGGACGTAGAGATACACAGTCCAAAGAATATTTCCTTATTTTTTTTTTTTTTTTTTCAAATATTTTAACGTAAAATTAAAAAAAAAAATATATACTTTGAATTTTCGTTTTCAAAATTTTAGTAACAAAGTAACAAACCTTCATAAACATGGCAAGAGATGCCATGATTAAGAAGTATAACTTGGAGAAAAAGTTGAAACAGAGTGAAGAAGGAAGGTAGAGTAGGTAGGCGAAAAATCGAACTATACTTTTAAAGCAAACACCATTAAATGGTATACTGATGGATCGAGAACGTCTGAAGAAACTGGGTCGGGTATCCACCAGCATTTTCCAGGCGGGGGTAAACGCCATAGGTAAATGTGCAGAACCGAAACCGGAACATTGCCATTATTTCAGATAGCCAAGCCGCGCTTAAAACGTTAATATCCTCGTCATTAGTTCAAAACTGGTATTGGAATGCAGGGGGAGGTTAAATGAACTGGGCAAGAATAACAATGTCTCACTCTATTGGCTACCGGGTCACTTGGGTATCTATGGTAATGAGGAGGCAGACTCCTTAGCCAAGATAGGAGCGACAAACCCCCTTAAAGGGCCCTGAGCCCTATTGCGGATAAGGTGCAAATGTGATCAAAAACAAGATCAAATCAGAAGAGGAGGTAAAAAGATGCTAAAACTGGAAAGAATTTCCAAAACTGAGATAGGCCAAACTACTACTTGGGAACTACAACCAAAAACGTTACAAAACCTACATAAACCTTAGCAGAGGAACAGCCTAAGAATAATAACGGGTCTACCCACTGGACACTGTAAAACTAAAAAGACATCTCAGTATTCTCTACTTAGCAGTGCAACTTGGTAGATTCTGCAACATCCAGACGGAAACACCTGACCACATGTAAGGCAAATTTTACGCACTCGTGCATCTAAGACACAGATATTTGGGAAGTCACCAGATAGAGGAGAGGGACCTAACCTCACTGAAAATGCTCCAAATACTTAAGTTTATCAAAAACTAAATTTGGAGGATGAGCTTTAAGTGCGAGCAACCTCATTCAGCTCTAGATGGGGGCACAATAGATTTAAGGTCGCAGTGCATCATACCCCGAATTGATTCATTCATTCATAGCAGATTTTAATTAAAAATTAATTCAAACATTCATTATCAACAAAAAAAAAATTTTTTTGAAAATTTTGACATACAAGATTTTAAAAACTTTTAAGGAGCAACAACATTTGAATCCAATATAATTAAAAAAAAGTATAGCGCCTTTGAAGGGCACGACAACCTCTAGATATGTAAGTGATGATCCCCACTGTCGTGTACGGGTGAAGCTCATTTGAACTAAAGGTGGCAAACAAAAACTTACACTCAGAGTTGCCAACCCGTTTGGTCAAAATCATGCCTCATTTAAAAAAAAAATGCCTTTTTCGACGAAATAATGCCTCATTGGATATTTTTTTTATGAATAATGTAAATTTAAACAATTGTAACAAGAAAAAATAGAAACATTCCTTTGTTAGACAAAAAAAAAACGTAGATAGATCACAGAACCAATTCTCAACTTATTGAAGAACTTTTGAGTAATTTAGAAAAGATGTTTGAATGTATAGGTGAATCGAGAATTGCCACCCCTATTCATGAATGTAAAAATCTTTCCAAATTGGGGACATTTTTTTTTTTCATCAAAAAGTCACGATGCCAAGGTCGACAAGAATCTAGTTTTAGGTATTAAGTCAAAAATAAATATAGTTTTAGATAGACATAGATTTTTAAAACACAGATATATGGGTTTCTTGTAATTGAAACTCGTAGCAATAACGATTTTTTAAAAGCGTCTTTGCATGAACAATTCCACTCAATGTATATCTGTCTTTAATATGTTGCTAATCTTCGTTTTGTTTAAATAAGTGCACGCAAAAATTCGTACAACAGTATCCGAGGAATGCAGCAGGCAAAGAATTATATAGTAAATGTTTAAGAACCATCTCTCTTTTTATAACCCAGTTTTAATACTTTTTTCCTACATCTTTTTTAGAATGTTTTAGAAAATTAAAAATAAAGTTGTTTAGTTAAGATAACATTTAGTATACCTAGAAGAAATGAAAAAAAAAGCCTTTTTAGGAAAAAAAAAGGCTCAAAGCCTCAGGCAATCTTGAAATGTAAAATAAACTGCAAATTTAGAGCTTTACTTCTAGCATGCTCGGTTCTCGAGATACACAATTTGACTTGCTAATTTCATATTGAAGTAAATTTTTTTTTAAATTTCTTAAAAATAAGGACTTCAAAATTTAGACCCAAGATTTCTTGAAATGCAAATTAAACTGCAAATTTGGAGCCTTACTGCAAATTCCTAGCATGCTTAGTTCTCAAGATACACATGACCTGCTAACTTCACAGTGAAGTTAACAGGGCAGTATGAATTTTTTTTTTCAAATTGAGGACTTCAAAATGTTTAACTATAATGTCTTGATGCAAAATAAACTGCAAATTCGGAGCCTTACCTCAAGTCTCTAGCAAGCTTAGTTCTCGAGATACCTTCTGAAAAAAATATAGTTAAATTTTTTTCAAATAAAGGACTACAAAATTTTGACCCAAAATTTCTTGAAATGCAAAATAAACTGCAAATTTTGAGTCTTACTTCAAGTCTCTAGCACGCTTGGTTCTCGAGATACACTATGTGACCAGCTAACTTCACTGTGAAGTTAGCAGGTCCCTCCATTACACCCACTATTTGGTGAGCTGCAAAATCGTGAATAGAAATGCAAAAAAACTGCAAATTACTGCGTTGGTCCCGTTAGTCTAGGTGAAAGTTGCCCTGCCAACTTCACAGACGTTCAAAAAGCCTCAGTTGGCATCGCTGCTTATACTTGAATTTTGTTCAATAAATTAAAAAAAAAAAAAAAAAAAAACAATACATTTTTCGACTTCTTCTGTTAAACTTTTCCTTGAAAAAAAATAAACAATCTGAATTTTTGAAATTTGGACCCAAAATGCAAAAAAAAGTGGTGAATTTTATTTAAAAAAAACAATATGCCCTCGATTTTAAAAAAGAGTACAGAACTATGACGTTATAATTCCACTGACATCTAGAGTTAAACTGAACAAAAACTATCGATTTCACTAGTTTCACTTGTCTAAAATAGTAATTTTCGATAAGACGTTCGTCTGTTTTATTTGTGCGGCGGTGCGTCCTGATGAACATCGAACT
Organism: Melangyna quadrimaculata; assembly: GCA_949320155.1. NCBI lineage: Eukaryota > Metazoa > Arthropoda > Insecta > Diptera > Syrphidae > Melangyna > Melangyna quadrimaculata. The sequence continues at coordinate 61,156,610 of OX439483.1, read as the reverse complement.
AGAGTCTAAACGAATATACGGATTTCGTTCATTTTTGGTGTGAAGAAGTTTTTATGTGATTCCCTAGAGAAGTTCGGGGTGGATACCCGTTTGTTCTAGATGAGCATAAACAAAAGAACAATCTCAGTTTTATCAATTTTTCCCGAAAACGGCTCTTAAGATTTTGATTCAAAATTCGTAGGTACACGTTATTCCTAGAACTGTTTTAATAATACTGAAAACCAGAATTTAACAGTAATCGGCATTTTAGCAATCGATATTTCTATAGTCATGATTTTAATGGTCCACATTTTGATAGTCGACATTTTAATCGGATTATGGTTAAGGGAATGATGCTTACAAGCACGGATTCGGGATATGTGTCGTTATTTTACAACAAAGGTGCTAGGCTTCTTATCAGTACTTTTCCGGAAATCCCCTAAACCATTTGCTAATTGGCAAATTTGGGAACCTGTTACGCAAAACAACAAGTTGTCAAAGAACTAAGATGATGGGTTTGGTATATGTAAAAAACCTATCCGTACCAAACTTGATCGTAGCAAACTTAAGTTGTTGTTAAGTTAACAAATTTTAATCAAGTACTTAATAGGCTTGTTCAAAAGTAATTCTTAACAAGACTTGTATTTTTATATCGATTTTCATCATAGCTTAAGAAAGCGAGAAAAATGTCCAGCAGATTGCAGAACACTTGAAGTTAAGGCTCCAAATACTTATTCTATCAAAAATATTCGAAAAATTAATTTTTTAGATTTTTGATTAACTTTTATACAGGAAACGGAAATTGAAAAATTATTATTTTTGATAACCTGACAAATTATTTTTTTTATAATCTGAACAAATCGTCAAATGTGGTTTTAGAGCTTGAGTTAACAGATTTTAAATTTCAATCATAAAACTCCCGCATTCCTCAATCAATAACTTCAAATTTAAAAATAATTTTATATTAAAAAAAATATATCATCATTCAAGCCATGAGCAATAACCTAATAATAAAGCTTCACTTAAAATTATTAAATCATTTTGTTGTAAATTTTCTTAACTGCTTTTGAAAAGAAAAATACCACAACTCATTATTTTCTTAAATTGGAATTTCACCATAAGTTGATTAAAATTCTGAACCCTATTGTAGATATTATAAGACGCCTAATTCCATAACTTAATATGGACTTAACACTTCATTCTACTAATACATATTTAACAAAAAATACAAGCAAAAAAACTTCGAATAATGAACCGATGAGCTATTAATATTCCCAACAGTCATTTAGTTTTAGATGCTGGCGCCCGGTGATGTGTGTTAAAAAAAAAATTCTATTACTCATCGTTCATTCATCAAAAAACAAAATTTATTTCATTCATTAATTATTTATTTATTTTTATTGAACAATTTGTATATACGACTCCGACAGCACAGCTCACAGCAGCAAGGCGAGGAGGTAATAAGCCGTTAGCAGAGGCATTGCAGTGCTTGTCAAGCAGAACCCCCAAGGTCAAGGTTATTTTTATGGCAACAGCAACAGGTTAAATAATAATAGGTAGGTATCCACAATTGTTTGGGGGCGTGCGTCATTGATGGTTCACATACGTGTGTGTGTATTTAAATACAAATTGTTATAATTAAGGTTCAAAACAAACAAAAAAAAAATATACTAATCCACCCACAAAAGGCAATGCGCTAACCATAAAATAGACTTACACCTACAGTTTGTACATCAAAAATCAAAGCGTGTATTTCATCGACTTGTCGAACTCTTCAAAACTGCACCACATACTCATAAATGCGATAATGCTTCCCCCTCTTCCCCCACAGTTAACTCGTGTGAGCAAACTTGTGGAACACCAAACTCGGCTAATTAGCTTCGATTTTTGTTTTAATTTTCTTTATGCGATAAGAGAAACCATCGAATGAATACACCACCGATTACCGGCCCACCCGCCCCACCGACCACCTTCTGAACTGATACATCAATTTAAATGATGGGCGATAAAAATTCAATCGTCGGCCATGTAAGTTAGTGGTAACACGCACAAGCACAAATACAACGAAGGAAAAAGCATTAAAAACAAGTGTTTTATTACAATCGTGCTGCCACCTTTTGGAATCACATAAAAACTTATTTAAATGAAAACTACATTACCGATAAAATGAAAAGTTTGAAAATAATGAACACACACATTTGGGTTGTGATATTGGATATTGTGAAGTTATCTCCACATTTCCGCATTTTTCCGGCGCGTGCGGTAGCGATGTTATGATGGTGGTTTCTAATTGGGGTGGGAGATGGTGTCAATTGGGGTCGACTTTTAGACATTTAGACATACAATAAATAACCAAGTCTGATTGTGTGTGAAGAAGTTATATGCGGCTCGTTATCAAGAAACATTTGTTTTTTGTGCTTAACATAGAAATAGAAACACTATTCTGATAAGAAAAGGAACATAAATACCTAGAACATGGAATTTGGATAAATGGAAGTTGATCGTTACTGATAAATCAAATATTTACAAAGTTGTTTTTTTTTTTGTATTTGAATGCGGTACAACACGAGTTTTTTTTTGTATTTCTAATAAAATAATTTAATTGGTGTAGAGGTAGGTAGGTTTTTGGTTTTGTTTGACTTTTTTTTGGAGGCGTACTTGAAGATTTCAATTTAGCAAAATTGAGTGTTGCTAGCAAGTATCGGTAAGTGTTAGTCTGATACGAGTAGAGTGTAAGGATTTTATTTACTTTTTGAATTCTTTCTAATTTATAGGTAAGAGTTATTTGATAAAACTGGAATGGAATACTTGGCGATAGTTTATATAAGTAGATAAATAAAATTCCATGCTACCAGAGGGGTTTGGATAATAATTTAATGTGCAAAATTAATTATAAACAAAAAACAATGACGGCAACAGTTCTTGAAGAATTAAGGCCATCAACACCCCCTTAAGGGGCCAGTTATAGCTATCATTGAAAACCATCATTGAAAAAGTTAACTGTTGATTTTGAGACCTTTCGAAAGTTTAATCATTGAATATTTTAATGCAGATATATAGCTTACGACTTCAAAGTTGTTTCTCCTTCAAAAAAAAATTCATTTTGACCCATATCTTCCCCATAACGTAACTTTTAATTTTTCAATGATGAACTACCTTACCAATGATCATTGAAAAAATTAAAAGTTACGTTATGGGAAAGATATGTGTCAAAATTAATTTTTTTTTGAGGAGAAATAATTTAGAAGTCGTAAGGTATATTTCTGCATTAAAATATTCAATGATTAAACTTTCCAAATGTCTCAAAATCAACAGCTAACTTTTTCAATGATGGTTTTCAATGATAGCTATAACTGGCACCTTAGGGGCCAGTTATAGCTATCATTGAAATTCATCATTGAAAAAGTTAGCTGTTGATTTTGAGACCCTTCGAAAGTTTAATCATTAAATATTTTAATGCAGAAAGATAGCTTACGACTTCAAAATTATTTCTCCTCAAAAAAAAAATCATTTTGACCCATATCTTCCCAATATCGTAACTTTTAATTTTTTCAATGATCATTGGTAAGGTAGTTCATCATTGAAAAATTCAAAATCATTTTATGAAAAAAGTTGTGCCAAATTCAATTTTGTTTTGCCTGAAAATATTTATTAAGTCAATAAGCTAGCTTTACTTTTGCATCAAAATAAGCATTTATTTTGTCTTCAAAATCTCTCAAAATCAACAGTTAACTTTTTCAATGATGGTTTTCAATGATAGCTATAACTGGCACCTTAGAGCCCAGTTATAGCTATCATTGGAAACCATGATTGAAAATATTAATTGTCAACTTTGAGAGATTTTGAAGAAAAAATAAATGATTATTTTGATGCCAAAGTAAAGCTAATTGACTTAATATTTATTTCTAGGTAAGGCGCCAGTTATAGCTTTCATTGAAAACCATCATTGAAACACAAATCAGTGAAAAAGTGGAATATTTTCTGACAAGTCGGTTATAGCTATCATGAAATTTTATTTCATTGAAAATTCCATTCCCCATGCAAAAAACAACTTTGAGGTTAAAGTCGATCATTGAACGAAAAACTGACAGACGAGAACAGGAAGAGAAAGGAATACATTTCATTGGAACGAATGTGTTCCTTTTTTGGGAACAAAATATCAGCTGTTCATTGAAAACGATTTTCATCATTGAAAAACAAAAAATGATTTTATATGAAAGTTGTAAAGAAAACTAAACATTTTTTTCACTAAAAAATTATATAACTGACAACCATCATTTTGGTACCAAAACGCCATCAGTTTTATTTGTTTAAGTGCATCAAAATTGAAAGACAAAATTTTCAATGATGGTTTTCAATGAAAGCTATAACTGGAGCCTAAGGGGTCAGTTATAGCTATCATTGAAAACCATCATTGAAAATATTAATTATCAATTTTGAGAGATTTTGAAGTAAAAATATATGATTATTTTGATGCCAAAGTAAAGCTTATTGATTTAATAATTATATCTAGGTAAAAACAAATTCAATTTTGCACAAGTTTGCTCATAAAATGACTTAATTTTTCACTGATGAACTACCTTACCAATGATCATTGAAAAAATTAAAAGTTACGCTATGGGGAAGATATGGGTGAAAATGAATTTTCTGAAGGTGAAATAATTTAAAAGTCGTAAGCTATATTTCTGCATTAAAATATTCAATGATTAAACTTTCGAAAGGTCTCAAAATCAACAGTTAACTTTTTCAATGATGGTTTTCAATGATAGCTATAACTGGGGCCTAAAACAAAATTCAATTTGGCACAACTTTTCTCATAAAATGACTTTTAATGTTTCAATGATGAACTACCTTACCCATGATCATTGAAAAAATTAAAAGTTACGTTCTGTGGAAGATATGGGTCAAAATGATTTTTTTTTGGAAGAGAAATAATTTTGAAGTCGTAAGCTATCTTTCTGCATTAAAATGTTTAATGATTAAACTTTCGAAGGGTCTCAAAATCAACAACTAACTTTTACAATGATGAAGTTCAATGATATCTAGAACTGGCCCCTTGCCAGGAAAAAATATAGAAAGTTTTTTTTTTACTCGTTTTTTATGTTTTAGGGTCGCTGAATCCGAATTTCAACTTTGTTGCTTCCTACGGATATGGCTTCACAGCAAAAATCGCAAAAAATCTTAAAATGCTTTATAGAACATAAAATTTCTTACCAAATTTTAAGAATCAACGGTTCGGCCACTGAATACGGTTAAGACCAAAATTTCGTACTTTTTGGAAAACACAGTTCTCTGGTTAGATTTTTGCTTGTAACTCAAAAACCATGCCTGTAATTGTGAAAAGCCTAAGCTTCTTCTTAAACAACATCAAATTCTCTGCAAGTTTGTCAACTTCTTCACTTAGCGCGATCAAATTATATGCCATATTACGTTTAGCCACGAATAGGCTATGTTTTATAGAACAAGACGTTCAAGGGTTTTTATTGTAAAAATCATTCAATGGGTCATTGAAGATGAGAAAACCGCGAAACGTTTTTAAATGAAAGGAGAGAGGAGAGGGCGAGTTACTGCAATCCTTTTGGTTTTTTGCATATAACTTGAAAACCAAGCTAAATTTCGAGAAAATACCGGAAACCTTTTTGGTAGAGAATACAATTTACTATAGAATTAATCTATTAAAAAAATTTTAAATACAAAAAAACCGCAAAAAATCGATTTTCTTGTTTTTTTAACTTATCTGTCCATAACCCTTTTTCCAGCAAAGATAGGTAAAGCATTACTCTACATTTTCAGGTTTTTTCTGAACCAAGATACGGTCGCTCAAAGTTAGGCATTTTTTTTTACTTCGACATTATATTAATTCTTATTTTTTACAACAAAACTTAGATGGGCAAGGCCCTACTAAGTTTTCAGTAGGCTAAACATGCATAAGAGGAAAACTTGTCAGATAATTAACAAGCCCTTTCTGGATTTCAGTACCAACAATTTAGACGAGGAAAACTTTTTAAACACTCGTGAGGTTATCTCTAGTAATAACAATATTGATTTTTTTGAAACCAGCGATTTGTGCTCAGCTATGCAGACGAGGATTTCGTCGTTGAGTGTTCTTTTGATTATTCTGCTGCTACTGCTATGCCATGGACTTGATTCACTTCATCCCAAATTTCAGCTGATGTCGAAAACGGACTTTTCTCTTCATAAACAGCGAATATAGGATCATTAGCTGAAATTATCTTTTTGGAGGCGTGTTTCTTCGAATGGCGTTGGTCGTATTATGAGTTTCATAAAATTTGATGGCATTATTTGCGATTTCGCGAACTGTTTTCCCCTTTATTTTTTATCATGATGCTTATTTTTTTAACTCAGGTGTACAAGATTGTTGCCCATCTAGTCAAAAAATATTTAAATATTTTGCAAAAAAATCCTTTAGAACTTGCTTTGAATTTTCGATTAGTTTTTTTCTTAAAATCTGACCAAAAATACAGCTTTTTTATACTATAAACACAGTTTTAACCCCATGTGCTAATTCTTTGGCCACGGAAAATTTAGGATTCGCACACTTTACATATGGAATGAATACACAAACATGTGAAAATAACAGTAAGTTTCCAGGGATAATAGGGGAATGCAGTCTAGATTGCAATAATGTGAAAAGTTTTTAAGAAAGGCTTTTGTCAACTGGTAAAAGTCTATGTAAACTGAAAAAATCATAATGTGCTAATTATCTGTTCAACACTGTACCTCTAAGTTTGTACCTCTTAAGTAAAATTCTTAAAAAAAGACATATCACATTTAAGTATCAGAGCTAAAACTTAAATCAGGAACCCATTCGTGAAATATAAAAATGTATACTAATAATATTTTTAGATCGGTATATTTCCGACAGTTTAAAAATAAAAAACTTTTTATCTGTCATTATAAGGGCTTGAGGCTCTTCATTTTTTTTTATTTATGTCTTGCATTTATCTTTGCACACAAAAATTTATGAGAGGTTTAGAGTTAAAAAAAATCTAATCAATGATTTTTCGATTTTTTTAGGTCGGTTTTCTTCTAACTTTTCCTGCTTAATTTTGTTTATATAAATTTTTTATAAAACATCCATTTTGATAGAAAATCAAGTTTCCAACAAAAAATCTCTTAAGTTAAATTCTTAAATTCGACGCTTATATTAAACACAAACATTTATTTAAAAATAAAAATACTTAAAAGCGATTCTTCCTTCCTTTTTTCCGGTGTATTCAATAAATATGAGTATCAACAAAGCTTCTAAAATCTTGTGTTTTGTTCGCAATAAAAAATCAATGCTTGAGGCACTTAATACTTTTTCCTGGAAACATACTATATATAAATCCTTAATTTAAATAAATAGAAAAAAAAATAGAAATACAAATAAATAGAAACATAAAATAAACACACTTTTGAAAATGTGCCAAATAGAGCACGTTATTTCTTGACGTGTACTGTATTCGGTATATGTTTTCATCACGTGTCTTGAGAACACACGTTAGTTGATTATGTAGGTACATAAAAAATACAAAATGCCGATACCGACGCAACATTGCACTATTATTTCTCTTACTCTATTTAAATTTAAAAATATACAACTTTCTTATCAATTATTCTCATTTTTCATAACAAAAATAATTAAAATAAAAAGCTTTAATTTCTCTTTTTTAACAACTCTGTCTGAGCTGAGCGAGCGCATGCTCGGTTGCCAAACATAATTAAGAGAAAAATATAACACGCGGAGTTTTGTTTGTGAATGAGTGGAAACATTGATTAGGTTAGGTATCTAGTCTCTAGTGCACGGTGCATCGTATGTTTGTTTGTTTATTATCAGTTTACTAACAACAACAACAAGAAGAAAAAAGACCGACAAAATAGTGGTATTTGAGAGTTTACAAAGCTCTCGCGACGAATCTGCGCAAAACAAGAAATAGAAAAAACTTTTTTGTAGATATAGAGGTACACGATGTGTATCTAAACATGTTTCCAAAATCATATAAGGAATACATTTCCTTCTTCTTTTCTACCATCTATCTAGGTACCTAATTGGGAATCACACTGATAGATACATCAATTGAGCTGGTGTCTCGAGCTCAACAGCCGCTCTGGCCGCAGCCATAGTAGGTATACTCGATGCTCGTATCTACTACTTGTTTTTTTTTTTTTTCTAACTGGATCAGGTGAAACAAAGACAACAACAAAAATGCACTCACATCATTTGGAGTTGCAGTAGTGAATCGTGGTGGTGGAAATGTATGTATTTGTGGGATTGCGTGCTACACCAACCAGCCATGCAGAAAAAAAAAGATACTTTTTGTTGTTACATTACATTACATTACATTTGCTGCGTTTGGTTTGACCCCTTCTTTTCTAAGCAACGACAACGACAGCGACGACGACGTAACGCATGCAACGGCAACTTTTACAACTACGAGTTTTAGACACATAGAGGAGATATATGTACCTACCTACCTTCTTTTCAAGCTATAGGCAGCACCGAGTTGGTGTTGGGCTAAGAGATTAGTTGTCTTGTAACAAACTACATCGCCCAAACAACAAAACTTGCATCTGTTACTTCGCGACTTCACTCTATAGGTACCTATTAACGTGTATTTTAACCGTTCACGTTGCTTCAACCCGGGGCAATGAACCTTTTTTTTCCTCTGCATCGCCGTTCAATTTTTTTTTTTTGTTTCATTTTTATTTCATCGGAGGGAATATTGCAAGTTGAACTGGCTTTCCATCTCGTTTTCTCATGTGGCGCATTTTTATTTTTATTTTTTTTTTGCTTTTCGAGTTTTTGTTATTTTAGAATCTTGCGCATGATTCACTTTGACACTCATCGTGTAAATTGTAGGTACATATATACGGAATATAATAAAAGGAACTTGTTAAAATTGGGATAGGTTCAGGGACAATGCCACATTTAAAAAGTTTAAGAGAAAAGAAATGACAGAAAACGAACAAAAAGAAATTCAACTAAAAAATGAGATCATGTCTTTTTACTACCCTTGTATGAACATATACAGAATGCACACATATTATTGTTGTAGTTGGTATATAATCTAAGATGATGTCACAAGTACTGTAGGTTTGTATACATATGCATGCATATAGATATAGAATCTACTATAAAGGACAGCAAGAAAATGAATGAAATTAATTTCAAACTCTCACATGTACAATTATTCTTGGCACGAATGTTTACAAAAAAAATGTAATTAATTAAACTAAATTGCTAAAATATTATAAATTCGAATAAGCTAGAGCACGAGCAGGCATTTAATAGAGTCAAAGCTAAAAGATACTTGTTTATCTAGTCTAATTTAGTTTAGATTTAGTTAGTTGAGTATCCAAAGTACAATTATATGTAGAGTAGATACATTTTTAACTTCAGATATTAAGGTTGGTACGATAAGGTAAGGTTAAGTAAAAGATTTGTAAAAATAAATCGAATTAATGATTTTTGCTTTGAAGACCTAAAAAGGTGCTCGTATATGAACGTCAAATCAATACTTTTTTAGCGATACAAATAGGCTGGAATTATTTTATTAATCATTCCATTAAATGCCAATAAACATTTATAACACAAAATGATAAACGGAGTTCTTTATTGTTTTTGAAAAAAAAAATCACGTTAATACTCAAAACAATACAAGAAAACAAGTGGGAAACATTTTTAGACAAGCTTCTCGATTTCGTTGGTAAATAACTAATTCGGCTGCCCGCACTTGCATTGTATACTTTGAGTACGAATGATTACTAGCAATAAAACAATTGAACAGTGCCGTGTTTATTAAAAACTTCATACAAAAATATGATACAAATTCGATAAAATAAAAAAGTGCGTATACGCCACAGTGTACAATTTTTTTTAGATTTTTTTAGGTTAGGTAATTAGTTGTATTAGTTGAAGGAAACATATAATCAGACTAGTATATTAAAATAATGATGAAAATATTTATTTTTTTGCTTAAAAATATATACAGGGTGAACTATTAACATTACTCCTAACCAAAACTGGTGAAAGGCCAAGTCAGGAAAGGCCTATCAGAATTTGGTAACTTTTCCATACCGAATCAAAGCGGTTCTCGAGTAACGGTTTTTTTTTTTTAATTTGAAAAAAATCGTATTTTGAACCAGTTTGAGGCTCACCCTGTCCATAATTGTTTTTTTTTTTTTTTACAAATTTTGCATTAAAACATTTGACTTATAGTTTCACTAACTTTACCGAGTAAAATATTTTTCATTGGCATCACCATTTGCCTACAATTCATTCATCATTATATTTCAAAAATTGCCTTTTTTTCTGTAGTTTTAAAAAAGGTATAAAACTTGCCAAAGCTTTGTTTAAATAGACAGTTATAACCGTTTGAACACAATCAAACAAAAATAATTAATAAAAATTTTATTAATAATAATCTTTTTAATAATAATAATTTTTGTTCAAATATTTCGATAAAATTAGAATTTTACTTCAAAATATAACTCCGAAAGAGTTGAGTTCTGGTGGAGATCTTCGTTTTACTTACGCATTTCTTAAATAAATACCTTAAATTTGGACAAGGACTATCGATTTTCTTTGGTGGAAGCGTATGAATCGAGTATTTTTGAAAATTTTTCGAAAACCATCAGATTTTTTAAGAAGTGTCTTTGGAATAACTCCTTGGATAAACTCCTTTTTTCATTGGAGCAAGAGATTTTGGGAAAACGGGGACAAATGCGTTTTTACTTTAATATGGTATTTTTCACACCGTTGCATTTGCGCACATTTGTCTGAAAATTTATTGGTCTAACGAAAAAATGTATCCTTATGGTTTTTTTTAGAATGTTATAATTATTTAATTTTTTTTTTCTTATCAAATAAAGTTTTTTTAAGTGATTTGTTTTGACCAATATCTTGTTTACGAACCAAATTCAAAAATTAATAAAAAAAAACTTTAATTGATAAGAAAAATAAAATTAAATACTTAAAAAAATAAAAATATTTAATATTTTGAAAAATCGAAATAAATTATTTCAAATTTCTTTTCATTATTTTTGTTTGCAGTTGTATTACTTAATGATAATCAGTAAAACAAAAAACAACAAAAACTGCTGAAGATCGCGAGAGAAAAAATATATAATATTAAAGTACAGGGTGTCCGCCGGGAAGGTATACTACTTTGTTTGATTATAATTTTTGATTAAATGAAAGAGAATGGATCTTATATTGATAAATGTTTAATTTAATGTCGGCAATTATGTATGGAATACAATATCAGGTAAATGTCCGCCTCTATTAGTCTCACAAATGCGAGCCCTTTTCAGCACATTTTTCATTACATTCTCACACATTTCACGCGGTATTTCATTAATTTCATCACGAACATTTTGTTTGAGTTGCTCAAGCGTTTCTGGTTTGTTTGCATAAACCTTGCTTTTCAGTTATCCCCACAAAAAGAAGTCCGGAGCAGTCAAATCAGGCGACCGTGGAGGCCAATCAACATCACCATTCCTTGAAATAACTTATTGTGAAAAGACGTCTCGCAGTAATTCCATTGTAATCCTGGCTGTATGCGATGTGGCACCGTCTTATTGATACCACATTTTAATCAAGCCCAAAGCATGCAGTTGTGGCGTTACCCCCATTTACAGTTTCTATTAACGCCGTTTTCATTTTCAAAGAAGTAAGGTCCAATGATTGATGGATTGTTTTGAACACTTCCTTGAGCAGCAGTAATGTTTTCAGTCGATCTTACAGTACGTTGTGGTCCATGCTTGGGCGTATCACCTACAGACCCTCTTTCTTGGAAAGCATATCACTACACGATAAATAGTGCGTTTTGTTGGCACGTTGTTTCTCCTAAAAATTTCACGTAACTTTCTGATCGTCACATTAATCGATGATTGATTTTGATAAAATGTTTTAACGATTAAAACACGTTGGTTTATCGAATATTTGTCCATAACAAATTTGCCACGTGTCTACTTCACGACTGCCAAATATGAACTGTCAAGACTAATGTTTACCAAAATTGCGGCAAAACAAAGTAGTATACCTTCCCGGCGGACACCCTGTATTTATTAACTTAAAAAATCAAAATTAATTATAATTTAAATTTTGTTAAAACTTTTTTTAATGCAGTTTTTTAAAGGCCCAATAAATCAATCAGAATTCCAAAAAAAAAAGAAATAGAATAACTGTTATAGTTCCAGAGAAAAAAAAAATAAAATGTGAAGTGTAAAATTCCTATACAAATTTGTATGGAAAAAGTATGACCTTAGAGGCACGGGTTAATGACCTCTGACAAAAATTTGTTTGGACAATCATTTTTTCTTTCGGCATAAACTTTCGATTGACGGGGTGTGCTATCCAAAAAAATGAGTTTGGGAAGTAACGGACACCCTAATGTATATATGCAATCAGTTTAGACACATTTATACGATGTTAATTGCTTGTTTGTATTGCCTTGTTTTGGGTTATTCCCGCATATATCGTTAATAAAAAAAAATACATATTATGGAGCAGCAGCTCGTGGGTAACCAGGGCCTAGTGATTTACAACACACAACTCTCAACCATTCCTGTGTGTGCGTTTCGACAAATAATGGAGGGGACCTACAATTTGTACGCCGAATTCGAACGGCTAGACGAGAAGCACTTTTTCATGACAAGCGATACCCTTGGAGAATTTGTCAATTCTTCGCAAAACGTAGTATCCCTAAAAAAAACTTTTTAGTTTTTAAGAAGACGAGGCTGGGAAGTGATCCCAGACATCCAGCGTGGCAGTCCTACCCACTATACATTACACTACGGGGTACCTACTACCTCGTTATTGGCTGTACTTATTTTACACACAAGTACTTTTATAAAAACTAAAAGGTTTTGCATTCCATAAATTAAAAAAAAAAAACACAATTTTATAAACGAACAAATCATTACTTTACAATTGTTGTTCGTACATCGTACCTATTCATCAATTACTCACAAAACAAAAATCAAATCAAATGAAATAAGACTATTTATTGTTTCTTTTATTTTAGTTTTGCTAATACAATTTAAACTGAGTACCTAGTTAATGAGTACAAACTAAATTCGGGTATTTTTGAGTGGTTACACAAGAAATGATTCTAGAGCGAATATACAGTGTCGGACAAAACAAAAGCACTCAGTTTCACTTGATTACATTTTGCTTAGGTAAATTTCTAAACATAAATATATTAAAATGAATTTTATTTGGTTAATTTAGGTATACATTAGCTCTTCAATGGCAAAGAAAACTAAATATATTAGTTAAACAGTAAAGTACAACAAAAAAATTGAAAAAAATATTAAAAGCAATTGCGACAAAACTAAAGCACATAATTAAATTCTGTAGTTGTTTTCCAATATTTTGTTTAGAAGCTATTATTTTTGATAACTGGTGCTTGACAACTTCCAGGCACTGACTCAATCAAGTTCTTTATGATTTCCTGGGGGATACTTCCAAGTAATTTCTGTTAGAACGACAAAAAAAATCCTTGCTCTTGCAGCTATCACGTTAAATCTGGCGACCTTCAATCTCCAATAGGTTTTTTATGAGGATGAGGTCAGCTGACTGTGCCGGCCACTGCAAAACATTGATTTTATTTTCCAAAAACCAATTTTGCACTAATTTAGCGGTATGTTTGGATCGATGTCATATTGGATCAAAGCATCATGTTTTGAAGGACGTCATCATACACAAGCCGAGATAACATCAGCAATCAAATCCCTCAAGAACAACAAAGCGGTAGGTTTGGACGGAATTCCCGCTGAGCTCTACCAAGCAGATCCACAAACATCAGCGAAGTTGCTACACCCCTTAATAGCACAGGCATGGGAGAACGAAAGTTTCCCCATTGAATGGAAAAAAGGGATGATCGTCAAACTGCCAAAAAAGGGAAATCTTACGGATTGCGGAAACTGGAGAGGGATCTGTGTCCTCCCCGCGGTGGCAAAGATAATGGCGAAAATAATCTTGGAACGAATCAAAGAACATCTCGATTCTACTCTCGACAAAGAGCAAATGGGATTTCGTGCAGGCTCATCCTGCATTGATCACATCAACACCTTGAGGATCATAATAGAACAATGCGTGGAGTTCCGTTCCCCTCTTCATTTGCTCTTCATCGACTTCGAAAAGGCTTTCGATAGTTTGAATCGAGATTTCATTTGGTCAGCTTTACGTAGGAGAGGAGTACCCGAGAAGATTATCGCCGTTATAAAGGCTACCTACGAGGGTGCATCGTGTCAAGTCTTACACAACGGAATGGTATCAGAGGACTTTAATATCCATAGCGGAGTTCGTCAAGGATGTTTGCTATCTCCGCTACTTTTCCTGGTGGTTATAGGGGATGTCCTTCATGCAGCTCTAGCCGAGCAAGCGCGTGGAATTCGATGGACGATGTTTTCGTTCCTGCAACATCTTGATTACGCTGACGATATTTGTTTGCTCTCGCACAACATTATGGATCTTCACCATATGGTGACTAATCTGGAATGCGAGGCAAACAAAGTCGGTTTGAGGATCAACACCGGGAAAACAAAAATCCTCAACATTTCTGAATCTTCTTCTCAAGTTGTCGTTGCGGGACAGCAGGTTGAAGCGGTGGACAACTTCCTGTACCTCGGTAGTGTTGTCTCAAAAGACGGCGGTGGTACGGATGAAGATGTTAACTGCCGAATCGGCAAAGCTAAAGCTGCTTTCGGCATGCTGTCTAAAGTTTGGAGGAGCAACGTCTACAGTACGAAGACCAAGCTGCGACTGTTCCGGTCGAACGTGGAGTCAGTACTACTATATGGGTGTAGTACATGGAAAGTGACCGCCTCTGTCACAAGGAAGCTACAAACTTTCGAAAATAGATGTCTCCGAAACATCCTAAGGATTTTTTGGCCGAACACCATCTCCAACCAAGAACTCCTTCGGAGAACGGGCCAAAGTCCTATTGACATCGTGATTAGGAAAAGAAAGTGGCAGTGGATTGGTCACACCCTACGTCGTGGTGCAGACTCTATTGCAAGACATGCAATGGAGTGGGATCCACTCATCCAAGATGCCAGAAGACCTGGAGGCCAGAGAAAATCTTGGCGCAGAACAGTCGACAAGGAATCACAAAAGCTCGGTAAAAGTTGGGGAGAGCTAAAATACATTTCCAGAAACCGAACGAGATGGCGTGTAGCGGTAGTTGACGCCCTGTGCCCCTTAGAGGGGTCAAGGATCTAAGTAAAGTAAGTATCATACACAAAACGATCCATTATACCATCTTTTCTATGAGTTGGTCCGATTCTTTGACAGGAAAAACATCCCCAGGCCAAAAAATTTCCTCCTCCGTGGTTTATTGTGCCTTTGTGAAATGTGAGTTTAGCCTTTTGCGTAATTCCATCAGAACATTGCAGATTAAACTTCTGGATTCGTCCGAAAATAATACTGCTTTCTATTTGGCAACAGTCCAGTCTATGGGTCCGATGGAATGAAGCAAGTCCGCTGACCGAAAGGCAAAATGCTAGGCCAACTTTTCACAAAGGCATCATAAACCACGGAGGAGGAAATTTTTTGGCCTGGGGATGTTTTCTAGTCAAAGAATCGGCCCAACTCATAGAATAGATGGTATAATGGATCGTTTTGTGTATGATGACGTCCTTCAAAACATCATGCTGCCACACGCAGGAGTAGAAATGCACTTCAAATGGACATTCATACCGCATAAACATACCGCTAAATTAGTGCAAAATTGGTTTTTGGAAAATAAAATCAACGTTTTGAAGTGGCCGGCACAGTCACCTGACCTCATCCCCATTTAAAAAAACGTATTGGAGATTGAAGATCGCCAGATTCAACGTGATAGCTGGAAGAACAAGTATTTTCTTGTTGTTCTAACAGAATTTGCTTGGAAGTATCCCCCAGGAAATCATAAAGAACTAGATTGAGTCAATGCCTGGTAGTTGTCAAGCACCAGTTATCAAAAATAAAAAATAGTGGCTTCTAAACAAAATATTGGAAAACAACTACAGAATTTAATTATGCGATTTAGTTTTGTCGCAATTGCTTTTAATATTTTTTTTTATTTTTTTGTTGTAATTCCATTACTGTTTAACTAATATATTTTTTTTTCTTTGCGATCGAAGAGCTAATGTAAACCTACATTGATCAAACTAAATTCATTTATATATATTTTAGTTTAGAAATTTACTTAAGCAAAATGTAACCAAGTGAAATTTAGTGCTTTTGTTTTGTCCGACACTGAATAACTACATAGAATGAAGAATATGTCTTCATGGTTCTCTTTATCCAGACCCAAGGCTCCAGCTTATTTATTGTTTAAAAAATTCTTTTTAACACTTCGTTAAAAAAAAAATGACTGTCCTAAGTCACCTGACCTATAAAAGCAAATACGTACGTCCCAACCGAGGATTTTATATTTGCATATATATTTTTATTAGATACTTTGAATTGATCAATGACGCGATGGAGGCTGTGAACGTCATGTTTTTCCAGTCTTTAATTGTGGTAAATTAAATTATGACTTTTATGAGTTCATATTTTAATCTTTTTTTGTATGTAAATATGGTGTATCAAGTCAATATTATATTTTTTTTTTTGTATTCTATATCAACCAAATTTAACAACGTAACGTTATCTTTTTTCTGAGTGATTTTAGATCATTTTTTTAGTCACAACCTTATGAGTGATGGAGACGACGACACAACGGAAGACTCAGACCATTATACATATGCACAGGAAAACACATCATAAATTTCTAAAAATAGGTTTTATTTTTTAAAGGAACTTTTTACTTGCAGAGTTTTTATGTAGGTATGTGGCCATCAAAAATGAGCCGCCCGTCTATCAACAAAATCTGTTAAGTTTCGATTCGGGAATAACAAATTTGAGATAGAAAGAATAAAAACTAAAGTTTTCCTGGATTTTTTTTAGAAATTAAATTTCTATATTTACACTTTCCAATGAGCGATAAAATAATGATTCATGGAGATGGTAAGACAAGGCAAGATTTGTATGATTAATTTAAGAATAGGTAGGTAAGGTACCTACACATAATTTAGGAAGGAATTTGATTTAATTTATTTTTTTAAAACAAAATGAAAATCTGCAGATGAAAGTTTAAAGATTTTTATGCTCATGCGTTTAATGGCAAAAGTCAATTATTTCATCAAACATACATTGGTATTACGTGAAAAATGACAATGGTAATACGAATATCGACACGATATTTGATATTAATTTCAACTAATTGGCGTTAGGCAATAACGCCCAAGAAGAAAACGGCCAAATCGATTTAAAAATATCGCCGGACAAAACTCTGAACAAATTTTTGTAGTAATTTTTTGTTTGTCAATTGTACGCGTTTTTTCATGTCCCTCAACTTAGCAGGCAAAGTCAGCAGAACATAAAAAAATTGATGGTCTTACAAGGTGCTTATAAAGCGCTAATTAAGTACCCAAAAATTAAATTAAGTGCTCCAGTACTTTTGGAAATAATGAATGTTCTGCTAACTTGATTTCGAGTTAGCAGACCAATTCTATACTATATTAACGAGCTACTTAAGTGCTCTACGAATCAAAAAAAAAATTCGAAAAAATTGTTTTTTTTTCTACAAAAAAAAAAAATATTTTAATAATTTTGAAAAAAAAAAATAATATAGTTTTTATTTCAACTTTTTTCATCCAAATTTTTTTTTTGATTAATTTTGTACTCGTATAGTAAAATTAAGCGCCCGACCTTTCCCAAGGATTTTCCGCGATCTGCCATAAAAAAAAAAAATTTCATTTCCCATAAAATTTACTAGAAATGAAATAATTTTTTTTTCTTAATTTTACTGAACGAGTACAAAATTAATCAAAAAAATTTGGATGAAAAAAAGTTGAAATAAAAAATATATTATTTTTTTTTTTTTTTCAAAATTATTAAAATATTTTTTTTTTTTGTAAAACAAAAAAACATTTTTTTTGTAGAAAAAAAAACAATTTTTTAGTAGACAAAAAAAAACAATTTTTGTTTTGGATTCGTAGAGCACTTAAGTAGCTCGTTAATATAGTATTCACCCCATTTTTCTACCGGAAAGATTAAAGAATTGGTCTGCTAACTCGAAATCAAGTTAGCAGAACATTCATTATTTCCAAAAGTACTGGAGCACTTTATTTAATTTTTGGGTACCTAACTAGCGCTTTATAAGCACCTTGTAAGACCATCAATTTTTTTATATTTTGCTGACTTTGCTCTGTTAAGTTAAGGGCAGGGCCGGATCAACCATATGTGCAAATGCACAGGGCGCAAAATTCTGGACGCGCATTACCAGGAGCAAGAAAATGTAATCTGATCTTGCGCAAACAAATATGTACTGCCATTTGCATTTTAACCACAAACATTCTTCAAATAATCCCAAAATAACACAACACAACACAACACAACACAACACAACCGTGCTAAGTTGTTTCTCGCACACTAACTAACATCACTTTCATTGTTGCATTGAAGAAAAATTTAACTAAGTTATCGTAAAATTAACAATCCCACTAGACCCATGCACGTTCAATCCTACCTACCTACCTAATTTCCAAATATTTCACCCTGTTCGTACAAAAGAAAAAAAAAATGAAAAAATCTCAACACAAAAAAGTTCCATACCACCTCATATGTGCAAGATTTATTTCATGCACACTGAGTCCCAAAATTAACATAGAGAATATGACAACAAAAAATACTTATTCATACTGAATCATGTGGACTAAAACGTGCAGGTTTTGTATTATGCACCTCTTCTGCATGTCACTTCTCATCTACGAAAAAAACAACAAACAAATGGCTCCGAAAAAGAGAACAGGTAGGTTGCTGTGCTGCTACCTCAATAATAGTCAAGGGATGCGCAAGTTTTTTTTTGTACACACTGAGCAGGTATCGAAACTTACATGGGAAAATATTTAAAAAAAAAAACTTATTTATACGGAATCACGGAATCATATGGGTCAGAGCGTGCAGGTTTTCTTATTGCACACTGTAACTGTGTAAGGGTTAAGTGCCTGCTTACACAGGAGATGGAAATTTTAATAGAATGGAAAAGGTTAAGTTGGTTAAGAATAAATAAACAGCTATCAGTTTTTAATAGAAGTGTTGTATTTTGGGAAAGTGTTTATGATAAAAAAAGCCTTCGGGCAGAATTTAGAAAAAGGCGAAGCCTTTTCGAGGCTGAAATAAAGAACATAGCAAACATTTCGCAAAATTTTTTAAAACGCAGATGGGGAAAATGTAAGTATTTAAATAAATATTTACGCTCATCCTTGACTCACTGACTGTATAACGCTGCAATGCGATTTTACAAAAAAAAAACTATTTGTTACAAAAAAAAATTAACATTTTTCGAAAAAACAATTTAACTTTAAAAAAAAAAAAATAACTTTTTTACAAACAAAAATTAACTTTTTTACAAAAAAAAATTAAACTTTTTTACAAAAAAAATTATTTTCTAACAAAAAAAAATTTTAACTTTTTTACAAAAATAAAAAAAAATAACTTTTTTACAAAAAAAAATTACTTTTTTACAAAAAAAATTAACTTTTTTACATGAAGCTGAAGATCGCTGCATTTTTTTTTTCTTTTAAAGTAGCAGACCTGGAAAAGTATCAATGATATTGGAAAATTTCGAATACCAAAATGTTGTGCAAATAATTTTCCAGGGGCGATGTCCGTTACTTTTTCAAATTTGCATCCCGTTATATTTTTTTTTTAATTAGTTTTTTAACATTTTAAAATTAACTTTTTGTTGAAAAGGGCAGATAGACCAAACTAACGGTTAAAAAAAAGAATACAAAAATGTCACTGTGTAGAACAGACCTTTTTCTAGAGCCGATGTTCCTTAGTTTTTTGTTTTATTATTTTACTAAGCGTTTTTAACAATGAAACATTAAAAAAAAAGAACAAAAAAACTTTAAGCCCTTGTAACTTCGGATCAACGAATGCTACATAAAAAAAAAGTACACAGAAAAATTTAGTTTTCCAAGCTCTAGAGGCGATATTTTTTAATTTTTTTTTTTTTTTGATTGATGTTCTTAAGCCATTTATTTTTGCTTAGCAACTAATTAAGTATAACAGAACGAAATAAAACACAAAAAGGCCAGTTTTTAGCAAAAAAAAAAAAACCGCTCGAATTTTATGATTGAAATTTGTAGAGTATACAAACAAATCGGCGTAGGTGTTAGTTTTATGCTTAAGCCGCAAAAAATGCATTAAGAAAAATTCATCACGTTTTTTAACCGTTAGTTTGGTCTATCTGCCCGTTTAAACAAAAATTTAATTTTAAAATGTTAAAAAACTAATTAAAAAAAAATATAAAGGGATGCAAATTTGAAAAAGTAACGGACATCGCCCATGGAAAATTATTTGCACAACATTTTGGTATTTGAAATTTTCCAATATCATTGATACTTTTCGAGTTCTGCTACTTCAAAAGAAAAAAGAAATTAGGATGCAGCGATCTTCAGCTTCATTTTTTTACAAACAAAAATTAACTTTTTTACAAAAAAAAAAATTAACTTTTTTACTTCCTTTTTCTAAATCAAATTAACTAAAGTTCCTATTTATTCTGCATGTGTATAAATGTATGTATATATTTTTATATTATTTATTATTTTGTTTTTAAATTAATTAATTCATTTATTTTTTTTAAATGAAGTTTATATATTTTTTATTTTGTATATGTATATATATATATATATATGTATGTATATATAATTTTATTTTATTTTGTTTTGAATTTATTTACTATTTCTTTTTTTTTTTTAATATGTACTTTTATTACATTTGATTCATACAGTTATATATGTATGTAAACGTATTTGTTTGTTATCGAGAATGAGGCCTACCGGGGATACCCTAATAAAAAGCGCATTGAAAGTCTACCCGCTGGGTAATGTAGAAAAGGCTTATGCTTGTGTATCAGTGTATGTGTGAAAATATAAAAAAAAGGGGCGCTTTCTACAAATCTTGCACAGGGCGCAAATTTGACTGCGGCCGGCCCTGGTTAAGGGACATCGTTTTTTCCATTTGTTTGCAATTCTTATCAAGACGAATCGATGCTAAAACAGACAAACTGGAAATAAAGCCCAGAGAAGCCAATAATAATTACAAATAAATGAAGTTACTCCCAAATGCCAGGAATTATCGCTCGAAACCAAAATTTTGTATGTTAGTATCACACCAAAAATATAAAATGTTAAAAAAAATTAAATGGGGTGGGGGGTGCCACGGCCCTGAATTGATAATTTAAAACCAAATTTTATTATTATGCAACAATTCGAAGTGATCTATATAATTAATAACAATTCTGAGAAAATGGGTGGATGCCACGCCCCCTGAATGTTAAAAATATCAAGTTTTAAAATTAAGCCTTTGGTTGCAGTTCAAGTCCTAACGCTCTACCAAAGGAGAATGGGCAAATTGGGCCCAGCACCAATAAGAACAGCCCTCATATTGTATGTAGGTACATGTTTATGCATTCATTATCCGTTAACCGTTTGTCCAAATTCGCTCTGTGACAAAAGTTATTTAATTTTTAGAGTCACAATTCCGTTTTTCCATACTTTTTCTTTAATATTTTGTGTATTTTTGGCTCGATTTTTTGGAATTAAGTTCTTTGAACCCATGACACACTACCTAAATTTTTCAGATTTTTAAAATTATATTTAGGGGTCGCAAGCATCAAGTGTATGCAAAAAGCAGTTTTTGGAGTATTTATTTTGGAAAAAAATAAAAATATTGGTTTTTAAATAATATTTTTGATGTCAAAATTGTCTATGGAAAATTGGAAAAAAATATCCATTGCCCTTGCAGCCAAATAATTATTGTTTAATAAAAAAAACCGTTGGTTTCAAATTTGCATTTTTAGCAAGATTTCCATACAATCGGCCCCAGTGTATGCGGCAAGCCTCACCGTTCAGTAGTCATTGTAAAATAATTAAGTCTTATTTCTATAAAAAGCTAATCTGGCAAAGAAGCCGCCAATAAAAGTTTAGCACAGATCGAATTTGAAATCGATTATATTAAGAGATAAGATTAATTAAAAGCAATAAATATGAAAACAATCTTTGATTATTAAAAAATAATATTTTTGTAGTTAAGATACTATTTAAAACATATTTCCGATATTTTATAATCATGTTCAAAAATGACCGTTCACACCAAAAAAAAACATCAATAAATGACAAAATAAAAATAAATGACTGCATCATTGATTTTACCCTTTTAATTTTGTGTCGAAGCTAAATAATACGTTTACAAATAATTGATAACGCATAAAACATTCGAAATTATTAGACACCAACTATAAATAGAATCTTTGTTCTTATAAACAAAAATTACATTAAATTAGCATTTCAAACAAAAAACAAGAACAAAATTAATTAACTCACATTCCGATCTATATTTTTTTAAAAATTTTTAGGAGACTTCAACCTAAATGATACAAATATCCAAAAAAGTGAAGGTAAATAGTCTAATAGTGACTAATAAAATTTAATAAACTAAACAAAAACTCGTTTAGCAGATTATCCAAAATATTGTGACAAATCTTTAACACATTTTAAGCCTGTAGCATTGTTCTTTAATTTCACAACAACGACCTTGATGGTCGTTGACAAAGCTTAGTTTAACGGAAGTTTTATACAATAAAATATGGCTAGAGAATTTAACCAATTCTTTGTGGTTTAAATAAACACATATTTTATTTATTATTTGTTTTGTTTAATTCAAACCAACAAATTATTATCATTTCATGCTAAAATACAAATTATGGGAGAAAAAGCTTAGCCAGAGGTGTAGCAAAATGATCATTATCGATTATTAGACGATGATTTAATTTTTTATTTTAAAAATCACAAAATGCATTAAGTAGTATTTAACATCATAGTGCCAATGATCAAGAGAATTTGATTCAGTTTGGTATTTTCAGTTATTTAAACCAATGTTGAACTTTTGATTTTTATTTTATTATGTTTTTTTTATTATATTATTAAATTAACTAGTTTATTTAATTGTTTTTCGTTTCATTATTTTTGTTGGTCACGAAATTCATAAAGGGATGAGAGATAAAATTCCAGGACGTCAAAAAAGATTAGCACAGGGAGCAATTCATGCCGTCCCTTAATTAGCAAACCGATCAAATAAATCAAATTTATAGAGTTAGTTATTTACAGTAACATAAATAATATATATTATACAATTGGAACAAATTGAAATGAAAAGGAAAATGTGTTAAAAAATCAATAAAATAATAATAGTACGTAAACGCCCGAGTGAACCATTTTATTTTGCAAGGTACTTTACCTCTTGTATCAGTTAAAGGGGTCTTGATATGAGATCAGTATAGTGAATAATTCTTGTGTTTAAAAGATACATGCATATTAGGGTGTCCGTTATTTCCCAAACTCATTTTTTTGGATAGCACACCCCGTCAAACGAAAGTTTATGCCGAAAGCAAAAATTATTGACCAAAAAAAATTCTGTCCGAGGTCACTAACGCGTGCCTCTAAGGTCATACTTTTCCCACACAAATTTGTATAGGAATTTTGCACATTTCACATTTTATTTTTTTTTCTCTGGAACTATAACAGTTATTCTAATTTTTTTTTGGGAATTTTGATTGATTTATCGGTCCTTTAAAAAACTGCATTTAAAAATGTATTAAAAAAATTTAAATTATAATTTATTTCAATCTCTTAATTAAATAAATACATTAATTTTATATATTTTTCTCTCTCGATCTTCAGCAGTTTTTGTTGTTTTTTTTAATGATTATCATAAAATAATAAGTTTTTTAAAAAATTGCATTAAAAAAAGTAATGAAAACAAATTATAAATAATTTATTTCGATTTTTCAAAATATTCAATATTTTTGTATGTATTTATTTTCTTACAAAATAAAGGGCGAGTTCGTAATCGCAGAAATATGCGGCAGATCTGCGGCATGCCTGCTCAGCTTCTGCGTATCGATTATATTTTTCTTCTGCCTGCAGAAAGCAAGCAGACGGCAGTTTTTTAATAAATTTGTGTTCGTAAACATCGCAGCGCAGAAAATTATTTATACAAAATCCGATTATTAAAAAAAGGCGATTCTATGGCTTTTGGGTGACATTTGGAAAGAAATATTCGTTGATAGACAAATATCCTGATGATTAATGTACTTCGAAGCCATTTCATATACAGGGTGGGTCAATCACAAGTTTCTTTTTAAAAATGCAATGAAGTGAACAAAATTTAATTTTGTCCATGTATTATGGCTTTATTACTAACAACAAACATTCCCATTAATTATAGAACACAACGTCGTTCAAGTGGTTGCCTCGGCTGACTTCGCAGCAGTGAATTCGGTCACTCCAATTTTCCAAAATCTTGTTGATGGTTTCGGGCTGTAGCTCACGGATTGTTTGGATGATATTGGCCTTAAGTGCTTAAATCAATTCCGGATTGCTGGCATAACATCGGTCCTTTACGGTTCCCAACAAAAAATAAGTTGATAAGGGCCAAATCGCAGCTCCGTTGCGGCCAATAACACGATTTTGAAATTTGGTGCGCCAAAGATCGATTGTGGTATGGGCTATGGGGCATGGCGCACCATCCTGCATGAATCAAAGGTTGTCCAAATCCATGTCTTAAATTTTATTAAAAAAAAGTCGGTCAACATGGCTCTGTAACGACCATTGTTGACCGAAACGTTGTTTTTTTGCAGCCTCGTTTTCGAAGAAAAATGATCCAATGATGCCACCACTCCACAATCCGCACCAAACTGTCACTTTCTATGGATGCTTTGGTTTCTCGACAGTAACGTGTGCGGGTTTTCCGAGCCCCAGATACGGCAATTTCGTTTGTTAACGAAGCTGCCGAGATGAAAATGCGCCTCGTCAGAAAAGATTATTTTCAAACGGCACTCACTTTGGAAATAAGTTTTCAATATTTCCCAATGTTGTTCAAGCGTGAAGCGACTCGAAGGTATAATACTGACTTCCCGTCAAGATTTTGTTGGGAAACAGCTGTCAGTGTAAAAAGAACATATTCAAAAATTAACCCATAGATGGCCCACTCTTTAGATGTTCTCCTGTTTTAATTTTAATTTTTGTTTTTCTGCAGAAATTACTTTTTTTCAGCAGAATGTTTTTTTTTCTGCACAAACTGCCCGACGCCGATTTGATTTCTGCGTACTTTTGATGTTTACGAACGTAATTTGTTTTGCAGGCCTGCTGAAGTCAGATTTCAATTTTTGTTTACGAACACAAACTTTGCAGATCTAAGTTAGTCAGACGATAACGAAATCGCCCAAAGTTTTTTTATATGATTTGTTTTGAACAATATCTTGTTTAAAAACCACATTCAAAAATTAATAAAATAACTTTTTTTGGTAAGAAAAAAAATTAAATACATAAACAAATTTAAATATTTAATATTTTGAAAAATCGAAATAAATTATTTATAATTTGTTTTCATTACTTTTAGAATTTAGAATAATTGTTAAAATGTGAGAAGTGCAAAATTCCCATACAAACTTGTATTGGAAAAGTATGACCTAGAGGCACGGGTTAATGACCTCGTAAAAAATGTTGGTTGGTCAATAATTTTTTCTTTCGGCATAAACTTTCGCTTGACGGGGTGTGCTATCCAAAAAAATGAGTGGAAATAACGGACACTCTAATGCATATATACTTATATACTAGCTTATTTTGGCCCTTATAAAGGTCATTACTTAATTTTGGTGGGCCCACCACTAAAGTTCTTTTAAATAAATTAATAGTCCGTTACCCTTGCATAAATACCCAAAAAGCTGAAAATTTACATAAATATTAAGGATACGATTATAGTGAAATTCTCAAAATTCCTCATCGATCCCATGTAATGCAAACAAATTTATTTAAGGTTGAATGTCGAAAATATCAGTTTATCGCATATAACTCCGAAAATTTCATACAAACTTTATAGATCATGTTATTCAGCATAAAAAGATCATGACATTTTTTTTCGTCGCTAAGAACATAATATCGACATTCCAAAAAACGTAAAATGTCGAAAATATCCCTTTCTCTTGTAATAACTCATTAACGGTGCATATTTTCGAAAACATCGGAATACAAAGTTTGCACATTATACAAACCCCTACAGGAAAAGATATTTTGTTCTTAAAAATAACCGTCTAAATTTTTTTTTTTTGCGTTTTACTCTTAAATGACAAAGTAAAAAAAAAGATTATGACAATTTTGTCCATACAAATTATAAGTTAGAAGATATTGCTTAATCAATAGAGTCAAATGTCGAAAATACAGGCTTTTTGCATACATCTTTAAAAAAGGCATGTTTTGTCGAAAAATTATATTAATAAAATTTAAACACTATGTAACCGTATATAAGCTCGCATTAATAATTTTTTCTAACATGCATAGTTTGTATATTATCATTATTTCAAAAAAAAAAAAAAAAATAACTACAAAAACCCGAAAATACCGGTTTTTAACTCTTTGTTCTCAAATGAAGAATTTGACAGAATATATGTTGAATTTATTTTGTAGACTTATAAATTCCCTAGAAAAGATAACACTTTTTTTCCGTACATACAATATATAAGAGATCAATCAGTTGTAAGATTTTGAGACTTCAAAAACGGTCAAACTTCAAAAATATAGTATTTTTTTAATATAACTTTTTTTTGAAGTTGAACTATTTTTGAATAATTAATTCAAATTTTAAAAAGAAAAATGTTTTTTTTTTTATTTAATTTGTTGTTTGTTAAAAATTATACGTTGCAAAATGCTATTTTGTATTTTTTTTTTATGTCGAGCAATGAAAAACGTATGATCATGGATTGATAGTTGATAAATACTGAAATTCGATATTGAACAAGCCAACCGCTTAAAGTTTTGGTCACTGAGAATGATGCAGTCGTTAATTACAAGAAAATTGAAAAAAAAACCGATGAAGTGTCGATTAGGTTTTAAATAAATTCCCTTCTAAAATGCAAAATTTCAATATTTATCAACTATCAATCAGTGATTGACAATCTCAATATACTTTTCAAAATATTAAAAAATAAAGGAACGAAACATCTTCATAAAAACAAGAAAAATCTTAGCTGATGATAACCCAGTCGTGCTGAAATGACCCTGTAGGCGGGTTCTCTCTTGTTTTTCTTATCAATTAATAATATAATCAAAAAGACTTTTGGTATTGAAAAAAAATCTATAGCATTATATTGTCAGTGTTGCCCTTAAATTTAATATTTGCCTTTCCACCTAACGAAAGGAAATAGACCCCCTCCTTCTTGAATTTGTATTGTCTGGACACAACCTAAAGATCTAGCTTTCACCCTGTAAATGTGCATCGTATACAGTTGTGCCAAATTTTGTCGTCAATTACCTACTATCCAGTTAAAGTTATGAAAAATCAGACGTTGATTTTAAGAACTACAAAACGTTCGTCGTTTATTTGGATGAAGCGCTTAATAAAACCTTTTTAGACAAAGGAGAACCGGCTAAAATGTATGGAAGCTGGTCTTAGAACCAATACCAACGAGACATATCTCGTTCAAAAGGTATTTTTGTGTACATGAATACTTACTATGACAGCTCATTCCAAATCGCTGTGTGAAAAAAGTTATTGGTCAACAAAGATTGGAATTTGGTACATATAATTTAAACATATAATGTAAGTATTTAGTATAGGCAACAATGTGCTGGCCTTACCAATAACAACAAGACATATTATGTTTCTGAAAAATCGGTGTGTGAACGAAGTTATTCGATAATTAAGATTGTTATGTGGTGAATTTTAGTATAGAAAATGTACACAGGAAAGGAAAAGTCTTTTATTTTATACTAAAATGAACCTAATCACAATCTTAATTATCGAATAACTTTTTTCACACAACTTATTGAAATGTGCGGTCTAGGTATCTATGTTAGTACATGGAAATACCTTTTCAACAAAGTATGTCGCGGTCTTATTGGTTGGACCAACACATTTATACTACATACCTACAAAATGTACATTTATACCAAAATTCACCACATCACAATCTTAATAAGCGATTAACTTTTTTCACACAGGGAATAAAAGTAAGCTGTCAAGGTAGCTATTGTAGTACATAAAAAGACCTTTTCAAAAAGTTATTGGTAAGTCCATAGTATTGTCGAATATACTACATACTTACATTATCAGCCTTATTTATTAACTCGGTTTAGCGGTGGCGTAAAGTTACTCCGACTTTACAACACCTCTAAAACTGGAAAGCTTATTTAAAAAAAAAATATATCAGGAATAGAGGCGGAGTAAGCTAAAACTGGTTCCTAGGAGGTTTAGAGCCGGAGTAAAGCCGTTTTAGTATCTAAATGTCATTTTGACATGACATTGTGTGAATTTACAAAGAGTGCAAACAATTTTTTTCTTTTTGTTACCACGATAAAATGGATATTTATTTTACATTAATAAATCATTTTAATTCTTTAAACGGTTTGACATTTAACAAAGAAGGAGAAAGTCAAAGCAGTACGAAACAAATTTAGATCCCATGACACTGAGGGATGGATTAGTTGCCGGGGAAAAATCTATGAACATACACCAAAATATTTATTTTTATCTGTTGTAATTATGTAAATATATTAACATATCTTTTGAGCATCATCCCAGTTTTTCTGAACGTTTTCTTTTCTTTTCTTTTATTTTTATTTTATTATTCGAAATTAACAAATAATTTCTTTACCAAAATAAACCAAAAACAATGGAAATCAGCTGAGGTTTGTTTACGTTTATGTTAACCAGAGTTTTAGATTGGCGATTTTTTGATAAAATATTTGACATAAGGCAGGCTTAACTAAACCGGCTAAGAATTTTTTTTTTAAATAAGGATTAGTTCGACATGGCGTAAAACCGGTGTAAGTGCTTCGACTTGGTTTAACTATTCCGAGGTTTAACCGAGTATTAGTGAAATCTAATAAATATGGCCGTATATGTTTAAATAAAGGATTTTTAAGAGCGCTACAAAAGTTTTTTTAAATAAAACAAAAACGCTTTTGGGTATCAATTAAATTCTTTATTCCTGTGAAAGTACGTTCGATGCAATTATGTATGGAACTCGATTTCATTTGCATAGCCACCACGGGCACGCTTGCAGAAGTCCAGACGCTGAACCCAATTTTCGACGGTTTTCAAGCATAAATCGGCCGATACTGCTGCAATTTCACGTTCGATATTCGTACGAAGTTCATCAATCGTCGCTAGCTTGTTGGCATAGACCATAGACTTGACGTTACCCCACAGGAAATAGTCTAACGGTGTCAAATCGCACGACCGAGGCGGCCAAGCGACTGGACCATTTCGTGAGATAACACGTTCTCCAAACTTGGTTTCCAATAAATTGATTGTGACATTCCAAGTCCATATCATCCAATTCGGGCCAAAAATATTCGGTTATCATTGAACGGTAGCGATCCCCATTCACAGTAACGTGCCGGTCTTGATCATCACGGAAGAAGTACGGCCCAATGAGGCCGCCGGCCCATAAACCACACCAAACCGTCATTTTTTCGGGATGCAATGATGACTCATGGAGTAGGTGTGGATTGCTGCCAGACCAAATCCGCATATTTTGTTTACTGACGAAGCCATTCAGCCAGAATTGAGCCTCATCGCTGAAGATGATTTTTCGATGAAAATCCGAATCATTTTCAAGTTGTTGCTCAGTCCAATTCACGAACATACGACATACGGTGGTCAAGCGGCTTCAGTTCTTGCGTCAATTTAATCTTGTAAGGATGTAGGCCAAGATCTTTTCGCATAATTCGCCACAACGACGACACAGAGATGCCTTCTTTGTCTCACTGGCACGGGAACATTTTGTACTGTGCCTGTGGATTCAAATTTTTCCACTAGACGCTCAATTGTTGATATGCTAGGACGATTATGACGACCATAAATTGGACGTAGCGCTCTTAACGTTGAGGCCACTGACTCCGAATTTCGGTAGTAAATTTTAATAATTTCGACTCGTTGTTGGCTCGTATATCTTTCCATCAATTACAATTTTTTTGGGCAATATCTTTTTTCACACAGCGATTTGGAATAAGCTGCCATAGTATTTATTCATGTACACAAAAATACCTTTTCAACGACAATCGTCTCGTTGTTATTGGTTATGTAGACCGTTTTGTCCGGTGCTCTTTAATTGAAAATTTAATAGAAGGCTTGTCCTTTAAAGACTTAATTAACAATTTATTTTCATCCATTACAACACTTTTAGAGATTTTATTCAGTTGATAAATGGCACTCATATTACATAATAAAACACCCACTTTTGTTCTTTTCATTTTTTCATAAAAAAAAATACCGTAGGTAAGAAGCGAACCCAAATTTGTATGGACTTATTCCTTTAGCTCTGTTTTGAAAATAAAATTAATAATAATCTGTTTTATTATTAGAAGTATTAAGCCGAAGTGGTACCGAAAACTATTAATTTCCACAGATTCAAATTTCTTGTAACTCAGTGTTTATTTACCAACAAACTGAACTTTAATTATTCAATGAGATAATCTATTTAAAATGATACACTAAAGTTTAGTTTGATTTATTGAGTATAGTATACCTAGAATGTTCTCGTGAGCAATAATAATAATTATACAACCTGATGTGATTGATAGTAAATTCTTTTGTTAATTTATACGACATTGACATTGAACTATTTCGTCATACTTCAAAAATTGCCTATCAAAGTGGAAAAATAACGCATTAACATTTCCATTTCATGACAAATACATTACCTACTCAATTGAATTTGTTTTATGACCACAACAACAATTTATTTGAATATGTGATAAACTGGTGATAGTTTTAAACAACAATAAGACAGTGCAATGCAACACCATCAACTTCAACAGTGAATAGGGGAACAAAGTGTGCCACTGAATGCCCCAATGGCCCATTGAGGGCAAACCGTTTATCGTATTTATTTAAATATAAATTATTTCTCCTTTCTTTTTTTATTTTTGCTGTACACTAGAGTGGACGCATATAAAGTTTTATTAACATTGTAACACGTCCGCATTATACGGTGCGTAAAGATTATTCAATTGCAGTGTCGGATTTATTGTGGACCTCAACAAAAGGGTTAAAACAAAACAAAATCTGAAAAAAAAAAATGTTCTTTAAGGAGAATGAGCAAAAATATATGGGCACTGGTCTACCTAGTGCCCAGAAACGAGACCTACGAAAATGATTAGGTACTATGGAGTGTACCAACGTACGAGTATTTTTTTTTGTCCTAAACAATGGGAGTTGGCTAAAATAAGCGACCAAAAAAATAAGAAAAACACTGCAAATTTGAATAAACAAGGACGAATTGTTTTATATTTTGTAATATACTGCCTAAACCCCATGGTTTACAGTTCTGTGTCCATATTCAAAAATGATGCTCTTGAACTAAGCTTTCCAACGTTCTATATAACTTGTGTTTCTTGATTGAAAATTGAAACATTAATATTCCCATTAAAGACCAAGCACCTTAAAAATAATGATAAATGAAAAACCTTTAAAATCCTGTTTAATGAGTTCTTTATTTGACCAAAAATACACTTAAAAAAAAATGTTTTTAGTTTGGTCTTTAGAGGGGTTTACTCAAACGAGTACACTGGCCAGATATGGGTACATTCCTTGCCTAGTTATGAAATATTTTGAAGCACTCTTTTTCGATACAAAGAGTAGTTTGGCACCTCTCACATATCCATGGAACTCTGCTGTGGCATATCCGGCATCGTAGTTGATTTTGAATTTTTTTAGGGAAATGTCCTCCTTCACTGTGAATCAAATTTTTTGGCAAATATGGCTTATTTGGTGCTTTTGTTGATGGCCCGGAATGTAAATAAGTCCTCGTTATGGTTCTGACAAATGAAAGTAGAATGCGGTTTTCTTTGGTTTGCAAACAATGGAGTCGCCAAGCATTTACCACCATTCAGTTGATCATATGTGTGAACAATGGCCACCACCATTTCTTACCCTTTATTTCGATTCTGTAATTGTTCACAAATTAGTCATGAAGATCGACCTTACCCATACCCTTGTTGTATGCCACTAATGGTTTTGGCTGTGGAATGATTACCCTCTCTTTTACTGCTGCTGACCCTCGTTTGACTCTTCCAAGAGGTTCCAGGGTGTCGTAGTTTGTTGCAACTGTAACAACAGCATTATCCTTCCACCGCGCGAACAAAATGTTTTTTTTTTTGTCGAATTTGTGATGAAAGTAACCACGATTGGCCTTCATTACCGTCTTCATTACCGTCTTCAAGGATTTCAATGGACATTTTTTTGTTCTATTGTCACGAACCGTACCTGTTGCGCGAAATGCTTTTTTGCGTAACGTAGCCATAAGGTCGTGGCTTGTAAAATAATTGTCAAAAAAAACGATGTGGTCACTTGGCCTTTTTACTACTTCCAGTAAATCAAGCACCACTCGAGATCCAAGTGGTAAACACTTATTGCTTGGAATTACATTATTACAATATATGTCAAAGTTATAGCAATATCCATCGCTACTGCAAAGCATCCACTCCTTATAGCCAAAACGGACAGGCTTTCCACGGATAAACTGCTTTGCGGAATGGTGACCAAAGTATTTGATCATAGCCTCATCAATCGATAGTTTGTCATGAAAAAAACCCAATTTTTGATGTTTATTGCAAATGATTTTTATCAATGGTCGAACCTTCGCCATTTTATCGCTCTTATCAAGGCATGCATTGTTGGCCAAATGTATAAAACGCTTGATTTCCTTGAAGCGATTGCGGGACATGGCGTTAGCAACCAAAGGAATTCTTGTGTCGTCGTCTAGGCACCAATACAAATTTTCTTGAGGCAATGAATGATATCCTGAGAAAAGCATTATGCCAACAAATTTTCTCAGATCTTCTTTTGTAAACATGAACGTGTGACAGTTTTGGTCCAGTGCATATATTTGGCTCTGCTCAACAATCAAGTTCATTACCTCATCATTGAAAAAATGTTCAATGATTTGAACTTCGTTTTCTTATGCTATTTTTTCTTTTATTTTTGCTAAATTTTCCAAATAGTCGAAAGTTTCATCTATGTCATTAGCATAAACCACATGCTTTGACCATTCAGGAGCATTATTTTGAAACTCACCTCTCGCTGAGCTTTCATCCCTTAGCCAAGCAAGTGCGATATCGTCTTCACTGGCATATTCATCGGTGACTTCAACCTCTACTGCTCCTGGTATGTCAACAGGAATATGGGAATCAAGCAAGTCATCCTCACATAAATCTTGCTCGTCCGTTTGTATATCAACATCTGGTGGAATAACCACTACATCTACTTTATTACCATCATCTGGAATATCATCAACAGCCATGGAGAGATTTGCGTAGCGCCTACCATAAAAGCTTTTGCAGTTTATTGATGAAAAAGCCATTTCTCTGCAAATTCCGTGAGAAAAAAAATTAGCACGGTTTTGGCCAGTGTACTCAATTG
The DNA here is from genome assembly GCA_949320155.1 of Melangyna quadrimaculata. Taxonomy (NCBI): domain Eukaryota; kingdom Metazoa; phylum Arthropoda; class Insecta; order Diptera; family Syrphidae; genus Melangyna; species Melangyna quadrimaculata. Next base: position 61,123,105 of record OX439483.1, on the reverse strand, counting down.
AGTACACCACTTTTGTAGACCACTTACCAGGAGCAAAAAACCATTTTCGTAATGTGAATTATTTACAATGTTGATCTTTGGTAAAAAATGTATTTAACAGAACTGGTAATTCAGAAATTTGCCAAAACTTTAAATTTTGACTAACCTTTTACTTTCGTAAGGATACAAAACAGCTTGAAGCAAAAAACACAAGGCCCAAAAGTTGACCAAATAACTTTAAAATAGCTTTCAACCTCAAAGAAATTATTCATAATGCCAAAAGACATGTCCATGCTTGCTTTCACATTGAGAGAAATTTAAATCAAAGCCTACTATTCGAGAAAAATTAAACTGAAATTTTCAAAAATACTGTACTCAATTGAGTACAGTGGCAGCTAATGGGTTTTAATCTAGTCAAATTGTAAGGCACTTATCCGGGTTCTACTGTAGAACGAAAAGGTAGCAAAATTTTGCGATATTGCTGAACATTTTTTTTTATAGAGAATAAATTGTGAAATGATATTTTGAATGCTATTACAATTTAAAATTTAAATCCTTTTTTATTTTCATGTTAATGAAGTTCATTCGAGATGCAAACAAAATTACAGAACAGAAGAAATGCAGCCAAAAAATAGATGTTTCTATCTTAGAGCACACGCATTTTTTTCAAGATCGTTGAGCTGTTTTGAGAAAAATGAGATTTTCCCTAATGATTAACAGTCCGTTTAAGTAACTTGATTTAAAAATGTAAGCAAATAAAAGATTTCTGACTCAATAAACTATAGTAGGAAGAGTATAATAGCTCTTGACGTCGACCAGCTAGTACCCGTCATAACCGGATACCTGGGTATACAGGTACCCCTTTAGTTGTGTATTACCCGCGTATTTACTTGAACGGGTACCCAGACATTTTTCGAATACCGGGTATTAGATTATTTTTGTTTTAATGAATCATAGTTTATTTTTTTTAATAATAAAACATTGTGCTATAGAGAAAAATTACTTTGAATATTATGGTAATTGAAAACTTTCATAAAACTTTTCATGCTTAAACGATTTTTTTACTAAGTCATTTTTAAACCGATTTTATTTTTTTAAAAAGAGAAACTTTAATCCTTTTTAGAAAAATATAAACTTTTACGTTACCATTAAAAAATTGTGTGTAGATTATTTGGATTTTACACTTTGAAGACCGTTTTTAGGAACATTTTGAGTTTTTTGTTTTAACTTCTATTTTAATATTCCTTTTATATTAGGTCCGTTTCTTTACTTTAAATTTCTGTGATTTTCTGTACATTTGTCTGATTTTCAGTCCAAAGCCGTTTCTCAAATATTGTCAGTTTTTGACAAAAGACAACGTTCAAGAGAGAGTAAATAATTTCCCCTACCTGTGATTTTCGGTCCGAGAAATTTCTTCGAACAGAAAATCATAGCACAGCAAAATGTCATTTTGAGAGTAAAAGAATGAAAGCCAAACATCGTGCCACTTGTCTGGCGCATTAGGTAATACGGAATTTGGTTGAATTTGCGTTCCCGTACTTTTGCACAGTTTTGATATTTTTGAGAATATTTCAACGTTGCTCTCCAAAATCTGACAGTTTGTGATTTTCTGTGCACAAAGTAAATGATCGGACTCGGACCTATTGATTTCGTGTTAAAAAAAAACTCAAGGTTTTAATCAAAACTAACATAACCATGATGGAGAAGTCCAAAAAAGTGATTTTCGACACGAGATTCTTCGGTCTGTTTGTCTGTGCGTGGTGATCTATATAGAGCTAGAGCCAAATTGAAATTTGGTATGAAGCATTTTAGGGTGGTACTCTTGAGGAGAAATTGTTTAGCTCATTTCAAACAGGAAGCTGCCATACAACGATTTCGGTTTCATCAAGTTTTCTTGAAAACGGATCTTAAAATTTTCATTAATCATCGTACATGTAAGGCCTAGAACAGTTTTATTAGGTATCTGCAAAACAAAAACATCAAATAACGGAAATACAGATTCAAAAATAAAAAAAAGTCTCCAATTTCCAATGCTTATTACTTAGAATTGAGCAAAATAATAAGCCTGTTAAAAATTCAGATTTTTAAATTAATTTTTAGAGGTATCTACCCCCCCTCGTTCTAGAAGCATCCGGTTTTGAGTGTTTGGCTATAAATTAATAAGAGCATTGAATTTTGAAAACAAAAATAATACTTTATTACGTAACATTTTGAGAAAGTATCGTTTGAATTTTTGTTTTAATTTATTTTTTTTTAGAGTTTTCAGTTTGGAAACTATTTTTTCAGAAACTGTTCACTAAATGAACTTTATTTGAAAGGGAAATAAAAGAAGGGATTTCTAGGTTTGCAAAAAGGTATAACAGGGCACTGTAAGTGTTGCCGTTGTTTTTTAATAAATTTTGTCCTGTTTTAAGTCAATTCTTTAGAAAACTGCCCCTCCCACCTAAACGAGGGGGGGTAGATACCCCCTTCCAAACGATTTTTTTCTTCTCTCGAATAGACCTACATGCTAAAGCTTTTTGTCACACCTTAGGGGAATCACTCTGTATAATTGCTGGAATTCTCAATAGGGAATACAAAAAACTGTGAAATTAACCATTAGTTCCGCTTTGACCTTTAATAACTTTGGAAGGAGTACATTTATTAGATAAAAAGTGAAGATCTTTCTTTTAGAGCGTTCAATTTTCTAAAAAAAAAATGTATGCTACTCATTTAAATACTTGCTATTATAAAGTTATAAATTTCCAAGTAGAAATACGTGTTTTGTCCCATACAAATCGTATGGAAAATAGAAAATAGCGATGAGCGACCTCTAAAAATTAATTTAAAAATCTGAATTTTTAACAGGCTTATTATTTTGCTATTTTGCTCAATTCTAAGTAATAAGCTAGTGGCATTGGAAATCGGAGACTTTTTTTTATTTTTGAATCAGTCTAGTATACATACATAGTTTCGGATTCTTTTAAGAAACTTGCCGTTTTTTACTTGTTAAGGGATATATTGTCGAATATCTCGTCATTGGATTGGTTGATTTTGTCATAACTTTTCAATTTCTATGTTAGTCAAAAAATGTTGCATTTTAAATTTGTATAAATAATTTTTTTTTACAAACAAATAAAATTAAGCAAAAAATCTATTTTTTTTTTTATTTTGATTTTTTTAATCAAATGTTCATATTTTTTTTGTATTAAATCGACAAATTTCAAAATTGCTATTTTAAGTTGTTTTTCTATAAATACATATAAAAAAGTTGTAGATATAACAAAAAATTGAGAAATCTAATAACCGAGATATGACCGTTTAGAAGTCGAAAACGGGAAAGAAAAAAAATGTAATAAATCAGAATGATCTTTGATTGTTATGAATTTTGTATTTTTGGAAAGGTAAAAGAAAAATATTTTACTCATGTTTGAGGAACTTTTGAACTATACTTTTGTTTTAGCATGACAATTTTTGAAAAACACAATTCTTTAAACTGACATTTTTCTCAGATTTTGATCTCTTTGGGGAATAAGCTTAAAAGTCCAAACTGTTAAGGAAGGATAATTATTTGAATTTGTAATGTGAAATATGCCGTTAAACACGACAGAAAATTTATATTCCATATGGCCATTATTTTGGAATATGGCTATATGAGAAACAGCACCGTCATTATATTCTTAACCTTAAGTTTTTTCAGTAGTAGCCCGTAGCGTAATGGTTAGTGCGTTCGATTGTCTCGCTGGAGGTCTGGGTTCGCTTCCCAGACTCGTCCACCTAAAAACTAAAAAGTTTTTTTTCAGGGCTACTGCCTCTTGCGAGGAATTGACAAATCCTCCAAGAGTATCACTTGTCACGAATAAGTGCTTCTCGTCTAGCCGTTCGGATTCGGCATAAAATTGTAGGTCCCTTCCATTTCTGTCGACAGGCGTACACAGGAATGGCTGCGAGTTGTTAGTCACTAGGCCCTGGTTCTTCACGAGCCGTTGTGCCACCCAATTTATTTATTTATTTTTAAGTTTTTTCATGAATTTACACATACAATTTTAATGGTTGATAAGTAGACTCAACAACAATTAGGTATTTCTTTGTGTCTTACATTAGGTTCCTACTTTACTTGGTATACAAAATTAGTTGCATCTTACAGTTCAGAGATTTCTCGGAAGTGATATTTCCCATATCGTTGACTCTGCCAAACTAGATGTTTCCGCTCAAAAAATCAAAAAAATGCTAAAAGCATAAGAATGGAGCTTTTTAATTAAAATTCAGTTTTTCGGAGTCATTTTTGAAGTAAAAGTCTAATTTAACGATATTATTGAAACAAAGATGTTTTATTTTTAAAATTATTTACTTTTATAATAATAATTTGGGCTTCAAATAGTTATTTACATTTAAATATTGGCAAGTTTTAAACCTTAAGAACAATGGAAAATTTTTGGAAAAGAAAACCAACATTGAGTCATTTTAATTTTTTTTTCAGTATGTTTTTCTAAAAATTTGAGTAAAAAATTAAGTTTGGTCAAAATTTCCGACTCTATTAATTTGAAGCCAAATGGTAATACCCATGAAAAATATTTTATTAATTAATATTTTTATAAATGCTTATTAATTCTTAAGTTTAGAGATTGTAAATAAAATTCACGACTGGAACGCACTAACTGGCTCTTGTAGCGAACAACTAGAATGAAGCTAGACATTGACAGTGTAAAGTAATCGTTCGATAGAAAATCTATCGAGCACAAACCAATTTATTTTTCTATACATTCAGCCCCTTGGAAAATAGCGAAAACCGAATTCACTCTTTAAATCAATATGGCGGAAGCCCTGTCAGCAGTTGATGGTCAAAAACTCGGACTTAAGCTTTTTATTATGGTTTCTAACGATGACAATCAAAATTGCACAAAAAAGGAATTAACTTTTTATGGTTTTAAATGGCTAGTTTCTTTAGTTTGACCCACCCTAATGTGTATTCTAAAATAAAATCCTTCAACACTCAGTAATTGTTAGCTGAAATTACTAGTTCTATTAAACTGTCAAACGAAATTTACTGAAACAATAATCCTCTATAGGTACTCCTGTCCTAACGTACCAAACCGAGGCCTGACGCATTAGAAATCCGGATATGTCGAAAGCATATCAGAAAGGCAGAACAGGGCAGGGCACATGAAACGAAACACGGTCGAAGAACTTCTTCAAAAATAAAACATTTCGAAACAAAGCTAATGTACGATTACGAGCATATCCGTAGATATAGCTTAGCTAGCTGCCTATAGTCTCGTGCATTCTAAATGTGTGAATAAGATTTCTTAAATTAGTACCTGCCTGCCTCATTCTTGATGGTTGGCGATTGGAGATTGGAACTCCCCTCCTCATCAGCCCCCTGTTTCCACCTAAAAGTAAGTGACGATGTATAGTCATTTTTTTTTGTATTTTTATTCTTAAAATACTGCCTTTTCTCGAATTAGCATCATCACTGTGAGAGTAGCACATTATTATTTGGATAACTCAAAAACTAAAAAACCATTTGCAAATCGATTTGCGTTTGAAAATACCGGCCGGTCCGACGGCTGGCATACCACAATCCCAGTGCCAGTCTCATGGTACTTAAAATGGAAAAAAGCATTTTTATCTATTTTATGAACAAATTTTCCAGATAAAGCAATTGAAAATCTGAGAACCACGAGAAGGAGAGATAAAATAAAATTACTTGTTTAAGAGATTTTTAATGAACTGATGCCGGCATCGGCTTTAGCAGCAACGGCAGCATCGAGTGTACGAGTAACCATGGAGTGGGTACATATATCCGTATATCCATGAGATACATTTTTACAATTATCTGTTGCACTTGTCTTTTTTAAGTGAGAATTTTTCAAATCAGATAAACGCCGGCCGGTCGCCAACCCGTTATGTTTGTATATAGACTTTGCAATATCATGGCCGGCAATTAGACATCGAGCACTTGAAAAGGCTGTTGCTGTTGGCTGCTGCTGATGGTGATGCTGCTGCTGGTTCGAATGGCTATAATAGAGAATAATTTATATCAATAACGTTACCTACTTAAATCCGTCACCTTTTATGGACTAGACGTGACTGCTGCCCATAGCGCAGTTAATTAAAATTGAGATTAATAAATTAGCATATAATGAGGATTTTACAGTACCTACCTCTATACATACCCAACCCATATACAAGCCAAGGGCGTAACTACATCAAGTATCCATTTAATCGTATGATGTTAGTGAACTTTTGAAAAGAGAACAAAAACCACCCACCCACTTGAACAAACAAGGTTTACAAATTAAAATATAAACACTTTAAAAAAATCAATATAACATAGAAGAAGAATTCTTCGTTAAAACATAAAGGGTGATTCGTATAAAGATTAGGTGTAGACAGAAGGCTGAGTATAGTGCGTGTAGATAAAATCCAGACATGTAAATGTTTTAGGGAAGGGAAAGCTATTGTAGTCGCAATTAAGACAAAAAGGACAGTTTGTGTTACATGCGGGTTAATATTTCAGTCTCTTTTTGCTGGATTTCACCACCAGTGTTGAAATAGAACTGCTGTTGTTTTTTTTTTTTTTTTTGGTTGCCGTGGTATTTATGTATGTTTTTATTTAGACATTTAAAGCCATTTGTTAATTTCACTAATGGTCATCCCAATTTTGAGTGAGTTTTTTGTCTATTCCAGGCATCACAATGTTTGGGTGGACGGGAAAGTACTTTGGCTGTAAGCTCATGAAAAAAAGAATTTCACACAAAAAAAAATTTTAACAACACTGAATTTTAGTAGGGAGTTTTATTTTTATTTCTAAAGCAAATAGTACCATACATAACGGGGAGGTTAAAAGGGGTACAATGATTTCTTTTGTTTTTATTTGAAAATATGTTGATGTAAAAATTGTTGTTTATGCAAATCTACACAGAAGAATGAGTTAAAAGTGTGCAAACCCGATGTGCCCTACCAATAATCAAATTTAGTAACGACTTAAATGTTTGAGGAAAATATACCATAATGGTATGGACTATAAAAAAAGAACCATACATGTTATGTTTCATATTTTAGAGTACATACCATGTAATATTCATTATGTAGGGTCTACCTAAATATTTAAGTCATACCAAGGTTGGTTTAAAGTCCCTCAACTTAGCAGAGCAAAGTCAGCAGAACATACAAAAATTGATGGCCTTACAACGTGCTCATAAAATGCTAATTAAGTACCCAAAAATTAAATTTAATGCTCCAGTACTTTTGGAAAAAATGAATGTTCTGCTAAATTAATTTCAAGTTAGCAGACCAATTCTTTAATCGTTCAGGTAGAAAAATGGGGTGAATACTATGTTAACGAGCTACTTAAATGTTCTACGAATCCAAAAAAAAAAATTCGAAAAAAATTATTTTTTCTAAAAAAAAAAAATATTTTAATAATTTTGAAAAAAAAATATTATATTTTTTATTTCAACTTTTTTTCATCCGAATTTTTTTGACTTATTTTGTACTCGTACATTTAAATTTAATGCTCCAAGGATTTTCCGCGATCTGATGTCAAAAAAAAAAATATTTGATTTCCCATACATTACCTGCTCTGCTAACTTAAAATCGAGTTTTCCCGGAAAATTCAACTTTCTTGCATCCAAAGTATTTGATTAATTATGTACTCGTACAGTTAAATTTAATGCTCCCCCTTTCCCAAGGATTTTCCGAGATCTGATGTGAAAACAAAAATTATTTGATTTCCCACATCAGATCGCTGAAAATCCTTGGGAAAGGGGGAGCAATGGGGTTAGAACAATTTTTTTCTTAGAATATACCCCAGAATCATACCCTAAAATACTCTTGACGAATTAAGGGACACCCTGTATATTTAAAAAATTAAAAGTCAGCTTTTATAAAGATCTTTATTAAGCAGACAACAACTATACTGAAACTGAATATACAATAAGCTTCTGAATTTGTATAAATGCAGAACTCTCAAAGTTAAAAACTATTCAATAAACAGCACATATTATACAAACTTTTTAAAACTACCGTTTTGAAGTACATATATATTGAAATCGATACACCCTCTTATATCTATGGCATACATGACTTCTATATACACAATGCAAACTCAAATAATAAAAATAAAAAACAAACAATGCTAGATAGATCTATTGAAACAAATGTCAATTTTTTTCAGATTACGCATACATAATTGTTGCGTTTATTGATCTAAGAAAAAAAAAAAAAAACAAATTACGAAACACACCGCTAGAAAATTTAAAAAAGGTGACGAAGACAATTTAACGACAGCAACGTTCGTTCGTTTTGCGATATACAGACTTTTCGTGAGTTGAATTTTTAAGTTAATTCCCGTCTTTTAAAAACTTAATACAAAAAAGAAAAAAACTGATTCATATCCTACATCAGGCACTTGAGCAGTCGTTGACTTGATATACCAACTCTTGGTCTTGACTCTTGAGGAAGCAAAAAAAAAAACAAAAAAAACACGTGGTTTAAGTTGAATTTACTTTTTTTTAATTCCTGATGCTTCGAGATGAAGTAATCAAAATTCAAAGAATCTATGAAAGATACATTTTGTTTGCTATTTTTTGTTTCTGTTTTAATGAAAAATTGCATGAGTGAGAAATTCTTAAAAGGTGATGCACAGACAAACAAGACACTATACGAATAATTTGTGGTAAGAAGAATAAAAAATCTTGAAAGGCAAATTTATGTAATTGGACTTGGCCACAAATTACTCACATACATATATGACCGGGACCGCAAAAATATTCTAACGAAGTTGTGTTATTTTACTTTGTATTTATTTTATTTTTTTATTATTTCTGATGGTGCGGTTTCCGGTTTTATATGTGCAATTGAATTTCGTTGCTGTAGCTGTATGGGACTTGTAAGGAGAAAAATATATAGCCCAGTTTATGAAGACAGATGTTTACTCACAATCAGACAAACCAGATCTTCGACTCTCTCCCTCCATCTTGCGAATCAATGCAGTGTATCCCAAGCGGAAATAATGGCAGTTGTAAAAGTCTTTTCTTGAAACTCTTAAAATATCACAGAACCATCTCTAGAATAATCGTGGTTATAGAAGCTAAAGCTGCGCGCACAAATTATCAAAAGTGATTACGCAGGTCAAAAAAATTTTGAAATGACAACCGTACAAAACGAATCATCAGGTGGCTCCAGGTTGACAAAATACGAAGTTCTAGACAAAAAAGTTTTTTAACTGTTTAGTTAGGTTTAGTTTTTTTTTACCTAATTTCAAAGCACCAATCTAAATTGTCTCTTAGATATCGTCAATAATCCCTAGATTTGTGTCAAACTACCTTAGGGACGAATAAAATAAATGTTTAGTCGAGCAGGAGGTACTCTGGGAGTGGCAAGAACCACCCCCATACGACGAGCTAAGCCGTGAAACCACTAGCGTTCCGTAGCCACTTCTCGGGTACCAAAGAAAGTCCTCTGGGAAACCCAGCTCCTAACAATGGTAATGGCATCAGAATAATAAAGTTCTCAAAAGATAACGTATCTACTAAAATGGCATAGTTCCGAAACGAAAAAGTAACAAAAGGACAGTGTTCTGAAAGGACAAAATCCTGAAAGGTCAAATTCCTGTAAGGACATAAGGTTCTGAAAGAAAAAAGTTCTGAAAGGACAAAGTTCTGAAAGAACAAAGTTCTGGTTTCTCATGTACTCATGGTACAGCAATTAGCACAATTTGAAATTTATTGTACATCAAAAAAGCTGTACTATAATAATAGCCGTGTTTTTTTTTGTGACTTTATTTCTGCTTAAAATTAATTTCCATTCAAAATACAAAAACAATTTTGATAGTTCCGAGATTTTTGTAGTATTTTACATTACACATATGTGCGGATATGGAAGAGAATATAGTCACAAAAAAACACGGCTAATGTGAACAGTCCAGTACGACCATATAAAACAATACTATTCAGCTCTCAGAACATTTAAGTAATTTTTTAAATAGGTACATTCTAAGTTCATTTAAAGAATTCTTTTACTTGCGATATACGTAGTAAACATGCCAAATGAAACATTTTATACAAATTTTTATTAATATACCATTATTTTAAAATGGTTTTGGGTAATATTTTACTTGTTGTACTTAAAAAAAAGTACATAAAAAGGACTTTAACTTTCTACAGGAAACATGTATCTTTTCAGTTTTGGTCTCCTTAGAATCAGCGTTAAAAAGCACCCTAAAAACATGTGTCATATGATAAGATTGTATTATATCAAATTTTGTCAGCTTGATAAACTACCGCCTCCTCCCCCTTTCAACCTCTTTAAATGCGTCTATACAAAAAACCAATCCGGGGATTTTGGGGGACTTTGGATATGTTCTTGGGGATAAAATTCTGTGTCGATACCAGCAATAAAATTTTATGAATTAATTTGTTCCCGGTCAGCTCCTATCTTTCTTAGACTAATGATAGGGAACGCGAAAAAAGTCTGTCTGTCTGTCTGTCTGTACCTTGACCTGCAGCCTAAACTGCTGAAGCGATTTGGTTCAAACTTTGGACTTAAGGTTCTTGGGTGATTCCTTAGAGGGGAAAATGATTGTTTTTTTAGTTAAAAATAACGGTACCTGCCATACAACCAATATACAAAAATAGTTTTATTTCAAAACGGCTCTAACAGTTTTGAAAAAAAAAAAAAAAAATTACGAGCTACTATAATTACTAGTTTATATTTTGGTAGAAAAAAATGTAACGGTTATTAGCGGTACCTACAACCGATTTTTTTTGGTTTTCAAATTTCTTGTTAACGGCTACATTTTTATGCAAGAGATTCTTTGCAATTTTAACAATTTTGCATATACAATTTTTCAAAAAAAAAAAAAATTGGATTTAAAAAAAATATTGAAATTTTTTTTTGGAAAATTCAATATCTTGAAAACGGGTTATTGATTTTTTTTTTTTAATTTTGTGAAAAATTGTGTTTTATTAAATACTAAAAGTTGGCATACAAAAATTATTTTTTTTTAATTTTCAAAATTTTTTATATAGGTATAGAAAATTATTTAAAAAAAACCGCTCTAACGATTTTTGATTTTTTTTTCATAAAATCATATTTACCAAACAAATCAGATGGCATACTTTTTTTTGAGCTCTATTTGTTTTAGCTATTAAAGAAAACAAATTTTTAGTAATTTATAGTATTAGTTTATATTTTAAATTATTTTAAAACTTTTTTTAATGATATCATAATGTTATAGAACCACTACTTATGCACATTGTCAATTTAAAGCTACGTTCAAATTGTTAGCTACGAGAGCAAGTTCGTACGATCCAGTCGTGCCCATTTTGTTATTGAAACAACAGCCAGAGGATTTTTTTTAAAACTATTATTATTATTGTTATCAATAGACCTTCTCATTCACCTTTTAATGAAGGCGCAAGGAGCCAGTAACATTAATTTAACGAGGCCAAATTTGATTGAAATCTATTGGAACACAAGTGATTGGTGAAATTATACAAAAACCTCTCATCATTGAAGAAAGTATTAAGATAAAATATTTTTTAAATGAATGCTAGAATTTTATCGGTGTTGTTAAAAACAACAAAAAAAACTATCAAACTTTTATTTTCAATGCCTTCTGTTGTTCAGCAACAAAAATCTTGGTATCTAACACAATCGGAAGGAATGATTAAATTGTCTCTTGTGATTCGATATTTTATTTGATAAAAAAAAAATGTTGCACCATTTCAAATGTTTAAAAGCATTGAAGGAGGAATGCGGGTTTTTTATACGAATTTTGAAATTATCTTACAATCGAAAGAAATTTTGTATGTTTGCAAACTGAACTGATTAATTAAAAAAAAAGAAAATGCTCGACATGGTCGGAAGTTTTTATGTTCAAGTGGCTTATGTACAATTAAAAAAAAATGTGCATTCATAAGGGTGAGTTAAATTTAACGAAGTTGCTTTGATTTTTATGATACCAACAAAAAAATGGGTTTGCTTTTGGCTCAGAAAAAAATCTGTAAGAAAATGGATAATTTTAAGGTTTAGACTTTAGAGGCTTCTCATCGCTTTTTTGATTTTTCCATACAAAAAACATATGTACATATGTGGGAAAAACTATGGAAGTACATACATACATATGTATGCACATATATTCCTAACTGATGAATCTGGAAAAATAGTCGACATATTTAAATAGAACATTAAAGCCCGTTTGCTGATAGGAAACATAAATGTTTAAGTTTAACATATAATTATTATTTAAAAGAATCCCACACTGTACAACACTTGCTTACACAAATATAAATTAATTTCTTAATTACATAAATATAGTTTAGCTGCATTAAAATAAAATTGTATTTACAAAAACTCCGAGTTGATGAATAGTTTTTTTTTATTCACCCTAAACTCTTATTTATGTATACTTAGAAGGCTTATTCTTATATGTAACTATTTCTTACACTCTCTAAAAAAAAGCATATTCATATGTAGATGATTTAAATAGCCATCAGGGTCAGTTGTCACTTTATCAATTGCAGAAATGGGAAGTTCCAAAAATGATTGCCAACCTTCTATGGTCCTTTCTTGGAGGAAGAAGTTTTCGAGTTGATGTTGACGGGTATAACTCACAAATTGTTCGAGTTGAGAACGGTATACCACAGTGATCTTTTTTATCCGTTGTATCTTATAATGTCTTTGTCGACTCACTCATCCAAGAACTGTCGCAACCAAACCACGGAATCGATTTTGTTGGCGTTTATGCTGACAACATGTTTTGTGTCCTAGTGAACACGAAATGTCGAAAGGTTCATTCAAATCTTGTCCGAGTTGACAACAGCAGGGTAGGTAGGTAGGTAGAAATGGCGGCCACGGGGAGTCTAGCCCATAGCCCAATTAGCGCTGAAGTGCGCCGTTTTGATAACATAACTCGTTTGAACCTGTGGATGGAATTGAAGAGAGAGAATATGGGCATATCCTTAGGATATCGCCCCTTTTTATTTGTGTTTAGAATAGGATTTTTTTGTAGCTTTTAGCACAATCATCAGAAAGTGGATCACTCACTCAACCAGATCAGCACCGCACCCGCACCATCCACAGTTAGCCCACTAGGCAGTTCGTTGGCTGGCACTGGAGCGTCCACTGATCTGACAACAGCATACAAAGATGACCAAATAAACAAGGAGCTATAGTAACCACTCATAAAATGGAAGCTCTTCACCTTTGTAGAAAACGAAAATGAGAATCATCAACAATAAGCCTCCGAAATTACGAAATTAAAAAATAATAATTTCGTTCTCGGAGGAGAGCCCTTTCAATAAAAAAGACAAACCACTCTGGACTTTAAATAACCTTCAAATCGATACCAGCTTAGCAAAATATATAAAGAGACTACACCAGCCAGTTTTTTCCAGATGATGCACAAGGATTTCATTAATTTTGTCAAGCCAAATAGAATCTTATAAACAGATGAATCATAAACGGAAAACTACACCTCATATTTAGTCACCAAACTCTTGCCCTCAGGATGTACTACTATTCTTCACCAAGGTCTGCTTCCACTCGCTGCAGGAAATTATATTGCTGAGCTGGCTGGACTTAAAAAAGCAATACAGATATCCCGTAACTGGTCCGAAAAAACTCTTATTTGCACCGACAACTTAGGAGTTCTGAATGGGCTTAAGAGTCCAACAATTAAATGTTCATCTATTAAAATGCTAAACATTAACCTGAACAAAAACATTTCACAGTTATGGGTACCAGGACATATGGGAATCAAAGGAAATGAAGCAGCCGATAATGCAGCGAAAAATGCACCAAACCTTCCGTTCATAATAGAAACACCAAATTTTCACCAGCTAGTCTGGAGAACCACAACAGTGAATTAAAAGAACAATGGGTTAGGAACAATAGTTTCTTACGAAGCCACCACAGACCCCATTCCAGATCACCCAGAGCTTACGAGACAAGAATGTATAACACTATTTTGCTTCCAAGTAGGAAAAACCTTATTCAACACCAAGCAAGTGAAGCAGAGGAATGCATTGACTGTAAAGTGGCTCTCACTGTCCAGCACATCCTAATAGAATGCCCAAAGTCCAGACAAACTTCAAGTCAATCAGAACATCTGGCTGACCTTCTTGATCCTAGAAATCTAGATACCATTAAGAACATTATTCGATCTACAACACTCCATGGAAAACGTAATGACATATAAAACAATTAAAAATAATTTAAACGGCATTACATGGTCTTGTTACGCTAATGCCTTAATTCCTCAAGAGTTTGTAAATAAATAAATAATTATTTAGAAGGCTTAATCTTATATGTAACTATTAACTAGACTCTCGAAAAAAAGCATATAAATAGCTCAGCCGTCAGGACCAGTTGTCACTTCTGGTGTGAAATTATTTTCCTTATAAAAAAATATACATATAGTAACAAATAAATTCAATTGAAATTAAAAAGGCTTTAGACACAAGACCAAATATGGTCACAAAAAAATTACAAACAAAATTCATATTTATCTATTTTCATGTAACAAGTTTACTTATCCATATTCGTACTAAGTAAGATTAATTAAGTTTGTGACACCTTTTTAAGCTTAAAAGAAAATTATTATTAACTACATACGTTCTTGTATGTACTACATAAACATACTTGCTCTCAATATTCCCTTTTATCAAGCAGTGCGTAGGAACGTTAATTGTTTTTATAATCTCTGTCGTCTTAATATACAACAGAATTGCGATTTCCTTAAATGGAATATATGTATGTATCATTTCTACAAACAAAAAATGTCCATTATAGGTTTAAGAAAGCAAATTGTTGCAAAGTTATTTCATTCTGTACCAATAATAACCACCAAGTCAAATAAGAACTTCCAGTTATAAAGTCTGAGTAATATTTATCGACCATGATGAACATGATGCATCAAAAGGAATCATCCAACTTGCATTGTGGGACATCACATAACACAAATAAAACTTTCAACCACACATACTCGTATGTTAGTCATTATTCCACATGACATCATAGTTATTTTAAGGTCAAAGGGTTGGAAATTTTGTTTTTTTCTTCTGTTTAGCGGAAGGTTCTATAATCCTCAACAGCAAGTTTCGTTTTCACCAAGACAGTCCATTTAAATGGATAAAAATCCTCTTGACCGTTTGTAAAAGTGTAACTATAAATTAAAAATAACATACGTGGCAAATTAGGTACCTAAATATAATGAATTTAAATTGAAAGTTCTGTATATGCGGTATTAATTTTAATGAACATCTGGGTAATAACTTTAAGATAAATATGAAACCACTTATTTCCATTACCTACTTATCGATAATTTATTTTCTTCACCCATATTTCTTTTCATATTCTAGTTTGATTCATGGTATTGAAATAACATATTCCCCCTATTGCAATTTCCGAAGAAAAACCAAAAGAACATCCTTATTTCATATTTTGAACAACCAAATAGATTTTCAAATTTGATGGTAGGTGGTGATTTTTTCTGTTGTTGTTATTGGGTACATTTATGATTTTTTAAACAGCAAAGCTATAGAATACAAAAGTAGAATTTAATTGTTTAAGCTTTCAAATAATGATGGCTTAAATTTTTGTTTATGAATTACGTGATTATCTCTTGAATTGTTTCTTATTTAATGAAGCACGCACACAAATTATATAACTGAGCTTTGGGACATGTGATTATAAAAAGAAGGAATCATCTAGGTATGTATGTATTAGGTATAATATACCTAATTAAATAATAAAGAGATCTTTTATCATATTTAAATAAGACGTTTTAGTGCGTTGAAATGTTCAAAACATTACCATTTTTTGGTTTTGATGAAGTTGTACATCCAGTCCGAAAAATTGCTGTTGACTCTCAAACTAAAAAACCCGTACGTTAATGTCGAGAAGCCAATGCATCCACAGAGAGTGACAGTTTGGGGCGGATTGTGGAATGGTGACATCATTGGACCATTTGTCTTCGAAAATGCGGCTGGGAACAACGTTTCGGCCAACGGTGGGCGTTACAGAGCCCACTTTTTTTTTACTGATATTGAAAACATGGATTTGGACGACCTCTGGCTCATGCAGGTGGCGCGCCCTGCCACGCAGCCCATAACACAATCGATCTTTTGCGTACCGAATTCCCAATTCGTATTTGATTGGCCGCCTCGGAGCTGCGATTTGAACCCTTTGGATTTTGTTTGTGGGGAACCGCGAAGGACCGATGTTATGCCAACAATCAAGCACCAAAGGCCAATATCATCCAAGCAATCCGTGAGCTATAGCCCAAACCATCAACAAGGTCTTGGAAAATTGGAGTGACAGAATGTGCTACTGCAAAGCCAGCCAAGGACGCCACTTGAACGACGTTGTGTTCCATAATCAATGGGAGTTTGCTTTTACTAATAAAGCCATAATACATGGACAAAATTAAATTTTGTTCATTTCATTGCATTTTTAAAAAGAAACTTGTGTTTGGCCACCCTGTACATTTTTACTTTCCTGTTTGTTTTTCAGTGACGAGATTAAAGTTAAACTCAAGTTAACTTAACAAATTCAATGGTTAATTCGAGTTTAACTCCGAAACTAGGATGGTCTAACTCTAAAAAACTGGTTCTCAATAATTAAACTGTTTTACAAAGAGGATAAAATAAATTATATTTTCTTGCAAAGTGTAAATGTTATATTTAAAAAAAATCAAAGCATTCAAAAAACTCACCTGCTATTCTCAAAACCGCACGATCAGCTGGGTCCAACTGTAAAATGCTTAACGGTTTATCCTTAGCCCATTCGCTAAGGCTCTCCCGATCCATCATAATGTTCGATGTACTGCTGGTGGATGCATAAATTCTTCTTTTCTTATTACGATAATATTGCGGTGTGGACGCCGTGATTGAAGGTTAATTGGTACACACGTATACACTTTTGGGACCTTCAATATTTCAAACCAAAATTTCCTTTACGTAATTAACTATACGTATTTTGGTTTTTTGTGGGACGCCACCGCCAATAAGGCGTATAGGTAATTTGGATATTCTGCTTTAAATATATATATGTGTATATTATTTATTACACTTTTTTCAAATAAAATTTAAAATCTCTACTCATATAGTGTTATTTGACATTTTATTTAGTAAAAAATAATTGTATAAGCATGCTCATGCTCAAGCACTACTGGATAAACCAAAAATGCTCTAAAGTTTCAATAAGTATAGATGTTTATTATTAAACTTAATTTCACTGGTATCCATAGGGTGTTGTTTTATAATATTACAATTTTGTAAGTTTAAAACTTAATAAAGAAGCAGCTTCTTGGTGTTTTTAAAAACAAGGTTTTTCTCTATTATGAAATTGGGGAAGAAATGTTTCATTGAATTCGTTCGGCTACGATATAGGAAGCTTACATTCGAATTTTCGACTATCAACCTCTTGGAAGGTTGCAGCTTTCATGATTTGAGTTGAAATAGTTTTTTTTTATCGAATACCATCCGCATTATTGATTTTATCGAAAATCAGCCTCAATCATTTTTGAAAAAAATATAAAATTGTATACATATTAAGGTGTATATTTTTCATATTTTCCATATTTAACGAGTAATAACCAATACAAATGTTTGATTGTGCTCAAAAATAGGTAGGTATGTACTAGTGTCGAAAATTTGAATTGGTATACCAGGTACTCAAACTATTGTAAAAATTTGCATATCCAATTAAATGTCCTAATGTAAATAACTCATGGCAAATCAAAATTAATTGTTACCTGTCACTATCGTCTGCCTACTTGTTGTCTTCTATTGAAACCTAAATTAATTCATTCACTCAACCCAGACTCATATGAAGCTGGTTTCTTAAAGCAGTTTAATTGATATGGATTTTTTGCGCTCAACAGCTACAGTAAGTGGTGAATCAAGATTTTGCAATATATATACAAAATCATTAGTAATTTTGTGTTATCTCTTAAAATGTATAACATATCCACATTAAAAACAATAAAAAATTCAAAAATTAATGTCTTGACATTTCTGATAAAGGAGAATAAGCTTAAATAGGTTTTTGTTGAGTCTCTTTTGCTTTGCCAACAAAAAAACGCAAATTTGGATGAAAAATTCTTCAAACATGGGTGAACTGCCTGCTTTTCTTTTACCTTACTGAAAATATACAATTCCTTACAATCAAACATCATCCTCATTTTTTACTTTCTAGTTTTTGAATTTAGACGCTCATAGAACGGGATCTTAAAATTCAGGAGACGTTCATTTAAAGATCCACTCTGCGAACAGTTTGAAACAGATAAATTATTATAAAGGGTGTTTTGCATATGATGCGACAAAAATCTTGAGCGTGAATGTTAAGTCGCAACAAAAAAAAAACTGTATCGTAGGTTTGGTTTTTTTTTACCCCGTTTAGGCAGGAGGAGCAATTCCTTGAAATCAATACAGGCCAGTGGATTTTTTCTATGTCGAGATCTTCCAGAAATCTAGCAACTGCAAGAGTGCGAAAGTAGATTTGCCCCATAAAATCGTTAACGCTCTCAAGTACAGGATGAATCATAACACTTTCTAATTGTGATTGGAAGTGATTAAAAATAATCTTTCCGTCGGCTTTTTTTGGTCACTGTAGTTTTTGCAATGAAACAATTAAGTTACATTAGCTTTCCCGACGTTTCGGCAGGGGTTGCTGCCTTTTTCAGGGGAATTTAATAAAACTGTGTTTAAATTTAAACTGACATTTAAAATTATTGTATCTAATAATTGTAATATTATTTACAAAAGTAAAGAAATAACCACTTCATACGAAGTTTAGTCTATGGAATTTAAACAAGGATAGTGGTTATTTCTTTACTTTTGTAAATAATATTACAATTATTAGATACAATAATTTTAAATGTCAGTTTAAATTTAAACACAGTTTTATTAAATTCCCCTGAAGAAGGCAGCAACCCCTGCCGAAACGTCGGGAAAGCTAATGTAACTTAATTGTTTCATTGCAAAAACTACAGTGACCAAAAAAAGCCGACGGAAAGATTATTTTTAATCACTTCCAATCACAATTATTAATTCCAAATTGGTCAATAAATCATTTTTAGCATAACACTTTCTGACAGCGTTATACTGAAAGCAAGCAGTGCTTCATGCAAATTGGCTTTATTTAACAAGCTGACAAAAGGGATGTATAAAAGCTGAAAAGGGAGACGTTATTTCGTATGTTTTTTTACAAATGTTCTTATGATAGCAAAAACTTTATTTTTTTCCTATTCCCAACAATCTGAAACAGATTAAAAAATAGTTCAGTACCTTAGGGGTGTCTCTTTATTTTTTTTGTCAGATATTCAAAATGGGTATCATGGGATCTTGTAGACACCCACACAAGTAATTCTACGTCCCGGAAATTTTTAAATAATGGTACTTCCAGGCCCGCGGCCGTTTTTTTTAAAGTCAACAAATGAACAAGAATTTCGCGTATCAAACGTGGTTTCACCAACTTAAAAAAGATTTCTTTTGACTCTCTAGGGCTCCTAATAATAAAATAGCACAAGTAACTGCCCATTAAAATTTCAAACTAGGTATGCCTTTTTTACTCGATTAATGGCTGAAAACCCTCCAAAAATTAGTTAATTTTTAAGCTTTTCTCGATTTTAAATGACTACACGGGTTCAGGAACGAGCAAGTAAGACTCCTCTAAGAGGTAATTTCGTGTGTTGAACTCAAATCCGTTTTCCATTTATCGCCATCGACACTAGTTTTTGAGATAATCCAGTCTGAAAACGGAATTAATTTTTTTCCCTATTTATGAGATTTTGTAAAAATTCGAAATGTTTCTTTTCAAAAAAAAAAAAAAAAAAAAATGCACCGTTTCATCCATGAACATGAGTCATATTGCAATACTTTGATGAATCGGTGCATTTGTTTTTTAAAAAAAAAAACATTTCGAATTTTTGCAAAATCTCAAAAATATGAAAAAAAAGCTTATATTCCATTTTCAGACTGGAATATCTCAAAAACTAGAGCTGGTGGCCGAAAATGGATGACAAATTATTTGAGTTCAGTACACGAAATTACCTGTGAGACGAATGTAACTTGCTTGTTCCCGAACCCGTCTAGGCCTTTAAAATCTAGAAAAGCTTAAAAAAACAACCAATTTTTTAAGGGGTTTCAGCCATTTATCGAGTAAAAAAGGCATGTTTTGAAATTTTAAGGGGCAAAAACTTGTGCTATTTTATAAGCATCCCTAGAAAGCCAAAATAAATCCTTTTTAGTCGGTGAAACGACGTTTGATGCGCGAATTTCCTGATCATTTTTTTGAGTTTGAAAAAAAACGTGTTTTTTACATAAAAAAGCTCGCGGGGTCTGGAAGTAGGTACCATTTTTAAAAATTTCCGAGAAGTAGAAACACTTGTGTGGTTATCATCTTCAAGATCCACGATACCCACTTTGAATATCTGACAACAAAAATTTAAGAGTAACCCTACAGTACCTAATAAAACTTCAGTTTCTATTTTCAAACTTCATGCACCTACCTTCCTACTCATTTACATTTTTAATCTCGGATTCGGGCAACCCATAAGTCTTAAGACTCATTTCACAGCCGGTACCGGTTTAACTGTCGCCTAGTGGGTAGATACCTAGGTACCTATACGTTGTGTGTATTAATTAAATAAACTTTAGGTTACAATGAGTGGTGGCTGGCAAATATTCTTAAGCTTAGGCTATTTCTGTGAAACTATAATATTCGAACAAAACAAAAAAATAAATACCTACTCACTCACTTCTCTTTACTTGTGTGACTATTTTGAACGAGATTCGAAGGTATTGATGCACAAAATTTGTACAAAAAAGGACAGAATGTACATATGTACATCGATATGACCTTGAAAATAACTTGTTTTCTTTTCAAAACTACCCAAACTACCAACGTAGGTAAAGGTATGTACATATGTATAGGTAGGAAGGTATTAAGAAAAATATTAAATGACACAACCTCCATCCAAGTATAGAATCTCCTTACAACAACAAGGAACAAAAAAAACACAAAGAACTTCCTTCAAATTGGCTGACATTGCATAAACGCAGAAAAAGAACAACAACAACAATGACCAAAAGCTCTTAAGACACGCTATACTGTAGGTAGGTACTAGTAGACAGCAACTACCTACATAGGAGGTATGTTGTCTTCACTGTCCTGCCATCCTCATAATATTATAAAGGTAGGTAGGTATGTATGTATATAAGACGTTAAGAACAAAAGAACAAAGAAACTACCTACAGGGAAGATTCCCGAGCCTGACTCGATGCAAGTGGGAACTGGGAAACTAAAAAAAAAAAAAATCTTACACGATAAATCACACTCTGTGAGATCAGTGAAAAAACACAACGCCATTCTCTTGCATAAAAAAAGAAAAAAGTGTAACAAGGTCTGAGAAGGAATATTCTTATCAGACAAGAAAATAATTCATACACACAGCGCAATGCAAATTATGTAAATAAAAGTTGTTCTTTTTTCTTTTTTTTTTGTTTCAAACAAACAAATCTCAGATAAATGTCCCACAACTTCATGACATCAATTATTGCTTTAGATAGAGGAATGTGTTATAAGACTTTTGCATACATGTATCTAGATATGTAGAACTTTTTGTGTGTTTATCTGTTTTCTGCGGGGAAGGAAAACATTAAATGAGTCAAACTGCGGACAGTGCACGCCTGCATGGATGATAAAATGACAATGACGATGAGCCATGCCATCAAGGTTTTCCTCTTGCTCCCCTTATGCAGATCTACTCCCATATTTTTAAAATCATTTTCCCTCCTCCTGTTCCTCTGTGCAACTCTGTTTCTCTTCATTATCATTCTGCAGTTTATTCATTCAATTATTACTTTCACCATGTTGTCACATTTCATAGCTTTTTTATGAAAGTACATACAGAAACATTCAATTGTGAATCCTAAAAAAAAACAACTAAGACCCAGTGTATCCTAGTGCTCCATATTAATACTTAAAGATGAAAACTGATAGTGGAAGGGGAATCGTTTCGGAAATTAAATAGGTAATAACTGAATCTGAATACCGTATTTGTATCAATTATTCATAGTAGGTACCTTTTTAACCAACCGTAACGTCTGCAGCCGCATGCATCCCCTAACAGTTTTTTTTTTTTTTAACTTCTTGATTTCCCAGATTCTTTAGTTAGTTTTTTTGGATCTTTTCTTGTTTTTAATGAATTTAACAGGTTTACTCCACCATGACCACGCAATATTGGGGAACTTTCCGACTTTTCCCAGAGCAGAGCTTTTCCTGTTAATTGTACCACAAAATATAACCAAAAGATGAATAGGAAAACTTTAATCATACAAAATAGGTACCTACCAAATTAATTTTATTTCTTTTTTTTTTGTAATTATTATGAATCCGACTTCACTTTAATTTTGAATTGAAACGAAAATAAATCATGCTATCATCATCCTTTCTTCTACCGGTCGATATCTATCCATGTTCTCTCTTTTTAACCAAAAGGAAAAATCAATAAAGTAAAACAGTGGAACAGTGAAAAACCGGAAAACCCTTCCTGGGAAAAACCAAACCGAGCAGAGACGAAAAAGTATCGACAGAGCCCTCCTCAGGTAAACCCTTGCGGCCACGAACTACGATACAGCGAATCACTTGTTTTCTTTCTTTATCAATGAAAATAAAGAAAGAACAAATAACAAAAAAAAAAAAAAACTAAACCTAAAACGTGTACAAACTGCTTATCAGAATAAATATAATTACGCTACGATGAGCTGTAAATTTTTATTTATGTAATGCGAAAGCAAAACGTTTTTTTTTATACTAGGTATCTTCCTGGCACCAAATGCATTCAGAAATTTATTCGTTTCGAAGTTCGAACCATAAAGAAAAAAAAATACCAAGAAGCTGCGCCGCACTACAAATACAATACAACACAAAAAACAAGGAGGAAAAAAATTTATTTTGCAAATTTTTCACTTGACTATCCCGTTTCCCGTCCCGGCACTATGCTGTGTGTTATTTTATGTTGTTGTTTTGTTTCTTTGCAAATAAAAAAACCTCCATTTTTAGTATAATTTTATAACTTATAAGAAACAACTGCACTTACTAAATACACTTTTTTCTTATTGGTTTTTTTTTTTTCTTGTTTATTTCTATTTTTTTTTTCTCACTAAACAGCGCGACCGCAATCGATTTTTTTTACGAATTTAATAAGAGATTACGAGCCAACAAACAACTCAAGATGGATGATTGAATTGAACTGATCTAAATTGCTGCACTGTTATCTTTTCTTTCGGTGTGCTTTTTTTTAATATGAACGAAATACAGGTTTAAGGGAAGTTATCTCTGTGTTTTGATGGAAAATGCATTCAAAATACTGGGTTATTTTTTGTCTGGAACTGTTTGTTTTGAGTGTCGGAGATGACCGCAATGATAACTAGAGTTACAAAATAGTTCTGTTTAGGGACTTGTAAAACAAACTACACAAAATTGATTCAAAAATCTTATAGAAAAATAAACATTTTTTGAAAAACTTATTAAATTTCAAAGTAACCAAAGAGATGTATATAAGCACAGAACACAAGATGGTTGCCCTTGTGCACAGTACACGGTAAACAGAACGGAACAAAAATGAAAACACAATTTTGAAATACCTATAAATTGAAGCATATTTAAAGACAAAATTAATTGGGTTTATATACAAAAATGAAAATAAGTTAAACTCAACAATCAGCAATGAATAATTTTTCCTTTTCTCATATTTTTCTTATTGCCTGATCGAAAGCATGTGATATAATTTGACAGTGTCAATTGAGAAACTTTTCGCATTTCGATTTTACAGAAATTTTATCACATTTTCCAGTATTTCTATTCCGTTTGTTCCTGTCGATTAAAGGTTAGACCGCACACAACTGCAGCGGAACTACACTTCACGACGCGGCAAAAAATTATTTGTATGAAATTGTGTGAGCTATATCGCACTAAGCGGCAACTGAACTTCATAAAATTTCATACAAATTATTTTGAATCGCAGTTCCGCTGCAGTGCAGTTCCACCTAGTGCGGTCTAACCTTAAGTGTTTTAAGTGATTGTCAAAGTTACAGAAACCTGATGATGCGATAAAATTAGTTTCTTTCCCATTCTCACCGTTTTTCGACAAGTCTTATGGCTTCGCAAGTTACAAAACATGGGTCGTGTGTTGCCTTGTGGAGTCCTGTGTAGCTGTAATTCTATATAGTTATTTCATACACGGCCCACACCAACACAACACACGATAAGACAAATGTGCTTTTACTGATATGAAATACATTTGTTGTTATTGCGATGCACGATTCCACAACACAAACACACGAGACGAGTGTTTTTCCGGGTTCATACACACTCAAGGTTAGACCGCACACAACTGCAGTGGAACTACACTTCACGACGCGGCAAAACATTATTTGTATGAAATTGAATTAGCTATATCGCACTAAGCGGCAACTGAACTTCATAATATTTCATACTAATTATTATGAATCGCAGTTCCGCTGCAGTGCAGTTCCGCCTAGTGCGGTCTAACCTTCATTGATAAAAAATTTTGTTTTAAACAGGCTGAGTGCCAATACGTCAGAGCTGGGTGAAATATGTAGTGGCACATATATGCAAATGATGAAAATAGAATTTTGTTGAAAGTTTAAACCACACACCCTACTGCAGTGGAACAGAACTTCAGGACGCGGCAAAATTATTTACATGAAACTGTTTGAGCTATGTATCGAACTCAGCGGCAACTGAACTTCATATATTTTTAAAGTAATGTGCGAAGTGTACTTCCGCTCAAGTGGAGTTCCGTCGTGTGGTCTATTTTACTTTAATATTTATTAATATTTATGTAAGTCAGCTTTAAATTTGTTTAGTGTTTTGTATTTAAGGTGGGTTTAAAAAAGTATGCGTCATTCACAGGCACTAATTTACTAACGCTTGGTAACCAAAATTGTTTGATTAGCGATATCCAATATTACCAATTCATACTTTGGATTTTTTGAAAAAAATTTGATCCACAAACGAATTCGACGATTTTCCAGTTCCACTAATCATGGATTAAAGATGATTTCCCTGTAAAGGTTAGACCGCACACAACTGCAGCGGAACTACACTTCACGACGCGGCAAAACATAATTTGTATGAAATTGTATGAGCTATATCGCACTAAGCGGCAACTGAACTTCATACAATTTCATACAAATTATTTTGAATCGCAGTTCCGCTGCAGTGCAGTTCCGCCTAGTGCGGTCTAACCTTAATGGCCACAGGCCATGAACGATGGCAGGATTATGAATTTGTTGATGGGATATATTGCGGCTGTGATGTAGGACATGTGAATGGCCTGTGCAGACGGGGTGTTAGAATGTCCCGGTCTACATTGAACGATTTTTCCAGTGCCGATCTTTTGTTCGTAGGTAAGTCCCGGTCTACATTGAACGATTTTTCCCGTGCTGAAGGGAGTTTGTAGGTGAGAAGGGCCAGAAGCAAGGGGAATGAAAAAAACCTCCCCGGTAAACGTTTGAGGAGATTTTTATCACATTCCTTCTCACACTGTCCGTAATGTGCGTACAGCCAATAGACTTTATATGGAATTAAACGAAAATCTCCGGCAATTTTTGTTGCCTTGTGTGAAAGCTACAAAAAAATTAAAGGAAAACGTCAAAAAAACAACTGGTTTCCCTGTGTGAAAGGGGACATACAATACATTTAAGTTTTCTTACTAATACATACAAACCTGAGCAACTTGCTCGTCAACTGGCTTGCCATTTTCGAAGCCAGTTGGGAAGCCAGTAGACAAGACCTCGTTCAGACTTGTATAATAAAGCTATATGGATAGCTTTTCGTTGCAAATTTAATGCAAAATTAAATATTTTTTCTACCACAACTATTAATGAGAGGAGGGACCAAGAATTTTTAACATTTCCAAATAGGCAACTGTCAAATATGATTGAAGGATGGCTGTGATTATGATGAAATAAACAAAATCTCTTAAAAACCCTAATTTTTTTAAAGTATATTTTTTGCTTCGGAAAAATGAGAGTTTTGGTGATTTTGGGTGACATTTGGAACATTCCGTTATCGATTTTTCAAGCCATAGACTGTCAAACTAAATTGAAAGGTTGCTACGGACATGATGCATTGAAAAACTTTAAGATATCTGAATTTTCGGGAAAATGCGATTTTAGCGCCTTTGGGTGACATTTTGGAACGAAATATTCCTCGTACGACGTAATTTAGTTTCTTACCTATCTGTCAACGCTTGAACTTTCAAATTCCATTAAAGGGTGGTTTCGATGATGATGGATTAAAAAACCTCCAAAAAATCAATTTTTTTTAAAATTAATTAAAATAAATCGAAATTGTTGAATCAGATGAAAATCAATCCATGTTAATTGCATCCGTCAACGCATTGGCAGTATTATGCGTTGAATTCAACGTCATTTTTGTTTAAGCAAAAAATCGAAGTCAGATGCCAAAGCAAATTCAATAAAATTGTGTATTTAGAATCCTAGATAGGCTGTCCTAATAAAAGCTGAACGTGACCGAAGATACCTGAAGCAACTTACTTACAAGTTGCGTGCCGCCTACGTCACAGCATATTCACGTATACGAACTTGACAGTCAATATATGTAGCCAACTGGCTTGTGCAGCTTCATGGTGAAGGGAGTGAAAAATGAGGGGTAGGGATCAAATCGTTTGTATTACAAAACTCGAACGATTTTTCAGTCTGTTTATGTTCTCTTTCACCGTCTTTCCAGTTTTTTGTGTGTGTTCGGTTTCACACGATTTCTGGAAAAATCTTCGTGGAAAAATCGGGCAATGAAGATCGGGACAATGCGTCAAAAAACGGCTATCTAGATATTTTGAATTCATAACAAAACAAAAAACATCGCATTGCAAAGAGAAATAATATACACCCTGTACCAACCGCTCTCTTTAAACATCAAATCAAACAGATCTTTTGGTCTGTCAAAAAAAAAACCGATGCGTACAAAAAAATAATTTGCTCTCTCTATCCAACTCTCTCTCTCTCTTTCGACTCTGATTAAAAAAAATCTTTTTTGTTTAGTTTTTAAATTAATTGGAATACTGATCAATCAATCGTCGATGTCTAATCAATAAGCTCCATTCAATTCTATTTAAAACAACTCATAGCTGATAAGTATTTGTGCAATTTTATTAAAGCAAACAAACCAATAATAAAAATCTGGTGTTTTGTGTCTACACCGTGAATGTGAATCGTAGAAAATTAAGCGAAATCAAAAAGAAGAAAAGAAAACACAAAAAACGTCTCCATCTCCAGCATCAAGAACAGTGAAGTGTATTATTTTCTCCTCTACTCCATGGCTTGAACAAAAAAAAATCAAAAGTACTTGTATGTATTAAGTTCAATTGAAAAGATGATTTATGATTACTGACTGTCTGTTTCTGTTTTGCATTTCAATCAGTCAAGGGAGCGTTGCGAGCATTTCTTTGTGGATTCCTTCACTTGCACTTGCACCCCACCAAAAGAAAATTGGAAAATTCCAACTAAAAATACAACAAAATTATTCTGATTCTATTGCAGCTAAAGGAATCTGTGTTAATTGATAAATTCACCTATTAAATCTAAATTCAATATTCAATTGAAAAACTGAACTTAAATAAACCAAATATGCACTTCTCAATTCCGGACACACAGGAATTCTTCAACGACACAACTGGTTCCACCTACACGGTAAGTCAATCCAAAACCCACTACAACTCATTTTCACTCAAAACCAAATCTTCCACAGGGTTTTAATATTCACATAAATGGCAGCTTCCATTGCTGCTTGCGATTCAAACAACTGCACAGCCTTCACGAGCAACTTAAACGGTCGTTAGCAGCGTCCAGCACTCCCAATGCAACTCTCCCCTCATTCCCCCCAAAGAAGTTGCTGCCGCTGACAAACAATCAAATCGAATCACGACGAATAGCTCTTGAGCATTATGTACAGATTGTCGGGCAGGACCCGGTCATATCGAAATCGGAGCTGCTGCGAACGTTCCTTCTGAGCGCACAGCAAGAATCTTCGTCCATTGATACACGGGAAACAACAATCGATGTGCATTTGATGAATGGATTTCGGATATCTGTGAATTGCTACACCAACGATTATTCACTCAAGGTGCTTTCGAAGGCGTGCCAAAATATAGACTTGCCATGTAGCTATATAAATTACTTTTCGCTGTTTTTGATGCGAAAAGATAACGACGGGGGCGTCATTCTAATTAGGAAATTGATGGACTTTGAATCACCTTACATATCACAACGGATAGCTGAGGATTGCCAAATTGTCATACGAAAGAGGTAAACTTTTTTATATTATTTTGTATGCTTCTGCAAACTATGTAGGTGGGTAGATATGTATATATGTAGACAATAATGAATCACGCAACTGGGAATGGTTTGAAGAATTGCATCATAATCAATTAATAAAATAGGGGTAGGTCAAGAGCCCTCTCAGCTGATATTTGAAAATAAATAATTCAACAGATTTTATAAGTAACTCTAGTCAAAGTGCTTATAAATTCGTTTGGCTGCCCCATTGTTTTTAAAACAGAGAAATATGTAATGTTACAAATTGTTGCACTAAGCAGTACTGGATGGCGTAAAAAGGTTTTATTCATCAGGAAAATATTACTTTGTAGGTACGTTTCTTGGTAATGTTTTGTATTACAGGACCAATTATACGTTTAATACCCCTATATTCATTTATTTATCATTAAAAAATCATTGGCAACGAAGTAGGTAGGTACATTCGTAATAGGATTGTTCAGTGAGGTTTTTTCAGATTAGAACAGAACAGAGTAGAACAGAAACGTCAGACAAGATAGATCAGACAGCTGTCTGACAGATGTAATTGCCAAAAAAATAATTGGTATTTACTTTTCCAGTTTGGTGGATAAGCAAGAAATACTTTTTATTTAAAACAATTAGAAATAGTATTTATTTAACTACACAATTTAACTAAATTTAATTTGTATTGTTTTTTTTAATATTTATTTGTTTGTTTCCAAAGTAAAAGCACGAAGAGCCACGATATTTGTTAAAAAATATCAACTTGCAATTGACAGCAGCTGATTTTGACAGTTGTCACAAATCTGTTCTAAGTTGTTCGACCTAAAAAGTAAGAACAGAAAATCCTGTTCTATTATGTTCTAACTGTTCGGAACAGCCTCATCGAACAGCAAATCAGAACAGTTTGGAACAGAAAATTCTCATTGAACAGCAAAAACTTGTACTTTTCTGTTCTAAACTGTTCCAAACTGTTCGGAACAACGTCACTGAACAAAGCTAATGCCAATGATACAGTTTGGATGTTGATGTTGTTGCTTGACTAAAGCGAGGTACACATTATAAAACCTGTATGACAAATCTGTTCACGTTTGATAATGTGTACTCTCTGTTTGATGCTTTGACAAACAAATATGCTGTTCACAAATTTTTTTGATATTAGCCGTGTTTTTTTGTGCCTTTATCCCTGCTTCCATATCTGCTAAAAAATAATATCTATGTAAAACACAACAGCAATTTGAAAATTCCAAAATTGTTGTTGTATTTAACATGGGAATTGTTTTTAAGCAGATATGGAAACGGAAATAAAGGCACAAAAAAAACACGGCTATTGTTTGAGAGTCAGCGGTTTGTTCGTGTGTTTGTTCGATAATGTGTACCCAAGTCATTCATCAAACCATCAAACTTCATTGAAATTCAGTTCACAATTCCTGATTTCTTTAATTAAATTTAAGTGAGTGTTCTGTTTTCATGTTTTTTTTTAGCTAACAAAATAATTATAGCACAAGCTATTTTATCTTCATAAATTTTTTAATGTTTATAATAGCCGGTAATCTTTTATTAATTAAGTATATGTAAATATTTTGTATTTGTATTTTATTTTGTTTATTTTAATATCAACGCGTATATGGATTTGACATTTGACATTGAGTACTAACTTTTGTTTGACAGCCAACAAAACTGATAAATGTGTACCCGAAACTTTTTGTGCAAGTTTGACGTCCAACAGGTTTGTCAAACAGGTTTGATAATGTGTACCCCGCTTTAGTCAAGCAACAACATCAACATCCAAACTGTATCATTGGCATTAGCTTTGTTCAGTGACGTTGTTCCGAACAGTTTGGAACAGTTTAGAACAGAAAAGTACAAGTTTTTGCTGTTCAATGAGAATTTTCTGTTCCAAACAGAAAATTCCAGGCGTGCGGGTTGGATCCAAACTGCATTATGTCAACAAAATGATAAATTTATCTGTTGCAGTTAAGTTAAGAAAAAAAAAACTGAAATCTTAACGAATATACGTACGGAGTTCATTTTATGTCCGCATTTTATATTTTTGTTACATGCGATACATAGATGCAATATGGCAAGTTATAAATTAGTAAAAACTAAAGCTTTTGGTTAAAAGAGGACATAACGATGTTATGCTAGGTTTCCACTTGTCATTGAAAAGACGCAAATTGACAAACTTTCCAAGACAGGGTGAGTTATACTTGCTCGCTACTACTACTTTCTTTGCTTTTTGTGTTGGTAAAAGCCACCCTGTCCTGTAAAGTGTGTCAATTTGCGTCTTTTCAATGACAAATGCAAACCTAGCATTAGGGAATACAAAATAAGTGGTTCCATAAATTCCGTTTGTATGTATGTATATGTAGTACAGAGAAACGACAGATATCACAAACATTTTTACAATGTGGGCTAACGTCAGCCAGACGCTTAAAATCTGTCAAACTAATCGTGCCATTTTACATAACAAAATATTATATTTTATTAGGGCAACTATTCTAAAATATTTTCTTCTCAGCCAGACACCAACATCGGGTATCACATCACCTTAAAACGTGATTTTTTCGCTTATTTTAGCTGTTTTTAAATGTCTGACTGATGAATGCGCTCCACTGTAGATGTATGGCTGATGAGGAATCATTTTTAAACAGTTGCCCATAGAACATCTATATATTAATACGCGGTGACCAAATTTTGTAGTACATTTTAAGCACACTACCACTACATATATCAATCGAAAGGTAATTTCGACTAGATGTGCCGAGTGTAAGTATTAACTTTAAACATTGCGTTTAATGCAATTTTAATTTACGTACAAATCGCCTATGCATTACAACATAGTCACAATTGATTCTTTCAATTCCCCACCATATACAGTCGTAGCGGCCTAATTAAGAACTATATTTTTATAAAATTTTAAAATGCATAACTTTTTTTTGGGAAATTTGTTGAGGTTGAGTAGTGGTTTTAATAATAGCCCATGAACTACGGTACACTTTGAGTAAGGTTTAAAAAATATAAGCATGAGGATATTGGTAGGAAAAAAATAAACATTAATTTAACTCTTATTTCGTCTGGCAATATAATTAAGAACGGAAACAAAAGGTTGTCATAACATTAAAAATCTTTGAAATTTCAATATGTTAATTTGAATATATTGTAGGAAAACCTTCGTTGAGGACTTTTTGGATCATTATCGTCCTTAAAACAGATGTGAATTTAATTTATTTGTGTGCCTGTATTTAAAGTTAAATAGTCAAAATTGCATATAAATGTTTGTGCTGTAGAAAACGTGTTTCCCTGTGTGATTAGTCAGTTAATTTTGTAATTACTGTACAGTTTAATAATATTTATTCATAAAAAACCTAAACCACATTTATTCATTTTGAAAATGTAAACATTAACAAAACAACACATTTAACTGCTTCAATACACTACATAATACACACTCATTTGTATTGATAACTACAGTGAAATCTCCCTTTGCGGACACCTCCCTTAGGCGGACACCTCCATTAGGCGGACACATTTTTTTGAACGGAATTTGCTCCATATAAGTTTCATTGTTTTCAGTTTCTCTTGAACGGACACTCCCTTGGACGGACACGGACAGAAATTTCACGTATGAATGACAAAATATTTTCTCTTAGACGGACACCAGAGCAGGATTGAACATGTATCACGCTGATAATTTTGACAACGGTATTTTTTTAAGTTGCGGTGTACAGCGAGCATCAAATTCTTTTCACGTAACGGAAAAATACATGCATGCCCATTAGGAACTCTATTATTTTTATGTGTAAATTGTGTGTATCTGTTGAATGTGTTTGAAGGATTGTAGGTATCTGTTGGATCTTTTTGTATTTTTATTCTTTGATTCTCTCATTCATGTGGTGAAACTGATTTTGTTTGGACGTTAAAAAAGGTTTATTTTTGGAGTTTCAGATTTTTGTTTATTTGCGCTCAGGTAGTTTGAAATTCTTTAAATTATTTTTTTATAAAAAGATGTTTTTAGGATGCCACCAAAAAGGAAAACTTTAACTTTAAAGGAAAAGGTAGACGTAATCAGATTTAGCCAAAAATGAATATGTATACTCTTAGTTTTTAAAATAAGTATTTCTGTTTGTTTTCCCTTAAACGGACAACTCCCTTAAGCGGACAAAATTTTCTGCACCATGGCTGTCCGCCTAAGAGAGATTTCACTGTATATCTAAAATATATCTTCGTTTGTTGTCTAAGTTCATTGACATACACTCCGCTCCACTTGAATAGAAACAAACTTTTTTTTTTACTATCTGAGCGTGTAGCGCTTTGGTAAATTTATAAATTCACCTTTTGGTTTAAGTGCCCGTAAGAGGGATCTGTTGCGAATAAAATTGAAGGGACAGAATAATTCAGGAAAATACCATTAGGTTATATTTTACCACTTTTCTAATTACTTCATTTAAAACAATGATTTTTTTTTGCCACTTGAATAGAAATATTCTCTTAAAAGAGGAAACAAATTGAAAAAATGCAGTAAGAGAAGGTAGTTTTTATTTAATAATAACATTTTCATAATGTGTGCTTCCACCTTTATTTAAAATAACCTGAAAACCCCTGTTGGAGTCTGAATAATGCAGTTATTTGATATAATTTAAAGAAATTGCACTTCATGCTTCTTTGATTGCAGCAGTAAGTGATTCTTTGTCCTCATACTGTCGTTCAGAATCGTAAACTCTACGAAACATCCATCCTAATACGTTTTCAATAATATTTAGGTCCGGAGAATACGGTGGCCATTGAAGTAAGGTAACATTTTTCTCAGCTATCCAACTGTTAATGATCCTTGCGTTGAAGATTGACACGTTGTCTTGTTGAAATGTACATGGTATCGGTCCAAAGGGATCGGTAAACTTAGGTAAGGCAATATTTACTTTTAGGAGTTTTCCAAACTCCAGATCAATTGTTCCAAACCAGAAAATCGCACCTCACGCTATTACATCGCCTTCTCGGCTATGGTGGTGCTCCAGAAACCTGGGTTCCTTCCTCATAACATAGGTTAGGTTAGGTTGAAGTCGCTGCCAGCAAGGGACTGACACACTTAGACCATAAGTTGGTCCGTTGTGATACCACGTGAATCTAGAGAGATTTTCTCCCCGCTCGTTAAAACCAGTTGGAGCTTCTAATGAAGCGTGCGAGACTACTTATGTCTATGTTTGTCAGATCACTAGGATCATTGAAGAAGAAGTCTCCGAGATGGAGCCTACGCCTTTTAGATAGGGCAGGGCATGTGCAGAGAAGATGAGAAACAGATTCTTCCTCCTCTTCATCCATACAGCTCCTACAAAATTCGTTTGCGAAAACTCCAAGCCGCTTTGCGTGCTTGCCTATAAGACAGTGCCCGGTTATGACACCAATTACGGAGCTGATATGCAATCTGTTCAAAGATATCAAACACTTAGAGCGCCTCACATCTAGCGTAGGCCAGATCTGTTTTGTCGCCAGGCAAGTGGTTAAGTTGTTCCACCTAAGGTTTGTTCGCCTTAAAGCATCTTGCTTCAGCAAAAATTAGCATGTACTCATAACATACAAAATAGTAATTATATTCATCCGGACAACCTATATACCACTTTCGTTCACTCTTCCGTCCACGTCATATTTTCCTGCAAAAATCTATTATATTGTGTCTTCATATTGGATTTAACGGTGGTTTTTTCTTGAATTTTAGGTGCTTTAAATGTTGTGACCCACGAATAGCACGTCTAATAGTGTTAAGACTTCGCCTTGATTTTAGCAGTAGATTTGCTTGAATTTGAAGCCAGTCTAGTTATCTTTCTTCGGTCTGCTTCTGTTGTGGCTCTTGATTGCCTAACTTCCACTTTTTTTCCACAATTTTCTTTATTTATAAGGTTCGACCAAAGAATTTTCACACTTCTACTTATTTGTTTGGCAACTGTGCGTAGGGGAAGCTTGTTTTCCGCGTGTACTTCTATTTTGGCTTTTTCTGCAGGGTTTAATGGTTTCCACTGCCCATCTTTTCTTTGATAAAACAATTATTATTTTTAATCTACACTTTCATTATTAGAACCATATTTTTTCTTCTTACCGTAATGTATAGAGACAAAACACACACTGTTTCTATTCAAGTGGCGCAAACAAAAACAGTGTATTTAATGAAGTAATTAGAAGTGGTAAAAAATAACGTAATTGTATTTTCCTGAATTATTCTGTCCCTGCAGTTTTATTCGCAATAGATCCCCTTTTAGGAACTAAAACCAAAAGGTGAATTTATAAATGTACAAAAGCGCTACACGCTCTGATAGTAAAAAAGAAGTTTGTTTCTATTCAAGTGGAGCGGAGTGTAGCTTTAGTGACGATAATTTATTTAATTAAACAAGATATAAAAGTACTACAAATTGATTAATTCATTGAATCATAAAACTGCCTCAATTTTGTGTGTAAACATTATAATATGTCATAGGAGTGTGTAGAATAACTAACAGTAATTAATTATATTAAAGATGAAATAAATTTAGGAACAAAGCAATTGTGGGCTCCTATTAAACAATGTGGCTTTTTTGATAAGATTTATTAGATATCTGCGATTAAATAGCCAGCTGACGAGAGAAGATGACATTGATTAGGTCAAGACAAAATCTCTCAGTTTTAATCAAGAAATTGAAATAAACTGGTTCCGTTAGTTGGTAATTTGAAATTCAAAGCCAGTTCCATTAAAACAAAAAAAAAAAAAATATTCGATAGAACAATACTTCATGTAGGCAACTTATCATCATCATCAATTCCTGTAACCCCGGGGCATAGGGCGCCAACAAATCGTCGCCATCCTTCACGGTCTGCAGCTAGATGTTATAACTGGGACTACGTCTTTCTCTGGGTATTTGCTTCTACTAAAACTGTTAATTTCCATGTTGTTCTTGGCCTTCCAACCCGCCGTGCACCTCGAGGATTCCATTCAAAGGACTGCTTCGCAATATCTTTGTTTGGTTTCCTCAGTGTGTGACCAATCCATTGCCATTTCCACTTTCTTATATCGACATCCAGCCGATCTTGGCTTGTCCTGTGCCACAACTCCTGGTTCGAAATAATTTGTGGCCAGCGAATCTTCAGGATGTGACGTAGACATCGAATTACAAAAGCCTGCAGTTTCCTTGAGGTGGTAGCCGAGACTTTTCACGTTTGACGTTGGATTCGAAGAACCTCAACTTAGTGCGTAAGGAGATTTGACTAGACTTCCAAATTTGAGACAGTACGAAAGGCAGCACGAGATTTTACTAATTTTTACTAATTCTACATTTAACGTCCAGATCTGTACCACCAAAAGTGGTCAGTCCGACCACTGGTTTTGTAAAGAGGGCAGTCTAAGCTTTCATTTGATACCCCATTTATAAAAATCCATCATGGTTTAGGTATCCTAAGCCAAAAATGCAACCGAAAAAGTGCGTTTTCTACCCATTGCCACCTGAAAAACCTTTTCCGACCAGCAGTTTTGTTTATGTTAAGACTAAAGCTTTGAATTGGCATCATTCTTTTCCGAAGCCGCGATGAGATAGGTAAACCTACGGTCGCCTCCCGTTCTATTATGTTCTACTTTTTCCTCAGTGCAAAAGTCACCCCCGTTTTTATGTTATTTTTCTATATATCTTTGGAAATATGCAACATATGAACCAAATCATTTGATATCAATTTGTTTGCTATACAATTCTCTACAAGATAATATTTGTTTAAAACTCGCTGATGTGACGCCCTCAACTAATAGGTATAAATTTTCTTATTTTACTAAACAAATATGGATTCAAGTACTTTATAGGTTTTCAAACTTTTTGAGTACGCCCCTTTGTTAGTAAAAAACATTCTGGCGACCCCCACATTCATAATAATACTCTATCAAATAATCAAAAAACACTGAACCCCTTTCGTTCCCAAGCTTCTTGTACGGGATTTCAATTATTTGCTATGCAAAAATATAAAAACTAAGAATAGAAAAAGACTTCAATTGGGAAATGATTGAATTGTTAACGTCTGAAGACACAACCAAGATTTGAAAATTGATTAAAAAATAAACAGGCAATGGCAGTGTATTTATTTTGTTTAGTGCAGGACTTACAACTACAACCTTTGTTTTTTAATCTTACCGCCTTGCGACCGTAAGCGGCTTGTAAGCAGACTTAGTTATACAATTTGTTTTCGGGTTTTTTGTTGAAATCAAACTATAAATATAAATTACCCTTTTCCAAAATAAATTAAATTAACTGTTATATTTTTACAGCTATTGGGATCCGTGCTATGATATACAACTGATGCAAGATAAAATTGCTTTAAACTTACTTTTTATACAAACCATAAGTGATATTGAACGAGACTGGATAATTGTTGGCCCTGATGTCAAAAAAGAGCTCCGAAATCTACAAGAACGTGGCAACAAAAAAGAAGTACATATATAACTTTATAAATAAATAAAACAAATCAACACCAACAAAAAAAACAATATTAAATCATTTTCAGTACATCGAGATAGCAAGGAATCTTCCCTCATACGGATGTGTGCAATTTTCCAGTGCTATAGTTGACTATCCCGAACCCAATAACTTAGCAGTCATAACTGTTGGCAATCGAGAACTGAGTATTCGATCTCATTTAGGTCAAAAAATCCATGAAACCAAATTCCGTGTTACTCGAATGCGTTGCTGGCGAGTAACAACTATTCATAATGTAAATTATTGCTAAGGAATCTCTTAAAAAAATCTTTTTTTAATTTGTATCTCTTTTTTTTTAGAACGAGGAGGAAAACACTTCATCGTTAGACAACTCATTACAAAGTCTCGAATTATCTTTCGAGTATCTTATGTCCAAAAATTGCCTAAAATGGATAACAATTGCTAGTGATCAAGCAATGCTTATATCTGTTTGCCTGCAGGGCATGGTAGACGAACTCATTCATCAGAAAGATGGAAATCAATATATTTATAAAGTATGTTTAATTGTTGTTTGTCAAATAAATCCAATCCTTAAATGAATTTTTAGTCCGACAGTGTGCCGTACCAACCAATGTGTTATATACGAAGAGATGGCAGCTCAGCAAATCAAATTTGTGATTCTAGCTCTTCGGACACACTCTCTAGCTTGGTATGTTATAAAATATTTCCGAAAATTCTTAATACAAAAATTCTATTTATATACATACATTTGTGTTGTTCTCGTCAGCAGAATAACGACATCGATATGCCAATTCAATCGCAATCAAATTTCCTATCAATGCGACGAAAGATTAAAAATAAAATGTCTACAACGGTGTTCTTCCGCAATGGTCGCGAATCAGTGCATAATGAAGCATTCGAGGGTATCGGTGATGATGATCTTTAAGCAATACGAAGTGCAAATTATAGCGGATTCTCTCATAGTGACGACATTGAGATGACGATGATCGAGCAAAGCCATACAAACATAAATATACAAAAAAAAAGAAAACAAAAAATACTGAGGGACATTTTTTAATATTACTTTTATTATTGTTATTAATATAATCAATGGAAAATTATATATATATAAGTATATACAAACATGCAATGTTTAAAGTACATTTTGTTACATTTTTTTCTTCACATCATAAAAAATATAAATACTTTTTTCTAATCTAGATGATTTACAGAGTAAAAAAAAATAATTATAAACAAAAGAATAACAGGTATTTTATATAAATAACAGCAGTGTGCATCTTAAAAAAAAATGATGAGAGGAACGGATAGAAGAGGAAGTAGAAAATAAACTCATTTCAAAAAAAAAAATACCCGGAGTTTGTTATTCGCGCTTCAAAAGCACAGGAAATATTAACGAATACTCGAAGCCTTATACGTGAGAATATCCGCTAAAATAGAGCGATAAAAGTGACAGATTTTAAAGCAAACAAAATGCAACAAATAGTATAAAGTATCAATAAATCTTCTGAACTTCGGGAAGTCACAAAATGCCGATGTACCGGATTGTTTCGATTGGAAACATAAAGAATATTCGTTGAAAGAGCTGAAGGCTTCACTGAAAATCACTTTAACTAGATTGAAACCTGGAAAAATAGTTCGTTTACAAGTGTAACATCGATTTATGAACAAAGGAAAAATTCCCTTCGTATTTAAATAAACAATTCCGGGCTTTAGCTTTGAAATAATTTCCTTATTAGAGTTTCGTCTCATGCCTGCAATATGGCAAATGAGTAGCTGTGCTCTTCGATAGAGCATAAGTCCTAACTCGAGGTCGATTCGAAAATTGATTTGAAAAATGCCCAACATCACTTACACCACTGATTAAATCTAAATTATTTACAGCTATTGATGGTGGCCCATCGTTGAGTGGGGATGCAGTATTACTATTACTACTTCCAATTTGAAGAGTTTTCTTGACAATTATAGGCTGCGGTGGCAGTTGGTGATGTTGAATGGGTGCTGCTGGTGTGTTACTGGTGCAAGTTAATATTCGGTTTTGACTACGATTATGGCCAATGTGATTGTGGAAGTTATTCGAAGAAATTCTAGAATTTGGAGGAGGAATCGCTTTGCATTGTGAGTCATCGGAATGAGAATTGCCTTCGGATTCATTCTCATCGCCACTATCAACGTCACCTGTTTAAAATAATTGTAATTAAAAATATCATGCAGAGCGATCAAACGGATAAAATAGTAATTTCTTCGTCAGAATCGATCTTGTTCTCTCTTTGGAGACATCAAGACTCTTAAATGTGAACATAATGCCGATCAAGATAGATTCTGTGATATAGTGAGTGAACATATATGTAGATCTTCTTACCGTCACTACTATTGGTGCTTGTTATGAAAGTTTCAGTTTTTATAATTTTTCTTGGTTTATTTCTGCGATAGTATTTGAATTCTCTAGGAAGAGTATAAGATCGGGGAAGAGATACCTAAAATTAAAATGATTCCTCCGAAATTAGTTGATTTAAGTTCTTTATCAAAGAAACTTACTTGACTGT
Organism: Melangyna quadrimaculata; assembly: GCA_949320155.1. NCBI lineage: Eukaryota > Metazoa > Arthropoda > Insecta > Diptera > Syrphidae > Melangyna > Melangyna quadrimaculata. The sequence goes on along the minus strand of OX439483.1, from coordinate 61,083,808 downwards.
CTATGTCGGATGAAGCTCTATGTCCTATTGGTTCATTTAGACCAAGGACACTGTCGTCTGCTGCTGAAACATCCAGATTTTCATCTCCACTGCTAACCCGATCTGGATTATGGTGTGACCTTCAATAAAATATTTTTTTTAAAAACAAATTCTTTAGTTAAAAATTGGATTTTGTTTTACCTATATGGATGTTCTCTCCCAACCCAATCATAGTAGACCCTTGAATTGTCAAGATAGTGTGGTGCTAGAAGAACTTCTGGCGTCTTCGCCCTTTGATATTGACGCTGAGAGAACTTGGACAGAAAATCAGCGGCATATACTTTTTGCGGTGATTGCTGCTGCTGCTGTTGTTGTGTTATTTTAATCGACGGTGTCGGAGGTGTTGACCGACTATCCAGTTTCGATCTTGGTGGTGGCAGAACATTATAAGGAAATGGTAATCCGCCTTCCAAGCCTCCTTTAGGGTTCTCAGCAGTATTACTGCTATAAGTTCCTGAAATTTGTCTCGGATGATTGATTTCATGGAAAATGTTTTGTCGATTTAAATGGTCGAAATTGCCATTGGGACTTCCATGTTGATTGCTGCAATAATTTTCAAAGAGTATTGGGTTCAAAGGTACACTGTGGGGAATTTTCGTTCTAGCATGCACTGCATGTCGTGTGAGTGAATTACTTTCAGCCGCTGAGAGTTGTGACGAAGAGGGAAGCGATGAAGTAACTGGTTTTGGCAAAGGACTTTGTTGTTCCAATGCTGGAATATTTATACCACTCAGACCAAAAGAAGAATACAACTCATCAGCACAGTATTTGTTAAGATTATTCATCTCATCAAAATCACTGAAGCTTTTTTCTAACATTCCTGGATTGGCTGTGCACCATTCCATGGCATCAAGTAGATTTGTATGTTTTTTGGTTCTTGGAATGGGTTGGCGGGGCAGTGAGGTACGTCCGTCATCACCAGAACTCAAAGTGTTCGTTGTTGGACCTCCAAGTTTGCCTTGTTTGATTTCTTCTTCGATGATTTTCAATTCGGCAAGTTGCTTTTGTTTTTTCTCTTGGAGTTTTTGGTGGATATTTACACGTGAGCCAGCACTGCTTCCTTCGTTTTCACTTGAACCAGCTTGTGATCGTGATAAGGGTCTTCGCCAGAAGGGCATTGCCATTGTGCCGTTTGTAATAATCGAGCTAACTGAGCCAAGTTGTGGGGTATACCGTAAATTTGGGGGCGGAATGAATGTTGTTGGTTTCTTTTTCTTTCTTTTTGTTGCAGCGCTTCAATGAAATATGGGCAGATGAGAATTGTTTTCAGATGAACAAAATAAAGGGTAACTTACTTTCCGACTGGATTTGTAAACCGACAATTGAAAACTCCAGCAATAGCAGGTTGACCATTCGATCCATCTACTTTATTGGTGCCCTTGCGATTATTATTAGATTTGAAATCATTTTCGTTGCAAGGATAACGACCACCTGATTCCCAGTTCAAACGACGTACATGAAAGAATCTGAATAAGAAGAAAATAAAAACTGTTATTTCTTATAAGGTAACAAAAATAAATTGAAAATACCTGTAATATAGAAGCATGAATAAAATCCCAATGACGAAGGTTCCCAAAATAAGCAATGGTGTCACATGCCACTGTTCAGTTCTTCTCTCCCAAATCCCGGCCAACCAAAGTGATACCAACAACGCATTCTCAAGAAACATCACAATATAGAAAGTAAACATTTTCTGCCTGTGATTAACTTCTTGTAGATTAATATACGCAAAGATAAAAACGAAAGCTATCAAGGCTGAGAGTAAGGTCTTGCGAACTTTAGAAATCCTCTCGCCATGAAAGACATTTTTCGGTGAAATCAGCCACAAAAGCATTGAAAACCAATGCAATATGATCACCAGGAACACCCAATATTTATACACCGAAGCATAGACAGTGAGTGATGCTATTCGAGATGTTACTGTTCCTAAACGCCATATAAATTGAAAGATTACACCCAGCCATGTGAGAACCAAACGATGGACTTTTTGTAAACGAACATTCTTGCTAAAGCTGGCAAGGGCCCAACACACGCTAAACAATGACAAAGAAGCAGACACAACATTGAGGTCCTTGAACGTTTTCTCAGTTTGTTGTTGGGCCAGACTGGACTGTTGAGTAATGGTCAATCCTGGCGAGTAGGTTTTTCCACTCAATGTTTTCAATTTCACTTCAGATCCTTCCGAAAGAAACTTGCTATCACTTTGGATTGTTATGAGCAGGTACAATTGTAGGAGAAGCATAGGAGCAGCTTCGCAGAAACCATGGACTAAACGAAGCATACATAGATCGCGAACTTCATGTTTGACTCGTCTCAAGTTAACTGGAACAAATAGTTTTGCATATCGCCAAAGGACTCCACATTGTATAGCGTGAACAGCGATGATTGAATATGTCTGAATTCGCATTGCCTTGGAGTCTCCACACTCTCCGAAGGCATCTAACTTTTCGGGAACTACCAATTCGCCATTGTCATTTGCCTGAGCTGCTAAATCAGCTCTCTTTCGCTTAAGATTATTCCAATACCATCGAAATGACACTATTTGAGAGACAATCAAGGATAACAGAACGAGAGATATCACTATGGTGAAGTAGCCAACTCGACCACGTTCCAGTAGGGCGTATCCAAGTACTACATCGAACACAACATCACAAAAGTAACCAGCTAATGATATAACATTAAATAGGACATCACAAAGTGGTAAGAATTCAGACATTTTTTTCTCGCCAATTTATTTATTTTATTTATATTTCAATTAAATCAGTCTCAGAGTTTCTCTCTTAATTATTTTTGTTTTAACGAAGGAGAAGATGATGGGAGTCTTAAATGTAAGATAATCCCACATGATTCACAAGTATAATAGATTCCGAAATAGTTTCTCGGTGACCCATTCTATATTTTGATTTGATTTAGCAAAATCGAGTTCGTACCTTTTTGAACTCTTTTGTTTAGGTTTGGCCTCAAGTTTTTGTATCCAAAGATTTATTTAATTTTCAAAGATTTCCCGAGATTTTTATATATATATAGCTCGAAGGTAGCACGAGGAAATTGTTACATTGGAATGTGATCTGCAGTGAAAATTTGTTGGACTTTTTTCTTGTTATTGTGGTGCCATAATGCTGATGTGTGGGTTTTATTGATAGTGATGGCCAAAAAAACTTAAACGGACCCAATGGAATTTACTCATTTTCTCGTATATAAACTAATAATTCTGGGAAACTAATTAGTGGATTCGATTAGAGGTTTATTGAGCCACTCTGATAATATAAATTAAATATTTTTGAAAAAAAATTCACTTATAAGATTAAAAATAAAATTGCATCTGACACTTTGCGACACAGACTCGGAATTGAAGAATGGTAAACTGCTGCTGCATATATGGTTCATAAGTGCAGGTATGTATTCGGTTAGTGGCCAGTGGTTTCACATTCCTTAGGGCAGCTTGACATCGGAAAGAAATGGTTGCATTCAGGTAGTTACAGGTGAAACATTGGAGATCGTTTCTTTATAATTTGAAAATTTTTATTGATAAATTACATTCAGCCCAATTCTAAATATTCCCCGGGAAAATAACTCCCCGGGAGATTTGTTCTCCCAAAATTAAAATGCTCGTCACATCAAATAATTTAACAGTTTCTATTTTGTTGCCATTTAGAATGCCATCTTTTTTCTCGTAGTATTTCTCATATTCGAAGTTTGATTAGGATAAGGAAAATAGAACCAAATTCCCCGGAATTTATGGTTTAGAAGAGAGTAGGGAAAAGGGAAGCCTTTCCCCGGGAATTTTTATTTAGAATTGGGCCGAATGTAGATCAGAAAAGGTAAGAAGGAAAGATGTTTAATACTAGAGAACAGATTTCAATACAAAATATATTAAGTAGGTACCTACTAATTGGCGAGATAGTGAAATTTTATTACTTTGTGTTTTTTTTGCACTCATTGGGCCCTACCAATAATCAAATTTAGTAAAATGGACCATAATTGTATGGGCTCTAAATAATAAACCAACCATGTTATGACTTAAATAATTAGGTGGACCCTAAATAATGATGAATATTACATGGTATGGACTCTAAAATTTTGAAACATAACATGTATGGTTCATATTTTATAGTCCATACAATTATGGTCTATTTTCCTTAAATATTTAAGTCGTTACTAAATTTGATTATTGGTAAGGCCCATTGACTTCTTATGTATTTGTCTCAAATCAAACACATTTGGGAGTGAGATATGATTTGTATTTAAATGAAACATTAATTGCTACTTGGACATAGTATTGGAAGCAAACATTTGCAAGGAGATATTTCAAAATTCCCTAGACTTTAATTTAATAATTCAATAGGCAATTGCAGAAATATAGTAACCTGCTAATATTGCGGCGAAGGGTATATTAATTAGACCAAGAAGATAATTTTCAAGAAAATTCTTTTGCTAATAATAAATAATATCTAAACATTGGTCATCATGCTTGATTATAAACTGCGTTCCAATTTAATACTACATTTCCACCAGACACTAAACCGAGATTTAGCAAGATTATCACCAATCTCCTTGAAATCTACAAGATTTACCATACAAATTTTAAGCTCCTCAAATGAAGATTTCAAATAAAACTCATTGAAATCTACTTGGAAACATTAGTTTGTCAAATCAAACAAACTTTTTTTTCGAAGAATAATTGTGGAACCGACCAATTTTCGTTTATTGACAGATGGAAATGTAAACAAAAACTATCTATCTCACTTCTACCTCATATCAAAAAAACCAAACAACATTTGAATGTTTTGCCATAATCCTCTTTTTGTGCAGTGGAAACACCAAACAAATCTCATTACCTAAATTTCGGTTTAGTGGTTGGTGGAAACGTAGTATAAATCTAGGCGTGTTCAGGAAAGGGAGATATCGGAGGGCCTCAGCAATCTCAGTTGCCTGAACAGGATTCCTCAGCAAAAAATCTCAGTTTGGCTGTCAAAATACTGAGGAAACAAATTTGTGGATTCGCTTGCTTAGCTTTTGTCGGAGCAAAATCTCCGATATCTCTGTTTCGTGAACGCGCCAAATGAAACGGGGAAACAATTTATTTCACGAGCAAAAAATTACGGGGGGCGTCAAAAAAAAATGAAAAATGATGAGGGGTGTCAAATAAAATGACGCGGGGGCTTCAAAAAAATGACGCCAGCGCCAACAAAAAAATGACGTGGGGCTTTAAAGAAATGACACGGGGTGTAGAAAAAAATGATTCACTTTAAAAAAGCACAATTTCTTAAGAATTTGTACCTAATAAGTACCTTATCTTTTTAAAACATGTATTCTGCTAGAAAAATATGATGTAACAGCATTGGTAGATATAGAGGGGGTAGCTATAGGGGCTAAAAGACTCCCCCCCCACAACTGATTCATTAAATTAATTGAACTATAGACAGCAATACATTTGTTGACGTTTTCCTTAAATTGTCTTGTAGCTTTCACACAAGAAAACTGACTTTCCAGAGGTATTTGTTTGTTTCCATATAAAGTCCAAGTGCGTAACGCGTGCGTAACGCATGCGTAACGTACGCTTTACGCATGCGTTACGCACGCGTAACGTACGCGCGTTATGCACGCGTTACGCATGCATTACGGATAGGTTCCGCACGCGTTACGCACGCGTTACGCATGCGTTACGCATCAGTTACGCATGCGTTACGCATGTGTTACGCACGCGTTACGCATGCGTTACGCACGCGTTACGAACGCGTTTTGCACGCGTTACGCATGCATAAGTTACGCACGCGTTACACACGCGTTACGCATGCTTTACGAACGCGTAGCGCATCCGTAAGGCATGCGAAACGCGTTCGTAACGCATGCAACACGCTTGCGTAACGCGTGCGTATCGCATGCGTAACGCGTGCGTAAAGCATGCGTAACGCGTGTGTAACGCGTGCGTAACTCATGCGTAACGCGTGCCTAACGCATGCGTAACGCGTGCCTAACGCATGCAATTGATTTTTATTAAAAATATGCTTTTAAAAAATCCTTTATTTTGATAAAGAACATCATAGCTGTACATGACGTCAAACCTTCACTAAAAGAATAAAATTGCAATAAATATTAACTTGGAAATTGATTGACAAAAGGCGTGTTTTTGAGTGCCCTCTATTTAAGCTTAAACAAAATTTCCATGTAAAATACAACAACAAATATGTTTAATTCGTGGCGATAAACATATCTCTGCTGAAGAATTAAACTAAAATAAAAACAGTGCTTCCATATACTATTTTCTACGTTTATCCGATGAATTCTCAACAAATGTCAAAAATTCATCCGAAAATTCATTAATTTGGCAGATGTATCTTGAAGGAGTCGAATGATCGAGAAAAAGATGAGAGAAAAATAGTTAAAAATTAAAAAAAAATTTATTTGTTAAAAAAAAATCATTTATTAATATAATTTAATAATTTATAATTTATATGTTACTTTCCAATAAATAAAAGCAAGATATGGTCCAGGGAGGAGACGTTTCTTTTAATTTATCAAAATTTTAACGAAATTTAGTTTAATTTTTTTTTTTTTTTTGACAAACACAGTTGACATCCAAAATGTCAGAAAATGTCATTGTTATATCAGTGCTGCCAAATTTTCTTCTGAAGCAATGATGAGCGTATGATTTGTGCCATTATTTCTTAAGCTAACATAGAGGGCACAAACAAAAACAAGCCTAAAGATTATTATTGCCTGTAACTTTAACAATAATTCTTAACCGATTTTCAAAAAGTAGGTGTCCTTATTCGTACACATTCACTTTTCTATTTTATGGTTCAAATTCCGAATGAAATGAGCTACTAACATCATTTCATAAACATATGGGAGACGGAACTGACAAATGAAAAAAGAACTAATAAGGAAAAGAATTTCTCTTATTAGTTCCATCTGAAAAAAAGAACTGGAACTACATTATGTTAGAAAGAACTAATTAAAACAAAACATACTTTAACTAATATGGGCGACGGAATTAACAAATGAAATGAACTAATAAGGAAAAGAATAAAGAAGATCCTTTATCCAGTCCTCTTGCTAGTTGCATCAAAGATCAAACATGTGAGTGGAGATGGAGAATATGCTAATATATAGTGCTTTCTGAATAAGTTTTAGTGTACCTCGCTCTACATACATCGTGTTCGTGAGTATGTACATTGAAAAAATAAAAAAGAGAGAGAGATTGATGACAAGCGAACGTTTGTTTTTTTCTAGCGAAGTTGGAAGGTTGGAACTACGGATACGCTTAGTTTCAATAAGCGGAACGAGATGAAATGTATCCGATAGAGGATATAGTTCCTGGAACTATTAAGGTCCGGAACTACCCAACTCTAGCTCATTTGGAACGTCAAATTTGTATAGGAAATCAGGTAATTTCGTATCGCATTTGGACGAAATTACCTCATTTGGCCGCAATGTCTTCCGAGGATTATTGGCGGAACTGTAGGCATCCAAAGATATCCAAGGTATCAAAACTCCAGGTTCCAGAGACTCGTGTAAAAATGGGGTTTTGGGCATAAGGGGGTAGTCCATGCTTTTTTTTCAAAAATCAATTGAAAACAAAATAAGCAACATTTTGAACAACAATGCAAAGGCCTGTCTGCTCTCTATTCAATAAGGTCAACCGCAACCTCTTATGAGCCTTTTTTGGAAAGTTGTAGCCATATAAAGGATTATGGTTTTGGGTCCAAAATAATGGAATTAATTTGAATTCAAATATCTTCGCAACCAGACCTCATAGAATGTTCTAGTTTTCCGAGGCTTATTTGCGGAACTGTAGGCATCCAAAAATAACTATGCTTCCAAAACTCAAAAAAATAACTGGATGCAATTATTCCAAAAACTAGACCTTGTAGAAGGGTTTGCTTTGGATATGTGTTGATAGCATTTAACAAACCCCTCTATTTATGTACATTTCAATGGATTTCAGAGACTTTGGTGATAAGAGGGTAGTCCGCCCCATGCTTTTTTCAAAAATCGATTTAAAAAAATCGCTAAAATGAGTAAAATTTTGAACAACAATGCAAAAAATGTGCTAGGATATTGTTTCCCCCTAGATCAATAATTTTGCTCCACTTTTTGTTTTGTTAAGTCAAGATGTATATTTAAAAGATTACTCCAAACTACCGATTTCGGTGTCTGTATGAACTGAGGTTCACACATTTTTTAAATTTTTTTTTCAACATAAATTTAAAAAACCGCTAAGCTTTTAAAAACTCAACAAATTTAAAAGTGCGACTCCCCATTAGTATTGAAAACTATATATTAAATCCTCGTTTCATACGTATACGGTTTCATTCGGTTCGGTCCGAATTCCGTTCGATTTCGGTTTCCGTCTCGACGTCTTCACTTACACAGAGAACAATTAAAATTAATTAAAATTTATAAAATAAACTTCAGAAAACAGAAACCGTATATGTTTGAATGCTACGTTTACTTTGCGTGCCTTTTAAAAACCGAATAAAACCGTGTCGAGGATCGTTCGGTGCTATCTTTGAGTATATATAATATGGAGTGCTAGTTTACATTCCATCAAAGGGAGCGCGGTAATCTATGCGGTAATTCAATTTTCAATATATCGAGAGCTTTCAAAATACCCTCTCTATATTAAATCGCCCCTATCACAGTCACAGGTTCAAGTACTACAATGTATTAGGTATAGGAAAGAGCACTCCATATTATATCCCAACTAACAATTTTACTCCTATACTCATCCATAGAAGCTATTTATAATCGTTTATTGCACTCATTTAATCTCTCTTTAGTACTCCATAGAGTTAAAAAGGAGAACTTTTTAACTCCAATAGCACCTTAATGAAGGAAATTCAGTTGCTATGAAGAAAATTCTAATAAGAGAGTTCGAAAGAAGATCTAAAGGTGTAAAGTATGGAGTTTGCAGAAAAATAAAAAAAATCATTTGGATAAGCCTAGGCATCGAACTCTGGATGCTTCGCACTACTTGTCGAGCTTGCTAACCGCTCGGCCAATCTCTTATATGAAATAATTAGCATTAAAACCGATTGACTTTTCCTTCAAAGAATTTTTAAACTCATAATTTATCTAAAAAAAAATCAATTGAAAGCGTTTTCGCCTGCCGCACGTGAATTAATACAAGAGCCTAATGTTTTCATTGCACATAATTATTTATGCAAATAATAAAAATGCCCACATTTCCGCAAAACTGAAAAAGCGTGCGTGCTCATTCGCATTATTACAAATTGATTATTACAATCACATAACACGTTTGACTTGAATTGCAAATGGTGACAAAATGGAGTCATGGCGTTTGCATTAAAAGACGTTGCATATTTGCTTATATAAACATTATAGCGACCCCACAGCAAGATACCAACTTTAACGGTTGCATTAATATTTCTTTCGATTACTATTGGATATGATTAAAGAATCATCAGTTCATCGCATTGTGACGCTGATGTAATAACTAATTGAAAGTTTAATGGATCAGTTATATCACCTTTGACTCCTATATCAATTTGGTTTCCCGTCAGAAGGATTTATGGGTCACTAAAGAAAAGAGGACACTTTAATGTCTGAAATCGGAAGCAATTTTGTTGCATAACGCTTCTTTCTCCACTTGTGAGCTCTCGTTAACGACGACCAAAGTAGAGATTTTTTGTATGGGATTGCGTATAGTTTCAACTATGAACACACGGAACAATTTAGTTTTATTTTGTATTTAATATAAGAAAATTAAATAGTTCCGCGGAACTAGTTCCAAGATTAAAACTAAACGTTCCATGTTCGTTCCGCTCATGGGACTATTTTGCGCAAATTTAAAATGAGCTAATTTCGAAATTATCTCATTTCGGCTCCAATAAAAACGTAGTATAAGAGAAGAGGGCTTCCACACTAGAAAACTAGCTAGTTTGTAGGAGAGAAGGCTACGGGAAATTTGTTTCCTTCACCTTACGCCCTTCTCACCAACAAACTAAAAATAGCTGGCAACTCAGTTACCTTGTCTCACAGTACACATATCTAAGGTATTATATGTATTGCGCAGTTTAAGATGGCATCAGCAGTAAACAAAAACAAATTTATTGTGACTAATTTTTTTTACTTTTGATTTTGACAGATGCGCAGAACTGAACGAAAATGAAAACGCTAATGATATTACCTTTAATATATGTACCTTGACCTTGTCTGAAAAGGAATTAATCAGTTTTTTGAGAGATATCCATAGCTGAAAAGTAGAACATTCTATGAGATCTGGTTCCGAAGATATTTTAATTCAAAATCAAATTCTGCATCAAATTCTTAATATTCCAATGGAAACCTTCATTTCATGATTTCTAAATCGATCATACGTATCGAATATACGACAACGAAAAATACGGCATTCCAAAAAATTAGTTGTCATGTAAGCATCTCCTAAAATACTGGGTAATTTTCTGTTAATAAAATAAAAAAACATCGCGAACACATCCTTCCAAATGCTTCCAAAACACGATTTCCGCAGTCAAAAATGTCATAAAAGCGACATTTGTTTTTGTTGGTATTTAAAAAAAAATGCACTAGTTTTTTGACACAACAGCTTGGAATTTTTTTTTTTTGTTGAATATTTTTATCTACAAATATAATATATGCGTCAAAATAATCCATTTAAATTTTATAACTTTAATTGCAATAAAGATTTACAACAAGTCCTTATAAGCAACAAGTTGTAGTTGAGTTGATCTTAAAACAAGGATTGGAAAACACCTTGTAATATAAACTCCACATTATCATCGATCTTACCACAAGGTAATCATGGACGATGATGTTATCGTAATTTACGATGAAATCGAGGAAGAACCCGAGCAATTCACTGCTCAGAACTATGAATATATGCTGGCGCAATCACTATTGACGAAAGAAGCTATTCAAGAAAAACTGCAAGACCCCAGCGAGAATGCGAACTTTCATTTTATCAGCAGCTCGTCTCAGAACAATTCGATTTGGAACAATTTTCTGGCCATTACGTATGGCGGCGTTGAGCAGAACTTCTTCAAGTGTCGTGATTGCAGTGAAATCTTTGATAAGGATCCCCAAAAGTCCCTCGGGCAGCTTAGGAACCACAAATGCAAAAAGATTATGATCAAAGGAGCGACGAAGGCAAATCAAGAAATTCCCAGCACGACAATCAAAAACACTTCCAATCGGAAGAATGCTGCAAGCAAAAACGCTGACAAACCAAAACCATTGACGCGTGAGCAACTTAATGAATTATACAGTAATCCAAAGGAGAGACCGTTTCTGGTTACGAAACAGAAGAACAACTTCAGATGTTTTGCATGGCAATGGATGGATTTGGTCTTCTACAGGAAACAAAGGCAACCGTTTGCTAAGTGTAGATTCTGTGAGATGTTGGTAACTTACTCCAACAAAAACGGTACATCTTCGATTCGAAAACATGCCTTGCGTTGTCAGGCTATTTTGGCGGCAAAGCATAATCTGGGAGAGCAAGGTATTCAAGCACCAAATCTTGAAATGCAAGGTTCCAGCGAAATGAAAGACGAAGACACCTTCTCGGAAGATAGCAACTGTGCGTTGGATGATTCACTGATTCCAGATGTTGAAATGTATGAAGATGATATGCCATTAAATACAACAACAACCATGACGACCACAACGACAATAACGAATAAAAAGCCTGATCCACCAAAACCTTTTCCTACAAGGAAACCAAATGCGCTTTCCCTGTCACAGCTGAGATCATTGTACAATGCAAATAAAACCTCTAAGGATTTCCATTTCAGTAAGTCGAAGATGACTGGCGTCAAGAATTTAATTTGGAATTGGCTCGAGATGGTTTTCTACAAAGGTGAGTTTATTTTACATGTATGTAGATAGGACTTCTAGATATATGATAATTTGCAATAGTTACGAGTGCCATTAAAGTTACGTGGCTTGAAAAAAGTTCAAATGTTCAAAGTATCTCATTCTGTCCATAAAAAGTTCTTACAGAATCTGAACAGCTATTTATTTATATAAATACATACACTGCAGGCCAAAAGTTTGAGTCCAACCTGAGTTACTGACTTCATTGATGCCTGGGGGTTGGTTTTAGGAATTAAAAGTTGGTTTTTTACCTGTACAGTGCACAACACGTACAGGTAGTCAAAGTTGGATTTTTAATCCACATTTTTTAAAAAAGGTTGTTTTGTTATAAAAGTGAGAAAAAGGTTAGATTGATTAGTTCAGTTAGTTTAGTTAATTTAGTTGTTAATAATCGAAAAATTCATACAATTTTATTTAAAAAAAACTAATTTAGGTAAATAAAAATAAAATTATTAAGGCTGTGACTTTAAGTCGTTAACCTGACAGGCATTTAAATTAAACATATTTTCGTTTGGTTTTAAGAAAAAACAAGATAGATACTAATGAATCCCAATAAATAAATAGCTATATCTGGGGTGCAATTTTTTTTTAGTGTGATTAGGTACAACAATTGTTTTTTATAAAAGTCGATATGTAAGCTATACATTATATTTCATCAGTTTAACTCATTTATCAATAAATTTCTATATCGGTATGCTTTTTGCAAGAAATTATATAAAGACGCATAATTTTGGCCGTTTAGCGGGTCGATAAAAGCTTCACGCTTCTCTAAAATTAGTAATTCTTCCTAAATGATTTGAAAATTGGACATATTGCTATAAAATGGTATGTGTTTTCTGAGGCATCTAAGTTGCATAATGTGCATATACCATCTGTTTGATTTTTAAATTCTCTTGCATTCAGGTTAAGTTAACCCCCTTTTGCCATAAAAATCCATCTAATCATGTATGCATGTTTATCTTCAAAATAGTTTGCCACTCCTGTATATTGTAAATTGCTATACTCATCATGAAACTGAGCGCTCTTTGCCCTTGCTACATGATCGCCCCACTCTTTGTTTCTCAGTGTTAGTATAACATTAGTATGTGAAACGTTCCAACTGTGTATATCTTCAAAACTAAACTGCAAACCTAGATTCTCATAAATTGTTATCCACTCTTTAGCCCAGGAAGTGTTTTCCTTCACCATTTCACAATTCTAGGCAGTCTAGTCTCGGCATAATTCATCACTTTTCATATGTAGCTGAAATGGATTCTTAAGGTTGACAGAAATAATGTTGGAAGACCGGTTTCTATGTGTAACATATAATTAGGGGTGTTGTAAGGTAGTTTGAAAATTCTTTTAATAAAGTATTTCAGAAGCTTTTCTGTTTCTTCATACTTCAATTATCCCCAGACATGAACTGCATAGAACATAATGGAACTGGCTGTTGCTTCAAAAATTTTGAATTTGTTTGAAGAAAGAATTTTAGTATCGTTTATAATTGCAGACCAAGTGGAATTTATAGCTATCTTAGACATTTCATCTAGACATTCTTCTAGATGAGGTTTAAATGACATATTGTGTGTAAATTTTACTCCTAGGTATTTATAGTCGTTGAGTACTTCCACTTGCAATCCTTTCAAAAACAACTTTTCACTCATCGCTCTCCTTCCTCCATTCCTAAATATAACAATTTTTGATTTAGCCAAATTAACCTCTAGATTCCATGTATCACAGTATTCAGTCAGACGATCTATCATTTTTTGTAATGTAATTGGGTTTTCCGCTAGCATTGTTAGATCATCCGCATACATAAGAATTTTTAAGAGCGTTCCACATATATTTACGCCTCCGGGCAGCTCATCGTGAATTTCGTTTATAAAAAAGGAGAACAAAATTGGACTGAGAACACAGCCCTGTCTTAAGCCTATTCCAGTTTCAAAGGAAATTCAAATATGTACCCCATCCTATACTGCGGATGTGTTTGCATATATATTTTTCAATAACCTGATTAACTTTGAAGGCATTCCTAAATTATGCAGTTTGTACATAAGGGATTTTCTATTTATTTTGTCAAAAGCTGCTTTGAAGTCTATAAAGAAGACATAGAGTTTCCTTTTCGTTTTGTTGAGCGTTAGGTTTATAACCGAGGATAAGCTAAAAATTTGGTCGACCGTCGAGTACCCTTTGCGAAAACCTGCCTGAAATTCGTTTATTATGTTGTAGTTTTTTTGTTATTCTAGTCTTAAAAATTTTATATAACGTATCTAAAAATGAAAGCCCACGATAATTTTGCACGTTGTCTAATTGTGCTTTTTTTGTGAATTGGGAATATAATAGATTGCCTGAAAGAACTTGGGATATCTTCAGTTGCAAGGATATTATTGAAAATATGGGTTATTTTTCCGATAAATCTGGGTGTAGCGTTTTTAAAGAATTCCATGGTAATGCGATCTATACCTGGAGCCTTCCCATTTTGTACATTATTAATAACGAAAACCACTTCGTCCAGAGTTATTTGACTTTTAAAATTAGTGTCAATTATGTTCGGTGCAGCGTTCATGATTTGGGGCAAAGTATTGCTCGAATTGAGGAGCTCTTTGAAATGTTCAAAAAAATTATCGCTGCTCAGATTCCGACTAACTACTAGTGTTGTACGCCTCATCTCCCTTGCCACAGACCACCATTCCTTTGATCCCCTAACTGGTGCCAATTTGCTTATTTGAAGTTCTTTGTGTTTCAACTTTTTCCTTTCGCATATTTGTCTATAATTTTTCCTTGGAATGAGGTAGTTTTCCCTATGTGCAACACTGCCACTAGCTTTGTAGGCCTTAAGTTTTTTTAAAACCCCTGATTTAGCTTTGTGGCAATCTATGTCAAACCACTTTTTCCTATACATTTTTCTCATGCTAGGAGAAGATAGACGAGGGGCAGAAGCATATATCACATTTTTAATAAAATGTATATCTTCATCAATGTTCCTAACAATGTTTTGTGACTCGTTTGAGTTTCCTATCAAAAAAGCATCTATATTTCTTTCAAAAGCATTCTTTTAACTTTCTTTCCATTGCAACATTGGGAGTAGTGAGAGTGGTCTTGCTTTCTGTAAACTATCATTCTTCAAACGTAAAATTATCGGCATGTGATCCGAGTATATTTTTTCCTCAACCGTAAAAGACTCGACTCGATAAACCCAATGAAGCAACTCCATAATCGATCACCGATGAGCCGTTAGACCCAATAAAAGTGAAGCTGCCTTCCATGTCACCCCTTGTCCTGCCATTTAAAATGACCCCTCCATAGTCACTCAAGAAATCTTTTTGCATTTCTGTCTACTTTGGTATCTTTAGATCATCGCTCCACATCTATTGGAGTATTTGTAAGGATATCAATATTTTCAATTTTTTTCCAAACAACCTAATCTGACATTCAGGTCCCCAAGAATAATTAACTCTGAGGAGATACTCTTAAAAAATAATTTCAACTTCCCAAAACAAGAATCCCAATCATTGAATTAATGTAGGATGGTATAAAACACACATGCTTATAATTTATTTTAGCTTTCAGATACACAGAATCTTCAAAAAATTCAAATTTTAAATTGTATTTGTTTTCTAATCTTTTTTTGTACCCGAAAACACTTCCTTCGCTTGCCCCGCCAAAGTTATGCGTCTTTTTTGCACCCCGCCAAATTACATTATAGTTACTGAAATAGTTATGAAATTTAAAAAGGTTTTCATTAATTACATGGGTTTCATAAAGGAAGAATATTTCATGCATGCAGATATAATTAAAGAAATTTTGAAAAAGAAACTTATTACTAAGACCAGATACATTGTATGATAATACCTGAATAATCTCTAATTGCTAGTCTTGTTTTGATGGCTCTGCTTGATTTTTTTTATATCCGCACCGTTACCTCGATTGTTCAAGCTGCTGCTCTTGGATATCTCTCGATGTACGTTTTATCATCTTCTGAGCGCGCCTGAATATTTCCCTCCTGACCCCAGTAGTATTGTCTGCTCCCAACGTTCAGGCTGACACCTTTCAACTGGACAGGAAGATCGATATTTGCCTTGATTAGGTGTCTCTTCGATGTTCAAAAGGGTAGATATGTTCATTCAAGAGGACACAAGCATCCATCGACCTAGTCACAAAAGTGAAAAGGCAAAGACTCAGGTGGCTGGGTCACGTAGAGCGGATGGACACCAATGCTCCGGCCCAAAAAGACTTTGAATCCCTCCCCGAGGGACGGCGCAGTAGAGGAAGGCCGCGAAACCGGTGGCGCATGCAGTTGGAAGAGGACCTCAACCAACTTGGCGTGCGAAACTGGAAACAGCTAGCTAGGGACAGAGCTGGCTGGAGAAGGCTTGTTGGTTGAGGCTCTGGTCCACACCGGACTGTAGCGCCAGCAAGTAAGTAAGTAAGGGGTCTCTTCACTTGCCTTATTTGATAACGTTGACTACGTTCATGGTGCGTGGAGTCTTTGTTGACATAGTAGGCGGAGTTTTTTAATTTCCTCGAGTTTTTTTTTTTTGGGGTGCGAAAGTGAACCAAAAAAAAAATTATATGAGTCGAAAGGTGTGTTAAGGATAATAAAATAAATGCAAGTCTTGCAGTCCCTGGTGGCGGCTGTTAGGTGGGAGGGGCAATTTTCTAAAAAATTGACTTAAAACAGAAAAAAATTATTAAAAAACAACGGTAACATGTACAATGCCCTGTTATATTTTCATGAAAGGCCAGAAGTCCCTTCTTTCATTTCCTTGTTAAATAAATTTCTTTCAATGAACAATTTTTGAAATATTAATGTTTGAACACAAAATTTTGAACTCAAAATTTGGACATATGATACATGATTTTAGGGTATTTTTCAATTCTGAATCTAATGACATCAAAATTAAGGCGATAGAATCATCCTAAAACAAGTTATGGTCCATTAGTCAACAAGCTGCCTAGTTGGCACAGCGTTGATGGGTTTTAGTTGCGAACTTCGATCCTATTGAGTGTTTTCATATAAATCCAAGACGGAGGTGTACAGAGATTACCATATCCAAATGTGAGACTAGATGATCACCCTGAGGGAAATCAGCAAATTGCTTAGCTTAGCATACTGCGCTTAATTAAGGGCGTAGGCGATGATCCACTGGGAGGTCTAGCACAAATCACCCTTCTTTTCTTTAAAAAACCTTCTATTATCCACAGGTCAAACGAGTTATGGTATCAAAACCGTGCACTGTTGGGTCATCGAGCGAGGATGATTGTGGCCGCCATCTCTACTCTACTCTAAGATACGAATTTTACTTCAATGAATAATGGTGGATAATATTTAACGACACTAAAAAATATGTACTTACCTTATTTTACCAACAAAACACACAGCTTTCCCACTACAGTTTTGTTGTCCTTACTGAAACCGTAAGAGACCGCACTCTCTGATATTAGTTGTACTAGATAAGAGTTCCTTAAAGTTAAGGAATATTTAGAATTTTGCATTTTTAAAAGTTGAAAATCGAAGAAATTCAACAGTTTATTTTTGTAAAGTTTTTTTTACTGATGGGTCGTTCGGAATTTTTAAATATATATATGTATATGCTTCGGATTTTCAAAAAAAAAAAAATAAATTGTTTTATGTTGAAAACTAATACAAATAAACTAATAAAATAAAAAATCGTTTAAGCTCACAATTTACTTCAAAGCTCTCCCAAACCTACGCGAAATCGGTGCGAAACATTTGCAACGATAGTAAAAATGAAAGATACATACATAAGAATGTTTAGCGTCGGTTTGGGAGAGTCTTAATACATAAATAAATCGAATTTACCATTTGTCTAATCCATTCAACCACACCCAAACACTTTTTAATTATGTTTGAAATCTTTCTTTACCACTATTCAAGCCATTAAGAATTTATAAAAAGAATTTAGGCTAGCATATATGTTACCTTAATTGTAAGATAATCCTTTGACACACCTTGTTTATTAATTTAAAAACTTAAGCGGTTTTGTTAACAAATGTTTTGTTTTTATTTTATTTAATTTTAGATCTGCGACAAGATTGCTACAGATGTACTGTTTGTGATACTTTAATCAGTGGCGGGAATGAAAATGATCTAGTTTATCATATTCAAAGTCACAACATTAAGTTCAATCATAATCCTAAAAAGATGCCAATTATCAAAAAAGAAAAACTACCTGAGACCATAACAGAAACAAAATCAAAAGCCTCTTTAAAAAGACACAGTATGCCTGCTCCCAAAACAGAACCATTTGAAGTAATAACCGAAGATGAGGTAGACAACACTCATGTTGAAAGTGAATCTGATGCAAGTAACTCTGTGGCTAATAATTTGATAGATTGTGTCATCACAAGCAGTGGTCAGGCATTAAGTTTTATGGAAGATCCACATTTTCGATTATTCGCTCAGAGTCTTATCAGTTTAGGAGCTAAATATGGCGAAAGAAATGCCAACGATTTTATACCGAGTAACGAAACAATACTGAAACACAGCATTCCACATCGAATGCGCACACTCAAAGCGGAAATTAAACAACTCATAGCCAATGAACCACACCTGAGTATCAGTGTTGATTTGGTGAAAGATGGTGCGCCGCATTCCAAGCCCGTGTCTTATTTAACAGTTAAAACCCACATAATATCCGAGTGTTTTACGAGCAGAGCTTATGTTGTGGGCATTCAGGAGTTTCCCGAAGATAAAGCTACTGGCGAAGCAGTAAAAGAAGCCTTTTTGGATATCATGAAGGAATATTTAAATACCGATCAACTGGAACAACGGTGTATTGTTGTACTGAACGAGAATAATGAGGCATTAAACGAAGCTTTTGCAGAGTACACGCGTTTACCAAGCATTACTCACAGCTTGGAATCAATTATCAATAAAGTTTTACAGGTCCAAGATACGGAATTGAAAATTTCCGATGTAGTTGTAAAAGTTCAAGAACTATTTGACCACATAACAAAAGAACACAACTACGGTCTGAGCAAAGGTGAATGTTTGCTTGATCTGCTAGAAGAGTTCTACGAAATGAACAAACCAATTGAGAAATTATTGAAAATCACCAGACCGTGCCAAAGAGATCATAGTGTTTTATCGGATATTCCCAAAAATAAAGTCAAAACTATTTTAAACGGATTCGAGGTTATTAAGTTGTGTGTAGACACAATTAGACAAAACCAAATAACTATCAACGGCATCTTGTTGTGGAAGAAAAAGTTGGTGGAACAATATTCACCGGTTCTATTCGAACATCAAATGAATGCCCGATTGAAACATCATACCCTCGACTTGATTCAAACGCAATTTATGGTCGATGATCCCATCTATAAAATTGCCTTATTCTTAAATCCGAATTTCAAAAATCTCAAATTCTTAACAGACACCGAACGGAAGGAGGTTTTCAATTCAATTAAAGAACTGTATTTTAAGAAAATAAGCACCAAAAAGAAAGAAGACACCAATTGTGAAGATGAAGCCGATATGATCGACAAGGAAATCCACAAATATTATGTAACAAAGAGTTTTGATAGCTCTAGTGAGGATTTGTTGAAGTTTTGGAAAAGAACAAATAGTTTTCCAAACCTGAGGACTTTAGCTAGGTATGTGCTAAGTTTACCTAGTACGTCGGATGGTGTTCGTGAGGATTTATTCCACAAGGCACATAAAGCACTTGGCAGTGGTGTTGGAACGCATGCTGATTTCAACAGCATCTTATTCTTAAACAGTAATTATGTTGATGTTTAATATTAAATAATTCTGCCTTTTGTTTTGTTAATTATATATAAAAAAAAAAAATATTATACATTTTATGAAATGTTTTTGTTTTAACTAAGCAGTTAAACTTGTTTCTGTAGATTGAAAATATAATATGTTATACATTTTTTATTGCTGTGTTTTTTTGTCGTTAACCAATATCAATGTATAGCCTATTTAAGTTCTGAATAAAGACATTTCCCCATTTTTCGGGGGCCCTATTTCGTATTTAGAAACGAACGGCAAGTAAACGATTATATTAAACGAAAAAAGGCCGTAGAAAGATGTTACCAATCTAAAACGAATTTCTATAAACGAAAAGGCAAGCTGTACGACTGCAAAATTTCATTCGTTAGTAAAAACGAGTATTGTTAAACTATTATCGTTTTATATAATCGCATTTTAACGATAACGATAGAATTTCAACGATAATCGTTTTACGTAATACGGCCACAGGAACCAACGTAGGTAATTTCTGACCCTTTAACTCCACGGCCAGGAAATTCAAATTCGAAATATTTCAATTTAAAAGTACAAGCGACCTCAGCTCCAGAAATGAATGTGTCTCGTACTGGCACTACACCCTTTTTACAGGATCAAACTCAGGCTATTTTTTATAACTTCAATACCAGTAAAATCATAAACTTCAAACTCGTAGCATTTACTTAGCTCACCAGGTTAAGGCAACTCACCAAATTTAAATTCTTTAACATTAGTGGTTCCCGAGTTATAAGACTTCAAAATTCGCAAAAACCGTAACTGACTGACTGACACAGATCATCAAAATTATGGAGCACTTCCCGACATCGTAGAATCTTGTAATTTCGCACAACCGTAGGCCCTGTGGTGTATACAAAGGTAAAACTCGAAAATGTAAGATTTTCCATTCAGGGACAAAGTACCTGCCCATTTTCATAGAATTTATATAAATTATTTGGAGCACTTCTGATTGTCGTAGAATGATGAAATTGAATTCAGCGGTAGGGCTTAAAGTACAGGCAGAGGCAAAATTTTAAAATTTAAGATTTTTCATTCAAGGGGCGTGGTATCCGACCAATTTAATAGAATTGATACAAATTATTTGGAGCAGTTCTAAATAGTACATTTTTATTTTTTTAAATTTTAACTATGTATATGCCTGTAAGACCTCAGGTCTTTTAAATGCAATGCACGGCACTAGTTAGAAGAAATAGAAGGAAACGAAAGATTTTTGTTGGCACAGTGGATTGAGAATTAGATGTTAATTATCTCATGAAATTCCAATTGTCGTGGAATGATGAAATTTGGTACAGCGGTAGGGCAAAATATTAAAATTTGAGATTTTACATTCAGTACTTTCTTAATTACATTGGTCATAGGAAAAAAAGTGAGTCTTTTTTATAGAGAATTTTGTGATCTTTAAACTGCACCTTTACTACTTTTCGAAAGCATTTACCGTTCAAAAGTTATTTGCAAAAAAACTTTTTTTTGGACACGGCCCTGCGTAAAAAGATTTGCTCGCGTCGGATCGACGGGGACTTTCTACCATTGCTTCGTTACGGTTAGTGGAAGGTCCGTACCAAATTTAACTGTTATCGGAGTTTTGTTTGGAGAAGTGTCTATTCTGACTGGGATAGTAACTGACTTTGATTTGTTAGGTTTCTCATAACTAACGATTTCTTTGCAATGCATCAGCAAAAAAGCATCAAGAATTCTTCTAATTCTCTTTTTTTTTGCAGTTTGCGCATCATGTGACGCAATTTTGCAATAGTAAACACACAAAAAGTGATGCTGATTTGATGCATTTATGAGTGTTTAACGAAAGCGATAACGCTACATTATTGCATCGATGCGTTTGTGAATTTACCCATCTCTTTCAATCACCAACAAAATTTTTGAAATCGGATACCATTTTTTTGTTTTCACCATATTTGACGATTTGACGCTATCAACACGAAACAAGATTTGAAAAAAAAAAAAAATAAGTATCAATAAAGTATATTCCTGAAGTGAGCCCAATTCTAAATGAAATTTTCCCGAGAATGGTTTCCCATCTCTCTTTGAAAAATTCCAGGGAATTTTGTTCCCCTTTTCCTTTATTCTAAACAAACTTGGAATATTTGTTCCCCATATCTTTGCTGGGGACTGGGGAGTTGAACAACAAAATGTAGGTTTTCGTTTTTGTAAAATATTCTAAACTATTTATTATACCGTAAAAAACAACCAATACATGTCAGCTGAAAATATTGTTAAATTATATGATAGCTAAGCTTGAGTTCGGATTTCATAAGGGAAGTGAGAAAGAACTTAGCAGTAACGATTCCAGAAACCACGGCGGATCGCTTTTGATGGCGGATCTGTATTTTTCAATTTTCAAAAGCGATTATAGATATAAGGGACCACCATTCTACAACTTCTGGCAACCTCACTAATGCCTCACAAGTCACAATAACCTCATAACTCGTGGTGAACTCGCCTCATAAAAACTTGAAAATTATGATCTGCTTCTTGGCAGATCACAACTCACGTTGTTTTTGTGAGTTTTCTTATGAGGGCTTCCACAGAATACGGAATTGTGACCGCCTTATAAGAAACCTCACTCACAAAAAATTGTGAGCTGTGAGCTTCACAACGGCAGACTAGGGCCATAGAGTCTTAAATAGAATCATCATTTTAGATAAAAATACACATCGAAGCCGGTCAAAATTGAAAGATGTCTCTTTCATTACGCTCCGCCAGATTTTTAGAATAGGCCTACTGACTGTAAAATTTGCTGCCAAAACATCTAGAGCACTGAATGATTTAGCGAACAGGAAAAGCAAATAGCAAATACAAGCATTTAAGAGAAACAGAGCTAAAAGAAACGAAGAAGTGACACTTCAATAAATGTACATAATAAAAATAGCTCCTATTATCGAACAGGAAAAGCAAATACAAACATTTAAGAGAAACAGCTAAAAGAAATTGAAACTCTTTCAAGTCTCAACGAAGAAGTGACGCTTCAATAAATGTACATAATAAAAATAGTTTCTATTAGGAGCGTGCATGTAGAAGTTGTCTTTCTTCAAATTCTTCTTCTTGCTAAGCTCTTAATGCAACACCTACTACAAATTAACTGTTGTCTTTTGATTGAATTATATATTCATAAAAATTCATATTTGATGACTTTATTTGTTCTCTTTTTGCTATTTTTTGATGCCAAATTCTATAAAACAGCATACAAAATTCTCATTCCCAAATTTTAAGGCACGCCAATTTTACTCCAATTCACCCTACAAATATCTAAATTTTCATAAAAATTGAACTTAGGGTTAGGTTAGGTTGATGGGCTGCCGGTAGGTCTTGTAACCGTCACACTTAGATCAATGTTGATCTCTTGTGATACCCGGACCATATCCCTTTAAAATAAATAACCTATGAAATCCTATGGAGCATCGAGTCATTTCGAGGCGTTGATGAAGTTCATTAAATTTAAAATTTTATCATCTGTTGACTTCGAGATTTCTGCTAAATCGTTAAAGAAGTAGCTACCCAAAAATTTTTTCCTAATGTTGCAGAGTGCCGCACAGTGACCTATAGCCCAGTCAACGAAGACTCAAAATTATAAAATTATGATCTGCTTCTTGGCAGATCACAACTCACGTTGTTTTTGTGAGTTTTCTTATGAGGGCTTCCACAGAATACGGAATTGTGACCGCCTTATAAGAAACCTCACTCACAAAAAATTGTGAGCTGTGAGCTTCACAACGGCAGACTAGGGCCATAGAGTCTTAAATAGAATCATCATTTTAGATAAAAATACACATCGAAGCCGGTCAAAATTGAAAGATGTCTCTTTCATTACGCTCCGCCAGATTTTTAGAATAGGCCTACTGACTGTAAAATTTGCTGCCAAAACATCTAGAGCACTGAATGATTTAGCGAACAGGAAAAGCAAATAGCAAATACAAGCATTTAAGAGAAACAGAGCTAAAAGAAACGAAGAAGTGACACTTCAATAAATGTACATAATAAAAATAGCTCCTATTATCGAACAGGAAAAGCAAATACAAACATTTAAGAGAAACAGCTAAAAGAAATTGAAACTCTTTCAAGTCTCAACGAAGAAGTGACGCTTCAATAAATGTACATAATAAAAATAGTTTCTATTAGGAGCGTGCATGTAGAAGTTGTCTTTCTTCAAATTCTTCTTCTTGCTAAGCTCTTAATGCAACACCTACTACAAATTAACTGTTGTCTTTTGATTGAATTATATATTCATAAAAATTCATATTTGATGACTTTATTTGTTCTCTTTTTGCTATTTTTTGATGCCAAATTCTATAAAACAGCATACAAAATTCTCATTCCCAAATTTTAAGGCACGCCAATTTTACTCCAATTCACCCTACAAATATCTAAATTTTCATAAAAATTGAACTTAGGGTTAGGTTAGGTTGATGGGCTGCCGGTAGGTCTTGTAACCGTCACACTTAGATCAATGTTGATCTCTTGTGATACCCGGACCATATCCCTTTAAAATAAATAACCTATGAAATCCTATGGAGCATCGAGTCATTTCGAGGCGTTGATGAAGTTCATTAAATTTAAAATTTTATCATCTGTTGACTTCGAGATTTCTGCTAAATCGTTAAAGAAGTAGCTACCCAAAAATTTTTTCCTAATGTTGCAGAGTGCCGCACAGTGACCTATAGCCCAGTCAACGAAGACTCAAAATTATAAAATAAATGCAAAAAACAGTGCTCTCTGGATTATTTTTGTATATGGTAGGGGTTACCCCCAGGTATAACATACCCAAAGTCCCCAGCCCAGGGCCACGAGCTAAACTCAGGAGGGGGGGTTAAAGGTACCCCTTTTTAGATTTTCGTGAATATTGGCACATTCTAACATGTTAGCGCAAAAGTCTATACTACATAATTAGAGAAAAATAAATTGTCTATAAAAAAGTTATGTTCATATTTTCGATAGGGTTAATAATAAGAAGATGCGGGGGGTAGAAAAGTCAACAAATCTGAAAAAACCTGTCATTGTCTTAGATATTGAATGTTTTCTGACCAATTTACTTGGAAAAAAACAAAAAAGGTAAATACACATTTATTCACTGTTATTTTATAATGTAATGAGGCTGAGAGTGGAGTTATCAATTCCTTTTTTTTCTATATATCTGAAACTATTCGAAAAAGTTTATGTATACTAAATTAGGCAAAATTTAAATAGCAAGAGTTGTTTTCATATGGCGCCAAAAAATGATAACGTTTTTTTAAAGGAACATAATACAAAATTTATTTGCCATGGAGGGGGGTTCTTTCTCCCCCTTTATAGAGAGGAGGGGCATTTTTTTAAAGATAATACTAAAAAACAACGGCAACACATACAACAAAAAAAATACCTTTTTTGAAAGCCAGTACTCCGTTCTTTTATTTTATTTTCAAATCAAGTTATTGATGTCCAGTTTTTGTAAAAAATTAATTTCAAACTCAAAATTTAAAAAAATAAGTTGAAAATTTCGTTTTTGATTTTTGTATTTAAATTGTAAAATAAAATGCGGAATTGGCTTTTATTGTTTACTGCCCCTATTAATTTTTAATTGAAAACTGAAAATTAAATGGTTCTGTGTCTCCTACTTTTTGAGAAAATTGAAAGTTACGACGACAATTTTGTTGACTTTTTTTTTTAATTTTTGTTATTATTATACTGTGTAGTATGTGATAGTAGTGTTTCTTTGAACTTGAGGGTAATGAATGAATAATTTCTTTGAACCTGGAAAGCCATCCACCCAAGGTACTGTAATAGAGGTAGAGGGGACCCTAAGTTATAGCATACTAAAAGTCCCCAGCCCTGGGCCGCAAGCCTTAGACAGGAGAGGGGGGTAAACGTCCCTTGCAATAAAAGTTATACTCATAGTTTAGCTGGAAGCAATAGAGATGCGGGAGTAGAAATATCGAAAAAGAAGCTAACAAAAATGTATTTCCTTAGAAATTTAATGTTTGTAAATAAGTTTACTTTTATAATACTATGAACATAACTTTTATTGAAAGGGAATTTAATTTTCTTTCACTATGTGGTATTGACTTTGCTTCTTTTATGCTTAGTTTCCCAAATATGGAAGAAAAACTACAAAAGGGACGTTTACCCCCCTCTCCTGTCAAAGGCTTGCGGCCCAGGGCTGGGGACTTTGAGTATGCTATACCTTAGGTTCCCCTCTACCACTATCACAGTACCTTGGGTGGATGGCTTTGCAGGTTCAAAGAAATTATTCATTGATTACCCTCAAGTTCAAAGAACCACTACTATCACATACTACACAGTATAATAATAACAAAAATTAAAAAAAAAAAAAATCAAAAAAATTGTCTTCCTAACTTTCAATTTTCTCAAAAAGTAGGAGACACAGAACCATTTAGTTTTCAGTTTTCAATTAAAAATTAATAGGGGTAGTGAACAATAAAAGCCAATTCCGCATTTTATTTTACAATTTAAATAAAAAAATCAAAAAGGAAATTTTCAAATTTTTTTTTTTTAAATTTTGAGTTTGAAATTAATTTTTTACAAAAACTGAACATAAATAACTTGATTTGAAAATAAAATAAAAGAACGGAGTTCTGGCTTTCAAAAAAGGTAAATTTTTTTGTTGTAAGTGTTGCCGTTGTTTTTTAATATTATCTTTCAAAAAAATGCCTCTCTCTCTAAAGGGGGGGAGAAAGAACCCCCCTCTATGGCAAATAAATTTTGTATTATTTTCCTTTAAAAAAAACGTTATCATTTTTTGGCGCCATATGAAAATAACTCTTGCTATTTAAATTTTGCCTAATTTAGTATACATAAACTTTTTCGAATAGTTTCTGATATATAGAAAGAAAAGGAATTGATAACTCCACTCTCAGGCTCATTACATGATAAAATAACAGTGAATCAATGTGTATTTACCTTTTTTTGTTTTTTCCAAGTAAATTGGTCAGAAAACATTCAATATCTAAGACAATGACAGGTTTTTTCAGATTTGTTGACTTTTCTACCCCCCGCATCTTCCTTATTATTAACCCTATCGAACATATGAACATAACTTTTTTTATAGACAATTTATTTGTCTCTAATTATGTAGTATAGACTTTTGCGCTAATATGTTAGGTTGTGCCAATATTCACGAAAATCTAAAAAGGGGTACCTTTAACCCCCCCTCCTGAGTTTAGCTCGCGGCCCTGGGCTGGGGACTTTGGGTATGTTATACCTGGGGGTATCCTCTACCATTTAAAAAAATAATCCAGAGGGCACTATTTTTTGCAATCAAAATTCCTTCGTTGACTGTACTACTAGGTAGTGAAGGGTGTCCTCTTCTACTTCTTCGTCTCCGCAGCCTCTGCATAGGTCTACAGTATTAAGTCCCATTTTGTTTTTATGATACCCTAAGAGATTATGTCCTGTGATAATTCCTATCAGAATATGCAGGGATCTCTTTTTCAGGTTCATAATTTTGTCTGTTTTTTTTTTATTGTAGCTTGGCCACAGATTCTTTGTAGTGGTACCATTTACAAGAGAGTTCCACCTGTCATTGGTAAGTTCCACTATAATAATCTTTAATCCATGATTATTGGAAACCAAACTATAACTTGCTTATCACGGATATCGCCAATTTTGGTTGATTAGCGTTAGTTAACAAGACCATGCGAAAGTCACATACTAAATTTAACCCACTGTGAACAAACTGGCCCTTAATTCAGTCCAAGCATAGCCTTTCAAAAACCAAAAGAATTTAAGACGAGTGAGATAAGCTCAAACAAAAAAACAAAGCAAGATTTTCGCTTCTAGTTACATTATTATTTCCGTTTCGTTATTCACGTGGGTGGCATCGAATATTACAATAGGATTGTTCAGTGAGTTTTTTTTTCAGATTAGAACAGAACAGAACAGAACAGAACAGAACAGAACAGAACAGAACAGAACAGAACAGAACAGAACAGAACAGAACAGAACAGAACAGAACAGAACAGAACAGAACAGAACAGAACAGAACAGAACAGAACAGAACAGAACAGAACAGAACAGAACAGAACAGAACAGAACAGAACAGAACAGAACAGAACAGAACAGAACAGAACAGAACAGAACAGAACAGAGTAGAACAGAAATGTCAGACAGGATAGAACAGTGGTGCGTTCTTTTATTAACTATAGTTAACTATGGTTAACTATAGTTAACAATGGTCGTTCCTTTATTACAAAATAGTTACGATTTGTAACTATATGACGTCATCACATCGTTCCTAAATTCAGTTTATTGGTGTCAAATAGTTACAATTCGTAACTATTTTCAACTCATCTCCATGATTTGAGTTGGAAGTGTTGATCTGTCAAAGCACATGTGAGAAGGTTTGTTTGCAAAAATTAAAAATTGAAGAATCAAAACAAAGTTTTTAGTGAAGTGAAATGAATTAAAATTGAATTTTCTACCATTTTAAATGAAAAAGGAGAGTATATTGTAGAAAAATAACACGATTTTATGGTAATTTACGATGAAATAAAGTATTCCAAAATGTTCGTTTGACAGATCAACAATATCTAACAATAAATCGTTCCTAAATGAAATGTATTAATTTCCAACTAAATCTAACAATGACACTTCAACAATTTTTTTTGACATAACAACCATAGTTAACTATGGTTAATAAAAGAACGCACCACAGGCAGCTGTCTGACATATGTAATTGTCAAAAAAAAAATCGAGTTTGGTGGATAAGCAAGAAATACTTTTTATTAAAAACAGTTAGAAATAGTATTTATTTAACTACACAATTTAATGTAATTTAATTTATGTTGTTTTTTAAATATTTATTTATTTGTTTCCAAAGTAAAAGCACAAAGAGCCACGAAATTTGATAAAAAAAATGAACTTTCAAGTGACACCAGCTGATTTTGACAGTTGTCACAAACCTGTTCTAAGTTGTTCTACCTAAAAAGTAAGCACAGAAAATCCTGTTCTATTCTGTTCCAAACTGTTCGGAACAGCCTCACTGAACACCAAATCAGAACAGTTTAGAACAGAAAATTCTCATTGAACAGCAAAAACTTGTACTTTTCTGTTCTAACCTGTTCCAAACTGTTCGGAACAACGTCACTGAACAAAGCTAATAAGGGCCGGTTTGTTCAGAGCAAATCATCTTTATTTCATTATTTTTGAAACCGGTAAATTATCAAATGTATTGTTAATCAAAGAAATAATTTATCTTGGTTATCATTAAGTAATTGGAACCTGAGCAATTCAAATAACAAATTTAACCAACTGTAAACAAACTACCGCAACTGACCTAGTTCAGCGATAAAATTACTAAATATTATTTATTAAAAGAGCATTCAGTTTGTATTTTATTTCATGATAAAAATAAATTATATTTAAAAATTAAAATACAGAATAGTTGATAACATTAAATGCTTTCTCGCAAAAATCCAATTTTTTGTTCATTGTTTTTTTTTTTGTTTAAATACATAATTTTGTATATTTCTATTTTAAATTCTAATAAGTATTTTTCATAATTTATATGCTTTTATTTCAAAATTTAATTTTTTCATTTGTTTAAAATGTATTTTAAACAATCATATTATTATATGTCCCTAAAGTCTAAAATTCATATATATATTTATAATTGTTTGTTCTTATAATTCAAAAGACAAAATATGTATTGCCTAATTTTTACATGCGTTACGCATTAAAAAAAATCAATTTTATAGTTCGTTCTAAATTTCAACAATTCAATAATAAAATATTCCAAGGAATTCAAACTATAAACAACAAAAGGAGGGAGTGTAATGAAAACAAAACAAATTAGAAAAAAGATAATTTTCAAAAATATTAACCATGATTGTTAAAGTAATCCAAACAAAAGCGTTGCATAATAAATAACTCCTACTGCGGCGATACAATAACTGACTGCTTTCCAATAGACTCACCAGCGCCGCCATAAATGGGACGGTTTTCAGCAATGCCAGCACCAGATTCGGAATTATTTGTAACTGAACCCATTACAACCATGTTCTGAGTATTGACATCTGGCACTGCCGATTGCTTAGAAGCTGATGATGATTCATTTTCCAACAGAGATGCATTCTAAATTTATGAAAACAATCAATTAGAAAAGATTTGTAAAAGGATTTAAAATACTGAGTTATACTATGGAAATGTGCTTGGGATACCTACAGCAGATGATTCATGAGTCCGGGATTTACCAACAGAGGACGGATCGGCTACACCTGCCGCTGAGGTGTTGGTGTTGGAACCTTTGTTCGGATCATCACTGGGTGGAGAAGCACTCTTGCGAGTTTGAGGTTGGTATGGAGCTCGCTGTACAAACATATTGTCCAAAATATGATCGATGTTTTCGACGCTGCCAATTGGAGCACTTGCCGATGTAACCGATGAAGCCGAACTGTTTGTTTTTGAGTCGTCTTCTTCCTGCTGCTTTTTATCTGCGGTTCGTTTCTTTTCGGATGGCGGTAAAATTGGTATAGCGTTTGTTGGTCTTCTTTGAGGCAGAACAGGTGGACGAGCAGTCGGCTGCGGTGTAGGAACGAAGTATGTTGTACCCCCAACTGTATTGAAGTTGGGGGTGAAATTGGTATAGTTAGGATAAGCAGGAGAGGGGGCTGCCGACGGGTTTGTAGCAGCTGCCGGGACAAAGTTGACACTGCTTGGCGGTACCTGGGGTGGGGTAGAAGCGGCTATTGGGGGAGCGTTCATAGTATTCTGGCTAAGAGGCTGCTGCGTTGCGGTCGGTGTAAAGGCAAGTGGAGCTGCTGCGGACTGAGACTGCATGAATGCAGTGGGTGGCTGTGTATATTGAAGTTGTTGAGTTGGAACAGCTGGAGGTGGTGGCGAGCTGTAATCAGGCGTTGTTGCTGCGTAATAGGTGGCAGCCGGTGGCCCAGAAGTTCCCGCAGCGTATTGCGGCGGTATTGTAGCATAAGGCTGTTTTGGAGCAGCCGGTGGCTGTGGTGCTGCAGCTGGAGGCAAGCTAGAGACTTGTAGAGCCTGCATCTGAGCTTGAAGATTCTCTTGATGATAAAGCTGCATCAAGTTAGCTTGTATCAATTGTTGTTCCTGCATTATCAATTGCTGTGGTGGGTGGACGTTTGTTGTTATTTGTTGATGTTGCTGCTGCTGCTGTACTTCGTGCTGCATTTGCAACTGCTGAAGAGTATGCTGATCCAAGTGAGGATTGCTAGGCACAGCTCCGGCAGTCTCTAGTTGCGTCCTTTGTCTCAAACTGGAATATCTCTTTGATCGTGCTTGTTCTTGCTGCTGATTTACAACCTGTTGCATTTGCTGTTGTTGTTGTTGGTGCTGAATGTCAACTATGGAATTTTGCATAGCATTCTGATTTGGAACTTGTGGGCCGTGTTGATTGGCCAATGTATGCATTTGAACACTGCCAACATGACTGGGATCGTTACGATTCTGTGCTTGTTGCAAACGGGCAGACAAATTCGAACTTGAAGTTGTCACTGGTCGGGGACTCTGATTACTATGATTGTTTGTGAATTTTTCGTTTCCTTCTCGTGGATTATATCCACTAACACTAGCATTATTGATTTGTTGTTGAGACTTATGCATGGCTTGGCCTTGCTGCTGCTGATCATAACCATTATATGGTTGTTGATTTATAACTTTGACTGTTTGATGCATATTCCTATCTTTACTGTTTGGGGTATTAGATGATTTTTGGAAATTCGATGACTCTACAATGGCCGATGGATCAACAACAGCTTGGTTATTGACAATTGAACGTGTTATATTCATACCATCCCTGTCTATATTATTACTACCTCGATTTGAATTCATATGGCCAGAGCCGGCATTTGAACGATTCTTGTTCTTAAATTCCATACCGTGTTGTCTACCACCGGAACGAACGTGTTTTGTATTTCCTGTGTTACGTCTAATTGGTTCTTTATTTTCTCTATTGGGAATTTGCTGTCCGCCTCCAACACCACCACCTCCGCCTGCTGCTGCAATTCGGTTTCGATCGGTTTGTGGTCGATCGAAACGATTTTCTTTTTCATCACGATAACTTCGAGATTTTCTGGCTTTTTGTCTTTCTTCCAAGGCTGGGAAGTCTTCAGGCCTTGGTGGTTTTCTTTGGACGTTGCTTGCCTTAATATAGGCTGTTTCATCTTCCCAATTTCGAGAATACTTACTTGGACCACGGGCATATCGGCGACGTCTACGTGCTCTTGGTGGGCCGTCTTCATCCCTGATGTCATACCTGAAATTGCGCATATACAAACCATTTTAAAAATTTATTTCAGCGTCACAAATAAAAAAGATCCAGGACAAGGACTTATCATTGTTCCACTTTTAATACCAACAAAAAAAAACTATCAAAAGTATCGAAATTTAGCTACTAGGCTCCTAAAGGAGTTTAACCAACTCAACATGTATTTTAATAAAAAAAAATTAAATGGTGATAGATTTGTGATACTTTTAAACAATTACATTTTTACTATACAAACGAAAGTAAAAAATATGGCTCTGATGAACATGAGTGTTTTTTTCTGTATACCCTGTACGTTTTTGTTTAAGATAATAATTGGAAACAAAATACTAAACAAAGAAATTTTGAAAAAAAAAAACGCAAGTCTTACCCATATGCAGATACAAGTTCCGTTCGAGATTTAGGTGCTTGTTCACCTGGAACAAAACGATCATGAGACCAACGATCCACACCAGATGCGGCCTGCCATTTCTTCATAGTCTTGGAAGCCTGCGAAATTGTAGTCGGTGAAGCAGACTTAGTTTCCCCTCCTACTTCAGTTACTTCAGATGTCTCTTGAGTCGGTTGGACTTCCCTAAATGTTTACAAAAAGTCAACTATATTTCAAAAAAATTGTTAAGCTTCTTACGGTTCATCAGCAGTACGATCATCGTGTTCATAAAACGTTCCTTTCTTTGGAATATACTGTGGATTGCTACGATCCTCATCTACTTTCTTGGTATAATCAGTCTGCTCTTGGCCATCGCCACGTTGTCTTTCAGCATCAAATTCAACACTGTCGGTGTCGCTGTTTCCTACTTCTTCAACACTATCGTCGTCATCATCGTCTTCTTCGTCGCCTTCCTCGTCATTATCATCGTCATCTTCATAATCGTCATGAGTGCCACCTTCAAGGTCACTAGCTGTGTCGTATTCTGAATCATGGTGATGAGAGTTACTTGATTTTTCCTGATTGGGTGAAGTTCCCAATTGAGCGGCCGAAGATAAATCATTTACCTTTTTTTTGTTGTTGGTGGTAGATAAAGAAATTATTATTACTTTTAATTATATTGAAGTTTAATGTTTGTATATGTTTTTGGTAGTTTTTCAATTTTAAACAATTTCAAATAGTCTTGCAACCTTGTCGAAGGAACCGTTTGCGTAAAATCTGGTAGCTCTAATTTTTTGTTGGGTTGTTCAGAGAATGTTGGCCTAATAAATAACCTAAGTTTTCGAATTCGAGCAGCTATCGCTTCATGGTCAAAAATCAGAAAAACCGCGATTTTCTCGCGTTTTTTTCAGTTAGTGGTGATTTTAATCCTAAGGAACTTATTTAAAATACATATATTGTTCTACGATTTCAAAGTAAGCTAATTGCTTCAACTTGAGCCCAAAACCATTTCTGTAGAACCAATTGTTTCCAAAATACAGCAATTCAAAATTTAGCGAAAAAAAAAAAATGAATATACCAAGTAGGATTATCAAAGAGTATAACGGCAAATCAAGAATGGTTGACATAAATGCATCAAATCATAGGAGCCTGTAGGTGTGGTCAAAATAATAGAACAAGCATACTGTAAGGAGGGGTCTATAAACCCCCGCTAAGATTGGAGGGGCAATCTGCTAAAAAAATGACTTAAAGTAGAAAAAACACTGTTGAAAAACAATGGTAACACCTTAAAAATTCTCCTATAGCTTATCTTGAAGCCAGAAACCCATTCTTGAGTTTTCTTTTTCAATAAAGCCAGGGTCAAAATTCTTTTTAAAAATTCTGCTTTTCAAAATTCACATTTTTGAAACTTTATTTTTATTATTCGCAGAATTTTGTAAAACTGAATTTTAGAGAGTATTACTTAGCTCCCAATAAAATTAGTTATGTAAATTTGTAATGAGGAGATTTTTTATGATTTTTTGACACATAATTTATATGGTTGTACCTTCGAAATAGAAAGTTTGTTTTCGCCGCTATGGGCCTTAAAGGGCGTCTGTCTGGGTCGGGCGACACTCAAATCGTCTGGGACCCCAACATTTTTTATCAGAGCGTAATTCTCTTTAGTTTACATATATTTTTAAGTAGTTATAAACTCTAAACCAAAATTTGGTTTTTTGCCTCTTTTGGAGGGCGTCTGACTGGGCCTGGCGACACTTAAATCGTATGGGACCCCGAAATTCTCAATGAGAACGTCTTTAATTTACATATATATTTAAGTGGTTATATACTCTAAACCAAAAGCTGGAAAATCGCGGTTTTGAACCTCCCGCCCCCAGCACCGGCGACAAAACAATCCTGCCAGACGATTGAATATGAAATCGACGCCCTAGTAAACCAACATACATGTTCGCAAATTTCGGTTATACCTCCAAACCAAAAATTTGCTGTCAGCTCTCGGTCTATAAGCTATATTGGGTTTCTTGAGCGAGTAGAAAGTAATATTGTTCTCTGTGGCTTTTTCTTAGATGTTGTTTTTATATTTGTTATTTATTTTATTTTGTTTCATCGTTAAATAAATATTATGTCTGTTCATTTACTCTGAATTTCTGTGCATTTTGGTCACAAGTTCTGTCAATTTCATTTTTTTATATGAACTTGACAGGACTTCGGACTAAAAATCACAGAAACTCAAAACAAAAGAACAGATCCATTTCTTAAAAAAAAATCACAATAAACAGAACTTGTCTATGTACATACATATTATTAATTAGAATTTTGGAAACCTGGATTTTGTGAAACAGAACCGAACATTTTGAAAGGCAAAATTTGTGTAACGATAGGCACAGTTTTGGAAAATAGAATTTCAAAACTAAAATTGCGATGCGCTCCCGTAAGAAAGCGTAAATAGGTTATCATACTGTTTTATTTTTGTTACAAAATCAGTAATATTTGCATTAGAATCTAGGTACATACAGTATCGAACAAAACATTTGCAAATAGAAGTGGAACAAAGCAAATTCTTAAAATTAATAAAAGTTTTACCCATAAATCTAAAAATCTCAATAGAGTATAAAAGTTGCGCATTCAAAGTAAATTAAAAAAAAAATATATATATTTTCAAAACTGTCATTAACATTTAATAATCTACGTTGGAATGTATCAAGTAACTTCAAATTTGCACGAGACAAAACAATTGCAACACCAACTTATAACAGGATATTAACCGTTAAGCTCGATTCACAATGCAACGAGAATACGCAACGTGAGCGTAACGAGAACACGTCGTAGCTGTCAAACCGATTTCAAACCATGTTAGTTTACGAGGGTATGCACAATGAAACGTTTCTCGTCGCCACGTCACGCCGGAGTTGGGCAAATTGAAAAAAAAACCCTCTCGTCGACGTTTTTATGTGAAATTGTAGAAAACAATAAAGAAAACAACAGATAAGTGGAAATTAACAAAAATAAATAAAAATTTTGTTGACAATGAAATTATATTTATAGATCTATTTGTGTTGACAATATTATAATGTTGTATTGTTTTAATTTCTTTGCATTTTTAGCCGAAAATCATTTTCCCAACCCGAGGAATAGAACACAAAATCAGCTATGGACACACACAATTATAAAATTTAAATAATAAAAGTAATTTTAGTCCAGTAGCAAGAACAAATATAATAAATAATTTAACGCTGTCAAAAAATTCGTCGTAAAGGAACTGGTTGCATTATGAATTGGGAAACAATTTTATAACTAGAAAAAAATGACAGCGAATCACGTCACGCTCTCGTCGGATTAGCTTTACATCGATGTTTTCCTGCAATTTTAAAACTGTACAACATTTGGTATGTGTCTGAAGATCGTGTCCTGAAAACTCAGGTGAAAAAATATTTGTACAGAAAGCAGATCTTTGGCGAGATGATTATAAACAAAAAGATATTTCAGTAAAATACAATGAACTAAATGGTCGCTTTTGTGAATTATAGGTCCTGTAGCAAAACAAAAGAAGATGTTCTGCATCGCGGCGGTTGACCACGTAAAACAACATCTCAAACGGACGATTACCTGATTTTAGGATGTGTTTCGTCTTAATTTTGCTTTAATTATTGTTTCAAGGCTCAAAAATACCATAAAATAATGTTCGTATGGGTACACCGATTACAAAAAAATAAAATTTTGGGTTAAAAACTCATATTTTCCTTCCACCTCAAAAAACAACCATGGGATCTCATATACTTTTATGGATCGTTTTGATTTTTGGTTGCCATAACATTTGAACATTTTGTTTAAGTTTCATCGATGCAAAATTTTAAAGCATAGAGGTTCTATGGGTGTCTTTTTGAGCTGGAAGGACATTTCTCATTCCACACAAAATTAGATTTGTTAACGTATCTGCGCTTGAGTCAACATCACTATCGAGGAAGCATAGTGATTAGTTAAAATTACTGAATAAATTGTTGAGACCGTCCCAGTTGGTTTTCTCGTACTGCCAAACGGTTGTTCTAAGAGTTTTTCCTTTTCATTGTTATTTGGTGGCACGAGCAATTTGCAGATATGAAACAATGGTCTGTTGTGCCTAGAGGCAATGATACACTAATAGTCTATATCGGGGTCAGTCGTAAGGAACAGCTCTGGTGTATATGACGTCGCCAGGAATCCGAGTAAGCTCGGCACTGTATTGATAATGGGAGACAATTCTCCGTATTGAGTCGGACAGCGCATCAATACGTTAGAAGTCGAATTACTATGCAAACTTGGGCTACGATAAATGAAACATGTATGGATGTTTTACTTATCGACGGTGCATTTTAACCACATGAAGTTAAAGTTTCTATTCAAACAAGGGCCATATATTGTGGTTGGAAATGGTAATCTACATCATTTTCTGTTGTCAATTTTTTTTTATATAGAAAATTGCCCCTCCCGTCTAACGGAGGGGCAGAGAACAGACCCTTTTTCATCACACCTTATGCAAATTACGTTCTAAATCAACTCCGAATATCCAATTTTTGTTTTCTTTAATTTTTTCTTGATTTGTTTAATTTTATCAAATTCTTTTATTCTGAATGCAAAAGTAATGTTTGAATGCATTAGTGCTTGTTCAGTAGATTTGGAGTCGGACTTGAAATCGAGAAACGAATTTCATTGTTAAGAGCTAGGATTCGCAGTGGACTTCTTTGGTACACGAGAAGTGGCTACGGCACGCTTGTTCTTCTTTTTCGGCTTAGCTCGTCGTTTGGGTCGGTTCTTGCGACTTCTAGAGTACCTCCTGCTCGACTAAACATTTATTTATTCGTGCCTAAGGTAGTTTGACACAAATCTAGGGATTACTGACGATATCTAAGAGACAATTTAGATTGGTGCTTTTAAATTAGGTAAACAAAAAGTTAAAAAAAAAACTAAACCTAACTAAACTGTATAAAAAAAATTAGAAGCGTATTTTCAGAAGAATTCTTTTTGATTCCAGAGCTCCGGGAGTTTAAAAGAAAATTGCATAACGTTATTTTCAGAAAAATGTTATTCGTTATCACCTCGACATTGACTTTGCTTTACAAATCATAAATTCATGGGCGAAAAGAACCAATGCAACCCTAACTTTCAACACCAGATAAACTTTAATTCTAATATTATATAAATCATTTATTCGACGTTTCTGCTATTTTTCGCTCTGATGTTGATTTTCATTTAACTAATTTTAGGTAGGTAAAGTTTAAAGAACGAAATTTATCAAAAACAAAAAAATATGCTAAACATGCCTAGGCAAATACCTCCCACAGCAGCACTGCTACTACATTAGAATGCTAATAGTGCTCTCACCGGGCAGATTGGCTACAAAGAAACAAACAACACAAAATAACCCAATACCTAGATAAGCAAAAATGCAACCCGATACACATCCGATTCCATTTCAAATACAAAATCCATTCTTCCACCTCACG
Source organism: Melangyna quadrimaculata (assembly GCA_949320155.1). Lineage (NCBI taxonomy): Eukaryota > Metazoa > Arthropoda > Insecta > Diptera > Syrphidae > Melangyna > Melangyna quadrimaculata. The sequence continues at coordinate 61,046,069 of OX439483.1, read as the reverse complement.
AAATTTAACAAAAAGAAAAGAAGTCATCATCTGCCACTGTCGAAGTGTCGAATGCCGCGTATATATGGCAATCGGTTTGGAATCGAGGTCATAATAAAACAGCCTAATGATTAAACGAGACAGCCACCGCCAAACTTTCATTTTAATTGTGCAGCACTCTCTCGTCTTTTACTTCTGAGTGCTCTAGCTTTAATATATAGGTAGAGGTAGAGGTACCTACCTATACGATTTTTTTTTTTCTTTTTTTCATTTTGATTTAACTTACGTTTTTTTTGTGATGAGTGATAAATATTTTCACACCATTGACTAATCCGACAAATTATTTATAATATGAACAATTTATTGTTATAAGAATAAGAAAAATAGAATGATTATGAACAAAAAGTATACAATTACCTCATTTTTAAGATTTTCATTTGGTATATCAGCAGGGAGAGCAGTAGTAGTAGTAGCAGCTACAAGCGAAGCCGCAGTGGGCTCCGATGAAGCTGGTGGTGCCTGTGATGGCAAATTAGCAACTTCAGCCATTTAACTTGTTTGTTTGCAACACGATATTTTGTATAGCTTTGTTTTATACTTAATTATAGTTTATTTGTTATAAATTCTTTATTTCTCTTTAAATTTGAAATTTTCCTTTAAAACAAACGCAATCAATTGCGAACAATCTCCAACAAAATTACCGTGAAATGATTTTTGCTACACTTTTTACTTTCTTGTGAGAAGGGAACAAATAGACGTAAAAAAAATATTTTTTTTGTATGTGGATGCTAATAACAGGAAATTTTTCTTTTTCCTTTGTGGATTGTCTTTCTTGAAGCTGAATGTCAGAATTTGCGGGATTGGTGAAAAACTAAAAAAATAGTCAAGAGAAATGGGAAAGTAAACTAGAAATGCAAGTTCATTGATTAAAGAAGTAAATCACACGTTAAATGAGTTGATTGTATTAAATTATGACTCGAATTTATTTATGATCAACTTTTTAGGGGTTCCCCCGCTTGGCTCGATAGGAGATTGAAATTGCGATTTGCAAAAGAAGCTCGAACTTGGATGAACTTTTTTAACCAACTCTTTTCACTCAATTTTGCTTTCGATTTGACAGTTTCGTTAAAAGAAAGGAATATAAATAGGGGGAAATTTGAAAGTAATTAAAGCGGAATCTGGTAGTGAAAAGGAAATGGCAAAGAAGCCAAGTAGACATAGGTGGTTTTCACACAAGGAAACTATTTACTGGAAATTTTCTTCACCCTTTTATTTTAGATAAAAAGACCCCTTTCACACAAGGAAACTGAGTTGCCGGCGATTTTTAGTTTCTAGGCGAGAAGGGCGTAAAAGGAAGACAACAAATTTCCCCCCACACCCTTCTCGCCTACAAACTAGCCAGTTTCTGGCAACTCAGTTTCCTTGGACGGCTTTCACACAAGGAAACTGAGTTGACAGAAACTGGCTAGTTTGTAGGCCAGAAGGGTGTGAGGGGAAATTTTTTGTATTCCTTTTACGCCCTTCTCGCATATAAACTAAAAATCGCCGGCAAATCAGTTTCCTTGTGTAAAAGGTGTCTTGTGTGAAAGCCGTCAAACGTCCGTGAGGACGTGTGAGGCGTCAGTGAGGTTGCCAGAATAAGGCTATTAAAGTCATATAACTTTTATGACAGCTGGACAATCAGAATCTTGAGAAAGGTCAGACATTTGCAATTCGAAGCGTTGAATGGACTTAAATTTTTTGTATCTTTCAGACGAGAAATTTGAACTAGCCCGAGTAGTTCTGTTTAAAAGCTTGGTTGAAGGTACACAACGCGAAGTGTGAAGGAATTTCAAAAAATCTCTTCTAATTATTTGGTTTAATGCCGTGATGGCCTTCACTCCTCAGCACTCGAAATATCTGGAAACAAAATTTTCTCTTTTAGTCATAGTCATAGAAAAAATACAAATAAATGATAAGCTGGTCAGTAAACTCTGCCTTCTACAAGGAAATGACAAATTCTACAAAAGTAAAAGGCTCTTCCAAGCCAACGCGAAATATTCAGTGTCGCGAAGAAACTCACCGTTGGTGTGAGTACTCTCATTTATCACCATGCAAATAAATTTTGACAGGCGAACGTTTATCTGCCGCGCCGAATGTTTCGCGTTAAGACGGAAACCTTGGTCTCGTGTATATTGTATTGTGGAGTCGTGTGTCGTTGTCATGTATTTCATACGCAACAAAGCGACACAACACACGACACAAATGTAGTTCTGCGGATACATTGGAGCAATAGCCACGCATGACAACACACGAGATAAAGGCTTAACTACATAAGCCTACTTTTGTACAAACGTATAAAAGTGAAAAATAAATATCTATTCTGAAGACACCTGCTTGCAAAAAAGTAATGATTAATTGTGGATGGTGGTTTAATTTATGTATCAGAACAATTTTCGTATGTCTTTTTGCAAGCATGTTTCTTTAGCGAGCATTTTAATTTCTCACTTTTGTACTTTTGTACAAAAGTAGGTCTATGTAGTTAAGCCTTAAGTGTGGATCGCACTTGTCTGGGAGAGCCTTTATATTAAGCCTCGAAAACTTATATGAACTTAACTAAGTCTATAAATAATAAAAATAATAGTTGTTGTATTTACGTGTAATTCCCTAAGCGGCGATGTGTTTTTTAATGTAGTTCTATATGGATATACAAAAAACTACTGTAGCTCTTGTCAACCAAAAGTGCGAATGAAGTATTAAACCAAAATATCCTAGTCAGTGCAAGCTCGTCCTAAGTTTAAACATTAAAAAAACCAGTATTTTTTGTTTGACATAACACGCCATTTAACACTAGCTGTATAAACAAAACTTCACATTTTACGGAACTCAAATAAAAATTGTCCCGAAAAAATACTTCCTCCAGAATCCAGACTTGAAAACTGTGAAACTGAGGGTGTTTGTCATAAATTCCACCTTATCTTTAAAAAATGGGTCTTCTAACAAATCCATCTCTAAACCAAAGAAGCAAATTCGGGCGCAGTTTGATTAAACACAATAGAAAATTATGTTTCCTTCTTTATATAGCCGGACTGGCTTGGTTCGTCTGCTTAGGTCATCCAGATTTTAATCATTCCACTTATTTATCAGAAAACGCCTTATCGCCAGGTATGTACATTTACGTATTTATTAAAATGATTCAACTCTAGCTTAATGATTGCATTTGCTTGTCAAAAAAAAAGGTTTGGTTTATTCCGAATTGAAGCCTGATTCCGGACGATTAGCTCAAACCTTCTTGGATGAGTTGAAAAAAGAACGAGAAGATCACCGAGCTAATATGCCCTATGCCTGGATTCAAGCTAAAATGAAACAAATCGGCTTGGAAACCCATGTCCATAATTTTACATTGAACTACCCCTTCGGCGGAGGCAAGGTCTTTCAGGGAAAGAATGTCTATGGCATACTTCGTGCTCCTCGAATCGGGTCAACTGAAGGAATTGTCTTCTCAGCACCATATCGACCACCTAATTCGATTCAAGCTGACATCACTCCTAGCGTCCCACTTCTTTTGGCATTCGCTGACTTTGCACGCAGTAAGTTTTCCCACATTATTATCAAAATAACTCCTAACCCAAATAAACGTTCACAGGAAAGAACTACTGGGCCAAGGATTTGATATTCCTTGTTACCGAACAAGAACAATTAGGTGTTCACGCATGGCTGGAAGCATACTACGGTGGAGGTATGGGCGACAAATCAGTATTAAATAGTGGCAACCTTCCTGCCAGATCTGGAGCGCTCCAAGCTGCCTTGAATCTAGAAATTGAAGATTTTGATGCTGGTATAACCATTTTTAATAAAATATTTCCCGATTTATATCTTTATTCTTCCACAGAGTACATCAACGTCAAAATAGAGGGACTTAATGGCCAACTACCAAATCTGGATATGTTCAATTTGGTTCAACGTTTGACTGTTCGCGAAGGAATACCATCTGGCTACAAACAGATTCCAAGGAAGAAGCGGAAAGCATCCCAGACCACAGTCAAGGAGAACCTTAAGAACATTCTCGCAATGATTTCTAGTCAGGCAAATGGTGTCCCAACTGGAAACCATGGACTCTTCCATCGACATCGCATTGAATCACTAACACTAGAAGCCGTAAAGGGAAGTTCTCCGACCAACTCAAACAGCAGAAACATAGCTGCTGCGGTAATTCTCCTAAAAACCATCGAGGGAATTTCGAGGAGTCTGAACAATCTTCTCGAGCGATTCCATCAGAGTTACTTCTTCTACATTCTCGTTCAGAATGATAGATTCATCTCGATCGGGGATTTCATGCCATGTCTGGCTCTTATGGCAGGCCCATTGTACATCAAAGCATTCCTACTGTGGCTAAGTTTGAACAGCGCCGAAGAGGACGACAAAGATTCGGAGAAAAAGACAAAACCAAAGGAACAAGAAAAAGAGCTGCCTTATATAAAAGTTTTGATTTTCATGGGAATAGTGGCGCTCCTTGGAGTTCTAGCCAACCTGCTACCACTCAACAAATCTCTGGGCAATTTCTTTGCCGAAAACGATATATCTACGCCGATTGGTGTGACTTTCTTTCTTTCGTTTGTCACTGTTCTGGGATTCTTTATGCCATTTTTCGTTCACTTGGATCCTGCTGGTTTGGAATTACTCCATGTTGGGTCACTTTTGGCTATGGGATCGGCACTCCTTGTGATTGGTTTGCTCAATTTTGCTCTGGGATTTTTCATATCTGTGGCAAGCTGTCCCTTAGCTATTCTTATCAATACCAAGCACGGACATTCGGGCAAATTCTTTACTACCATATACACATTCCTGCTGAATCCATTGTTAATTATATATTTGCAAGTTTTTGTTCTAACAATGTCAACATTCTCTGAACTCTCGCTGGCTAATGTGTGCCTTAAAGCTTTGAATGCATCAATGGACGCCATCACTTATGGATTAGTTGATTCTATTGTAAGATTTTTCTATTTCTTTTTCTATTTGTAGGACTTTATTAACTGTGTCTTTATATTTATTATCATTTATTTTAGATTTATGGAAATTGGCTGTTTACAACGCTGACCAGTGTTTGTTTTCCAATTTGGATCCTGTTTTGGTCTCTTAACTTAATTTCCGATGATGTGAGTCATTCCAAGACTAAAAAACTCAAAATGAAGTAATTTATTTTTGGTTTGTATCCACAAGCTTTATTTTGTTTTTGTAATTATGTATTTATTTGAAAATTTTGAGTATAGTAAAAAAAAAATAAAGTATAATAATAAACAAAATGTTATTGAATAGGTATCTTTTAGTAAAGAGCGTTTAGGGGTATTATAATTGCATTGTATTTATTGATACTAGTATCGCCAGTAGCCAACTATTCGGCAAGCGAAAAAACACCAAATTCATGTTATGGATTCTCTTTTTACTAATTTATATAGGATACTCAGCTTATATTCTAAGTTAAACCAAATTTTGTTCTGCGTAAATTATAAACATATGAATTTCTTAATTGAAATCCGTGATTACGTACACTCTGGCGTATACGTACTATTTTTAATTTCTAAATTAGATAAGTGAAATAAAAAAATACGAAAATATGTATGTTCTCGGTAAGTGAGTTTAAGATAATTAACCTAATTTGTTGCCTTTTTAAAAGTACTCGTATCGCCCACCGACCGAAATGCGACCACCAGAAACGCACATTCCAGACTCTAGAGTCAAACAAAGTTTGAAAATTAAATTAAAAAAAAGGTTTGTTTTAGTTTTTAGTTTTTAGTTTTTTTTTTTTAATATGTACAGTGATCGGCAGTGCAAAAACAAAAATGACCAACAGTGTGTAAATGCGTGGTATATTCTGCACATCTCTGCACTGGTTGGATACTTTTTGGGCAAATGGTACCACTAAAATTTTTTAAGGCTATTTATAAAGGCTTATCCAATGGGGACAGGTTGATTTTGATAGCTCGTGGCGGCCATATTGTTTCTTTTACTTTCTTTCAAAATATCGTCTTTTAATCAGTTACTAAAGGCAAATCATCATGGAAAGTTACAGCGTCGAGCAATACGTGCACATGATGTTTTGGAGCAGTTGGAAATTGATCCCAATTTTGGTCGAAAAATCATCTTTAGCGTTTTTTGGATGAATGGGTCGTGAATAAGCAAATTGCCGGATTTGGGACGACACCAATCCACGCGAGATTCACGAGGTGCCAATGCATCCAAATAAAGTTACTGTTTGGTGTGGATTTTGGGCTGGAGGCGTCATCGGTCCGTACTTCTTCGAAAATGATGCTGGCCAGGTCATCACAGTTAACGGCGATGATCAACAACTTCTTGTGGCCTGAATTGGATGATATAGACACTGAAGGTATATGGTTTTAACAGTATGGCGCTACGTGCCACACAGTTTAAGACACAATCGATATTCTGCACGAGCGGTTTTATGGCATGGGTATCTCGCGCCGATGTGACATGAATTCGCCACCAAGATCGTGTGATTTGACCCCTTTGGACTTTTTCTTGTGGGGCTTTCTTAAGTCGCAGGTCTATGCGAATAAGCCGCAAACCATCGCGGCTGTCAAAGACAACATAATCGATACCATCGGTCAAATTCAGCCTTATTTATGCGCCAGTCATCGAAAACTGGACCTTTCGAATCCGCGCCACTCAGCGAAGCCGCGGTGGCAATTTGAACGATGTTATATTTCACACATAATGTCATTGATAGGCTCTCAAATAAAGGTATTATTGATATCTCATATACAACTTGTTTTATTCAATTTTAAAATCGAGCCGCCCTTAATGAAAAACCCTTTATATAAATAGATATGTTCATTCACCCCAATTACGATGTCGTCTGGTTTTTTTGAAGTCTCTCGTTTTCTCTGTTTTAAAATGTCATTTCATAACTTCTTGGCTGTGGCAATTTTGCAACATATTTTTAAACGATGAAAAAGTAACAAACATCTGTCAAAATCAAAGGAAAGTCTAAAGTCGACATAATATAAAGTTATTGCTCGGTGCACAATTTAAGAACAGTTTTTTTTTTAAAATTAGTAGTTTTTGAATGTGGTTTTTAAACAAGATATTGGTCAAAACAAATCATTTAAAAAAAACTTTATTTGATAAGAAAAAAAAATTTTAAACTTACAAAAATTAAAAATATTTTATATTTTGAAAATTGAAATAAATTATTTTTAATAAGTTTTCATTATTTTTTGAATGCAGTTTTTTATAAAAACTTATTACTTAATGATAATCAATAAAAAAAACAACAAAAAATTGCTGAAGATCGAGAGAAAAAATAAGATACAAATTTATAATATTAAAGTATTTATTTACTTAAAAAATCGAAATAAATTATAATTTAAATTTTTTAATACATTTTTAAATGCAGTTTTTTAAAGGACCAATAAATCAATCAGAATTCTCAAAAAATAATTTAATAACTGTTATAGTTTCAGATATGGTCTTCGATCAATTTTCTAAAAATTTTGTTGTGTAACAAAATGCTGGGAATGCAGTTGACCATGATCTACAACGGGTACCTGCCTACAACGATATTTTGTTGCTGTTCATTCGCCAAAATTGGTATCCAAAAACAATTTCATTATAATATTGCACACAAGTAGTTCTCATGAGTAGGTAGGTACATAGAGGTACCTTCTAACAATATTTTAATTGGGAATACAAAATGGATGGGATAAGTGGCTGCAGTTCTAACTTGGCGTCCCTGTTAGCTGCCACTCGGGACACAGAGGCCCCGGTTTGCCCCTCCCATAGATCCAGAGCTGTGTTGCAAGATATAGGTAGCAGATCATTTAGGTACCCACATAATATACAACGTCACATAGGAGCTAATGAGCAGTCTGCTTAAAGATATAATCAAATACTTAGGCATACTGGTCTAGGACTGCAGTGAGAAGACTAACGTTCGACTCTATAGTTAACTCACCAGATTCAGTGGGGTTACTGGAGGATTAAGCCAAAAGGAATGGATGGAAGCGAATTATAAAATAAATAAACCGATGCTCATCTTTTCCTTTCTATTTATTTAATCAATTTATTTTGCTATCAAGGCTTAAAAACGGGTTTAGTACTTTACTGTTTTTTTTTTTAAGGAAACCACAGGTATGCTGTATTGGCTCTCTACTTTTGTTAATACTGATGTCAAATTCCTCTCGTTCCCATTAATGTACTGATAACACAAAAACCTCTTTGGAGAAGACACATAATTAAAACAAAAATATATATATACACTTAGGTATATAGGTAGATACATAGATGTACTGCAAATTTTATTTTTGTTTTTGATTAATATAACCAAACCAAAAGTAAGACTATGTATTTCTTAAGGTAGCAAAAACCTACATAATTGCTCTTTCCTATGTTTTCTCTTTGCAACTTCAATTAATTTAAATGATTCAAAAACAAATCTATAAAACAAAATATAAGGAATAGAACTACAAGCTTATACAAAACAAAAAAAACAGGAAAACAGGATGTCTGATGATGAAAACAACAAATCTTAAAAAAATGGTGGTCCATTAATGACCTGGCTTTAAGCTTTAAAAAATAGATACCTATTAAAAAAAAGAAGAAAATAACAAACTCAAAGAGGATGATGACTAAAATGGAAGTGCATTCACATCCACAAAGGAAAATATGTATACAAAAAAAAAATAGAAAATAGAAAAACTAGGTATATCTGTGGAAAATAAAAATTAAAAAAAAAAAAATCTGAAGGAGTGAAAACTATGACGATGGCCTCTTTGCCAAGAGAATGCAGTTAGGAAGCAGGCGGGAGAGGGTTTAAAACTTACAACGTCGCCGAAGTCCATCACATCCCTTTGCACTGCATTCGGTGCCTTGATTAATTTTTCATCAAGCAAAACAAGAATTTTGAGGCATGAAATTTATATGCATTGCGCAACCATGTCCATGTACTACAAACATAGGTACCTTCAAATGTATATTGGTATGTACATACAGTGTCGGACAAAACAAAAGCACTCAATTTCACTTGGTGTTTACATTTTGCTTAGGTAAATTTCTAAACTTGAATATATTTAAATAAATTTTCTTTGGTTAATGTAGGTATACATTAGCTGTTTAATCGCAAAGAAAAAAAATATATTAGTTACACAGTAAAGGAAATACAACACAAAATTTAAAAAAATATTAAAAGCGATTGCGACAAAACTAAAGCACATAATTGGATTCTGTAGTTGTTTTCCAATATTTTGTTATTAAGCCACTATTTTTGATAACTGGAGTTTAACAACTACCAGGCATTGACTCAATCAAGTTCTTTATGATTTCCTGGAGGATACTTCCAAGCAATTTCTGTTAGAACAACAAGAAAATCCTTGGTTTTGCAGCTATCACGTTGAATCTGGCGATCTTCAATATCCAATAAATTTTTGTATAGGGATGAGGTCAGGTGACTGTGCCGGCCACTTCAAAACGATGATTTTATTTTCCAAAAACCAATTTTGCACTAATTTAGCGGTATGTTTTGGATCGATGTCATATTGGAATGTCCATTTGAAGGGCATTTCTACTTCTGCGTGTGCCAGCATCATGTTTTGAAGGACGTCATCATAAACAAAACGATCCATTATACTATTTATTTTATGAGTTGGGCCGATTATTTGACTAGAAAAACATCTCCAGGCCAAAACATTTCCTCCTCCGAGGTTTGTTGTGCCTTAGTTAAACGTGAGTTTAGCCTTTTGCGTTATACCATCAGAACATTGCAGAAAAACTTCTCGATTCGTCCGAAAATAACACTGCTTTATATTTGGCAACAGTCCAGTCTATGGGTCCGATGGAATGAAGCAAGTCCACAGACCGAAAGGCAAAATGCTAAGCCAACGTTTCACAAAGGCACAATAAACCACGGAGGAGGAAATGTTTTAGCCTGGGGATGTTTTTCTAGTCAAAGAATCGGCCCAACTCATAGAATAGATGGTATAATGGAACGTTTTGTGTATGATGACGTCCTTCAAAACATCATGCTGCCACACACAGAAGTAGAAATGCCCTTCAAATGGACATTCCAATATGACATCGATCCAAAACATACCGCTAAATTAGTGCAAATTGGTTTTTGGAAAATAAAGTCAACGTTTTAAAGTGGCCGGCACACTCAACTGACCTCATCCCCATAAAAAAAACTACTGGAGATTGGCGATCGCCAGATTCAACGTGATAGCTGCATAAACAAGGATATTCTTGTTTATATTATGATTTTTGTTGTATTTCCTTAACTGTGTAACGAATATATTTTTTTCTTTGCGATTGAAGAGCTAATGTATACCTACATTAACCAAATTAAATTTATTTAAATATATTCAAGTTTAGAAATTCACCTAAGCAAAATGTAACCAAGTGTAATTGAGTGCTATTGTTTTGTCCGACACTGTACATAAATAATGTGGAGGTTTTGGTCTGTATAAATTGAATATGTTTGTGTGTAACAAGGTATATTTTTCAAAGATTCCAATCAAAATGGCAATAAACTTGGCTTGAATCCTACCAAAACAAAAAGGTGACATTTAATTGCTTGACGGTTCAACTTCAAGTCTATTAAAATTGAAATGGTATATTGGTTACATTCGAATTTTCGGTAGAACAAGATTTGTTTTGTATGTTTAGACGGTTTGAGCATACAAATTGGCTTTTAGGGGTTGCGAGCACTCTACTTGGTCGCCATCTCGAACAAATATGGCATTAGAAGTTTTCCATCATATCGTAGGTAAGAGTACCTACCGTTAAGGCTTAACTGCACAGACCTACCTTTTGCAAAAAGTCCAAAAGTTAGTCTATGTACTTAAGCCTTTAGTCTAACAACATTTTTAAGGCTTAACAATCGAAAATTAAATTTTCTAATTTTTTTTCTTAAATACACTTTTTTCATTAAAATTGAAAACAACAAAGTTATTGAACAGTAAACTCCTTTTCTATTGAATATTAACCTTAAATCATTTTTTGTTGAACATTTTTCTTCAAAATGGGTTAAGTTTGTTTTTTTTTTTTTGTAAAAGTAGAATCACCACGGACTTGCGCATGTAATGTGAGAGTGAGAGTTCAACACGCATATACTAAGCCCAAAATGTAGTAAAGCAACTTTAACGTAGCTAGAAATTGACGATGTACATTGTACATAATAATATGTAATGGTTACATAATATTATGATAACATAAAAAAAAAAATAATTTTTCAAAATGAGTTTTTACGAATATGTTAAGAACAATTATGGAATTGAAGATTGCAACAATTTGAGACCTAAAGGTCACTAAGAATGTAAACAAAAAAGAAAATAAATTATTACTATACTTGACTATACATTTAAAAAATTACTATAAGTTTGATAAATATGAATTTACGAAAAAAAAAAAATTCAAAAATCGTTGGAGTGCATTTCTGAAAAAATAATTTTGTATGCACACATTTTTTTGCCCATTTTCAAAAATCAAATCTGGTATGCCAACTTTTAGTACATATTTAATAAAATACAATTTTATACAAAAAAGATATTCATGAGTCCGTTTCCAAGATATTGAATTTTCAAAAAAAAAAAAAATTCAATATTTGTAAATGCAAAATTGTTTAAATAGTGACGGAGCTCTTTTTGAAATCGGTGAAGCCGTTAACGAGAATTTTGAAGACCAAAATAATCGGATCTATGTCAGGTAACCGTTATTGGTAATTTTTTTTTAACAAAATATTGACCATACCTTTAATAGTAAACGCACATCTTTTTATCAAAAGTCTTGGAGCGGGTTTTCAACATTTGTATGGAGGGTACCGTTATTTTTGAATTTATTAACATGATTTTTTCAAGTATTCTACAAGATAATAAAAGATTATTTTACACCTAGTTTTATTTAGTTTAAACTAGTTTATCTAGTTTATTTAGTGTTAAACAAAATTTTTGATTTTGTTTTTTTAATTTTCAAACATTTTTGTTGTAATTTTGGTCCAAAATAATGTTTTACCATACAAAAATTTCAACTTCACTGTTTTCGAGAAAATCAAGAAACAAAAAAATGGTTTTACTGGAGGTCCAAAAAATAACCAATTTTTAAAAATAAAAAAATATTAAAAAGTAGCATCTCCTTATTTTAATTATTTCAACTTTTTTAACAAAATCCTCGGAACCGTAGGCGTAGCGTAGGTATGATTTTCAAAAAAAAAAAACATTTTTTTAATTTTTAGTCTTGATTCTTGAATTTAACAAGCTATCAGCAAGTTAGGCTTCTTTAAAAAAATTTTATTCGATTTTGTACAATGTTAAATAATTTTTAGGATGATATTGGTCTAAAAATTGTATTAAGCTATTTTTAATCGAGTTAAGCATTGTACTATCTCCTAACATTTTACTAAAGTTAAAATTATTAAAAGAACACTTTGACGATTATAAATGTCAAAATTAGGGATGTTTGTGATTTTTTTGTACGAGCTGTCAATTTTTTGGATGTGCTCAGCTGAAGTTTATGAAGGAAATTGTTTAAGTATGATACTAGTTAAAAAGTATTTAAAATTTAGAAAATTTTAGTAAACTGTTAAAGAATTAGAGAAATCAGAAATGTTAAGTAGTATCATACTAAACCCTTAATAAAAGGGTGTTTAAAATTTTGCACCACTGTCTAATTAATTACACATGCTTACAATTTCAATTCAATTCAAAGTTCATTTTATTTGCCTGACGTTTTCAACAAATTTTAAAGTTTACAATATGAAATTAGACAATGGTCGAATGCCGTCTGCCAGATTGACATTTTTTCATTTAGTTTTGACATTTTTGAGTTGATTTTTTTTAAATTATTTTTTAACAGTATAAACATATTTTAAAAAATTTCTTGTATAATTTTTTGCCGATAGTTAAGACTTATTTTGCAGAACATGTGAAGCACTGAATCCCATTCAGAATTTCGTACATTTGAAATCGTTTAGCGAATCTGTCCCCAAATCGAACGTCTTAGACACATGCTAAAATGTATGTATGTATGTATGTATCTACATTTTTATAGGTTTTGCTGTTGAAAACAATTTATAATCGATTTGGATTTTTCGTATGAAAAGACACTCGCAGTTAGGCTGCATATAGCTTTCGCTCCGTCATTATATTTAATTATGAATGTTTGAATTCTCAACAACTACTTGAGTGGACTGACACCATTGTATTTGGCTGGAATTATTGCAATTTCATGGCTGCCACACTAATCATCAGATTCCTTTTAGTGGTGCTTAGATCACCTGATCATGCCCATCCAATGTAGGGTTTTGTCTTTATAAATTGCATTTTGAGAGTTAAAATGCTAGTTGTCTCAAAATGCAATTTATAAAGAGTAAAGAGTTTTCAGAGTAAAAATGCTAGTTGTCTCAAAATGCAATTTATAAAGACAAACCCCGTACTGGATCAAGGAACAATGACTTTAACTTTTTTGAATTAAAACATTTAAATTCAATTTCAAATTGTAACGCTTTGTTATACACTCAAGCAGGCGGATTCTCTTACTCTCCACTGGATGGAGTCTCTTATAGAAGTCGCCATTTTGTTTTAATTTACTTTCTATACTGAAAACATGTTATGTAAATGCTGCACACGGGAGCTAAGATGTTACACATCAGAAAACTTCACCAGCTAGTCGAGTTTCTACATTTCCTACAACAAAAACAAACTGAATTTTTTCAATACAAGACTATTTTACATATTTTTATGAATAACCTTAAAGGGGCTAAGCATTTGAATTATATACCGGGTTTCAAGATGTATTCAATTTCAAAAAAATACACATATTTTTTTTTAAATTGTTTATGTATACACAAAATGAAGCCGTTTAAGAGAAATTTGATAATAAAAAAACAGTTATATCTTAGAAACCTTAAGAAACTTAATAACCGATAAAGTGATTTTTTTTCACCAAAACTTTTTACTGTTATCACTTTTTCTATTTTTTGTATCAAAATAGTCATAGCCATTTTTGAGATAAATAACTTTTTTTTATAAGGGTTAATGGCAAGGCACGTACCGTTATTTTTAGAACCAAAACATACATTTATTTTCCCCTCTAGGAAATCACCTAAAAAACTGAGTTGCAACTAGTTTGAAGAAAATTGCTTCAGCAGTTAAGACTTAACAGGCTTATACCCTTACACCCTTATAAACTAAAAGCTCAGATTCAACAGATATTTCTTTTAGCCACACTACCCGTGGCTTTGCCCGGCAATATTTTCCCCTGCGTTTTTAAATTCAGACGTTTAATATTGGTGCATCAGTATCTCCTATTAAGTCCTTCCCTATTTCTCTAACACTCGCACTGTTATTAATCATTTAAGGGGGTTTTTATTGCGCGCTTATTATAAACACATTTTGAAATGTGGCAGACCCCTCTTTTTGAAAATAGTTGTGCAGTTATTTAAGCTTTAACCTTCCGTTAGTCGCGCCCAATTTTCTCACACCGTTAGTCGCGTTGCACCTGTGAGGTGTGATTACACCTTTCTCGCCTCTAATGTGAGACGGACGGAGGTCGTGGACATACTGACCCCTAAGGCAACGAAAATAAGGAAGGTAGACGAAAGTATGGGGGGCTAAACCTCTGGGCATAACTTTGCCGCCAAATATAAAAAAACTGTGCACCTGTGAGGTGCGCGCGACTAACGGAAGATTAAACAGACACTAAAATTTAGTTTACCTATAAAATTTAAAGAACATTGTACTTCTTTTTTCAAAAAGGGAATTTCTTTGTATACAAACAATATAAACAATTGTAAGAGAAAGTTTAGTCCAATACTTTTGCTTTACTCATCCAAAGACACGAATGAAGAAATTAACCTCATTATTGTACATTTTATATTCTATTAACGAAAATCATATTTACTCGTTCTTGTAGACATTGAGGACATGAAAGCAACTTATATCTGCAATAATTCTTCTCTTAAAAAAACGAACTGTTGTCTAAATGAACATACATAGATATACCAACAACAGATATCCTACGTCATATTCATCAATCTTCATAGCTCCATTTTGTTTAGCTTTGACAAAAAAGTAACCTAATGATACAAAAGGTAATATAAATGTTGGCAGCCAGCATCATAACTCATAACCACTCTACCACTCTCACTCACTCGCATCCGCACAGTCAAGTAGTCAAGGTTGACAAATTTCGATGATATGAATTTTTCTCCATCACCAGAGGGGACCTATTCTTCATTAAACCAACAAGTGTAGTGTATACGACGACGGAGTCGAGTGTGCTTCCAGCTTTCATAGGTATCTATTGAAATAGGAAGTCAGGATTAGGTATGAAATAAGTTTAAGATAACAACAATTTGTTTTTCTGTTTTGTTTTTTTTCTTTCTATAAAAAGGGGATTCTTGGGGATTTCTTGAGATTTGCTAAATTTAATTAATTATCTGCAGAGTTGGCGAGGATAGGGCTTTAAACGAACTTTATATAATGCCTAATTTGATTTAATCTCTTATTCTGTTCGGTATAGGTAGGCGCAGGGATTTATTTTCTGTTAAAGAATATCAATCAAAATTTATTTATGATTGCAATTTATTTGTTAGCGATGGGTGATTTTAAGTAGGAGAGTATATCGTCTAAAAGAAATATAAGTAAGCATACCCAATTTTTTTTTTTTTACAAAATATCAAACAAGCCTTTTTCAGAATTGCCAAGTTTGGAAAAATGAGATCTCAAAAATTTAGTCATTAGCTAGCGATTCCAATTTATTTTCCTTAGTATTTTGACCATGGAGGCAATATATTAGCTTAAGATTTTTAAGATGGCTTGCCTTGACCGGTAAAATTTATTTAAATATGTAGGTAAAGCCTAGTACGCTGCTGATGTGAAACGAAAAATCCCATACATTAATGGCATAACGAAATCATTAACGACAAATTTCGTTATGCTTTTCGTTCTGCAGTAGGCAGTTGAACCAGTGAAATAGATGATTATACCAAATTGTCTTGAGAAGTCTCCGATCGTTTTTCGTACAGAATTAATTGCCCAGACCATTAATTGTGTGCGGAAAATGAAATTTGGGTTTGTTCGTGTTTTTATTTGTTGTTTCTATCATTACAGCATGGCTTTCTTTGATATTTTTCGTTAAATTTTATTTTTTATAAATTGTGGTGCAAGGAAAACGCACGATGTTAATTGTAAATAAAGGTGTCGTCACACACTGAAAGGAAAGTACTTTCACAAAGCAAAACGCTTTCTGAAAGCAAAACTTTCATAGTGTGACGACCCGAAAAGTACTTTCCTGAAAGTGTTTCTGAAAATGATTTGTTTTCTCGAAAACGCTTTCAGAAAAAAAACTTTCACAGTGTGACTAGTTCCTGAAAACGTTCTCATGAAAGCAAATCACTTTGAGAAAGCGCTTTTTTTTATATTTTTATATTTAGCGCGCGCTAAAGGGGTTATGAATACCCTTAAAGTGATAAACACAGCACGAGCGATTAGGTAGGTTGGAGGGGATTTGGAAGGATGGAAGGAGAAACCAATGTACATTGGTTTTGAATGTCTGTAGATCATAATGGGAGGGGAAGATAGAGCTGGGTAGAGCATTCCACATTCGTGTAGTGCGACTAAAGAAAGAATCTCTGTACTTAACTGTACGTCCGAAGTTGGGCTCAAGGGTAAACTGATGGGCATTCCTAGGAGCGCGAGTATTACGGTTGAATTGTTTAAGGGGAGGAATGCAACTGGCTATTTCGCTAGAGCAATGTTTGTTAAAATAACGGTAAAATAACGAAAGGCATGAAACATTTCGACGGTGCTCCAGAGATGTAAACGTTTCCGTTATAGTTCTTTCACCTATCATTTTAAGAGCTCTCTTTTGAATTCTATCCAATAGACTCAAGTGGGTTATTGGAGCACCTGCCCAAATATGGGAGTTGTACTCAAGTTTTGGACGAATAAAGGCTTTGTAGATCACAGCCAGATCGGAGGGGGAGAAACATTTCTTGCATCGACGGAGAAAACCTAAACACCTAGCAGCATTTTTGGCGATGTCAAATATGTGGTCGTTCCACAAAAGGTGGTCTGTGACACACATACCGAGGACTGAAAGCTGTTCAGTTTCCTCTATACAAGTGCCGCTCATGGATAGCAGCATTGGGGGTGGGTTCCGCTTTAACGACAGGAGACAGCATTGAGTTTTAGAAGCATTAAATTCTACACGGTTTTTTATTCCCCAGTGGACAATACTGTCAAGATCAGAATTTAATGAGCTTATCATACGCTGCCGTTCAAGTTCCACATCCGAAGGACATGGATGTGAATCAAGAAACGAATATGAAAAGCTGAGTTCATTGGAAGTCGAATTACCATCCAAACTAGGACTACGATAAACAAAACAAGTATGGATGATGCGCTTATGGATGGTGAATTTAAACCACATGAAATTAAAGTTTGTATTCAAACAAGAACCATATTGTGGTTGAAGCTGATAAGCAACATCGTTTCGAACATACACGGCGAGACCATGATGAGAAAAAATAAAGGCACTAAGCTATAACCATGTAGGCTGAATTCCGAGTGATCGGTATTTTCCCCTACCTGCGTTTCACTAAGTGCCAAAACAGCTGGCCTGTTTTTCACAGTATGGACATATGCAGCACAAAAATTCTGCCTAAGTCCCCGAATGTTGCTGTAGTCAACCCTAAATTCACCCCCCATTACGAAAAAACAGACACAAGAAACCAAATCAGACAGTTAACTATGCTGTTATCAATTTTGGGCCCCAAAAAACTTCCCAGTACAAACACTACTAGTGTTATGCCTAAATAGCAAACGCACTGATCCGCCCCTGGATACCAAAAATCAATAACAACAATTTATCTGATATGCTTTGGCTCAATCAATTATAAGCATTGTATGGTATGATACATACACACACTGCATGTAATGACTAAACCAAAGCACTGTGCGTGATGTGGGAAGGAGAGATAGGAATTTTCTGCTTTCAGAAACTGTTTGTGAAAGTTTCTTTGTTTTCTTGAAAGCGAATTATATGGGAGAAATAAAATGTGTTTATTTTAAGACGTTTCAAACTGAACTGAATGTTTTATTGCATATTATATCTAACTTAGCTACTATGTAGATAATTTTGTATTTCGGTCATGATACTTCAACAATCGTGGGAACAGACACTACGTCAGCATTTATCCTATCGATGTTTGTTCCTGCAATATGTATGTATATGTATGTTTTAAACAGAATTACTTTTTTGTTGGCTAATTGAATCAGTTGTGAACTTACCCACTCTGGTGGACCAAAAATCTACAATGTTCTTAATATAAAAACAACTGTTTTTGTGGTAGGGGTAAAATTGTGGTAGTATATTCGCTAGGCAGACACCAATGTCAACAGTTTTCTTGGAAAATAGTATCTTGGATGGCTCACTCCGCTTAGCGGGTTCAAAGGATTTTAACTCCCTCCAAGGATGCAACCGATAAAACAAATGATGGCAGCTGGAATCAAATCAGTTGATAACTACAGTTTCTGGTATGCAGGGACCTGTGCCACGAGCGTTGGAATGTCAAAAGCAAGGAGATAATGACCTGGTATCTTCCGCACCGCAAACGTCGAAAACGAGGCGATAATGACATGACATCTGCATTAGTTCCTCTCTATGAGGAGCTCTCGAAAACGTGTGAAAAAATAAACAAAATGAAAGGTCCAAACGAGGAATTTGGGATGGAGGTTGTGAGTGTGCTCAACAATACTCGCCATGAAAATATTGTCAAATGCGTGAAAGCGCGCATACAACTAATGTTGGCAGATTCAATGACCAAATCAGCCAGACTTTTCTTGGCGGAGAGTGAACTCTTCTCCAGCACATCATCTTCTGGCCGGGAAATACAAAACGATTGCGACAGTGTGTTGTAATTATCGCCATGTGGAAGGTGTTTCAGTGTAACAGCTACTCTTTCCTCTACGCTGATGGGCACACGCCATGGTGTATTTTGTTTTCCAACACACGGGCGTACTTTGTTACACAAGAAATTAAACTGCTCCTGAGAAACGTGAGCAAAATTGCGGAAGAACTCGGCTCCTTCTGCACGCAAATCTCTCATGAGCGTAGCATGGTACTGATTTTTAGCACCACGTTCCCAAAACAGTCGCACCCAAATTGACTTACGATTACCCGCATTTTGCTCAGTAACATGCTGCGAAATCCATAGGATAATTTCCATTATAGTTAATTGCCTATTTTTCAAAACTTCTTCAGCTAACTGCATTTTGTTGCTACTCTGAATAAAACAATTAACGAAACTTAGCTCAAATATCTCAACCGTTTACACACAAAACACTTTCAGAAATCATTTTTGGAAAACACTTTCGCTTTCATAGTGTGACAGCCTGAAAAATATTTTCAGAAAACTTGCTTTCTTGAATGTAAAAGGTTTTCAAAAAACGCTTTCAGAAAGCACTTTCCTTTCACAGCGTGACTGCTATCTGAAAGGGCTTTCAGGAAAATTTTAAAATCGGAATTTTCGAAACGTTTCTGAAAGTATTTTACTTTCAGTGTGTGACGGCTCCTTAAAACAAAACATTTTTAAAAGAATTATCTTAATATTTTTTTGTTATGATAGAAGGATCTATGAAAATTATGTGTGAAACAAAATATCGGCCAAATGCTCGCCACAGCTACGGTGGCATAGTTCTATCCAATGGTCCATATTTTCAATGACTCTGAGACATAATTGAGGTTCAATGTCGTTAATGTGCCGAATTATGCCATCCTTTAGCTCTTGAATTCTTCTTAGCTCATTGACGTAAACTTTTTCTTTTAAATATCCCCAAATTCCAACGGTGTCAAATCACATGATCGTGGCGGCCAGTTAAAATCCCCACGACACGTGAGATAACACGACCATTGAATTTCTCGCGCAAAAGAGCCATTGTTTCGTTGGCTGTGTGGCAAGTGGCACCATCCTCAATTCCATATCCTCAATTTCTGGTCACAAGAAGTCTGTTATCATCTCGCGACAGCGAACACCATTCACGGTAACTGCTTGGCCGACCTCATTTTCGAAGAAGTACGGCCCGATGACGCCGCCAGCCCATAAATCGCACCAAACAGTCACTCTTTGTGGATGCATCAGCTTTTTGACAATCACTAGTGGATTCTCATTTGCCCAAATGCGGCAATTCTGCTTGAAAACGAATCCACTGATGTGAAAGTGTGCCTCGTCGCGGAAGATGATATTCTTTGTAAAGTCACCATTCACTTCTGTCTGTTCAGACAGCCATTCGGCGTATTGACGACGCTTGAAATGGTCAGTAGGCTTCAGCCCTTGAGTAAATTGAACCTTGTAAGCGTGTAAATTAAAATCTTTATTCTAAATTCGCGTCAGTGATGTTCGTGAGATATTCAATTGTTGGGCACGAAGACGAGTCGAGGTTGACGGCTCTTTTGCCACACTATCATGAATAACAGCTATGTTTTCGGCAGAACAAACTGGACGAGCATAGCATATGTGTTTTCACATTTCCTACAGACCCGGCTTGCTGAAATTTGCGCAAAATTCTAACGATTGTGGACGCATTTGGTCGAAATGCACGAAATGCATTTTGATTTGAAGGCCCATTTTCGTAAAAGGCTTCAACAATCTTAACGCGCTACTCAATTGTGTACCTCTCCATGGTTGAATTTGTCTAAGAAATGTCAAATTAAGTTGGGCAAAAACTTGACGTAAAGGTGTGACTCACAATTAATATCGTGCATTATGGTTGGACCACCCTTTATTTGCAATTTGTGAAACTCTCCATGAATATTTTGTTTTCGTAAGCATTTCGTTCGCAGCGTACTAGGCTTCAGTACGCTGTTTAACAAGCGAAATTGATGATAAGACCAATTTGTTTTAAGAAGTCTCCACTCTTATTTCGCAGATGATTAATGACCTTGGCCATTAAAGCCTATTACGCTGCTGATGCGAAACGAAATTGTCGTGGTGGTCCCAAACAAGACAATGAAATGATTACGAAAACACAGAGGAAAAATATTCATGGAGAGTTTCACAAAGGGCTGATCCTTGCCTGCCCAGCTCGTTCCCCGTTCATTCCCCACAATGCCACTGTGACCCGGAAGTCGGAACCCGGATAAGAGTGACACCAAGGTTTATTTTCAGACCCACAAGCTCATCCCGGCATTGCTGAACCAATTTGGACGATGACCTAGCTGAATCAATGGATTTAACAGCCACATGATTGTCTGCAGGTTATGGTTTGGAACTTGTTTTAGTAACTGTCATGCTCCCTTAGAGACATTTAGAGACTCAGAAAAGATTCATTAAGTCATCATAACTCATATCTCAAAAGCCTTGCTTTTTTTCATGCTAAATTATAAGGGAAATGCGTTGCGTCTAGGTATGAAATTTGGCTCATCAGTTAGATGCTCTACTACCAAAAATATTTACAAATTAAAATCAGCTCCTACTTCAGCCATAAATTAAATTATTAAATTTTGTTTTAAATTTCTTGCACCAATTCAATTTTAAACTTAAATAAATTAAATAATGATACCAATCATTATATATTCTCTAATACCTGCTAGTAACCAATTATAAAATAAGGAAGTAGATATGAATCTATAAGCCTACAAACACATCCTCTCGGTTATAAAGTATGTATGTATGTATGCACATCTAAACCTATATCTGCTTTCTAATTTATACCCTTAGAGTATTTATGGTGTATGTCCCACTATAGCTGGCGGCGAGCGAGCCGACGGACGGTAGAAATTTCATTTGGCTCTAATGTATTGGCGCCTTTTTTTGTTATCGTTGTTGTTATTGTTGCTTTTCTGATGCCAGGTTTTTGCGTACTTCATCCCTCAGTGGCATCTAATCCACATTGACGTATAACTAATATTAAAAGCATTTTAAAGCCCTTAGTTTAGTTTTGCTGCAATGTCATCGACGACCTCCTTTCCTTCCCTCTCGCTATATATATGAAAACAAACAAACAGCCAACAAACTGCTGCAGTACATTGACCATATCCATACCTATATGTATCATCTAAACCTACTATATTGGGCTAAAACTTCTCTTTTGGTCCACTGAAATGGACCGTAATGCGCGGGTGTCGCCAACCAACATGGTTATCATAGACGACAGCAGCTGAGCAGCACCGTCATCTGAATGATAAATTTCCTAAGGATATGCATGTGTCCAAAAATACGCGCTTATTTTACTGCAATATATTTACATCCATACATGCATATATGCATCGGTAGGTTTGTTGTTGTTTTTTTGTTGTTGTACAGAGCTGTGGAAAATTTGAAAAGTATTTAGTTAAGGGCAGGAGTCAGACATCCACCAAAATATAAAATCCCGAAACACAAGACACACAAAAAAAACGAAATTTCGAAAGCCCAAATCGGGAAAGGAAAAAACAACGTTAGGTACATTCGAAATATTCAAATAATTTTTCCCAAATGAAAATCCCGACAAATTATATGGAACCAAAAGAAATTAAATGTTGTGTAAACAGAAAACAAAGTGAACACTTTTCAAACACAAAAATATTTTTTAAAAAATGTCCTTTAGTTTCTGAGATGTTCTTACAATCGTGGTATGGTCGTGATTTAATAGAACATTTCCATGAAAAAAAGGACTTTCAGTTTTTCACAATTGTTCCCATTTTAACATACTTCATTCCCAACAATTCTGCTATTACGAACATTAAAAAAAAAAAATAGTCAAATCGGTCAAG
The DNA here is from genome assembly GCA_949320155.1 of Melangyna quadrimaculata. Taxonomy (NCBI): domain Eukaryota; kingdom Metazoa; phylum Arthropoda; class Insecta; order Diptera; family Syrphidae; genus Melangyna; species Melangyna quadrimaculata. The sequence continues at coordinate 61,023,350 of OX439483.1, read as the reverse complement.
CCAGTGATGTGCTTACAATTAGTATTTAATTTTTACTTATACAGAAAACTATTAACAACATTGCTTCCAATCGGTCAATTGGACACAAACTAACTTAACATGTACAAAGACAAATTTATTAAATTTTGTAAAAAAAGTGCGTATACGCCAGAGTGTACCACGTCGATTTTAATGGAAATACAAAAGCGGCTTTAAATAATGTTTCGATTTGTTTTTTTTTTTTTTCTAGGAAGGATCCGTTAATTGTTTTACTTTGTTGGTGCTTAACCATCATATACCACATTATGTTGATTCGCACAAGATGTGTGAAAAATACTACTCCGTGTTGCTTGGGTTGAAAAAAATCGTATGGGAGGTATTTTATAAAAAAGCAGAGCACATGCAAATCGGTATAAGTGCAGTTTTAAATACAGTTGTATTTGCAATAGCTTATTAATAAATAAATTTATTGTGAGAAAATTGATTAATTTAGCATACAAAATTGGGAAAATTGGGCATTGGGTTTGGATTGCAATTACAGTATTATATTTAAAAAAAAAAGCCTCAAGTTTAGGACCGTGCACGCGGCTATCAACAATTTTTTTTTCTTCTTTGGGGCGTATTCATAGTCATTTTAGACCTGGGTCTAAGTTAAACATAGCTTTGGTTGAATTTTCTGACGTTGATTCTATTTATTTAAGTTTATAATTTCAAAATATTTGAAGCTATTTGTGTAGTATACCAAGTTAATTATCTTATAAAAATATAAAACCAACAATTTGTAATTAAAATCGGTCTGTATTCATTGAGCCAAAATTGTCTTAAACTTTAGTTTAGTTAAACCTGGGTGTATCTGCCACTATGAATATGCCCCTTTATGTTTTAAGGATATTAGCGCCGTGCGAATGGCGCAAGTGTAAGACCACATTGGTTCTTACACTTGCAAGAAATAATTTCAACGAGGGTCGGTGGAATCGTCGCTCCTGATGTAATCACGGGCTCCAATCCGCCTTATAGTAGTTCGTTCACAACCCCACTCCTCTGGTTCCAAATTCTTCCCTAGCCTGCACCGTCCGGAACGAATGTTGGTCAGCTGCTGATTCTGTGGGTGGTAAGGAAGCGAGATCATACTTCACTTTTACACTTGCGCGTGAAAAGTTCAGAAGGAATATCGTTGTTTCCTGGATTTCTTTATTTGTGAAAAGCTGCCAAGGTTTCAAGAGGCTTGGACTTTTCTTCATCACAGAGATAAGCTTCGTTTTATCAGCCCGCAATGACATCAGGAGTGACGATTCCACCAAACCTCGTTGAAATTATTTCTTGCAAGTGGTCCAAAAACTAACCAAAATATAAGCTTTTTTTCAAAAAAATAATGAAAAACCTAAAAACCAAAATAAAATTACTAAAACTAACGGTAACTTTTTACTTATTTGTTTAAACAAAAAAAATTAACATCAAATGCTAGATAATTTTATTACAAACAATACGTATAAATTTTTTTTACTGTACCCAAAGTAAACTCATGGTTTGATTCGAGCTGTAAAGAGGTTATTAGGGTTAGAGAAGTAAGCTTCCGAAGTTATAAAGCCAACCCTACTGAGGAAAACCGGAAAAAGTGTAAACAAGCTAGAAAGACCTGTAACGTTCATATTCGACGACCCAAATTTTTACATGATCAAAAATTACGGCAAAAAATTCTACAATGTCCCAAAGGTAGTAAAAATTTTTGGTCATTTGTAAAAAACATACGAAACACCACCTCGTCCTCGGTTCCAACGCTCGTCTTCAACGATACTCCTTTTGTCAGCTCAATCGATAAAGCCAATTTGCTTGCAGCACAGTTTGTTGTTAATTCGTCGCTGCCTGAAAGTGTTATGACTCCTCCTGTACTTGAGAGCGCAAATGATTCTATGGGACAAATCTTCTTCCGCACTCGTGCAGTTGCCAGAGTTCTGAAAGATCTCGATATACACAAATCCGCTGGCCCGGATAGTATCCATCCCATTGTTCTGAAGAGGTGTTTTTCAACGCTGGCAAAACCACTGCGTAAGCTTTTCCATCTGTCCTACTCTACTGGTCTCTTTCCGAGTAGATGGAAAACAGCATTTGTCCAGCCTGTCCCAAAAAAAGGCGTGTCTTCTTCCCCCTCTAACTATCGACCAATTGCGCTTACGTCCCTCCTTTCTAAGGTCATGGAAACGCTGATTAACTTCCAGCTCAAGAAATATCTCGAAGAACGAAAGCTTCTTAATGACCGGCAGTACGGCTTTCGTAGCAATAGGTCCACTGGTGATCTGATGGTATATCTCACCGAACAGTGGCACAAATCTTTACATCGTTTTGGAGAAAGTAAGATTATTGCGCTTGATATTTCTAAAGCATTTGATAGAGTTTGGCATCAAGCTCTCTTATCGAAAACGCGCGCATTTGGTTTCGATGAATCTCTTCTTCGTTGGATTAGAAATTACCTTTCGGACCGTTCAATACAAGTTGTATTGGATGGTTTCAAGTCTGAAATTCACAAAATAAATGCTGGTGTGCCCCAGGGCTCCGTTCTGTCTCCGACTCTCTTCCTTATATTCATAAACGATCTTTTATCTGAAACTTCTAATCCATTAAATTGTTTCGCTGACGACAGTACCCTCAGCTTTTCATATTCGTTCTTAGATTCACATCCATGTCCTTCGGATGTGGAACTCGAACGGCAGCATATGATGGCTCATTAAATTCTGATCTCCACAGCATTGTCCAATGGGGAATAAAAAATCGTGTAAAATTTAATGCTTCAAAAACTCAATGCTGTCTACTGTCGTTAAAACGAAACCCACCCCCATGCCACTATCCATGAGTGGCACTTGCATTGAGGAAACCGAAAAGCTTTCAGTCCTCGGTATGTGTGTCACAGACCACCTTTAATGGAACGACCACATATTCGACATCGCCAAAAATGCTGCTAAGTGTTTAGGTTTTCTCCGTCGATGCAAGAAATTGTTCTCCCCTTCTGATCTGGCTGTGATCTACAAAGCCTTTATTCGTCCAAAACTTGAATATAACTCTCACATTTGGGCAGGTGCTCCAATAACCCACTTGAGTTTATTGGATAGAATTGAAAAGAGAGCTCTTAAAATGATAGGTGAAAGAACTATAACGGAAACATTCTCATCTCTTGAGCACCGTCGAAATGTTTCATGTCTTTCGTTATTTTACCGTTATTTCCATAAACAATGCTCTAGTGAAATAGCCAGTTGCATTCCTCCCCTTAAACAATTAAACCGTAATACTCGCGCTTCTAGGAATGCCCATCAGTTTACCCTTGAGCACAATTTCGGACGTACTGTTAAGTACAGAGATTCTTTCTTTAGTCGCACTACTCGAATGTGGAATGCTCTACCCAGCTCAATTTTCCCCTCCCATTGTGATCTACAGACGTTCAAAACCAATGTGCATCGGTATCTCCTTTTAAATCCTCTTCAATCTACCTAATCGCTCGTGCTGTGTATATCATCTTAAGGGTAGTCACAACCCCTTTTGCACGCGCTTAATATAAAAAAATAAAAAAAATATGACACGCAAACTTCGAATTAAAAAAAGAGAATCGGAGAAGCGATTGACCACGAGTTTATTTTTGCAGTAATCATAAAACTGAAGCAAAGTGATGCCAAATTCCCACCGTTTGCAATTAAAAACATATTTTTTCTTACAAAATTCTCACTTTTGCTGTCAAAAGTCTATATGAATGGCTATAATTTCAATCAATTTTAAAAATAAGAAATGTTTTATGGAAACATACGAAATATGTCGCCCAAAAAATTTTAGATTTCTGTTTGACTTTTAATTGAAACTGAAATCGTTAAAGCAACGAAACCATAAGCGGCCAATTTTATGTGATTAAATTTTGGCGATTAGAATCGGTTTAAAATCATCTTCAGATCAGAGGCCCTACTCTGTATTTCATTCCGAAAGTGAAAATTTCCGAAAACGAATATTTTGAACTCTCTATTTCTAAAGCGGAATGAAATCTACTTTTTTTTCGTACCTGGCAGGACGTTTTCGAACGTCAAAAGCATTCTAATACGGAAAATTTGTTTCTACAACTAATGTGATAACGGAATTGAGAAGGAAAGTCTTAAAATGTAAGTTTTTTTTAGAAAATCTTAGTTATTATAACAATTTAAGCAAATAAATTTAATTACAGTGGAAAAAAAGTGCTCATCCCGATTTGTACAAAACTAAAATAATAAACAATTAAATAATAAACAAATTAATGAAATTAATCCTAGCCACCAATAAAACTTTACCTTTTATCACACATTTCCAAAATATTTGATTTGCCCCGTATAATTTTTCGTTCAATCCATTCTTCATTCATCATAAAGTGGGAGGGAGTTAAATTTGATAGAAGTTAAAAATAGTCGGAAGAGTCAGTCCAATGTGAACACCGTCTAAGATGGAAAAGTATTAAGTACTATTTTTTCCGTTTCAAATGTTTTACAGAGTACAAAATCAAAAGCGGAATAAAAAGCACTTTCGAATAGGATTGACTTTCGGAACGAAATACAGGGGCCTTATTACGTAAAACGATAACGATCAAACGATATCGTTTTGGCAATAGCTGTCCCTATCAAATAAGTGGACAAATAAATGCAAAAACGAAATCGTTTGATCGTTACCGTTTTACGTAATAAAACCCCAGAGTAGGTCCCCATATAAAAGTTGAACTGCTTTTCTGTACTTAATCGTAACTAATAAGAATAATCATATTACAAACAAGGTTAAATAAAATATTATAATATTCGGTTTTGTAACTTAAGCTCAGCATACAATCAGTATGTTACTTTATCCAAAATGTAATGCTCATGCGTCTTATCAATTCTTAGATACTGAAACCACATTGTTCTAGGGCTTTTACTTTTCAAAATATTAAAAAATAAATAAACCAACTTTCTCATACAACTAGGAAGAATCCTGCTAAATCATCATTTCAGCAACAGGTTGATTATCCTCAGCTTAGTTTCTTCTTGTTTTTAACAAGAAGTTAGCTAGTTCATTTATTTTTTTTATATTTTGAAATGTAAAAGCCATAGAACCATACGGATTTCAGTTCAAACTAAGAATTGATAAGACCATTAAATGGAACTCATGGTTTTCGTCTGGGCCGGTAACTGTCATGAACAAAATTTCGAAATATTAATATAAGTTTATGTCCGAGATTACGAATTTTGAGTGTCAAAAAATAAACACAATAGGGTATTTTTGGTTTTGCAGTATTTAGAGTACGGAATTTTGAGTTTTCGGTATTTTTGGTTTTCGAAGATTTGCACTTTTTGTATTTTCGGAGTTATGAGGATTCAGGTTTTCGAATGTCAGACCCCAGGCCTCTTTCAAAATTATTTGAGAAGGTATTTTGTTTTAAATAAAATCTCGAGACACGAAGGTAAACGGAAAAGAATCCCATAGTCTAGGCCTCAAGTCCATATTCCGTAAAAAAGCATTTAAATTGATTTATAATTTTTTTTTCTAAACAGCACTGTATGTATATATGTGCGATACTAAAACTACATACCGTTAAAATGTGGTGCATACTGTTTTCGGGTGACAGGAATAATTTAGAGTTGTGACTGTGAGTTAAGTTAGCATCCACCGCCATAGCCTGTAATAGTTAGCCACAACGCTATCCAGTGTGCATTGGCACTACTTGGTTTGGTGAACGATGATGTTTGGTCTACGATGATGCTGGCACTGATGAGGGTATATGCATGTATGTATGTATATACCAACTGATGGTGGGCTGGTGGGGTGTTCGAGTTTGGAAAAGGACTTCATAAATAGATTGTACAAATAAATTAATTCCACTTTGACTCGGGCGCTTTTCTATCCCTAGCTTTCTCTCACTCTAAGTCAATATTTTGTGTCAGTTTTTGTTTATTTTTTTAGCATCCAGATTAAATTTTCAATTTTATTTTCGTTTTTAAGTAAAGCTATACGTGATGGGACAAATAAATTCAGTGTTTTTTTTTTTTAAATGCATAAGAATCCAGTGACAGGTAGTGTTTTTGTCATTGAATTAAATTTGTTGTTTTTTTTTGTATGTAGGTAAGGAAAATATTTGTATTTTAAGAAGAAACAACGAGAAACTTTATCAAAAAATTGAAAGTGATAAACTACATACATACATACATACATACATTTTATTTAGTCTTTCTGCTTTTCATCAATTTCCATAAGTCTCTACCCCAGTATCAATCCAGGAATATAAAATAACACCTTTTCATATACATTGTTAATTTTCCATTGTTTGTCCTAGCGTTCTGGTTTTGATTCTTAAATGAAATCCAGAAGTAATTACCTAACATCATTTCAGAAAGAGAACTGTCATTTTGTGGGGTTCATAAGACTTCTCTAAATGACCGATGGAGCATGGAGAACGCCACTACTCTCACTCTCTGGAAGTACAGAAATATTAAGGAAGTATTCAATGGATTATCTCTCAAGTAAAGAATCCATTTCCATTACTATAATACTTCATCTTTTTTTTTCCAAAACAGTTATATGTCATAAAACTAGATATAGAATATTCTTGTATATCTTCATCTTTTTTTTTTACTAAAATAAAGTTAAGTTAGTGATGCACTTAAGAAAAATGTCCAATATGCAAATGCATCTTGAATCTCATTGAGAAGTGGGTATGCAATAAGATTCTTGAAAATCTTTTTATACCCGCATAACCCATTCAGAAAATGGTTTTACTTTTTGTTGTTGTTTTTTTTTTTTCGTTAGTTAAACGTTGTAAACACTTTACTTCAATGTAGATCTTATGATAGATATAAGAAGGAGAAATTACAAGAAAAAAAAATATAAATTCACTTTTCAAATGCCCATCAGTAGTAATGTACACACAATAATATTCACATTATTATCCCAAATAGGATTGCACACGGAAGTTTTACTTTAATACACCCTCATTAAATTGGTATATACCTACTTTACTAAATAGAAAAAAAGTAAACTTAAAGGAAGTACACGGCATGGTTGAAAGTACTTGCTTATATATCGAGGAATCGAAAACAAACGTCTGGCAGGTTTCTTTTACAGCCTTTGGCGGAGTGGGGGTTGAAAGTAGCTATTTGCCAATTTTTTTGTCAAAGGTATTACCACTTCAATAAAATTCAAAAATATATACCATGATGCTCTGTCATTTTCTTTAAGTCCAAACGTCATAATCTTGGCAATCCAACTAATAGAACTCAAGATATTAGCTTTTTAAGCGAACCTTTAGGTTTTTTTTTGGAGACTTGTGTTTTTGGTTTTTTGTGTTTTATAATTCTCCAAGAAAAGACGATAACGATAACAAGCTTATATCTTGAGTTCTATTGGTCGGATTGCCAAGATTATGACGTTATGATTTAAAGAAAATGACAAAGCATCACGGTTTATATTTTTTAAATTTATTGAAGTGGTAAAACCTCTGACCAAAAAATTGGAAAATTACTATTTTCAAACCCCCACCCCCGCCAAAGGCTGAAAAAGAAAACTGCCAGACTCTTGTTTTCAATACCACGATATATGCATCACCTACAACCCCTCCTACTCATATTTTGGTTATCAATCCACTCCCAAAATATATCTTTACAAAATTTTAACAACATTTATAAAGCCATTTAAATCAATAACCTCAAAATCCGTAAAAAAATCATTTTGTTCGGCAAAAACCAAAATGCACTTATTTAAGACCTAAATATCTATGTGGAACAATGAGAGGAAAAAGTACGAAAGTGAGAAGAAGATAAAAGAACATTTCAAGAATTAAGCACCATTGTGAACTATCGCTGGGTGGGGGTGCTTCTTTTTCACAGTCTAGTCGGAGGTTTTACCACTTCAATAAATTTAAAAAATATAAACCGTGATGCTTTGTCATTTTCTTTAAATCATTCGATCAATATTTATTATTTGGGGCTTTGAATTTTATACGATTTAAAGAAAAAGCAATGCATACTTCCTCCTCCTTATTATATTCCTCAGTCTCAATTCTCAAGAAATTAAAATTAAGATTCACTTTTGAAAAGTAAATTTGATGGTGTTATCCTTCAATTTTTATAAAAACAATAATCTGGATAATAACTTGACACTTGACACAAGAGACGCGCATGAAAATCAATGTGCGTAAAATGCCATGATACGACTCTAGTAATCTACTACGATTTTCTATTTTCGCTATGGAACTGCGTACTGCTGAGCAAAACGAGAACAAAATTTTTCGTGTATGATTTCGTTGTGTCAATTTTTGTATGAAAATTTTCGTTTCGCTTGAGCTGCATACTATGCTTAAACATTAAAAACTATTTTCCAGTCGCAAATTTGACAGTTTTTCGACAATTTCGTTTTTTCGCAACGATTTACAGAATATTTGCTTTAACAAAATTAAATAAAAAAAATCTTCTCTACGGTCAACAAGCACCGAGAAAATCGTCCTGGGGCCTTTTTAAAATGGTGGCTTTTCTTAGAATTTTTCAGTCCCGCAAATCCGTTTTCAAATTTGCCTTGATAAAAATGAGAAGATTGGTCATTTTGAACTCTTGATTGGCTGAACTAATTTTCTTAACAATATTCCCGTTTGATTATTTCCATAAGCCGTATGTATGCTGTGCATCACATTTTCCTACTTTCCCTTAGACGGATGAAGCAACATTTTCGCAACCTTTATAAGGAACTAAATTTGTCCGACTTCTTTAACATTGTTACATTATGATATGACACACAATACCTGTTCGAATTTTTAATAAATCCATAAGTTAGCTTTATAAATGCAGTACCTAGTATATCACAACTTGTGGTAAAAAAGTTCTATGACTGTCACTCATAAATACATCAAATCTAAGCTTTGTCATTTGGGTTGGATTGGGTGTTGGGTGGGGATAGCGAAGGAGGAAGGTTGCATTTTTCTGTAGTTTTTTTTTTTTATTTTTTTTTTCCACTCAACCATTTCAGATATAATAGTGGATTTTAAGGACTTTTTAATTCCGATAAAAGGGTTCGTCGACATGCAGCCCAGTTACCCATAAAAAGGACAAAAGCAGTTTACCATCATCCTTTATATACATATAACCAACCGTCATAGTATTACATATTATCAGTTTTCTCTTTATACTCAAAGTCATAGTGTATATATAGCGGAATAATATTAGGGCGGAATATACCATCACCATATTATACAGAAAAGGAACAGAAAAGGACTCTACTCTATGCAAGGATGAATGTATCTTCCTGACACGGTAAATTAACATAATGGATTTTTTTTTGTTGATGGAAGATGGAACTAGATTGTTGGGCTGGTCTGGCTATACACAACACCATGTCGCGCGAATATAACAAAAGACACAAAAATAAAATAAAAACACTTAAGTAGCTTAAAGTCTAAAGCACAGGTGCTTTTTTTTGTTTTTTGGTTGTTTAAATCAAATTTAAAGCAACATCACAAGGATGTGCGACAGTGATGATGATGACGATGACGATACGACGACGATGATGATGGAGATGGTAAGGTGGCGTATACTCACTATTTTTTCATCATCAAGGTTGCTCTGTCAAAAAATTCCCTTCTATATTTTGTGTGTGTTGAAAGGGAAGAGCCGAAATGTTATTTATACACAAATACAAATATATACATAATATAGACAAAATAATATGCAAGTAAAATTTTGTGTAAACTAATTGTGGAATTTCATTAATTAGTCTTAATTTAATATTCATAGCCGAATTTATAAATATTCATTTTAGTTTAACAGTTGAAAATTTAAAATTTTAATTAAAAATAACTAATTTTCAGCTTAAAATATGTATTGTAGCTTTCGTTATAATATCGCCGCCACCTGTCTATGATGTGTAAAATGTGAGGGGTATTTGGGATGGTAATTTTATTAACATTATTATTGCTATTATTATTTTGTTTCTGGTATTTTATTCTATTGATGATGGATGATGATAAAATGGTAGATTATGTTTGTTGTTGGCTCTTGTTTATTTTTAATGACATTTTAGCTAATGAAATTGATTAACGACTTCGAAAAATATGTCTGGAATTATTAGCAACCGCAAGTGGTCGGTTTAGTTTAACCTTTTACGTAGTTGAACTTTGATTATTATTATGGTAAGGAATTTAGTTATGACATCGGTGTAAACCATCCTTAACGCAGTAGTTCATTAAATTGATTGAAAGCGGTTTGGTACAGATTTAATTCGATAGATATTTTGAATATTTTTCGATTTAAGTCTTTCAGATGTCCATTTTCTGTCTCAATAAAATTACCATTATTATAGCGGGAAACACATGGCACAAAGAAATTTAGGCAATCGTTTTCTAAATAAGACAGCAAATATCACTTTGACAGAAAATTAAATTTTTGCCCCAGTTTGAATTATGTATACCTACTGTGAGATTTAAGATAAAAATATTTGACGAAGTTCGGTGGGGATAAAATGGTATCCTAGCTATAGCGCAGGTTGGATTTGGATTCAGGAAAAACTTGATACTGTAGTAGCCCGTAGCGTAATGGTTAGTGCGTTAGACTGTCACGCTGGAGTTCTGGGTTCAGTTCCCAGCCTCGTCCGAATTGACAAATCGAATTGACAAATCCTTCAAGAGTATCACTTGTCATGCATAAGTGCTTCTCGTCAGCCGTTCTGATTCAGCATATTCAATTGTAGGTCCCTTCCATTCCTGTAACAAGCGCACACAGGAATGGTTGCGAGTTGTTAGTCACTAGGCCCTGGTTCTTCACGAGCAGTTGCGCCACCCAATTTATTTATTTTTTTTTTTTTAATTTGAAACTGCCCTGCTAACTTCCCTTTGTAGTTAGCAGGGCAGTATCAGTCAGAGTGTATCTCGAGAACCAAGCATGCTAGAGACTTCAAGTAAGGTTTGAAATTTGCAGTTTATTTAGCATTTCAAGAAATTCTAGTTCCAAATTTTGAAGTCCTTTATTTGAAAAAAATTTCATACTGAATCAAATTTTAACAAATAAAGGACTTAAAAATTTGTGCCTAAGATTTCTTAAAATGCAAAATAAACTGCCAATTTGGAGCCTTTTCTTCAAGTCTCTAGCATGCTTGGAGAGATACACTCTGACCTGCTAACTTATCTGTGAGGTTAGCAGTACATTATAAAATTTGTATCAAATTTTTAAAAATTAGGAACTAGAATTTCTTGAAATGCAAAACAAACTCAAAATTTGGAGCCTTAATTCAAGTCTCTAGCATGCTTGGCTCTCGAGATACACTGTGTGACCACGCACTATCTGGTGAACTGCAAAATTGTGAATAGAAATGATGCAAAATAAATGCAAAAAAATACAAATTTCTGTATTGGTCCTGTTACTCAAGGTGAAAGTTAACCTGCAAACTTCACGGACGTTGTTGAATGAGCAAGTAGTTCACTTGCAGAAGTTCTTGTGTTTTGTGTTTTTGCAATTGGTGTCAATTTCAATGTTTATTTTTTCGCTGTGGTTTCCGTTAGTATTTCTCTGTCGTGTTGGATAGATGCAGAAAATATTCGTCTACACTTTTATTGGTGAATATTGGTGAATATTTAACGTTTGAAGTTTTATTTTTTTGTCATTAAAGAAAAAAATGGATGAAAACATAAATAATTTTAAATTCAATTTTCAGAAAATGTAGGAAAAGAGCCATACCATTCTGTGGAACCCATAACACCTGTATCACCAAAAAGTAACGACCGGAATAGCTACGTACTAGGATTTAGGAGTTACATACGATATTTTTAAATTGCGATTTTTCCTTAAAAATAATCTTAGGAAAAAATGTATCAGAAGAATCTTTTTTTTTTATGATTGCATGATCTACATTAGGGTGGAGCATCAAAAAAAGTTGCATAATTACGTAAACTATACGTTATACGTACAAAATAAATTTCGCTTTTGTTAGCCCTCTACCGAAGCTCAAAGTATTGCAAAATAAGATTGATTGTCAATTAATTTTTGTTGGACTCTGTAACTTGAAAAGTATAAATCAAACGAAAAAACACTAGACAACGAGAAGGTCTCCAAACGAAAGAATTTCCTTCGAACAATGAAATTCTTTATTTCGATGGAAGAAAAGATAGGAAATTGGTTTTTAAAAAACGAGGCCAACGATACAGCAGAGTGGTTAAAGTGCAGGTGCATATTTCGATAATCACTGAGCCGGGTTCCAAATATTTCGAACATCTTACCACATTCTGTAAGAAAGGAAGAACTGTAGCGGATTCGATTAACTCCTTTTTTGCGGACAGAGAACTGTATTTTAGTAAACGGGCTGTTTTTAGTTTCGATAGAACTTCTACAAACACTGGTTGGAAAATGGGGTTATCCGGCTAATAGAATTGAAGTTGGGGAGAACGCTGCGCTGGCTGCAATGGTTCATTTGTCAACTTCATGCTTTTGAATTATTTTTGCGTCAGTAGATATTTTGATGGAAATAATAAATGACCGAATCACAAATAGTAACATCAACCCCATTATTGGAGAAATTAAGTGATAAGGATTTGGACGACATTATTCAAAATAAATCTCCAATTGACATCTACTTGTCACACTCAAGCAGTTGAGCGCTTGAGTGAAAAGTGGTCGGACTCGCCACAACAAACAACAAAAGTCTGCCCGACTACTGGTTTTGTAAAGAGGGCAGTCTAAGCTTTCATTTGATACCCCATTTATAAAAATCCATTATGGTTTAGGAACCCCAAGCCAAAAATGCAACCGAAAAAGTGCGTTTTCTACCCATTGACACCTGAGAAACCTTGTCCGACCAGCGGTTTTGTTAATGTTAAGACTAAAGCTGTGAATTGGCATCATTCTTTTCTGAAGCCGCGATGAGATACATAGGTAAACCTACGGTCGCCTCCAATACTAAAAAAAAAATAAATCGGGTGGCACAACGGCTCATGAAGAACCAGGGCCTAGTGACTAACAACCCGCAACCATTCCTGTGTGCGCCTTTCGACAGGAATGGAAGGGACCTACAATTTTATGCCGAATCCGAACGGCTAGACGAGAAGCACTTATTCGTGACAAGTGATACTCTTGGAGGATTTGTCAATTCCTCGCAAGAGGCAGTAACCCTGAAAAAAAACTTTTTTGTTTTTAGGTGGACGAGGCTGGGAAGCGATCGCAGACCTCCAGCGTGACAATCGAACGCACAAACCATTACGCCACGGGCTACTACTCGCCTCCAATACTATAAAGTATTATTAACTTAAGTATATAAGACGTGTTTCAATAAAACCGCAGTGATTGACGTGTCGGTTAACCCGCTTTTTCACTGAAGTGCTTTATGGTTGACAACGTTAAAAGCGACACGTGAGCAGAGCACGCCACATAGAATTGACCATGTGTGAAACATGGGAATATAAGACTGACGCCACAAACATCCAGCGATTATCCTTATGACATATTAAATTTCATAGCGAAAGCGAGACGAACAGGAAACTAAAGACGCTTAAATATGCGAATGGCAAATTGCTCGGAATAAGTGGAATTTTCGAGTAAAAATCGTCGCTTGAATGAAAAATTCAGTAAGATAGTTTGTGGCTTCGTTTTTATCCATCAAAAAGTCGATGGATTTGTATGAATGTATACCTCTTCGGCGATTTTATTTTGAATGATGAAATTGAAGTGATCTACACCTTTATTTTTTGCAGAAAAAATCGCTCGTGCATTCAGCCAATTATAGTCAGCATAATTCTAAACGATATTCGGGAAAACATTCGTGTTGTTGCTAAAAAAAAAATCGGTGGGAATGTGGGAATTCAATCAGGCCGGTGAATAAGTCGACTGGAATATTTCCCATCCCCAACAATTGCCTGGAGAACTCTGCAGTGGACGGGTCATTTCGTAAAGCAACTTGCGTGTTCGTTTTCAATTGCAACTTCTTCTAATATCTCCATAAGGCCGACGCCTTCAGGCAAGATGTTCAATTCATCTGGCGGAGTTGATCTTGACAGGCAGCGTATGAAATCATTGCGCCACCGAAACGTTTTTGATCATTTCGTTTATCTTCTAACGTTCGATTCAGGGCTTCCAACGCGCGTTTGGGTGCTACTTTACACTTGTGCTAGGCGCAAAAGTTACATTGCTGAAATACTTTCGCCATCGCAGATTTGTTTGAAGTGTAGCATGTAGGTTCTTCATGCACTTGGAGATTGTATGGCAATTTCAATGCAGAATTGTTCGACTGCCTTCTAAAAACGTGGCCTCAATTCCCTGGGGAAAGAGTAAAAAAGAAATTTCAGATCTCGTACGAATCGTTGCCAAAATCAGTGAAAAACGGTATTTTTTTTTTTAACCCCACTGGATGCATCAAGGTAGTAGATGCCACCATTTCCGTTATTGACTGCTTGTATCAATTCATTGAAAATCTTGAATTAATGCGACTCGATTGAAATCCGTTTCTCACTCCAATAATTCTCGAATAAATACGAAGAAATGTAGGTACTTAAAACCGAATTTTCCTGGAATTCCAATTTTCCTGTAATTTTCCGGAAATGCATAGTGTCCCCCCTTGTAACAATACAAATCCATCAAAACCCAATATCGTGAAAATCGAACGATACGTTCTCGAGTTATTCTACTTAAATTTGCACCTTGTTAGTTGTTTCCACGAGCTGTCACTATTTTGGACGTATTCAGGTGTGTTTTATAAAGGAAGTCGATTAAGTATGATATTACTTACAAAGTAATTTTAGTAAAAAAATAAAATAAATCGGGTGGCACAACGGCTCATGAAGAACCAGGGCCTAGTGACTAACAACTCGCAACCATTCCTGTGTGCGCCTTTCGACAGGAATGGAAGGGACCTACAATTTTATGCCGAATCCGAACGGCTAGACGAGAAGCATTTATTCGTGACAAGTGATACTCTTGGAGGATTTGTCAATTCCTCGCAAGAGGCAGTAGCCCTGAAAAAAAACTTTTTTGTTTTTAGGTGGACGAGGCTGGGAAGCGATCCCAGATCTCCAGCGTGACAGTCGAACGCACTAACCATTACGCTACGAGCTACTACGAAGTAATTTTAGTAAACTGTTTTAAAATTAGAAAAATGTTTAGTAGTAAACCACACTCAAACCTTAATATTTAGGCTGTTTAAAATGTTACGCGAATATTTTTCTGATATCCCGGGTTTTCACTGAGACGAGTTTCAATTACGTAAACCAATATGAAAAATTCGTTTGAAAATGCAAGGCACACGGATATGAGTTGGTGAAATAAGTAATTTTTTTAGTTCAAGTATAACGCCAACGCTATCACTACCACTATACCGTCGTCTTTACCAGAACCCCTTAAACCACTGCCATGACTACCACTAGAGCTACCAGTACCACTACCATGACCGCCATCCGAAGGAATTTTGTACTGATCGTTCAACTGTGTGCCACTTATGCTGCAAGTTGCATTTGACAGTTGAATGATCGGTTCAAAATTCAATATTATTAGGCTATGTACGTACAAAACAAACTGAAATGTTAGTTAAATAGCGTTCGAAATTTATTTTTATAAAGAACAACGACCTACGTGCAGGGCTGTCGTTTCACTTTTAGATCTTGCAGTATTTTCAAAAAATTATGGCAGTAGGGGGCAGTAAGGCAAATAAAATAGGAAATTTGTTAATATTTTTTGTATTAAACAATAACAGTCATATTAATAAAAACAGCGCTTAACTCATCTGTAACTTTCGAGATCACGTGTAGGCATGGATTAAGAAATAACTCGTGAATTAAAACGTATATTTACTTTTCTTAGTTAACCCTTCGCTAAACCACCTTCCTTGTTAGTTTATTTAGCTCGTTAGTAGCAGAAATCTAACTCCTAATCCACGTTTTTTAATACGGGGCCAAAAGATTAAAACAAAATTACCAAGAATACAGTTTTTTTGTTGATTCAATGAGTTCCTTTGAGTACAAAAATTGATTATGTGTGGATGTTTCAATTTTAAAACTGGTAATGAAAAAAGCTTATAATTTAAAATTAAATAAAAGGAACTAAGTTTTGACAAGGTGACAAGGCCCGCTCCTTATTCTTTAAAAACAATAAATATATTTGATTATGTACATTGTACATACATTTAGTAGGTACTTCACGCTTTGCTTTGATTTTTGTATTTTATGGACAGATAAATAACATTGTACTGCGAAATTCAGTAAATTAAAGGTTTCATGCAACGAGATAATTTTCCGCTTTGCTAAAAAATATAACTTTCCGCGAGATGTCTACATGAACACCCCTTTAAAAATACTTGCCTAAACATGGATAATAATCAAATTAAATGTCACAAATGACTTATCCCTGTGTATCACGTTCTTTCTACGCTTTCCGCATCAAATTCATTTGATAAAATTATGTGTTTTGCATCTGTTTCCCATATACAAATTTTGACAGTTCATTTTTACCGAGATAAAATTATATGGACAACCAGGTTTATCTGGGGCTTACGCGGGCCGTTGCATGAATACCCCTATTATATTTCGTTACTTTATTAAGTCTTTAAATATTTTTTTATTAAACTTGATGAAGGTTGCAATTGATGAGTGCTATAGTCACCTAAGACCACTTTCACACAAGAAAACTGAGTTGCCAGAAATAAGCTAGTTTGTAGGCGAGAAATATGTTAGGGGAGATCTGTTTCCTTCGCCTTACGCCCTTCTAGCCTACAAACTAAAAATTGCTGGCAACTCAGTTTCCGTGTTGTGTGGAAGGGGACTTACAAAGTCTTTGCTGAAAGATTTTTACACACAGTGGAAACATTGAGGCATCTACAATGGTCTTGAATTTTTTTTGTTTACCGAGAGAAAACGGAATGACAATAGCTGATACAGTGATACTTACTAATATTAATCGGACTTCTCCTTAACACGTAAGATTTTTTTGAGTGCCCTTTGTTGACAGAACATAAATATTGGGAATTTAAGATAGATGCGTTCAGCAATCAAATCAATTTACTGAATTAAATAAAAGCAGTACTTTTGACATGTGAGCAGTACGGCAGTACGCAGAAACAAATTGCAATAAAAATACTGCTATTGCAGTACTTCGACAGCCCTGCCTACGTGTCTACAACAGTTATTTTGTTGAATGAAGTTGTAGCTGTTTCCCAAGTGCCAACACAATCATAAGATTTCTTCGTGTGGTTTTGACAAAAAAGTCACTTTTAATATTGCAACATTTCCTTCTGCCGCAGCTATTAGTGAACTCCGCCCCCAATTGCTTTATCATTGTTTCATATTAATTTTTTTGGTGAAAAAGAACTATTCGTTCCATAATAATTTATCACATCAAGCAAAGTGGACTTTTAAAAAACAGCCATTCTCAGAAATATTCCCGTAAATCTCAATATACAAAAGCTTTTAAATACTTAACTTTATTGGAATGGAAACAATTTTATAATCTCTACGTAAAAACAAAAAAATAATAACCACTTAACGCTTTTCATTTTGAACCCTTTAATTATATTTCTGCGAAATCCTTTAATTATCTATGCGCACAAAATGCATTTAAAATATATTTTGAATGTGTGTCAAGTATGCATATGTATCGCAATATATTCATTTGATAACAAATCAACTGTTAATATTTCTATTACCTACACACACACACGTACAACGTATGCACATAAAAGAATATCATTAATTCATTTAGCTAATCCGATTATAATAAATAATATCAATGGACATTTAATGACCAACTATCGATTGACTTATGACAGTCACTCTTACACCCCTCTTCCCTTCATTACATTAATGGAACAGAAAAATAAGACAGTATTAAAATATATGAATATTTCAATATGCTATGACATATCTTCCTACTTATCATTCTTTTATGTTTCAAACATTCACACAAACTTAGCCTTCCAAAGAAAAGTTATTCTTGTAGGTTTTTTTTTTTTTTTTAAGACTTCAATGTTTCGCCCATTCTGTCAAATGACAGTATCTTGACCCAGAAATCTGTCCATCCCTTATTGTCCATTATCTTAGTGCTATGCAAGGCAGTTTTACACTCGGCTCAAATAATACGACCGAATGAATGAATGTTATAGAACGAAGGATGAACAGAAAAAAAAAAACAACACACATTTTTGCCGGACACTTCCCCGAACGAAAGTTCATAAATAATTCCAGAGGGTTATATAGAGACACGGACTTGTGTGAGCGGAGCGCGGCGGCAAACGTCGCTATGTGGCAGGGCAAGACAAGGCACAATGTGAAGGCAACACCATCAGCCTAACCAACCTTAAACCCTCTTCTGATAGTGATGCCAGGCCAGAAGTGAATATCAAAGCTACTAACCCACTCGACAGAAACACTTCAAGCTTGTTAAAAAGTTTCGTCGGAAATACGAATCTTTATCAATGCTACCAGAACGTATTTCGAACTATAGTCTGTGGAAAAACTTAGACACATTATCCCGAACTCCAACCACTGCACGATATGAAATTTTACTTCATCTTCCACCCATCAAATACCTCCCTCCCCCAACCCCTACCCACATTCCATTCAACCTTTCTTCTAGTTCTATACTGTCAGTTTGTATTGTACTGTTTAAATTTTCTGCATCGGCTTTCCACCCCACCAAGTACGTACATATAAAGTATACAAAACGAACCAACGACCAACCAACACGTCCTTTAACAAGGCTTTCGACGTCCTGTGCACACACAAGCAAAAGAATCAATGGACCGTCCGTCGGTTCGGTTGGTCGTCCAGAGAAAGGATACTCAAGCTGGTAATAGAAAAATAAAAGAAAAAAGAACAAAACAAAAAATTATATGTATTCCTATACAATGCATCTATCCAGCCAGCCAGCCAGCCAGCCAGCGAGCGATTCCGGGGAACCCTTGAGGATTTTATTCTTTTCTTTTGCGTCTATTTACTCTCTTTTTTATACAGTTTCGCCTTATATTTCTTTTTGTTCAAAAGGACTCTCAATCGGAAATCTAAAATTGATAGAAAGTTAACCTAAAATGTACACAAAATCCGGACAAAGCCTTTATCTTGCCATATTCTGGCGACTGACAGACAAAAATAAAATTTTTGAAACACAAAACTTTACTTATAAAGAGAATCGGACTTGTATTCGAAATCATATTCAGATATTTATTCCAATGGGGCATGGTTGCCATGCAAAAATTAATTAATATTTTTTTTTTGGAAAAATTATATCTATTCGAGTGTGGGGCCAGTACTACAAAAAATGCTGCACCTTGGTAAACTAATTTCGGAGTGTTAACTGATGTACAACCAGGGTTCAGCGTTGCTGTTTGGCCACTAAAGGGGCCAAAATGGCCCCTTTTTTGGGTTAAATCCCCGTGGCCCCGACTTTTTCAAAATTGCCCAATTGGCCCCTTTTTACGATTTCACTCATTTTAATAATTTTCATTCAGAAAAAACACAATTCAAAGTTTTTTTGTCGCAAAACGCTGTCGTTTAGCTACGAAATTTGAATTAGCAACGCATAATCATAGCAGGAAGGGACAACACAAGAATTTATTTTCGAATTATTTGGAAAACTTAAACAGTTATCTAGTTTTTTTTTGTTGCAAGAAGTTACTTTTTTTCCTGTGTCAAAAATATCGAATTAAAAATTAAAAAAAGAAAAAAACCTGAAGAGGAAATTTATTTTTTAATATTTTGTGAAATAATCATAAAAATAAACCATTTCGGTTTAACGGTACAGTAGTACACTCTTTTTTTTGTGTGAGCGTGTTGTCGAATTTTTATATATTGTCCCCTTTTTTTGTCTCGGACCCCTTTTTGGGCCCCTTTTTCAATTTGTTCAGCGGCAACACTGCCAGGGTTTAATCATTTTATTCGCTGTCACCGCACCTAAACCTCGCTTACAAGCAGTATTGCAAGTTGGATTAGAGTCGGAGTAAAGTTGAAATTGTATTTATTTCATAACAAAAACAATAAAAACTGAATGAACTTTGTACTCGTGTTAAAGCACAAAATAAACTGTACTCAACATGCGCAAATGCGCAGTGGTAATCAAATTTATCAACTCATGTTTTTATCACAAAATTTCAACTCGACTACTGAAGTAGAGTGAAGTCGGTTGAAGATAATTTCAATTAAATGCAGGTTAATAAAGGGTCGATGTGAGCTTAATGCTCGCATATATATTCTATGTAAATGCGGTGATACTGAACCTTGATTGAACGTCAATTAACCTATGCCGAGATCTACGGGTTAGAACTTTGATCAGATGCTGAACGGGGATACATATGTTTGTACATGGTAAAACTCCCGCTTAGGGCTAATTTGTTCACCGATAGAAATAAAAAATAAACCGGTTGGCACAACGGCTCATGAAGAACCAGGGCCTAGTGACTAACAACTCGCAACCATTCCTGTGTGCGCCTGTCGACAGGAATGGAAGGGACCTACAATTTTATGCCGAATCCGAACGGCTAGACGAGAAGCACTTATTCGTGAAAAGTGATACTCTTGGAGGATTTGTCAATTCCTCGCAAGAGGCAGTAGCCCTGAAAAAAACTTTTGTAGTTTTTAGGTGGACGAGGGTGGGAAGCGAACCCAGGACCTCCATTACCATTACGCTACGGGCTACTACACCGATGTTCACCAATAGTCATATCTAATTAGTGATTGTTGCAATTGGAAAATCATCGAATGTGTTTTGTAGGAATTTGTTTTCTAAAAATTCAAAGGTTGAATTGCTAATGGAAATCCGTAATCAGCTGATTTTGGTTGATCGGAGTTACTTAATTAGAACCTGTGAAAGTCACTCAATAATTTACGAACAATAACTGACCTTAGAATAACAATGTCAAAAACACCTATTTTGTAGAAGGAGTGCCAGGAAAACTGCTTTGTTTAAACTTTATGAGAACTTGAAGCAATTATTTTCAACAGTTGCAAACAATAGTGTAGATATTCATAAGAATTTTAACGCGGTTGATTTGTCAGGACTTGGTTATTGAACTGCGATATTGCATCAACTTTAAAAATGGGATTGGTTGGCATTTGGCCGCGGTGATATGCTGACCCTTTGTTAGCGTAGAATGAAAACATCTTGCGAGTTGTCCGTGATGATGTCGTCGACCAGGATTTCCATCGTGCTGAGGTATCCCAGCTCAGGTTGTCGGGGGGTCTACTGCGTCTCCTGAAGCCCACAAGCTCCAATTTGGAGGTGTTCATCCGGATGCCCCATTTTTTGTAGAAGGTTTAGAGTCTGTTGATGTGGTACTCAACTTTGCGTAAAGATACCAGAGGAGACATCGATATTGCATACGTAAGGGAGTCAGCAGCACACAGGAGATTTTCAGATTTTCATATCCAGTTGGCACAGGCAGGTCAGATGTCATCAGGCTGAAGAGGAAGGGGCCTAGCTCCAAAACATGTACAACTCCTAACCTAGGTAAAATTTTCTGGAAGAAAAAACAATTTTTATTAGTGACGGGGATAATTGTAATAGGTGAAGCTTATGATGGGTAAAGGGCTTCAATCCATACGCTGTCTGTGTAGAATGCTTTCTCGACATCCAGAAAGCATCCAACGGTGACACGATGGTTGTCGAGTGCATTATATTTGTGATTATTTGATAGTTTCTAGACAAAATTGTTGAAACAAAATGTTAAAAAATCTTATTTTTATTGAAAACGGATCCAAATATTTGTATGTGTTCCTAAATTAGTGCGATCTACTTTTAAATAAAAAAAAAAGTATTTTATTTTGAGTGCTTATTAACAGAAGGTACTTCACCATGCCATATCATATCCATATTTTCGACTTTCTTATTTTTGTATGAACTGTTTAAAATATATTTCTTTTATAATGAAGCTTCTAAAACGTTTAAATAATATTGCATATCAAAAGTTTTCAAAAATAGTTTCTTTTTATTAAATAAAATCATTTTGTTTAAGTTCGAATTTTCAAATTTTTTCATATGTATATTCATAATTATTACTTTAAATTATATTACAAAAAATTGATTAACAAATAAATTGGGTGGCACAACGGCTTGTGAAGACCAGGGCCTAGTGACTAACAATTCGCAACCATTCCTGTGAGCGCCTGTCGACAGGAATGGAAGCGACCTACAATTTTATGCCGATTCCGAACAGCTAGACGAGAAGCACATATTCGTGACAAGTGATACTCTTGGAGGATTTGTCAATTCCTCGCAAGAGGCAGTAGCCCTGAAAAAAAACGAGGCTGGAAAGCGAACCCTACCCCCAGCGTGACAGTCGAACGCACTAACCATTACGCTTCGGGCTACTACTAGCTTTAAATACTAGGAATTTATAGTTTTTTGTTTTGGGGTCAATTGAAATGAATTTATTGTTATTTTAATAAATAAATTTTAAAAATCAAAAATAATTAAATTAAAACCTTAAATTTTATTTCTTCAAATAAATAAAAATACAATTTTTAATCAAACTAAGTTTTTCATTTATTTAATTTTTAAATTTAATTATAGCACAACATAATTTTTTTTTTTTGTTTTAATTTTAATAATCCGTCATCGGGCACGGTCTTATGCGTTTGAACTGTGGTGTTGGTCAGCTGTTGTTGGTGTCTTCATTCATAGGACAGATTATTAAATCCGCAACGGGTCGCCAAATTAAATAAAAAAAAATATTTTACGATATATGTAATTAAATTTTAAAATTAAATAAGGAAATAAAATCTTAGTTTGATTTAAAATTTTATTTGTATTTTTATTTTATTTTAATATATTTTCATCATATGACACACAAGATGGCGAGCTACACTACAAAAAAAAAAATATTTATTTTTTCGCAAGTTTGCTTATACCTAAATTTATACAAATGTAACATATTTCTTAAAGGCCTGATGAAGGGTTTTAAACATACCCGAAATGTCGAAATAAAGACAAAAAAAAAAAAAATTATTTCAAGTGACCTATAACCGACAAAACAAGAAATTATAATTATTAATAAAAGATCACAACCAGTCATACAAAAATTTAACTTCATGCTTTTGAGCATTTTTTAATATTCATGTTTTATAGATAAAAGATAATATTCGTATATACAGGGTGGCGCAAAGGTAAAGTTATGATTTATTTGATAAATAGCATTTTTCCGATTTATTTAAAATTTATATTGTGATTTGTAAATATGTTGACATTATATTTTAAAAGACAATGGGGCATATTCATAGTCGCCGATAGACCAAGGTTTAACTAAACTACAGTTTAGGAATACAGACCGATTTTAATTACAAATTGTTGGTTTTATATTTTTATAAGATAATTAACTTGGTATACTACACAGATAGCTTCAAATATTTTGAAATGATAAACTTAAAAAAAATAGAATCACGGCCGAAAATTCAACTAAACCTATGTTTAACTTAGAACCAGCTCTAAAATGACTATGAATACGCCCCAATATATTTCAAAAAATCCCCATTGATTGTTTTGAACCAAAGTGCTCTTTTCAGATCATTTTCCATTACTTTTCTAAGAATTTCAGGTCCCAGCATCCTCACTTCTTCCCGGATATTGTAATTAAGCTGTTGGACGGATCTTGGCTTATTGGCATACACCTAACTTGTAAGTTGTAAGGTGGCATCAAAGCAAAAAATCCGGCACCGTTAAATCTTGCCTTAACAAATTTGCAATCAGTGCCCGGTATTGAAAGCCATCCACATTAACCGCAAGTTGTTCGTCGTTTTCAAAAAAATATGATCCAATGATCCTTTCTGTGTTTATTCCACACCATACTGTGCATCTAAGTTGTGCATTGGCGCACGGTAGATCACAGACATACCCTTGTTGGTGAAAACGCTCGGACAATCGGTAAAATGTTGGAGCACTAGCCGCATTTCGAAGAAGAAAGGAAATTTCGATATGATCTTTGTGCCTGTTTAATTGAATGTCGACTTTTGAAACTTTGGTTCTTTGTTCTGTGCTGAGTCTTTCCATCATAAATTTCCAAAGATTTTCAAAGTTAGCTAATTTTGAAAAAAAAGAAGACAAATACGTTAACAAAAAACATTTTAAAAAACACATTTACAAAATACACTTAAACATAAGACCACGTTCCTAGAATCTTTATAGAAATTCGAAAAAGTAGTTTTGAGTTAATTTAAAAAAAAAAAACTTGGGCGATTTTTGAATAACCTAAAAACCAGTGAACATTGAACTTGTGAAAATTATTCACATATGATTTTTACAAACAAAATTCCATACAGCCGAAAATAACGGTTTTTTCAACCCAAGTGATGGAATTATGGATAGTATAATTTTTATCAAAAAAAGTCCTAAGCGATTTTGATACAAATTTTTCGATATGCTAAAATAAAAACAGTCTACATAGTTTGTAGGAAATGATTTTACAAATAATCATTACATTACTAACAGAACATTTTTTTTATTTCTCGAGAACAATTTAACCTTATATTTCTTTGCATGCTAAGATCTTCTATATATAACAGAAATATTAAAGAAAAATATGTACCTATTAAAAATGAGCATGGGTAGGTAGGTAGGTAGAAATGGCGGCCACGGGCAGTCTAGCCCATAGCCCAATTAGCGCTGAAGTGCGCCGTTTTGATACGATAACTCGTTTGAACCTGTGGATGGAATCGAAGAGATAGAATATGGGCATATCCTCAGGATATCGTCCCTTTTTATTTGAGTTTAGAATAGGATTTTGTTGTAGCTTTTAGCACAATCATCAGAAAGTGGATCACTCACTCAACCAGATCAGCACCCGCACCCGCACCATCCACAGTTAGCTCACTATGCAGTTCGTTGGCATGCACTGGAGTGTCCACTGATCTGATTGGATGATCATCCAGCCGCTGTGCACCACAAACCCCCACCAGAACCCTAGTCCACTATCTTGTGATCATAGGGAATCGACGGAAGGTATAATGCAGAAGTAGCTGAAATTTGTCCTAGAGCCATTTCGTCGCGCTGAGAAAAGAAATCAAGTCTTTGATATTCATTTCAGAAAGTTCGTTAATGTCGTCAAAGAATGCTCTTCCGAGTGATTGTTTTCTAGCTTTAGCCAGAGCAGGGCATGTTGAAGCTACTTGCTTCAATAAACTACTTTACATTTTATATTTCAATCTAGTCTACTTTGCATATTTTCTTTTCCTGTCATATTGTTTTAGTTTATAATTTTTTCCTTCATCTTTTGTTTTCTATTCAAATCAGTTTACTTTTAATTATTTCTCAATAATTTGTTAGTTTTAATAAAGATGTTTTAACCACGAATACAGTCCACTCTTTTAACTCAACATTTTGGTCCTTTTACGCCAAATATAAAAATATATATCGTGCAATTTTAATTACAAATACAAATCAAGCCAGCAATTTTCGAAACTTCTCGAAACGCTTTCCATTTGACGATGAGTGTAACCGCAAAACGTGATACTGCTACCAATGCAATCAAAAGGTCTTTAAATCATAGCAAAAAAACCGAATCCCTTGATGCTGCTGAATTGGATTCCTGCATTTCCATTCTCAAGGAGCAATGGATTAAATTTGATCTCGCTCAAGATGCAGTGGAAGCAACATGTACACCAAAAACGCAATCGAAAGAAGAAGATGTAAGGGAGCAAGGAGAACAATGGTACAGGGAAGCTTTAACGAATTTTACTCGTGCATCTACAAGAATAAAGACAACAACAACACCCCCTGTTATAGCTGACCAAGCCCCGCGTCCTGTTCGAGCGGACATTCATCTGCCCCCTATGCGTCTACCAACCTTCGACGGGAATCCAAAGGAGTGGAAACCTTTTGAAGATCAGTTTAGTTCATTCGTTCACGGCGAATCCTCACTTTCTAGTGCTCAAAAACTGCACTTCTTGTTATCCAGCCTACAAGGACCGGCTCTTCAGGTAGTGAAAGGATTTCGCATAACAAACCACAACTATGAAGAAGTTTGGGAACTTTTGAAAAAGCGCTACGATGCGGAACGCATTATAGTAGATTCACATTTCCAAGCTCTTTTTTCGCTCAAGAAGTTAGAAAATGAATCTTCCTCAGCCATCAAAAGTCTCGTCGATGCAGTTCAAGAACATTTTAGATCCCTTAAAGCACTTGGAAGACCTGTTACGAATTGGGATGACTGGTTAGTACATCTAACCATCAGTAAGCTAGACATCGAAACTCATAAACAATGGGAGTTGTCACAAAGCGACAACAAAGTATCTGACTTCGGGACTCTCATCACGTTTTTGGAAACTAGATGCCGATCGTTAGATGCAATCAGTTCTCATCAACTCATAGGAAAACCTCAACAAGGAAAGACTAAACAAAAGCCTTCCAATTCTCTTCACGTCGGAACATCTGAAAAACGACAAGGGTTTCAAAAAAGCATATGCCCATTTTGCTCAGGTAAGCACCTCATATATGTTTGTGATAAATTCCGTGCTTTAGAAGTTCCAAGGCGAGTCTCATTTGCGCAAAACAATAACTTATGCGTCAATTGCCTGGCAATGGGTCACAGCCTCAGAAATTGTCCCAGCACTAACACTTGTCGTGTATGCCACCTGCGCCACCACACAATGTTACATAGCGGACAAGAAGTCTCCAATGTTCAATCTCAGTTAACAAACTCAAATCAAAATTTCACGCCTTCATACGCTTCGCATTCAAATCATCATGTGTTATTGGGAACAGCATTGGTTCAAGTTATGGATAAGTCTCAAAGATACCAGCCAGCCAGGTTACTTTTTGACAATGGTTCTCACGCTTCTTTCATCAGCGAGAGTTGTGTCCAACGTCTACAACTGAAAAGAAGATCATCAACGACAGCGATTGAAGGAATAGGAGCTACATCAGCTGGAAATTCTAAGGGTGAAGTTCGACTAACCTTGTCCTCATCTGACAAAACTTTCACTACAACAATTACTGCAAAGATTTTGAACAAAATCACAAGTAATCTTCCACCTGTGCAAATAAGAGAGTTTAATTGGCCGCATATCAACGGGCTTAATTTGGCAGATCCCTATTTCAACACACCAGCTGCCATTGATATCTTACTAGGATCCGATGAACTAGGACAATTTCTCTATGTCGGACTAATCAAAGGACCCATCGGTACTCCTTTAGCCCAGAATTCCACTCTTGGTTGGGTCCTCCAAGGCAAAATCGATGAGTCAACGCCTACAACAGCCAACACACTTTCGTCCATATGTTTGTACAGCGACAGTGCTCTAACAAAAGCTGTTTCTAAGTTTTGGGTAGTTGAATCCTTACCTGATGTCAAGCACCTTACCATCGAAGAGAAGTTGTGCGAGCAGTTCTTTGACGACACTCATTATCGTCAAAAAGATGGCCATTATGTTGTTCAACTACCATTCAAGCCTGAATGTCCTTTGGGGAACTCTCGCAACGCCGCGGTCCGTGCTCTCCTTCGAATGGAAAAAGTTTTTGCCAAAGACCAACATCTTTTTAATCAGTACAAGGATTTCATCCATGAATTCCTGCAGCTTGGACATATGGAAGAAGTACATGAACCTCCAAATCCAGGTGCGCACTATTACATGCCCCATCGAGCTGTCATAAAAGACACAAGTACCACAACAAAACTCAGAGTTGTTTTCAACGCATCCTGCCGTACTAACTCTGGATTTTCACTTAACGATTCGCAGATGATAGGACCTCAGCTACAACCAGATTTGTTCACAACACTGCTTCGATTTCGTTCGCACCGCTTTGCTATGTGTAGTGACATTGCAAAGATGTATCGTCAAGTACTCGTTAACAAAAAGCACATTGACTACCAAAGAATCGTTTGGCGTGATTCTCCGTCTGAAGACATCAAAGATTACAGATTGTTGACAGTGACTTACGGAGTTGCGTCAGCTTCACACCTTGCAGTAAAAGCTCTTCAACAAGCTGCAAAGGATGAAGTTCACTCTTTATCAGCAGAAGTCATCTTGCGTGATTTCTATATGGACGACTTACTGTCAGGCTGTTATGAAGAAGCTGATTTACAACAATTACAAGCTGAAGTAACTTCAATCTTAAGTCGAAGTGGTTTCCATCTCAGAAAGTGGTCATCAAACTCGTCAACACTCATGCAGTCAATTCCGGAGGATCAACGAGAAATCATACAGTCTTTGGTTTTATCTGATGCGAATAGTGTTCGAACACTTGGACTACAATGGGATCCTTCATCAGACCATCTTATGTTCCCTGTTCAGGTACATGAGATTGATAAAACTAATCTAACTAAGCGTTTACTTCTCTCCGACACAGCAAAGTTATTCGATCCTCTTGGGTTACTTTCGCCATGTACAATAATTCCAAAAGATCTCAAACAAGATTGGTTGAAATATAAGGACCATATCACTTGCCTCGCCGAAATCAAAGTTCCCAGGTGGGTCGGTACAGGGAGTCCTAACACCGTTACAGATTTGCACGGCTTTGCAGATGCTTCTCAATCTGCTTATGCTGCAGTGGTTTATGCTCGAACCATCGCTCTTGACGGAAACATATCTGTTTCCATATTTGCTGCTAAGACAAGGATCGCTCCCCTAAAAACTACCACGCTGTCTCTTCCACGATTGGAACTATGTGGAGCTCTATTGTTGTCACAACTGATTGCACACGTCAAAACCGTTATGAATTCCAATATAAAAAACGTTTATGGATGGACAGATTCAACTGTAGCACTTGCTTGGATTCGTCAACAGCCTGGAAAGTGGTGCACTTTCGTTGCTAACCGTGTGTCAGAGATACAACAAGTAATACCGCCTGAACACTGGTTCCATGTAACTTCGTCAGACAATCCCGCCGACTGTGCAACGAGAGGTGTTTTGCCACAACATTTAGCTAATCATCCACTCTGGTGGCGAGGTCCAACTTGGCTTGAAAAAGATATATCACAGTGGCCAGTGCAACAAATCTTCGCTACAAATCTGGATCAACGAGCGGAATCCATCAATCTATTAAGCAATTCTGAAGTACCAGTGATTTGGGAATTAGCTGATCGTTATTCGAATATAAAGAGGCTCATGCGCATAACTGCTTATATTCTGAGATATATTAGTAAAACTCGACATGCTGTAAATATTCGCAAAAAGCTACCTGTAACTACACTTCATTACGAAGAAAATCTTCAGCCTTTCGAATTGGAAGAAGCATTCAACATCTGGATCAAAATCACCCAAATGCATTTTTTTCCCGATGACATCAAACGACTTTTATCAAAAAAACCTATCAAGCAATCAAGCAAACTTTTAAATCTCAATATATTTCTAGACGATAAAGAATTGATCAGAGTTGGTGGAAGGATAAGTAAATCAACTTTGCCTCCGAATCAAAAACATCCAATTGTACTTCATTCTTCATCAAGACTCGCTTTCCTCATTTGTGATGACATACACTACCGTACAACACTACATGGTGGTCCTCAAGCCATGTTTGTTACTCTTCAAAGTCGATTCTGGGTCGTTGGAGCTCGCAAGGTTGTGCGCAAGGTGTACAAAAAGTGTGTTAAATGCCGTAGACATACAACGGCTACTCAGCAACAACTTATGGGTGACCTACCAAGATCTCGAGTAGAAGCATGTCGACCTTTTCTTCGCACAGGAGTCGATTTTGCTGGTCCAGTGTCGCTTCGATTTTCTAAGGGAAGAGGATCGAAATCTGTGAAGGGCTACATATCTCTTTTCATTTGCATGTCAACAGGAGCAATGCATTTAGAACTTGCCAGCGACTTGTCATCAGAAACATTTATTGCTGTTTTCAAACGTTTCGTCTCCCGCCGTGGTCACTGTAAGGAGCTTTACAGTGACAACGGTACCAACTTTGTCGGCGCCAACAAAGAATTACGAAATCTTCTTGATCACGCTACCAAGGATAAACATCTGGCCAAATATCTAGCCGATGATGGTACTACCTGGCATTTCAACCCTCCAGCTGCTCCACACATGGGTGGTTACTGGGAAGCCGCTGTAAAGCGCGTAAAATTTCATCTTCATCGCGTCCATGGAGATAATCTGTTAACTTATGAAGAGTTCTACACGCTTTTAACGGAAATTGAAGCATGTGTCAATTCAAGACCACTGTGTCCTATATCTTCAGATATCGACGACTACCAAGCTCTGACACCCGGACATTACTTAATAGGCGAGCCATTAAAAATAATTCCTGAACCAACTGCCAATAATTTCAAAGGAAGCTTATTGACAAGATGGCGTCTTATTTCAAGTTTAAGAGAGCATTTTTGGAAGAGATGGAGCGACGAATATTTGGTTCATCTTCAGCAGCGTTCAAAATGGAATCGCAAGACTCCAAACTTCAATATAGGAGATTTAGTCGTTTTACGAGACGAGAAGTTGCCTCCAACAAAATGGAGACTTGGAAGAATAATCAATCTTCACCCTGGATCTGACGAAATAGTACGCGTAGTTTCAGTCAAAACAGCAGATGGAGAACTTAAGCGTCCTATAGTAAAAATAGCTCAACTCATCCCCATAGTAGATGACTTTTAAAATAAACTTCCAACACTAATTTTATTTCACTATTCGTTCAAGGCGGGCGGAATGTTGAAGCTACTTGCTTCAATAAACTACTTTACATTTTATATTTCAATCTAGTCTACTTTGCATATTTTCTTTTCCTGTCATATTGTTTTAGTTTATAATTTTTTCCTTCATCTTTTGTTTTCTATTCAAATCAGTTTACTTTTAATTATTTCTCAATAATTTGTTAGTTTTAATAAAGATGTTTTAACCACGAATACAGTCCACTCTTTTAACTCAACAGGGCATTTGCAGAGGAAATGAACTACTGTTTCCTTTTCCTATTGGTCCTCACAGCTCCAACAGTGAGTATTGTGAGGTATGCCCAGCTTCGCTGCATTCTCTCCTATTGGCCAGTGTCCGCTACAGGTTGCAACTACCCTGGCTATGTCTTGCCTGGGTCTGCGTATTAAATCAATTGTTCGGTTCTTGTCATAGGTGGGCCAAATCTTCCTAGATATAATAGTTTGATAAACTGCTCCACCTACGGTTTGCTTAAGTAAGATAAATTGAGAGAATGTTGCCCTTCATAACTCCAAGCGGAATGTTGACTCTTTCTGCAAGTGAGCCATGAAGAGCTGAACCTTGGCAGGCCAGCTCGTCAGCCCGTTCATTGCCCTCAATGCCACTGTGACCCGGGACCCAGATAAGAGTGACATTGAGGTCAGTGTTCAGACCCGCAAGCTCTGCCCGGCATTGCTGGACCAGTTTGGAGGATGCTGTAGCTGAATTAATGGCTTAAACAGCCGCTTCACTGTCTGAAATAATAGCTGCATTACGGTTCTGGTTTGGATCTGCTTTTAGAAACTTGCAAAGCTTCCCTGATTGCCAGCAGTTCAGCTTGAAAGACGCTAGCAAGGGCAGGTAGCCGAAAGCACCTAGATACATTTAGAGACGATTCCTGCACCAACGCCACACTCAATCTTTGAACCATCAGTAAAGATAGTTGTGTCGAAATCTTTCGTCACGGCGTTATCATTCCAATCCTTCCTGGATGGAAATTTAACTTTGAAATCCGTACTGATACTCATTGTAGGGGTGCAGTAGTAAGTGGGAGTCGAAAAAATTTCCATTGGAATCAAGTCTGTGATATTGCTGTGACCACAGGGCTTGGCAAACCAAGAGTTTGATTCTTTAAGTCTTAAAGCGCTGCAAGAAACTAGATATTTAATATGTAAATCAAGTGGTAGAAGGTGCAGAAAAACACTTAAGGCATCAGTCGGGCAGGATCTTATAGCCCCTGTCGCGCCAATGCTAGCAGTTCTTTGAACCTTCCTAAGTCTATCGATGTTATATTTTTTGTTAAGTGCAGGCCACCATATAATCGAACCGTATGTGAGGATCGGTCGTACCATCTGCATGGCCTGTGGAGTCGGCCTGTTAAATTACAACGAGAAATCCTAAAATAAATGTTCTATTTGAAATGAAAAAAAATCTCGAGAAACATTTTTGCAAAATGGCGACTAAAACACAACCAAGAAACTCACTAAAAACTATAACATACTTATGAACCTAGATTGAAGCATAACACTTATAATAATTCATTTCTCGTTTAAACTACCTAATTGGTAACCGTAATATTTCGGTATTTGATTGTAAGACTAAAGGCTGAAAGCGAGTTCACCATCATCATCAGAGCAAGGAGGACTTTCAGTTGCATAGCCAACATCGGCACATATAGAGGATGATAGAGCAAGCAAATCATAAATACAACATTATGTGGCCATTATGCAATGGTGGCTGCTGCTCCTACTTCCTACTTCTTACTTCGCATCATCTTCTCTACCTCTTGTGTTTCCATATTATGTGAATTTATATTGAAAATGTCCTGGTGTACATTTGCCAGGAAAAGAGGACTGAAAGAGACGTTTTCAACTCAACTGGCAGTAGTAGTCATGTGCAGTGCCTTAGTTCCACAAAAGTTCAATAAATTATTTTTACTTTGACAATGTCGGTACTGCCCTGCAATGATCTATCTTTGTTTCGCTACTTTGCGGAATATCTCTCTTCCGCTTTGGATTTTTGCTTTCTATCCAACGAAAAAAAAAAACACAAAAAAAAAACACAGGAAAAGAAAAAACCAACGATGATGGTAATGTTTTCTGGAGGAATATGTGCAATGGCTAGAAGTGATGGGGGGGGGGGGGGGTCGGGAGAAACACAGGCAGGAATCTCGCTTGCAACCCTCCTATAAAGCCAATTGAGTTTGTCATTTTTTTTTTGTGTGTTCTTCTATTTCATTCTACTATTTTGCGTTTTCCAAAACTTTGATGATTGGGACGGACGCAGACGGGGGGAAGCAAGGACGCCTTCCTATGACCTAGCCATCACATTCATATACTTTCGCATCAACAAACTAAAGTCCTTGTACAATTTGATTTTCATCCTTTAGTAGGTTGTGTGCTGTTTCGTTTTTGTTTTTGTTCGTTCCAGAAAGGCCTGTTTTCTGATTTCCCTGGATGGATATCGCTTATAACTAAAACTTCTATTTGCTTGTTCTGTGCTCGGCTGTGGCTGTATTTTACGCTTAATTGTGCAGTCCACTTGATAGGGAACGAAAATTTACTCGCATAAGAAACTGCATTGCATTTTCCGAGTGAAAGTATTTTTTTTTTGTTTTTGAAGAAAAAGTTTGAATTGACTTGAGTTTTTGTTTAAATTGGGGCGATTTGGTTAGGTATGTGGTTCTGTTTGATTTTATTCGAGGTAGGTATGCATGAATTTTTTGAGGAGGGTTAGAAATGTGCGTGTGTAGTGTGTTGTGGACCAGTTAATATGCCAAATGTATTCTTCGCATATATAAAAATATATTATATGATTTTATGGATATAGGAATTCTTTGCTTTTTGCACACGCGAAAACATGTAGAACCTGTGGTTTCTGCGCCGCGGAAACAAGTTTTCGGTTTGATAGTTGTTTACAGTAGGACCTGTACAGATGAAGTTGTGGGAAATACTTTTTGTGTGTTGAAACTACGCCATTAATAAAAATGGAACGATACACTCTTCAACAACGCATTGAAATTATTTAAATTCACTATAAAAAATGCATGAAAATAATCCGGAATTTCATCGAAAAATCATCTTGACTGATGGGGCCCATTTCCACCTCGGTGGCTACGTCAACAAGCTAAATTGTCGCATATGGGGCTCGGAAAACCCAAGATTTATTGTTGAAAAGGCTATCTATCCTCAAACGAGTAACTGTTTGGTGCGGTTTATGGTCCGACGGGGTCATTGAACCTTACTTTTTCGAAAATGAGGCTGGAGCAACAGTGACGGTGAATGGATTGCGCTATCGAGAGATGATTAATAATTTTGTATGGTCGGAATTGGATGGTATTGATGTGGACGGCGTTTACTTTCAATTTTATATTGAAAGCAACGAAACTATCGATCTTTTACGGCAAAAGTTTCGGACCGTATGTTATCTCTAAGAGGTGATCACAATTGGCCACCGAGATCTTGCGACTTCTTCCTTTGGGGCCACGTGAAAGATAAGGTCTACGCCAAAAGCCCAGCGTCGATTCAAGACCTCAAAGATGGAATTCTTGAAGCTATTGAGGGCAAACAGCAGCCACTTTGCGATTTGGTGATGGAAAATTTCATGAAAAGAATATTGTTGTGTAAGCGTAGCCGTGCTGACCATTTGGCTGATATTGTTTTCCATTATTAATGGCATACTTTCTTCTTTATATTGAAATAAACATCCGATCACTTATCTCAAAAATATTCTTCTTTGGATATCAAAATAACACCTGTTATTGGAAAACCCTTTTTAATAGTCAGTTTAAAATTTAATTATACATAGTAAAATTAACTACACAGATTTTAAACAAAACTTTCTTTGTATAACTATGCGGTAGATAGAAAATATGGAACAGGTTTTCAAAGTGCAAGTCGTTGCAGAAAAGCACAAGAAACAACCGCTTGACACATCAAGTCCTATGGGTCTTAAATTTTTCAGAAATGTGCTGAATTTCATTCAAACTACATACATACATATTATGTTGTCAAACAATGAACCTACACTTCCATGTGAATTGAACCCCCTAAAGAATAGTGTGGATGGGTTGTCGGTCAGGTACTCTTAACAAGAAGAGTATAATTGATTATGTACCGAGTGGCGGATTCATGGGGTCCAGAAATCGCCAATTTGTACCCCCAAGATCGAAGGCGTTAGGCAATAACGCCCAAGGAAAATTGGAACTATCACCTAAATATTTCTTACCCAAAAAACAAAGAAAACAAAAATGGAATAATGACCCAAAATTACGTTTGCTCCAAATCATAAAATGGAAATGTCACTCAAATATTTTAAATGTAAATTGTTTTCGTAATATTTGGGGTTCTTTCCTCAATTTTGGGCGATTTTTCCAAACAAAATTTCAACGCAATTCATTGTCAATAACCCGTTTCGCGGGTTTAAGGATTTTAACTCCCTTTTTGGGTCCTCTGTCCTGCTCACGCGACTCCGTCGCTCAAATTAGGATATGCTCGTCTCAGTCGCCAGGCAGGCGCCTATGTTGTCAGTTGGGTTGCTTTCAGTTTATTTGTAATAAACAGTACCTTAAAGGTGGTGTGCGACTGCCTGGCTACTGAGCATACCCTAACCGGAGCAACGGAGTGGCGTGAGCAGGACAGAGGATCCAAAAAGGGAGTTGAAATCCTTGAACCTGAGAAGCGGGCCACCAAAGGTACTCTTTATGACAAATAAACTGAAAGAACACCAACTGACAAAATAGGCCTGCGCCTGCCATACGCGCCTGACCATACCCTCAGAGGTGTTCAGAGTTTTTTTTGGGAAATATTTCCTTGCATTTGGACGTAACTTCGTTGTTTTGTAATTGTCTTTGGCAATATTTCCATTTTTTTGGCCTTATTTTCAGTTTGTCTATTTCAACTTAAAATTTTGGGCGTTGTTTATAGATAAATATAGCTATAAAAACCGAAAAAAACGCCCATAGAACTAGAAACAAAAATACAACAACAACTTCTTCTGAACTTTTTTGTGCGATAACTCCAAATCGATTTTGGGCGCTTTTGCCTTGGGCGTTATTGCCTAACGCCAAGATCGAATTTTCAATTTAAGCTTAACTTTACTATTTTTTCTTTTTTTTTCAAATACTAGAAGACGTTTAAGCACCTGGTTTTTAATTTTTGTACTTGCAATTGATAAGAGCATTAAATATTGAAACCGAAAATTGTAGAAACTTAATAACTAGGCCTATAGAATTTATGAGTAAAAGCATTTATCTTTGAATCACGTTAAAAACAAAAGAACATATTATTTTTACGAATAATGGAATTTTATATAAAATTGCATTCAATCCAAACAGTGCATATTTTTGCATATTTGTCTATAAATTCATTTTATAAAATCACACATTTAAAAACTTAAGTTTAATTCAATAAATCATCTTTAAATTTTGTGCATTTTGGTAATCAGTGAACTTGTGAAAATGTAAACAAAAATGCTATTTTCAATGCGAGAAAAATCCCAAATATTTTGTGTTGGTCTCCCAGATAAATTTCGGCAAATTTCAAAATTTTCCACCCAAAAAATCACAAAATTTAAAAATAAAATAAATTTTCGCAATTTGTAGTTTTAATATCAAAACAAATCATATTAAAAAAAAAAATTAATTAAAAACAAAAATATTTGAGGTACATATCTATCTATGAATAAGGAACTACAACCGCCCACCGATATAACGTTTATAAAAATGCACTAGAATTATCTTAGTACAACACACACTCAATTCGATACGTGATACTGCGTATAATAGCATACCAAAGTGATTAATTGATGGTTCGATAACATGTGACAGTAATTCACTCGATTATCGATATTTCAAAAATCTATTTGATACCATATTTACTGGCAGATAATTTTAAAGGAAATATCCAAGAAAAAACTCAGAGTCGACCAAACATATTTATATGTGGTTTGTAAAAGCTTAATAGTTATTCAAAAATATGTAATCGATAAACCATGGGGTATCAAAATGCAACGGCAGAAGTGCATTTTCCAACCAAAGGTATATCAAAATTGTTTTTTTTTTTTGCGCCAGTTTTCCACCAAAAAATCCAAATCAATAACTGTCATCATCTCCCTAAATTATTAAAATTATTTATCTCACAAACTTCAACTAACCATTTCCTGCTTTTACGGCTGCATACACATATAGTTTTTGGTGTGTGCACCTGCAGGATAAATCCTCCTGATGACCGACGGACGGTTCATCGATCATGTAGTTTCGTTGAGTATGCACGAAGAAAAGTGTACCGTAAGTTTTACCTAGGCAACTACAACTAATACAACTAATTTTTATTGAATTTTTTAACTTTAATTTTCCTGGACTAATGATCTTATAGTCTAAAATTTCTCAAAAAAACCTTGGGTGCTTGGGTCAGGTTCCAATTAAAGGCATCAAAATATTTCGGAATAGTAAGGCTTGACTGCCGTTACAGAAAAATATGTGATTTTCTTGACACACGTTTTGTTTATTACACGTAGATTCATATTAAGCTTTGAAAATTTATGTATACAATGAATATAAAAAAATTACGTATACGCCGTAGTGTTCAATTATTTTTATTTTTGCTTTGCAAACATTTTTAAAGCTGCCATAGATAAGACCTGATAGAGGCGGCAAATAATAATCTTCCTGGTTAGTAAAAAAAAACATTGCACCGAGTATATTTATATAGTACTAAGAAATCTGTAGTATCGTTATGGAGAAATATAAGATTTTCCTTATTGACTAAAAAAAATGTATGGCAGTTAGATTAATTGTTAAAAAAAACGTTGTTTACCATAGAAATTGTAAATAAAAATTAATTATTATTCACTCTCATAGAAACATATTTTTAAGTTATTGTAATTGGTGCGATTTGTCGAATTGAAAATTTTACATAAATTTTACATATCTTCACGTTTTGAGGTCTCTTGAATCAGAATCCGTCGTTTCTAGCAAGATGTATGTGTGTATGTACGTGCGTTCGGGGTACTTTTTTCGTCCACCAAATCTCGAGAACGCATTAAGATATCTACCTCGGATAAAAAAAAATAAATAAATCGGGTGGCACAACGGCTCATGAAGAACCAGGGCCTAGTGACTAACAACTCGCAACCATTCCTGTGTGCGCCTATCGATAGGAATGGAAAGGACCTACAGTTTTATGCCGAATCCGAACGGCTAGACGAGAAGCACTTATTCGTGACAAGTGATACTCTTTGGATGATTTGTCAATTCCTCGCAAGAGGCAGTAGCCCTGAAAAAACTTTTAAGTTTTTAGGTGGACGAGGCTGGGAAGCGAACCCAGACCTCCAGCGTGA
Source organism: Melangyna quadrimaculata (assembly GCA_949320155.1). Classification (NCBI taxonomy): domain Eukaryota; kingdom Metazoa; phylum Arthropoda; class Insecta; order Diptera; family Syrphidae; genus Melangyna; species Melangyna quadrimaculata. The sequence goes on along the minus strand of OX439483.1, from coordinate 60,985,513 downwards.
CAGTTGAACGCACTAACCATTACGCTACGGGCTACTACCTCGGATAAATTTTATTTTACAGATAATATTGTCATAACGTGCTGAAAAGATCAATAAATCGTTTTTTTACTACAGCAATTTAAAAAGGAGCTGTAAAATGTCATTTATCTGGAATAAGATATTCACTACAGACTAATTTTAATTTACACATACTTACACAAAATAAATTTGGTAAATATTAAAAACAAAATTCAACAGACATTTTTTTCTTAACTAAGAAAAACTGTTGAACAATAATTTTCGTCTCAAATATTTCAAGAACAAAAAATGATTCCGAACCCGGTCTAATTTTTGTTTACATATCTATAATGATGTAGTCAACAACTGCTATTTTTTTTTTAATTCTATAAACAGCTATTTTTTAGAGCAAAAAAAAAAACTGGACAAAAAACTATTTAAAATTCTTCATAAATGTTTTTTAACTCAAATATTTTGAAAATAAAAACAACGATATTGATTTCAAATTCTTACAAAAAATGTATACCCATACCATCTAAATGTTGTGTAATTTTGAGATTTTTAAAACCACCCTTTAAAAAGCTAAAAATCATAATGTTGCGAGAAAAAACTTTTCAAAAATGTTTTAATTCGAAAAATGTTTACCATCAAAATCACTTCAAAATCGAAATTTTGCATGCTACTTTTATATTATTTGAAACCAGGTTTTTTCCTTTAAGTACACTCCTCTGATTTTCGGTATTTTTTTTTAGCCAATAGTCTGTTTTGAAATAATTGGCTTAAATAATTAATACCTCTATACCGAGAAGAGTTTGGAAAAAAGTACAAAATATAGATAATGTCACATTTTGCCATGTATCTCTATATCTTTACCTACCTATATACTGATTATGTTAAAATCCAAAGTTATTACACCATAAAATATACAAACTATATATATAAAATTACCTATATAATACATAATCTACCAACCACCACTTAGGGTAAATATGAATATATGTATAGTATATGGTTTTCAAGTGCACCAATGGGAAGTTACTAGTGTGGGTCGATCCCAGACTCATTTTTTATTATCGAATTTCTCCAGAAAAACAAATTGTATGCAAAAGACTCTAAACAAATCCCACAAACTTGCTCTCATAGCTAACAACTTTAACGTAGCTTGAAGATAATGTGCATTTGTATTGGTTCCATAACATTATCTTATTACTTTAAACGAGTTAAATTGTGTATATACAGGGTGATTGGTATAAGGTGCACCAAAAAGCTGTAACGAACAGGTTAAGACAAGACAAGGGGGGTCTATTCCCTACGCTTAGACGGGAGGGGAAATTTTCTAAAAAAATTGACTTAAAACAGAAAAAAAATTATTTAAAACAACGGTTAAGATTGCAATGCCCTGCCATACCTTTTTGGAAAGCCAGAAATCTCTTCTTTAATTTTCATTTTTAATTAAGTTGCGTTTGTGAATAGTTTTTAAATAATTAACTTTAAACTCGAAATTTTAAAAACAAAAATCAACAACCAAATTTCAAACTTATTTTTTTTCAAAATTGTACGTTATTAAGTACTATTTTTGTTTTCAAAACTCAATGTGACAAAAGCATTAAGTTTTGAAAACAAAAATTATGTTTAATTACATAAAATTTTGAACAAAAATAGTTTTAATTTTTTTATTTTTCAAAATTTCGAGTTTGAAAATTAATTTTTTAAAAACTACTCACAAATGCAACTTAATTAAAAAAAAGGTATGTCAAGGTATTGCAAGCTTTGCCGTTGTTTTTAAATATTTTTTGTTTTCTGTTTTAAGTCCATTTTTTTAGAAAATTGCGCCTCCCGCCTTAACAGAGGGAAATAGACCTCCCTCTCCTTTAAAATTTTTATTTGTTTCATGGATTCCACGGAAATGGCTGGTTTTCTTGAAAACCACTTAAATGATTCGAATGAAATTTTCAGAGTCTATTTATATCCGCAAGACAAAAAATCAAAAAATAATTTTAGTGATATCCGCCCACTACCACGCCCACTTTTCACGCCTTTCTGTTTCTCGGAAACGGCTCTAACGATTTTGATAACATTTTTACAGTCTGGGGCCTATTTCTCAAATCATACACATCATACAATGTATGATATTGACAGCTCTGCTGTATGATTTCTGTTTCTCAAATTTGTTGTCTGATCCGCTATCATACAACAATGTATGATCGGAGATTACACTGGAAATATTGGAATGTTGTATGATTCTGTTTCTGAGAAATTTTTCATACACATCATACAGCAAACTAACCACAAAATGTTCATACAATTCATACAACATAAAATACTGTTGTAGATTAAAAGAAACTGAAAAGGAAGAACACAAAAGTAAGTATTTTTTGAATTTAAAAATTTAGAATTATGTTCAATTTTCATTGTTTTCTTTTTAATAGTCAGATAAATTTTTCAAAAAAATGAGGATCTTCAAGATTAAAATTTATGCGTTCTTTTATTATTCTAGTGCGTCTTCTGACACGTTTGTATGTATAATAACTTCAAGAAGTTCCAACACGTCTTCACCATCATATAATAATTCCATTTTGTGGATTGTAAATAAATGATCACTTTTATGTAAATTACTAAAATTGTAGTATTTTATGTAACAAATATTTTTTTTGAAATCGTAAAAACGTAAAAAAAATTGAGATTCCTATTATCCCCATAGTCACTAATAATGTAAAGTCAAAATCATACACATCATACAACAAACAAAATATCATACAACACTTCCAATGAAATCTGAGAAACAGAATATTGTATGAAGTGTATGTTGTATGAAAACGTTGTATGTTGTATGAAATGTATGTGATGTATTATCTGAGAAATTGGCCCCTGGTCTTTTAATCAAAATACAAATTTTGAAAATATTTGTATTAATGTACGCCCACTGCCACGCCCACTTTTCTGTTTGTCGGAAACGGCTGTGACGATTTTGATGAAATTTTTACAGTTTGTTCTTATTATTAAAGATAAAGCTAAGAAGTCTAATGATGAAATTCTATACGAACGTACATACAAAAAAAAAAACCAAAAATAATTGTGAATAGGTATTTAAGTTGGTGTGCGTTACCAAAGCTCCAATATATAAGAAATGCGACTCAAGCTTCAATATCATCGCTTTTCAAATCGCTGCTCAAATCATTTATCAGAGCTCCAACATAAAGTATTTAATTTATTTATGGAAAATGAATGCAATTACCTTTTTTGTTCGGGTCTAAACGCATAGGTTGGAAATAATAATAAATAAATATATAAATCTGCCGAAAAAGCCGCGCAAAGCTCGGTCTCCCAGGTACTGATATCGTTAAAAAAGGTTGTAAAAAAAACAAGTTTATTATTATTAATTATTACCCACTATAAATTACTATTAATTACAATAAATTACTATAAATATGTTATTTTAATAGCTTCACACACATGGACCTCAAAGAAAAGTATGCCATCTGATTTGTTTGATAAATATGAATTAAAGAAAAAAAAAAAATTCAAAAATCGTTAGAGCGGATTTCTTAAAAATTAATTTTTTATATGTTTTCAAAAATAAAATCTGGTATGCAAACTTTTAGTATTTAATAAAATACAATTTCACAAAAAATCCAAAAAATATTCATCAGTCCGTTTTCAAGATATTGAGTTTTCAAAAAAAAAAAAATTCAAAATCCAAAAATATTTTTTCGAAAATTTGTTTATGCCAAATTGTTTGTGAAGAATCTCTTGTATACGAATTTTGGTTGAAATTGGTGAAGCCGTTAACGAGGAATTCGAAAACCAAAAAACTGGTTCCATTTTTGTATTACCATTATAAAAAAAAAATTTCTATCAAAATATTAATCATAGTCTTTTTAAGTACCTCGTATTTTTTTTTTTCATTATCGTTTGCGCAGTTTTTGAAATAAATCAATTTTTGTATATTGGTTGTATGGTAGCAACCGTTATTTTTGAGCTAAGAAAAAAAATTGAATTTCCCCTTAAGTCCAAATTTTGAAGAAAATCGCTTCAGTTGTGTAGGCTGCAGGTAAAGACAGACAGACAAACATGCAGACAGACGGAATTGCGAGGCCTACTTTTTTCGCGTTCTGTATCATCGTAATGTAAGTAAGAAAATTTATTATCTAGAGTTTGATTTTTTGCACGAATCCTTAACTTGCCCTATACTACGTATATCGCAAGTAAAAATTAAATAGTATTGTACCTACCAAATACCGTTATAACTGATCTTAATCTCAGACAGGCCACTATTTTTTTATATATGGGAGAGGGGCGGCACCTTAGGACACTTTTTACAAAAATCGCTCTTGATCCCTTAAAAAGCGGAGTATCCCTTCGAATCTTGAAAATTAGTGTTGCTTGTTGTTTTACCTTTCAATATGATATTAAAGTGAACCTATATATATAATTATGATATATATATTTTTATTTAGATTTATATATTTTTTTTTATTTTAATAAACTCTTTAAAGTGTTCCAATCTGCCCCTCTGAGGGGGCACTTTTGGACAACCATGGGGCAGTTTTGGACATGTCTGAATTTGATACTTTCAAGTAGTTTTTATGTATTTATTTAACAAAAAAATAAATTATTTCAAAACATAACATCAAATCAAAAATAAATAAAATATAGGACTGAGTTTTAAATCTTATTCCATATTCAATGCTTGAGTTTCATAGCCCTGTGCTAATTTTCGGTCGAATTTCATATTCAATTTCGGTTTATTGTTTTCCTTGTTCAAATTCGGTTTCATACGTTTGGAATTTGTTTAGGTTTTATGTGTCGTATTGAGAATCAGAATATTTGTACTGATTTCTATGAAAACTGATTTCGCAAAATTAAATAAATAAACAATAAACCGAATATAAACAAGCAAAACAAAAATGACTTTTTCTGACTTAAAAAAAGAAAACGTAAAAAAATTTAAAAATATTCTGCCTTTCCTCTTTTTCTAACTTTGAAGTGGGAATGAGATAAAGCAAAGAGAAGTCAAAAAAAATTCGGAATAGTCAGTCCAATGTGAACACCGTCACAGAAAAAACCAACACATTTGGCTAAACAAATATCTCCCAAATTTAAACCTCAGAGTCATCGTTTTATCTAAAACAAGTTCCATGGCTTGGAGCAAATCGACTTCATAAGGAGCGTTTTCTTTATTTTTCTTATAATGCCTGACAATTGTTGCAGAGGTAAATCTAAACAAATAAAACGAAAAACAATAATTTTACACAAATTACCGAAATAGATTGTTCAAAGTGATAAAACAAGATGCAGATTAGGACGTGTCCAAAAGTGCACTTTGTGTATTGTCCATAAGTGCCCCGAGGGGAACAAAAAACTAAAAATCTCATATGTTTTTTTTTAAAACAATGTAAATTTTTAAGATTTTGGTTGAATAACGTCACAACACAGATAAACATTATATTAAAACACTTCTAACTTGTAAATTTAACATAGTTTTAGAATAATATACTTACGCCTGGGAATACAAAAATTTACAACGGTCGTCTGGAAACACAATTTTATTTTTTTAATTTTTATTTAAGTTTGTATCGCTTCAATATCCATCAGATGTTTGTTTGAAGTGGAGTTGCCACTGTAAAATTTTATTAAAGTAATGAAAGATTAAAGAAAAAGAAATTTAAATATTAAAATTACTTTGGTTTTAAGTGGAGTGAATGAATATAATTCAAATAAAAAGTACAAGTGACCTCAACTCCAGAAATTATTGTGTTTCGCCCACTGTTATACCTTGGGCGAAACACAATAATTTCTGGAGTTGAGGTCACTTGTACTTTTTATTGTAATGAAAAGTTTTTATTTTACTACTTTTTTTGATGTTGTTCTAAGCTGCCCCCCTCTCCCCTATACAAGAAAAAATATAAAATATTTTATCGATGTTTTGTATAGGGATTCCACCGGGGTACTAAGTATAAAGGTTGAGGCTTGATATAGGCTTATACTAATTATTTTTTTTAATAAAACACTTTCTAAGAGAAAATTTGTTTCAAAAGAACATTTAAACAAAATTAAGAAACGGTCTTAAACTACCGAAGCTCACGAATCTTGAACCAGTTAAACTGTAGTTCATTTCTATAGAAAATTTTCTTTTTGAAATTGTAAAAGAGGGTAGGGTCTGTTCATGCGAAAACAGAAACAAAAATATTGAAAAACAACAGTTACACATACAAATGCATGTTTAACTTTGATTTTTTTTTATTAAGATCAAAAACTCAAAACTATGCTATTTTTATAATAAGAAGATGAAGAAATTTAAATATTAAAATATTGAAATTACTTCTGTTTTAAGTGGAGTGAATGAATAAAATTCAATTAATTTAATTCTATGCTATTTTTGGTATCAACATTCAATTATCTTACCAATTAAGAGTCAAAACCTGAAAACTTTATTTTTCTAGGATTTTTACTTGTCAAAATATGAAAACCAACTTTGTAGACAAAAAACAAGAAATATGAAGCTGATGATAAAATCAAATAGTTGAAGAGATGACCATTTTCCTTATAGTTTTTTTGTGAAAAAGTTGGTTCATTTGATTGTAAAGCAAAATAAGAAACACCTTTTTGACCACAAATGATTAGAAAAATTAAATAAAAACAATAAAGAAATTTATGTATTCATTTTATATTTTATTGAAATTTAATGCATTTCGAACCAACTGTGGTTCATCATCAGCAATACACTTTCCTCTCTTCTTTCTTTCTATTGCCAAATTAGTGTATTGCTGATGATGAACCACAGTTGGTTCGAAATGCATTCAATTTCAGTAAAAAATAAAATGAATACCTAATTTGTTTTTATTATATTTTTCTAATCATTTGTGGTCAATAAGGTGTTTCTTATTTTGCTTTACAATTAAACGCGACTAGAAAATATAAGTTCAATTTCTTTGAGATTTTTGTTGGATTTTCCATTAAATACAATTGTTTCCCAAAGACTTTAATTTGTTCATTTATTTTATAATATCTTGAAAAGTAAAAGTCCTTGAATCATTTAGTTTTCAGTGTTTTTTATTGTGAAAATATAAAAATAACTTTTAATTATGTTAAAAAAAAATAGTTTAAATCATCTTATCAATCTTATGTCTTCAAAATTTTAAACCTTAAGACGTGCTAGCCAATTGCGCATTTCATAGTTTCCTTAGCATGGTAATGTTAAGATTAATCAATATCTAAAGATTTTTTTAAAATACATTTGTGTATTGTGATGTCTTCATTTATATTTTTCTTGATGTAAATATATTAGCTTTTCATACAAATAACCGTATTTGGAGCTACATACATAATTCAGAAAACTTAAATTTTAAATTAAATCAATAATTACTGAAATAAGAGAGCGAAACATTATCACTTAGCCTAGAGGGCTGCTACAAACATTGGGACACTCGGGCGTATGAGTGATTTATTTTTATTTAAATCAACTAGATTGTGGAATGCTTGATGTTAGGTCAAATTTGTACAAGTATTTATGTATCCTTGAACATTCAGGACTTGTTTTACAGACCAGAATCTTAATTTTTTCATAACTTCAGAGATAATTGAGAACTAATGTACTCGTACTTATAAAACACTATTTTAAAGGAGTCGTACAACCGAGTTTAACTGTAGTCAATAGCAATTTTAAATTTCCAAATATGCTAATATATTTTCCAACTTTACCTTTGCTCAAACATACAAAAAAGAATATTTATAGTGATGTTTTTCTTCCCACTAACATACACAACACACACATGCATACATAAATACTAAAATAGATGGATACTCTACTTGTAAAATTTTGTCTCCATTGCTAATTTATATTTCGTTAAATTCGCTTAATTTATGATAAAATATGAAATTTATTTTGCTGAAATATTTTGATTAATATTGTTTGTGAATTTAATGCCGATGGGTTTATGTATATGAAAGTGTATGGGACGACGCACGCGACGCGACGCGGCGTGGTTCGACGGATGGGTGTTTGTTCATTTCACTTTTCTAAATCCCCAAAATAAGTTCAAAACGAAGGGTTAACCCTTATGTTCATTCTCATCGCTCTATACAAAATGTATGCGTGATGTTTGTGTATTTGTATGTGTTTGTAGAGTTTGTTTTGGAATTCTAGCGAGCTTCAACAAAGTCTATCTATATGTGGCTGGGACGAAGGTTCTAACCTCGGGATCATAATAGGTTGCGCGTTTTTCCACAAAAGGCAACACTAAGAACTGCCAACCATCAGTACCAACCAAACCCAATACCAAGTACCAAACAAGGCCATGGAACATAAATTATGGTCCCACCATTGATTTATTGTGTTGTGTTTAGTTTGGCTGGCTGAAGTGAATAAGAGATGTTTTTCCAACATTTTTTTTTTTTAAATACTTGCAAGAACTGCGGAAAATATAGATAATTAATGCTCGGATAAATAAAGGTAAAACTTTTCCAATGGAAACTAAGAGCAAAAATATGGACCATCTTTTGGGGAAAAAAAAACTTACGATGTGGTTTGAGAGTAGGAGAGAGCTGTTAGATAGATTAATTTGTTTGTTTATTGTTTATATATTTTTTTTTCTGTTTCATCTTTTAAAGACAAGTGAAATTAACGGTTTTTCCTGATTCACAAAGATTTACTTCATTTAAATATTAACTGAAGCGGAAGAAGAATTATTGCTGGATGAACTAGAACTGGCATACTTAGAAAAACTTTAACAACAACTTTGATACAATGGCTCAAAATTTTAAACGATTAAGAGGCGATTTTTCAATCATTAGTTAAACAACTATCAGTGGAATAAATACTATAGCAACAGCAACACATTTTTGTTTTATTCGAAGAATAAGTACTATCTGAGGTTTAATTGACCTGACCTTTGAACTGACCTTTGACCTGACATTTGACCCTAACTTTGACCTGACCTGCGATACGCGTGCGTTACGCATGCATGGACGGGATATAGGAAAAGGAAGGGTAAATGAAAGAGGAATGGAAAAAAAAGAATGTCTGCTGCTCGTCGGATAAGGGGGGGAAAATTGCCGCCAACAACAAAACATTCACATTTGTACAACATACTTAGAGGGCCCTGCCCAACTAACAATTTAACTTGTATAAGGTCCAATTTTTAAAACTGGATAGGCTATTGCTGACATAGAATAATTTTAAGGCAAAATAATGTAAGTCAAGCATTTAACGATTTATTTATTTCGAAATAGCTTGTTTAGTGCCTTTAAGTTTGTTTTCTATATGAGACTTTATGTAATGAGTTCTACGGAGACTTTTTTAAGGCCTGCCGAAATTGGTTGCCTTAGCTGGAAAAATAATAGCTTTTATAGAACATTCAGATGAAAGTCATTACAGTCCTTTACGGCTTGTTTAAGAAAGTAATCGCGCATCATGAAAATGTCAGATAGATGTTTAAATAGTTTGATTTTAGTCAGTGTTGTTATATCGTTTTGAAGAACGGAATTTTCATAAATTTATAAAGCATATTATAAATGTTTGAACATACGCTTACCTAGCATGAAACAAATAAAAACTATAAGATCTGCTTCTGCAATTTTGTTCATGAAAATATCTTAGTTTGAGTTCCTCAAAAGTGAAGTCATGCAAGACATTTGTTTAATGTATATAAAACTCCAACAAGTTAAAAAAAGTTGTTCTCATGTTTTTTCCTAATAGCCTCAATTCGTTTTTAAAAGTAAACTCTAGTATCCTTCGGTTTCATTGACCACTTCACCAAAATTAAAAAAAAAAAAAAAAAAACGAGATTCATTTTTTAAATCGGTGTATAACAAGACTGATGACGGTAATCAAACATTTTGCACGAGTGGGACTTGCACTTTATTGACTTACGTAAGAATACATTATAGCTTTTGCATTTTGTTATTAGCAAACTTAAGGAAATCAAAAATTAGTTTAATATAGAGCGGGAATTTTGCTTTGGTTGTGACCTCTATATTGGACTTCCGTAATGAAATTATAGCTTTTGCATTTTGTTAATAGCTTGCTTACAGAAATCAAAAATGAAAGCTAAGAAAAAAGAGGAATTTTATATTTTTTTTTTTACATTCATTGCCTCCCCTAATTATATCTTTTGTATTTTGTTAATAAGAAAACAAGCCTAGGTATATCGGAAAATGAAATATTATACATACCTAATTGTCCCCTTAGGTGAGACTTTGATAGAATTAAGCAACTTAATTACACTACTGCATCGCACATATCTACTTGCTTGAAAAAAAACTATATAAGAACTTTTTTCAAACATATGGTACGATAAAAAAGGTCATACATACCTTATGTTAATGTGAGTTTAAAATATAATACTTAACTTATGGTATATAATTTTCAAATACTTAAAGAATTTCATGATTGATACGTTAAATTCAATCTTCTCAAACCCTGTTATGGGTACCAATGTTTAATGAAAATTGAGTTTGATTTTTTTTGGCTTGAAGTATCAACTCATTAAAATTTTTACACGCGTATGGTATATTGCCAATTGGCCTGGTGTGTTGCGTGGTGGCCTACTAATAGAGAGGAGCTGAGTTCGATCCCTGGATTCTAAAATTTAATGTGAGTAAAAGTTGAATTTTTACAAATAAAATAAATTTCTATACATTTCAGAATGAATAGAAAAGCGGTTCTAACACCCTAAAGTCATGGGAAAATGGAACGAAAAATAAAAACAATAATAATAATACAATTTAAAGCAAAGATTTTTTTTTAAATAACACACTGCTTTACTAGGCCTTTGTAAGGCCTTACAAAGTGAGTCATTTCATTTATGCGACCTGAAAGTGAATGTCTTATAAAAGTAAGACAACTTGTTTAGTGGAGCAATAACACTGTTTTGCTTTGTTTATTTTATCAATAAGACTTTCCATGGAAAACTATTAAATTATATAGAACTTCTGGTCAAAGGTCTTAAAGGAAATGAAATAGCTTGTATAATGTGCGCCAAACTGATTTGCATAAGGTCTTTATTAGTTACTATACAAACTAGAAAATAGCTTGAGTAGACACTAAAACAGGTTAAATTGAACGCAAAAAGTTCTTTCTCATTGACATGATTTACAGAAAATCTTATTTTATTGTGTAACGCTTGCGTTAAGCGTGCGTTACTTATGCGTTACGTATGTGTGACGCATGCGTTAGGTCAAAGGTCAGGTGAAATGTCAGGTCAAAGGTAAGGTTAAAGGTTAGGTCAAAGGTCAGATCAGGTTGACGTCATCAATTTATTTTTGACGCCCGAGCGACAATATTTTTTTGACGCATGAGCGTCAATTTATTTTAGACACCCGGGCGTCATTTTGTTTTCGACGCCCGGTCGTCAGCTTATTTTTGATGCCCGGGCGTCATTTTATTTTTGACGCTCGAGCGTCAATTTTTTTTGACGTCCGGGTGTCAATTTGTTTTTGACGATCGGGCGTTAATTTATTTTTGACGCCCGGGCGTCAGTATTTTTTTGACCCGTTCGTCAACTTTTGTTTGATGTCTGGCTATTTCAACTTAGCTTGTCAAGATGGCCATGGCCATCAATATGAATAAGGAGAAAGTATGGTTGTTTTCATAAACGTCTGCCTAACTTAGACCTGCGTAAGACGTGTTCATAAAGTCAGATTTTTGATCAAACAACTGCAGAAGATTATGTTCATAAAGGTCATAAATGTCATCAGCATCTGGCAGATTGTTAATCCACATTTTACAGAAAGCGCTGAAGGTAAAGAAAAACAATTTAAAGTGCGGTAAATGTAAGTTTTATTGTCAATTTTTATCTGGAAATTCTGAAATTGTTTTAATAAAACGAGGCGTTTTAGGAATTGTTCGATATTTGTTTTTTTTTTTTTTAATTTCATGAAATTTTTTTTACAGCTGTTTATACAAAAATAATTTTTTGAAATTATATTTTTGCTGTCAATTCCATTCAATTATAACTCACAAATAAAATTGAGCACAACTGAGTGTTTTAATTAATGCAACAATCAAGAAAGACGATTGTACTAGCGCAGAAATTCGATGTTTATGAGAACACCCTGTATCCTGTGTAACAAAAAATTATGTGAGTATAGCCAACTGGAGACCAATCAAAATAATAAACCAAAAAACACAATCAAACTTTGTCTAAATGTCTGTCTGTTTAGATCAAACCCAAAAACCGCAATCAAATGTTGTATAAATGTCTGTCTGTTTAGATCCATTCAAATGCAGGGTTCATATGGGCTATGACCATTTCTAATTAATCAAACAAAAAATATTTGTCGGTAGATATAGGTATGCGTCTGTCCTGTTAGTTCAAAAACCATTTGCCCATATCAATTTCAGTTTAAACGTTCTATTCAATCTGTATATTATGTTTGTGTTCTTGATTTATTTTTTAAAATTCCTTTGAAGTAAACATTGAGTTATACACCAGTAGTGAATAGTTTTACAATTTACTGCACCCAGTTTACTCAATCATAAAAGCTTCCATCTTCCATCAACGTCATGTCAGAGAGTAATTGACTACAGCTTGCTTGCAATGCAACCAACCAACCAGCCAGCCAAACAGCCAACGTCTGCTCAATGCTGCCCCCAAAATGTGCCTTATGCATTCTTTATAAAATGCATTGCCACCCGGATAGGCCTCCCCCAAACCCATCATCGTCCTAGCGCATTTTTGTTGGGTCTGTCATTTACCCCTCCTGACCAATCCAGAGAACACACCACCCCGCATATTCTCTCATTCAAAAAAAAAAAATGTTTCGCATGCAACAAATACAATTATTCATATTTTTGGCATCTGCAATGTAACAATTTAATGATTAATTTTTTATTTATTTTATTTTATCAGTGATTTATTCATTTACTGCATATTTGCAAAATGGTTATGGCAAGCGTGCTATTTGGTTACGTTAAATTGCTGAAACATGTATATGTAGTGCAAGCATGAACGTTTATGCGTTGATGTGGTACAGTATTAACCCTCACTACAACGACAGGATTAAAATTAGCAAAAATTAGATACATGGTTCCTTTAAGCCGAATTTAAAAAAAAGTACTTCTATTTTGAATCGAAGTTTCTTAACGCGGGCTCGCAGTTGCGACGTTTTGCACCGTGACGGAAGTGACGTCACACTTTATCGCACACACTTTGTATTTTTTTTTTAATATTTTCAAAATCTGTCTAAGTGGCTGATGCATTCTCTCAAAACTGTATATTATAAACAAAAAATTAACAAAAAAGCGTCTGTGTTTGACCGACCATCTGAACGAGCTTAATAATTTTGAAAAAATAACGAGATAAATATAAGAAACTTCTAGTCTTAAACAACTATCAGACGGTCAACGCGTTGATTCTCTTACGCCAAAATAATGTCAAATTATGTTGCAAAGTTGCCAAGTTATGTGATCGGCAACGTGGAATATTGTCAATGGTGGTGACAGCTGCGTTCATAATCGCGGTGACAGTCAACGAATCAGTTAAAACATGAGTTAATTATGTCGTTTTCCATTGAATTTTCGAACAGTACTACTCTTTTTTGATTCCAATCGAATTATTTTCTATTGTTCCGAGACTAATTGTGAAATATTTATGTGTGTGTGCGTAAATTGTATAATAATCCGATGAAAGGGTTTATATGTATATGTGTGGCCTACTCCTTAATTAATTCCGGAGCAGGAAAATACTCCGAAAACATTACTCGTAACAGCCAATCGAATTATTTTGGAGTAAGCGGAGTCAAAACGGAGTAACTCTGAACCTCCAACCGAAAACGACATAAGAACAAGCTAAACTGAAAAAAAAAAATGAAGTGTCGGGAAAGAAATGTGTTCAAGTGATATTGTGATCATCAAAATTCAAGGGGTCGCGCGTGCGATTTTTAATACAGTCGACTACGCTTAACTGGAACACCATAATTGCAGACCATTTGTTTCAGTAAAGCGGAGTTTTCAGTTAACCGAACTTCAGATAACTGCAACTTGTTTCAAATTAGCGGAGTTTTGTCAAAACAAATTAAATTTCATTTAGCCTGGAAATAAATAAAATGTAGATATGATTTTTTGTATTGTGTCAAAATAGTTACATAATATTTTATCTTATTTATATATATATATATATGTATATATAAGAGAAATGTCGTCCGTTTGTGCACGCATAACTCGAGAATGGATTGTTCGATTTTCACGATTATGGACTTGATGAATTTGTATTGACTCAAGGAAGGACATAGGACACTGGAAGAAAATGCCGAAAAATGTCCAGGAAAATTGGAAATTAGTGATCATACTCTTTTAAGTGCATTCTCGAGAACGGTTTCTTCGATTTTCACGAATTAGGGCTTGATGGATTCGTATTGGCTTAAAGAAGGACATAGAACACTGGATGAAAATCCCGGAAAATTTTCAGGAAAATTGGTAATCCGGGAACATCGTTTGATTTTCAAGATTTCGGCCTGATTGAATTTCCGTGGACTACGTGATAGATGAAAACGAAGCCACCAACTATCCCATGGAATTTTGAATTCCTTGGATGTTCCTGGATTTCCGCCACACAATTTAAAATTGGAATTCGGCTCAGTTTTAATTTTGCTGCGCAACCTCAATGCACCAAAACTTTGTAACTGAACACGTTTGATTGTAAAGAACATCAAATCAATTCTATTTCAAGCCACGATTTAGAGGGAAAAATTCAAAGGTGAAGATGTTCTCATTCCACGGATTCCGGTTATTCCGAACGATTTGCCATTCGTATTTAAGCGTCTTCGATTTTCTGTGCGTCTCGCTTTTGCTACATATGACAATGGCGTGCTCACGTATCGGCAAACCTACCACTTTGAACGTGTATGCACCCGAAAATAAAACTAAAAATGTCGTGGACCATAAAGCACTTCAGTAAAAAAGCAGAAATTTGGCCAATACGCATTGTTAATTTAAAGTTATTTTTATTGTATTTAATAAAACTTTAGAATAAAGAATTTTAATTGACCTAATTACATGAAACAGCATTGTACATGCTCGGAATTATTATTGTATTAACATAAATGAATTAAGGCGGAACGAAGTTCGCCGGGTCAGCTAGTATTTCCATATGATACAATTCAAACAACAAAAGTATTGAAACTGTTGTTTCACTTATTGCTTACCGCAACCTGATTATAAACAGTGAAAATTACCAAAAGATATTTTTTTTAAAGCTTAATTAATGCTTTATTTTTTTAAATTGTTGTAAAATAAAAATTGGATAGTATTTAGGAAATAAGGTAGAAAGGGCTTTTTAGCCTTTGAAAACAAAAAAATAAAAAGGCCCTATGTACAAAAATATACGTAAAACTTAAATAAATATCTTTTTCATAACCAGAAATTTTAAATGATATTGATTAATTTCAAACAATTTTTTATAAAATTTACGCATAAAATCGTATTTAAAATTATAGAAACGAATATAAAAGCCCTAACGAACATAGGGCTTTTTAAAACAAACATGGACATACTTTCTCTATACACCGTGTTTAAAAAAGGCCCTATATGGTTGGTTAGGGCTTTTTATATTTAAATTTTGATGCATATGATTTGTAGTTAGGGCTTCTAAAAATTGTGATTTTCTTGCTTGTTTGAAGGTTTAAGGTTAGGAAATTGATACACAAAAATAGGAGACATTGCCCTAACTCCAAATATGCAAACAACTCAAAATCGGATTTTTTGTAGATAGGACCTTTACGAGATTATGAGCAGAATAAGTGAAAAATGTTCATTTGAGGCACACAATTTTGTTTCTATTATCCGGAGTTTGCAAATAAGCGGAGTTCAGTTATGCGCAGCAATTTGTGTGCAAAATTCTCAAAAAGCCTCCGGAATAAGTTTCTTGTTTCAGATAACCGATGTTTTCAGTTGAGTGCAGTTAAGCGGAGTTGACTTTACCAGAGAAGTGGTAAGGATTTTGACGTTCGGGATTTTACATGCAAAATTTTGCAATTCGTGGTTTCGATACCAACCCCACTTATACTCGTAGAATTGCTTACAAAAAAGTTTCTCATTCAGGAAAATTTGGTTAGTAGGTAACTCAACAGATCGCTATAACTGCACCCTATGTAGAAATTGGAACTCAAATGATTTCGTTCAAAACAATGATTTGCTAGTACGAAAAATTAATTTGCAGCTGGAAAATAAATAAAAACATTTTTTAACAATGATAATTGTGGAATTTAAAATTTATTTAAAAAAAAAATCTATAAGTAACAAAAATGTGTCATAAAACTTATGAAAATATTGCAAAAAACATTGCAAATTTGAAATATTTTCATGATTCGTTCTTGGATCCTTACTGCTCCATCAGACGCGATATTTAATTAAGTTTTTAAAAAATAAACACCAATCGAATTCAGTCAACACAAACTAATTTTGTTTACTTTATTAATTTATTTGTTTACAAAGTATGCATTTCAAGCAGTATTACTGGACATATCCATTAATTTTTTTTTTTATTTAGCGCGCGCTAAAGGGGTTGTGAATACGCTTAAAGTGATAAACACAGCATGAGCGACTAGGTAGGTTGGAGGGGATTTGAAAGGAGAAACCGATGTACATTGGTTTTGAATGTCGTTAGATCATAATGGGAGAGAAGATAGAGCTGTGTAGAGCATTCCACATTCGTGTAGTCCGACTAAAAAAAGAATCTCTGTACTTAACAATGCGTCCGAAGTTGGGCTAGAGGGTAAACTGATGGGTATTCCTAGACGCGCGAGTATAACGGTTGAATTGTTTAGGGGGAGGAATGCAACTACCTGTTTCACTAGAGAAATGTTTGTTAAAATAACGGTAAAATAACGAAAGTCATGAAACATTTCGACGGTGCTCCAGAGATGTAAAAATTTTGATCCGTCATATTAAAGGCTTGAGCATCTTCCTTGTATATCTCGCGCATAACTTTTTTTTGAGCAAAGGTTCGAAAAAAAGTTTTGAGCAATTTATTAAAAAAAATTAAAATCAGTGATTTTTCGATTTTTTTTTAGGTAATTTTTTGACAAATATCCCTGCTTAAATTTTTTTATAAAATTTTTTAAACTACCAATTTTGATAGAAACTCTAATTTCCTACAAAAAGGTTCTTGAATTTAATTCAAAAAATCGTCTCAGTTTTGGAGTTATACCGACAATATTGAATAACGACTAGTGTGATCATTCTCTCAGAAACACATGGATGAATTTAAGGGAATTTTGTGTTTAAAGCAAGCTTAAGTTCCACACAAACATAATCAATAATAAAAAGCCATGAACGCAATTGTTCCTTCCTAAAAGGCCTATTTAATATAGCCTATAGTATTTACGTCCCCATTTGTATTTTATTTCATATACACAAATCGGATTTATCAAAGTTATCTTTTTTATCTTTAACACTCGTTAATTTATTTTTTAGTTTGAATTTGTGGGAGACCCTGGGAACTTGAAACTCAATTTATTTCGGTGGAACACTGTTTTTAAGACATTTGCAGTGGAGGATCCTTAAATAATTTGAAATACAAAAAGCAATACATTACAACGTGTAGAGTTTTATATTCCGGCTAAAATATTGTTAAGATATGAAGATGGATAAAATATAGTGGTTCGGGCCGAACTATTTGCATATCTGTTATGTAACTTTTTTTCTAACCCCTTAGATTGCGGCTAAAGCCTGAAGCGAATTGGACAAAAACCAAGTTGGGGGCTATGAATAATGGACATTATTTCAGACTGTGTGCTCTAATAAAAATGCTAGTCGTTCAAATGCATTTGATAAGCAACAAAACCTGCACTGAGATGGAGCTTGACATGTGGCTTCGGTAGCGCGATGGGTAGGCCGTCGGCTTCCCAATTCCAGTCACAGTTGATGTCTTAAGTTCAATCCCCATGACGGGCAAAGCTTTTAAAATAAAAATGAACATATTAAGACTCAGCACCACACAAAGAAGTCTGATGATCGGGGTGGCACTCGTGAAATAGCTATAACTTCAGCCAAAATAACTTGGTGGTAGAACACTTTAGTTGTTGTTGTTACATTCAAAATTTTCAATGACAATGAATATTTGCAATCCCTCTAGACACTATAGACTCTAGAGTGCCGTGCAAATTTGTCAGCATATTTTTTGAGCATGATTTTAAAGTGTATGCAGCCTAGCGTATACACGAAAATTCATTCACGTTTGTAGAATTGGCCCGCGGGTTATTTCTTAGAGCAGCTTTGTCTTATGCCCTACAGTGGCAGTTTCAACAAAACAGTTTCAGATCTGGCTAATGCAGGAAAAATGATATCTCAGATGACTTATACTGTCAAAGCACATAATGAGCTTTTGCCAGTACGTCCACTTAAATATAATTTTTCTGAACTAGCCAACTACAAACAGTTTTCAAATCTTGTCAAAAATGTGAAGTTCAAAACATACTCGCAGCTAATTTAAGGATATACCTACATAATGTAGGTACCTAATCAATTTTTAAATAATAAAAATAAACGAATATATGGCTAAAAATTATTATAATATTATAAATACAATAACTAGTTATACTAGATACTACCATCTTTGGGTGCGCCTTTATATTTGCATATATATTTTATATATATATATATATATATATTTTTCCCCTCCCTGTCTCTTCGCAACAAACGAAACAAACTTTGGCAAAAATTTCTCAAATCAAAATCTAGCTTTGATTTCTCTAACTACATCTTATCTTATGAAAATTTCTCCTGTTTATGTGAATCTTCATACTCAAATTACATTTCTAAAATGCAAACTGATCTGATATGTAACCCGAAATTGTTTTTCCAATTTATAAATAGCAAAAGAAAGCTCGATGGTTACCCATCAGTATTAAAATTGGGTGATACTTCGTCTGCTGATCCTTCAACTATATCCAATCTTTTTGTCGAATTTTTTGGTACAGTCTTTTCTTGTGACATTACTGAGGCAGATTTCAGTTATTTTAGCTACATGAATGGCTGTACTCAAACTTCATTAACTTCAATCATAATTGATACATCCTCAGTCATCAAAAAGATAAATATGCTTAAAGATGATTATTCTGCGATTCCTTATGGAATTCCTTCTATTGTATTAAAGAATTGTATTGACAACTTAACCCAGCCCCTCACTGCCCTTTTCCAACTGTCTACTGCAACCCCCACGCTTTGGAAAGATTCTTTTATTATACCGATTCATAAAAAGGGAACTAAAAATGACATTACTAACTATAGACCTATAGCAAAACTGTCATGCATCCCAAAACTTTTTGAAAGTATTATCAACGATACCATTTTCTTTTTTTGTAAACCAATTTTCTCGCCTAAGCAACATGGATTTTTGAAGGGAAGGTCCACAACCACTAACCTAACTGAGTTTGTGTCTAGTACACTTTGTACTTTAGAAGAAGGTAAAGAAGTCGATGCTATCGCTACCGATTTTAGCAAAGCTTTCTACAAAATATCCCATAGTATTATTTTATTGAAGCTTAAAAAGCTCGGCTTCCCACCTGTGATAATTTCATGGATTAATTCTTATTTATCCAATCGACAGGATAGGGTTATATTCAGATCTTGTGTATCGAACTCAATTTGTGCAACGTCTGGTGTTCCTCAAGGAAGTCACCTTGGACCTCTTGTTTTTGTTCTAACTACAAATGATGTTGACAAAATTTTTTCTAATTCTGATCTTCTTATATATGCAGACGACATGAGAATTTATAAAGAAATCTCCAATTCCGCAGATGCCCAATCGCTGCAAATCGACTTGGACAAATTCTTTTTTTGGTGCCAAGAAAACCTTCTGAAACTCAACATTAAGAAATGCCAAGCCATAACTTATTTCCGTAAGCGCACATCCTCCTTCCAGAGAATATATTTTTTGAATAATGAACCCATTACTATAGTCACTTCAATCCGTGAATTAGGTCTTATATGTGACTCCCAACTTAATTTCCGTATAGTATCATTAACAAAGCTAACTCAACTCTTGGATTTATCAAGCGCTGGTCAAAAGAATTTGCCGATCCTTATGTGACCAAATCCCTTTATATAACTTTTGTTAGGCCACTCCTCGAATATTCGTCTCAGGTCTGGTCTCCTTATTATCAAGTCCACATCAAACGAATTGAAGCCGTCCAGCGAAGGTTCATACTTTTTGCCTTACGTGGTCTGGGTTGGGATGAAGCTTTTAACCTTCCTCCATATTCAGAACGTCTTAAACTTTTAGACTTGTAAACTTTATTTACCCGCCGTAATAATGCTGACATTTTGTTTATACATCAACTTTAAAATGGTTCTATCGACTGTCCTTGTCTTCTCCAAAAGATCTATATTCATACTAATCCCCGCCGTTTAAGATCTGTTACCCTTTTTCGTCTCCAATACCACCGCACCGAATACGGCCAAAATGAACCCTTAACTAGAATGTTGGGTATAGTTAATAATTCCAACGTATTTGACCTAAACCTTAGTAAACCCTCTTTAAAGCATGCCCTCCTAACTTCCTTATACCCATCCTTATAATATAGATTCAAGACTGTTTTTCTTTTAGTTGTATTACACTCTGTTTAGAATTAAGATATTTAAATGTACATAATTTGTATTATATAAAGTCTAGATTTAAGACTTAGTTTTTTAAGTGGCTTGTATTAAGCTTAATAATAATTAAGAATCTTGCTTCTATCTCCGCTACAGCAATTATGAATAATTGTTATTGTACTTTGTATTGTTTGAAAACATTCTAAAGGACCTGATATAAAGGCACAAAAAACACGGATATCATCTGTTATATAACTACATAATGTATCTCCATTATATCTTTTTCAAAACAAAAAAAACTTTAACCTTAAAGGTTAGACCACACCCGTCGGAACTGCACTGCAGCGGAACTACACTTCAAACGAATTGGTATGAATTTTTATATAGTTCAGTTGCTGCTTAGTAGCTCCTAAAATTTTATAAAAAATAATGTTTTGCCGCGTGCGTCGTCACGGTGTAGTTCCGCTGAGGTTGAGGACGGTCTTGCCATCAACCTAAACTGATCTCTATTATTTGTTATAAATTATTAAATTGGTCTTAGGACTATCGAATTTGCAAACAAATATTTTCCGGCAAATTCACAAAATTTGCAAAGTGAAAAGACTTTTCACTTATCAGTTTTCAGACTATTTTTAAAAAGTGAAAAGTAAAAGTGTGTGTATTTTGAAAAAGTTGCAAGGTAAAACTTTAATTGTATTAATTTGGTCATCAGTTATGCATTGAAACAAAAATTATTGACAGTATAATTGACGACGTTGTGAATTAAAGAATTTACGAATTAATGAATTAAATCAATTAGAAGACCAGAAGTTGAATTTATTTGGTTGTTAAAATAAAGAATTTATATACAATTTTACCCGCTGCATTTTTCAAATTTTCTTTCAATATTCCTAAAGAATTTAATGTTTAAATTGCCAACGATAAGTATGTACCTACCTAGCACCTACGGTGCAGTGCATTAACGCCCACGGAATTATCCCCCACGGGTGTTAATTCCAAAAAAAAAGGAATTTACCCCCGCGGGTGTTAATTCCTTTTTGAATTGGTAATAAAGCCCACCACAAAAAAGAACTAAGACCCGCGGGTGTTTTTGCCTTTTGGAATTGGCATTAAGACCCAAACTTCATACACATATGATTCTTAAATACTTTTACCCAAATCACTGTTAACTACAAACACTTTGAAAGCAGACCGTCTGATACCATAGTCTGCCACATGGGGTTTATTTCCATTTTAAATTGGAATTAAAACCCGTTAGAAAAAGGAATTATCCCCCGCGGGAGTTAATTCCATTTTAAAAGGGAATAAACAACCGCGGGGGTGAATTCCTTTTTTTTTGGGAATTAACACCCGCGGGGGATAATTCCGTGGGCGTTTATGCACTGCACCAGTACCTACATCTCATACCAAATCTTGTTTCAATAAAAAAAAAAATAAATAAATAAATTGGCTGGCACAACGGCTCGTAAAGAACCAGGGCCTAGTGACTAACAACTCGCAACCATTCCTGTGTGTGTCTGTCGACAGGAATGGAATGGAAACTTGTTTCAATGATTCACCTAATTCTTTTATGAGCCTTTGTCTAATCCACTCGATCTGTTATTAACCATCATTCACTTAAAGCATAAGCACTGTATCTTCTTAAATTACTGCATTAGGATATGACTATTTCTGAAGAATTTTGTGGCCAACAAATAGTGGTGTTTAGGAGGAATTCATCAATAATTACATTCGACACTCGACGAACTACTCTGCAGACAGACGATTGCTTTGCTCATTTCATACTTAAGTGCAACACCGTGATATTGGGTTTCTTTCCCAACCCAATGTGCTCTACACAGAAGTTGTTGCAAAGGACTTAAACACATATTCGTTTGACTGTTGAATTGTAGTTTATTTCAAATTTTGGACAAAAAAAAAAAAATCGATGGTTGTTTTTTTTTTAATCGAAAACTCTCTTTTGTCGAAAAATTATTTTCGATATCAGAAGTTAGGTCTTAACTTCACTACTCTTTGGTCACTATTATTAACTTCCTAGATTTGCAAATAAAAATTTCTCTTTGCATTCCAGGAAAGCTTTTAAAAATTCTAAAATTAATTTGCGAAGCTTATTTGTTTGGTAAAACAAAAAGAATAAATATTTTGCAAACTAACAAAACTTTTCACTTTGCAGAAAAAATCTTTTCAATTTGCAAATTCGCGTTTGATGAAATGAATTTTTTTAAAGAGGAAAACTTTTTATTTTATTTGAATAATTTCCTCTTTGCAAATTTGCATTTGGTGAAACGAGATTTGTAGGTAAAGTAAAATTTAAAAGTTGCAAAGTGAAAAGTGTTTGGTTGTGTTTTTTTTTGTTTGAAAAAGGTTGAAAGGTGTTCTTTTCTACGCTTATTTACATGTTGGCAGATGATATTGTCTATTAGTTGTAACCCATAATCATTTATGTGGGCAATTGGCAAAAATGTATGGTAGCTGGCCTAGGAATCAATGACGACAAGACATATCGTCACTGTTCAGAAAACCGACATAATACAAAAAACACGATTTTTAACTTAATAATGTAAATCGACTATCTTTCTATCTATCTTTCTGTCAAACTGGCATAACTGCAGCACTTCGATATCCCACAAGATGGACTTTGTTCGATTTGTCACATTGTTCTTTTCCATGAAAAATCGTATGACTCAAAAACTTTAAACTCATTTTTTGAAGAATCACGGGCGACGATATGACGTTAAAGCAATTTTTATTTACTACAATAGTAACTACTGCAGGTAATATCAAATTGCTGTGTGAAAATTAAGACTGTTATTATCCATACTAAAATTCAGCAAATTACAATCTTAGCTACCCAATAATTTTTTTCACACAGCTACATATTTGAAACAAGCTACTGTACTTCCTTTTTTTTTCCTCAACTAACAAGCCCCTCCAGCCCTAGCTAGCCGCTTCCAGTTGCGCACACCGAGTGCTTTGATGTCGTCATCCACTTGTTTGCGCCACCTGTTACGGGTTCTTCCGCTGCTGCGTACCCCATCGGGGTTGGATTCGAAGACCCGTCGGGCAGGTGCGTTGCTGTCCATACGCTCCACGTGCCCCAGCCATCTCAGCCGCTGTATTTTCAGCTTTTTGACCAGGTCAACGTCGCTGTATAGCCCGTATAGCTCGTCGTTGAATCTTCTCCTCCATACTCCTTCGATACACACCGGACCGAAAATCACACGAAGAATCTTCCTCTCAAAGCACACTAACAGATTTTTATCCGAATCTTTCAGTGTCCATGCTTCTGACCCATAAAGCAGGACCGGGATGATTAGGGTCTTGTATAAAGTCTCCTTGGTTCTCTGAGAGAGGGCCTTACTACTTAAATGCCGTCTTAGACCGAAGAAACAGCGGTTGGCAAGAGTAATTCTTCGCTTGATCTCTGCACTGATGTCATTCTGCGATGTAATAGTGGAGCCCAGGTAGACAAAGTCCTTGACAACTTCGAAGTTATATCTGTCCATCGTGATATTTTGCCCGAGTCGACGATGTCTCGATGACAGCATATACTTCGTCTTGTCCTCATTAACCGCCAATCCCATTTTAGCCGCCTCCGATTCAATGCTCACAAATGCCCCTGCCACAGCTCGCTTCGTTCTGCCGACAATGTCTATGTCATCCGCATAAGCAAGCAATTGAACGGGCTTTTGATAAATTGTACCGCTGGTGCTGAAATGTGCGTTGCGTACAATGGCTTCAAGAACGATGTTGAATAGGTTGCATGATAACGCGTCGCCTTGCCTCAATCCTTTCTCAACATCAAAGGAATCGGTGGTGTTCTTACCAATTTTGACGGAGCAGCGAGATTTCTCCACCGTCATCCTGCACAGGCGGACGAGTTTGGCAGGGATGACGAGACTCGACATGGCTCTGTATAATTCGTCCCTATTCACGCTATCATACGCGAATTTAAAATCGATTAAAAGGTGGTGTGTATCGATCTGGAATTCCCGGGATTTTTGTAAAATCTGTCGGAGTGTGAACATTTGATCGACGGTTGACTTGCCTGGCCTAAAGCCACACTGATAGGGGCCGATCAGATCGTTGACAAAAGGTTTTAAGCGGTCACACAGAGTAGCCGACAAGATTTTATAAGCGACGTTTAGGAGACTAATTCCTCTGTAGTTGGTACATTTCAGAACATCTCCCTTTTTATGGATGGGGCACACTATACCCAGGTTCCATTCATCGGGCATACTTTCCTCCGAGCAAATTTTGCAGATGAGCTGGTGTATGCTCCTAGCCAATTCATCTCCCGCTGATTTAAATAGTCCGACTTGTAAGCCATCCGCACCAGCAGCCTTGTACGGCTTAAGTTTGGATATCGCCAGCCGCACTTCGGTTAGGTCGGGTGGACGGAACTCTTGGCCGTCATCGTCCAAGTTGAATGGAGCGTTCTGCCTATTAGCGGCATCTTGGCTGTCTTCGCTATTAAGCAGTCTATAGAAGTGTTCTTTCCAGATCCTCAGCACTGACTGTGTGTCTACTACCGTATTCCCACTCTCATCTCGGCAGGCTTCCGTTCTAGCCTTGTATCCTTGGGTGGATCGCTTCACCCTCTGATACAATTTTCGAACATCTCCCCTACCGCTACAACCCTCAATAGACTCTACCGCTCGCTTCTCGTGCTCTCTCTTTTTCCTCCTGGGAAGTCGTCGTTCCTCTTTTCGTTTCAGCCCGTAGAGCTCCCGGGCTACTCTCTCAGCAGCTCTTGTTCGAGTCTGCAGCATTGCCTGGTAGGCCTCGTCCTTAGCTGCATGCGCTAGCCGGCACTCTTCATCGAACCAGGGGTATCGTTGTATTCGCCTAGTGAAACCCAGCACATCAGAGGCAGCACTTCTGATGGCTTGTTGACAGTGTTTCCACTGGTCCTCTGCACTTGATGCTGGTGGCGGACCTCCTGAGAGATTAAGAGTTACGTGGTCTGCAAAAGTTCTGGCGGTCTCTTGCGATTTAAACTTCTCGACATCGAATCTTTTCACAGCATCTGCTCTGCGTTGTCGCGTCGCGTTATCCGAAGTTCGGTTAACTGAAAACTCCACTTAACTGAAATAAATGTTCTGCAAGTATGGTATTCCCGTAAAGCGGAGTCGACTGTAATAGAAATTTTGTAGAAACTGCCTTAATTCGGTCGAAATTAGTTGGTTCAACTTTTCTTACCCCAAAACTCAGATTTTCTCAACTCCTAAAAATAAAAGAATTTTTTAATCAAACTTGGGACGAAATTTTGCTTTTTGAGATACAGTTTCTTATTGATAGTTTCGATTATGAGCTTGAACGTACTACGCTTCTTGAAGTTTCAATATAAAAACGCCAACGAATGTGTCGAAGGTGTTTTTAAGTGTACTGCAGTATCCGCCACTTGCAGTAGATGGAGTTTAGCCTAAAGTTTCAGGTAGATATCACCTACAGGGTGTCCCAATGAGACTTCCACAGACGAGGACAAGTCGTCAAAGTTAAAAGTTAATTTTATAGTTTTTAAATCGTTTTGAGAGTTAAAACGATTTGTACCAACGATTCATTTTCTGGCACTTACAGTGAACCGTCATATGAGACAAGGAAAAAATGTTCGTATTGTGGTGCTTTTTTCTCGAGGATTATTCAAATTCGTCAAATTCCAAGAAGTCTATAAAGAAAGCAAATAAAACCTGGGTTAAAGGCCTAAAATAACTCTTGCCATTTACCAGATCATTTATACGTATTTATTTTAACACACAAATTAACAAAATTATAAATGAGCTACAGGAGTAGACTTGGCATCTTTGCTTAAAAGAGGTTTTATTGTAGGTTGACAAACATTTTCAAAACTGCCGTTGTACGGCTTAAAGAGACTTGACTGTTTATAGATATAATATAACAAACAAAAACAAAAAATACCACTGAAACCCGGCAAACTCACTACGGGTGTAAAACTGACCAAAAAATGGACAAGAAAAAATTATATAATATAAATGAAAAAATAAAAATTAACAAAAAAAAAACAGGAATTATTAACGGTACCCTTTTAGTGCTTCGCTGACTATTATGAACACGAAGGCTTTTAACGAGCACTAACATTCATCTGCGGTCTCGGTGTGGCACGAAAGGGAAATGCAAAAGGCCCCAACGCAGAGCAGAGGCGCATTTTGGCAGGAAGAGTTGTGGAGCTTTGAAACCATATATACCGACAGCCCGAGCCAGAAAGCCATATGATAAAATCTACATGTACAGTTATACAAAGAGTATACACATGAAAAATAATTTTTTACCACAATCATAAAAATTAAAGTGCGCAGTGAACATATCCAGAGGTTGTGTTAACAGTGCAACCTTACCGCGATTCAATTAAAAATTGTAAACGTTCGACATTAGCTGGCGAATAAATTATACCCAGGACAAACAAAAAAAAAAAACAACCATAATAGGACTCCGACTCCGACTTCCTGTATCCTGTCTCCTATAAAAGGACTCCTCCAACATTGGAATTTAAACTCGGAGTGTCATTTGTAGATATGCGGGGTGGGGCAGAAATATTTTAAGCCCACATTGTCCACCCCCACGCCATCCAGCTCTTGCGACTTCACATTTGAGAATCAAAGCACACATCCATTTGAAATGTGATTACGACAAGAGTTGATATAATTGAACACAGAATCCTAGCCAGCAGATGCGCCTGGTGTCTGTGTTCTTTGAAATTTAAATTAAACACATGAGGGTGCTGCTGCTGCGCTGCATTATGACCAAACCAGGCCATATAGAGGGCATTAAAGCCAATAGCAGGCAGAATCAGCAAAAGCAGTAGCAGCATCAGCAGCAGCTGATGTGGTCACTGATGCCGCCCTGTGAAAATATTTAAATAAAGTTTGCGGTTATCCGTAAATAGTATTAAATTAACAAATTAATGAAATGTACACAGATTTTGAAAGTTTCAAGTGTCATAAGACTCACAAAACGTGCGGTGATTAATTTGGCATAGCACAGATGAATTCTAGAAATACACACACATACCCAGACTCACTACCAAACCAAACCATAACAACCACCTCTCCTGCCAGCCTCCAACGAAAACACTCCAGAGACAAAAACAGAACAGACAGGACGAACAGACGACATAGATATGGAATGGTCAATATGGAGTAGGTACTCTAGGGTTGACATTCCATTTGGATGTTTGATGAGAACCAGACAGCATTATAATCGTTGCTGATGATGAGGCTGATGCTGCTACTGCTGTTGTTGTCTGTGCGAAATTTCGTATAGTATAAGTTAAGATTTGTTTGGGGACCGCGATTTAAGAGCTACAAGCCGTTGGTATTTAATCATGCTTTAAGTAAGAAAACGTGATTCGTGTTCTAAATGAAAACCAAAAATGTTTTAACTCCTTGGAGGAAATAATAATGTTAGCCAAGCGGATAAATAAGCTCAGGGTTGGAGTTTGCATTTGTGGGGGTAGGCCTTAAACGGAAACATTATATTCCAACTGAGGGCACGGGCGGAGAGAACATGAGCTGTGGTGGTGGCAGAAAGATTGGAGTGGTCTAATTTTTGTGTGCAACATTTACATCTAATTTTCAGGCGCAGAAATGCTTTCAGTGCATATGCATACGGCCAGTATGTTTTTCTAAAGCAACCATTTCTGTGATCGTCACACAACGTGCTTTTTGGTCACGATGCATTAACATCTCGTTTGCTCGTTCTGTCCCTTCTTTAAACACTATCAACTGTTAAGTTGCTAAGCCTAGTACATACTTCCTCGTAAAGTGAACATCCGCATGTGGAGAAAGTGAACTTTTGACATTTATCACTGGTACACACTTGTGAATGCGCTCGTAAACGATTGACGTTTGAAACCTCTTTGCATCCAAATGCCTACCACAAAATAAAACTTTGCTGTGTTAATTCATTATGAAAGAATCTATTGTTGCATTTTTTTTTAATTTTTCAAGTAATTTCAAATTCTAAAAGCACGCTATACGCAAAGAACAAATTGAAAATACATTAGCACAAACTGAAATATTACACATTTTTTTTCTTTTATCCAACTGTCAAAGCTTCACCAAGAGTTCCTGTACATTTCGCTCGTGAATTGGCCGTGCACGAAACCTCTCCACTTTGTTCTCCACTCAGCTCACGAGCACGTTCACGGGTGAACAAAAAAGCGAAATTGGTATGGGTTCATGAGATGGTTCATATGTACTACGCTATTAGCGGGAATACACCAATTTAAGAGCTCAACGAAGCACAAGTTGGGTTGAGCATCAATTAAGTTATCTGAGTGACCTGAAGCCAAAAATGGATGAATTGTTTGAAGAACACGACAATTTACGCAGTTCGATAGCGAAAATAGAAAATCGTAGTAGAATACTAGAGTCAAGTCTCCACATTTTTCCGCACAGAATTTATTGTCCGGAAAATTGTTGCTGGTGAAAAAGTGACAGTTTCTGTTTTTGTTTTTGAAAAAAAAAATACACGAAAATTATAATAAGTTTAATATTCACTTTTTAATAAAGAAATAAGTAAATAATGAGTCTTACCATTCCTTAAATCTATTAACACAACACAAAAAGAAATTGAAACATATTTTTTGTATGAAGTATGTATTTAAAATATCTTTCAATATTTATTTGTTTTTTTTTTTTTATTTTTTTTTTCAAACATCTGATAGAGCTCTCCATTAATATTTTTCGTAGCCTTTTCGTTTATGTTTTCGCTATTGATGTGGTGAGCATAGAAATTTTTCGTTTAGCAAGAGCTGCGTACTAGTCTTAAAACTCGAAAACAAAGCCGAATTTGAGAATTTGACTTAATAGACTTTTTGTTGGAAATTAAAATTTCTGTCAAAATGTATTGTTTAAAAAATTTTATAATAAAATTGAAAGGAGGGTTTCATTTTGCAACGAAACAAATAAAATGTACGAACTTTGCAGAAGTCACGCCCCCCTGAGTCTCACACTTTGATAACTTAACATGCGACTCTTTTTAGAACAGAAGTGTTTATTCATTGCAAACATACTCAACTGTAAAACTTTACTTACGGGGTTCCGACTCGGAAATAGCTTCAGCCTGAGATATGACTAGCAGCTTTCCTTCCCCTTCGATCACGAGCGACCTGCTTTCAGCCATCCAGTGCTCTAGTATATCTGCGATGACTTGTTCTTTAAACTGAAGGTTCGGTCTCCCTTGTTGCCTCGAAACCGGTGCTAGAATTTAAGGACTCTCTTTTCTGGAGCAGTTTTTGTAGTGACCTAGCAAATAAAGTCAACGTGTTCTGACTTTTTGTACTTCATTCAGCTAATAGGATTTTTCGTTGCATCTTCTACTACATTTGACCTCCGTGCACAAATAACCAAATATCCATCCAAGACTTTTTTCTTCGAAAGAGTCCAGTATCAGATATATTTATCTGCTGTAGGACAGATAGAAGAAAGGCTTTTAAGAACAAGATGCACTCCTACTTCCGAGTAACGAGTTTTGAAACAATTTCTTTATTTACTTTTTTCGCCAAACCGAAGTATCAGT
Organism: Melangyna quadrimaculata; assembly: GCA_949320155.1. Taxonomy (NCBI): domain Eukaryota; kingdom Metazoa; phylum Arthropoda; class Insecta; order Diptera; family Syrphidae; genus Melangyna; species Melangyna quadrimaculata. The sequence continues at coordinate 60,955,443 of OX439483.1, read as the reverse complement.
GATTTTCTAGGGCGATATTTCTTCGTACAGTCGTAGTTACCCCCCTGGGCCGAAAGGTGAAATCTCAAGGTTCAACTTATTTATAATTTTGTATGAAAATGTAAACTCTTTATAACGGGACAAATACATCCCAGCCTCTAATTCGTATAAATTGTTTTCATTATGATAAGATCGATCATTCAAGTTGAAGAACTATAAGTAGATATGTGTTTAACCTAATAGCACAGAAAAGATAGATTTTTTTGTGGAACGAAATATAGGCTGGCTGAATTTGTTATAGCTGAAGGAGGGCTATTAGAAGAGCTTATCTCCATTTTTTCGGGACGCCATACCCCTGGGGAAATCCGCCATTTTGGAAAACGCGAATTGATCTATATCTCCGAAACTATCGATTTGAAGTAAAAAGTTGTCATAATCAAATTTGTTGGAAATAAAATTACCTTTTTTTTGTTTCCATAACTTTTTTCTTCGTGGACAATATTTTTGAGGTTATGTCGTTTTTTTTTTTTATTTTTACTTTGTTTCCTTTTTCACATTTTTCTCTTTTCGCAAGAAACTTACGTAATGTGTTCTCATAATACAAATTGTAGACCACAAAGTTTAACAAATTTTCATATATTTTTCAAGATGATGCGATATCCCAGTCCAAAATTAGAGCTTTTGGAAAGTTCGCTACTAAATCAATTGAGCCGATAAAGTACAATAAAGATAGACTTTTTCGTGGACTGAAATATTGATTAGCAGATTTCCTTATAAATGAAAGAGGGCCATTAGAAAAGCTTATGTCCGGGTATTCGGGACGCCATGACCCTCGCAAAATACAACATTTTGAAAAATGCGAATGGACCTATACAGTGCTTTGCAAAAATATAAACGCACCTGTAAAAATGCATAGAAAACTGGAAATGGAAGCGACACCTTACTATTTTTTTATTTATTGGCATCAGTAAACAATTGAGTTGGGCAAAAAAGTCCCGTTATTTTCCCTAGCGTTATTTAGAAAATAAAAACAGATTTTTTCGTAGTGCAGAAGAATAAACGCACTTTGCAAATCTTGTTTAAGCTTCATTTAATTATGAGTTTCGAGATGACAAACAACGAAGCCGCGTGGTATACATTTAAGCGATACGGAAAAGGCCAAAATTCAAGACTTTCGTTCATGTATCCTAAGATGTAGGGCTTTTCTTAGGAAAATTTCGAGATTGGTCGTTTTTCCGTAATTTCATTCAAGATCCAGAATCTTATGGAACGAAAATAAGACCCGGGGGTCCGCAGATGCTGACACGTCGCGATACTAGCCGAACAATCAATGTTGCATCTAATTCGGTGCATTTTTTGAGGGTAATTCGTTACGAATTGGGGTTTTGCATTTTGCAAAATGTTGGATTTTGCGAGGGTCATGGCGTCCCGAATACCCGGACATAAGCTTTTCTAATGGCCCTCTTTCATTTATAAGGAAATCTGCTAACCAATATTTCAGTCCACGAAAAAGTCTATCTTTATTGGACTTTATCGGCTCAATTGATTTAGTAGCTTATGTTCCTAAAGCTCTAATTTTGGACTGGGATATCGCATCATCTTCAAAAATATATGAAAACTTGTAAAACATTGTGGTCTACAATTTGTATTATGAGAACACATTACGTAAGTTTCTTGCAAAAAGAGAAAAATGTGAAAAAGGAAACAAAGTAAAAATTAAAAAAAAAAAACGCCATAACCTCAAAAATATTGTCCACGAAGAAAAAAGTTATGAAAACAAAAAAAGGTAAATTTATTTCCAACAAATTTGATTATGACAACTTTTTACTTCAAATCGATAGTTTCGGAGATATAGATCAATTCGCGTTTTTCCAAAATGGCGCCTGTCGACAGGAATGGAAAGGACCTACAATTTTATGCCGAATCCGAACGGTTAGACGAGAAGCACTTATTCGTGACAAGTTATACTCTTGGAGGATTTGTCAATTCGTCGCAAGAGGCAGTAGCCCTACAAAAAAAAACTTTTTAGACCTCCAGCGTGACAGTAGAATGCACTAACCATTACGCTACGGGCTACTACAAGATGATACTGTGAACGTTATAATTATAGGGGAATTTGTTTAAATCGTACACCCAAAAGTAAATTAAATATTTTAACATTTAAATTTCTTCATGTTCTTGTTATAAAAAGACCTGACCACGGGTCAACCGTCCAGTTCTAAATTGAAAGATCATCTCAGTTTCAGAATTATTTAGTCTTGACATGTAAATCTGTTGTTTAAAAAAAAAGTTTTTTAGCTTTTACATTTTTTATTTGAATTGCAAGTTTAAAAAAAAAAAAACACTTCAGGTCCCTGCACCACACAAATGTAATACATAAACTTGGCTCCATGAGCAATTAAAATTGTAATTATGAAATTTAATACTAAGTCAAATATCATCGCAATAAGCTATGTATCTTAGCTACTCCACTGATTCGAAATCATACATATCTTTATCTATTCTTGTATTATAAAACTAATACAGGTATGCATCCTAGCGTTTGGTATACAGCTTATAAAAATATATTTCCCACACTAAATACATCCCTGCCCAAAAACAGGATCATCCCAAGACATGCGGCGAAAGCGAGAAAAAAGGAATGGGTGGGTAAAAAGTTGACTCTTCTATATACAATGTAAGTTGCAGATTTAATACAACTCAACTTTTAGATAAGTCACGTTTGTGGTTTCGTATTGATCACGTATTTCTGTGGATTCTTTTTATTCCTCAAACATCCCCATGACGGCATCAGCTTCCAGCTTCAGCAACAAGGAAAATACTTTATGAAAACGTAAAAATATTTTCGTGGAATAAGTTAATTGCCACTATACTCGTTTAGTTGTTGTTGTGAATCCCAAATCCTATAACATCACACATACAATCCTCTTCCAAATTCGATCCCCCAAAATCTCTACTAACACTGATTTTAACAAGTGATGCGATGTTAGCGTTTGTGTCTTTCTGGCTAATTATTATTATTAATATGTACAATTGTACATAATGAGGGTATTAAATCTGTATAAATGTACTACGTAGAGCACGAATGGAACGGGTGTGTTTTTCAAGTGAAGCTTCTTAACGTAGGAGTTTGGACTCCTCATTCTAAGATAGAAAACCAATTTAGACAGAATTGAGAATTACTGTGTCAGATGTGACTCATTTTGTGGCAACAACTTCCAAAAAAAGCCTCGGAAATGGTTGCGGTTGGCGTTGTTGAGTACAAAACAGACAGGCCTTTGCATTGTCGTTCGAATTTGAGAATTTTTTTTTCAATCGATTTTTGAAAAAAAGTATGGATTAACCCCTTGCCACAAAAAAAACATTTTTTCACGAAAGTCTCTGGAACCCATTGAAATGTATATAAATAGAAAGGTATTGTCAAATGCAATCAGCACCATAGAAAGCAAACCCTTTTATAAGATCTAGTCGTTGAGATATTTGCATGCAAAGTTATTTTTTTTTAGTTTTGAAACTTTGGTTAATTTTGTATGCCTACTGTTCTGCAAATAAGCCTCGGAGGACATTGAGGTTTTTAAACCATTAATCATTTTTTAAGAGCTTTCCACAGCTGAAAACTAGAACATTCGGTGATGCCTGGTTCCGAAGATATTTCATTCCAAAGTAAATCCATTATTTTCGACCCAAAATTGTAACTTTACAATAGAGAACGGACTGTGCATTTTTTTGCCAACATTTTAACGATTTTGATTCAAAATTAAAAAAAGTCGTTAATTAAAAACCTTTTTGTTTCAGTTTAGCTACGGCTAAGTTACCAAATTCTGTTAGGACATGACTTAGCCTTTCACCAGTTTTAATTAATTCGATTGATAAATGGGACACCCTGTAATAATGTTTATTTATTTTGGCTACCCACGCCACGTTTCTTTGTTTAAATTTATGTAAGACAAAGACAAATGTATATTGGTGCTCGACGCATTTCATTTTTGTGGTGAATCATTTGTTTGTGACTACTTTTAATACTATAAATAATAAATATAGGAAAAGTAATTAAATATTGTTTTTCGATTATATGAAAGTGAATTTTGAGTGCGCGTTTAATTTGTTCAGAAATGTAAGGGAGCTACTTCGAAAAACAACAACGCGCTCTCGAAACTCTTTATATTAAGCTTACAAATACAAACAAATTGAGGTTTACTTGACTTTGCAACACTTTGAAACTACGATGATGACACTTTCAATTCCATAAAAGTGGATCGCAATTTAAAATGCGGATTTCAATGTAAAAATGATTACGTTTCACTTTGAAACAAGCTTGAGCGCACTTTAAATGTGGATCTCTATGTAAAAATGATAACGTTTAACGGAATGTAAATGTACAAAACTTGATTTCAATGTATAAATAAACACGTTTTACTTTGAAACTAGGTTGAATCTCTTAAAATTACGTAGCATATTCAAATTATTATTGTTTCAACGTTAAAATGAAAATGCTCCACTTCATTTAAAACACTTTAGATCAAATACGGTCGTATTTAATTTTTGATCTCATTTTTTCCCTCAGTGTATTGTATGTATATCATCACACATATACTATGGCCACCCAAAGTACTGCTGGTTAACTTTAAAAGAAGACCTACTGATAACACAGGCGCCTGCCAGATGGGTTTTCCCAATTTAAAAAGAAATCACCACCCACGGAGATTAATTTTTTTTTTTGGGAACTAACACCCTCGGCGTTCACTGCACCAACCGAAAAATATTTTCAATGGCTAATAACAAAATTCTATGACCGCTTTCACACAAGGAAACTGAGTTGCCAGAAACTAGCTAGTTCGTAGGCCCTTCTCGCCAACAAACTAAAATTCGCTGGCAACTCAGTTTCCTTGTGTGAAAGCGGTCTATGAGTTTGGTTTTGAGGTTTGTTTTGTTAAACGAAAATCGCCGCAAAAATTTCAATTCAAAAACCTTTAAAAAAATTCCTTTTTTTTATTTTCATAAATGTAAGAAGAATACCTGCTTTTTCGGTGTTGGCTTATGATGACTTGGACACGAAACAGTCAAACACTTAGTAGAATAACCAATATTTGTATTTTTTTTAAAAACTAAAAACTCCAAAAACAATGAATTTTGTACATAAAATCGATGCTCGCGACCTCTAAATATCATTATAAAAACGTGAAAAAATTCTCAAAGTGGTTGTTGGACCCTAAGAAGCACATCAGAACACCCTAAAAAGAAATGAAAAAAGGAAATCCTGGTCCACCCTACGGCACATTGCTAGAAATCATTGGCGATTACTCTAAAATTCACTCGCTTTTTTTATAAAATCTTTAAATTCAAAGAGCTCTGTAATAAATTTAAAATAAAAAAATAACAAATTTTGATTTTGTGTCAAAAAAGAAAAAAAGTATAGAGAGCATAAATGTATTTATTTTTATGTTAGAAAATTAATGGATACACCTTGACCTAGAGGAACGAACAGTCGAATAAATTGTGGATAGAAGTTGTTTAGAAGAAAGACACACAATTAAAAGGTTCTAATGACAATTTCCTATGAATATTTGTGTTTCTTGAAGTTAAAACTAGTAAGACTAGACCTCAGCTGGAGATCAAAGCATGTTAGAGAATTGGGAATTTTCTTCTGACGCGACTCAATTGCTTTGAACCAAATTCAAGAAATAGGTTTGTTCCTTAACTTTGAGTTTTTGTGATTTTCGGTCATTTTTAGTCCGAAGTCCTGTCAAATTCATTTAGAAAAAAATAAATTGACAGAATTTGGTACCAAAATCCACAGAAAATCACATACATTCAGAGTAAAGGAACATACATTAAAGTTTCATTTCGAAGTCTTAAATTTTTTTCAAGCGGATATGCAGAAAGATCAGAGAAGAAGATGGGATACATTTCCTACAGAAAATAAGATAACAAAATGGATCGTTCAGTTAAAGATATACATACATACAAGCCATCAGTTAGTGGCCATAAATCCAGTTGACAAACACTGGTTTCTTTAATGAACAACAATTATTGTGAACAATACAATGAACAATTATAAATATTGTTATTCGATTTTTTATAATCCTCCCTTTTACTAAAAATTACTGATTATTACATTAAATTAAAAACAAATCATGTGTAGTAAAAGAAGAAAAATGGAATTATGTTTATTAAAATGGTAGGATTATGGGTTTATAATTATAATTCTTATTTCTAGTTTGCCACAGTAATAAGAATTATAATTACATACATTCATTTCAAATGCCACATATCATAAAGAAGTTAAAAAATATTTCAAAGAATATAAAAACAATTAAGTATTAATAAACAAAAAAAAACTAATACAGAAATATACTATAATTTTGCAAATCAATTTCATCAATCTATTAGTACAACAAACCTTCAAAGTTATTGTACTGAAAGATGAAATGATGTTTCTTTCTGTTACGGTTAAGTAACGCTGGTCGATATTTCATTGAATTCTAAAATAAAAACAAAAAATTATATATAAACAAAAATAATTTTAACTTTTATTTATTTTTCATACATTACATCAAAAACTTATACTCACATAAGTCCATTCCCTCCAAAATCCCCCATCCAAGAACTCTCTAATTCTTTTTAACAATCCATTATTTCTCCTATTTCTATTTCCTATATCTTCTCTTTCAAATTCATGTAACTAAAACAATTTTATTTACCACTTTTTAATATTTTTTAACATTTAAAATCATAAAATTTTATTATACATACATTCCCTGACATTTCATTTATCATTTTATTAAAATCATTTTCTTTTTTCTCCATTGCATTCATTTTTCTTTTATTTATTTCAATTATTTTTCCTTAACAAATTATTCTCACTTCCGCTCAGCTTGAAATATTTTTATTAATGATTTATTTTTTATTTTTTTGGCTTATCTAGAATTTTCGATTTCATGGATAACTGGGTATTTTAAAAATTATTACAAAATCGGGCCAGTAGAAAAAGTGTATAGTGGATTATTTAATTTATTTAAATTGTATTCTGCCAACTGATGCCCTAAGCGACTAATTGTTATTGGTAAATGGTAAATGGTAAATGGTGATATTGGTAATATAAGTAAGATTGGTAAGAGTGGTAAGTTTGGTAACTTGTAATAAATTGGTAATTGGTATATTTAAGGGTGAAAGAATTTATTATTTGTGGTAATTGCAATTGCAGTTGCAGTCGCATTTTGTGTTGTAATTGATGTGGTCGTTGCAGTGGTAGGTGCAGTTGCAGTGGTAAGTGCAGTTGAAGTGGTAAGTGCAGTTGCAGTGGTAAGTGCAGTTGCAGTGGTAAGTGCAGTTTCAGTAGTAAGTGCAGTTGCAGTGGTCAGTCCAGTTGCAGTGGTAAGTGCAGTTGCAGTGGTAAGTGCAGTTGCAGTGGTAAGTGCAGTTTCAGTAGTAAGTGCAGTTGCAGTGGTCAGTCCAGTTGCAGTGGTAAGTGCAGTTGCAGTGGTAAGTGCAGTTGCAGTGGTAAGTGCAGTTGCAGTGGTAAGTGCAGTTGCAGTGGTAGGTGCAGTTGCAGTGGTAAGTGCAGTTGCAGTGGTAAGTGCAGTTTCAGTAGTAAGTGCAGTTGCAGTGGTCAGTGCAGTTGCAGTGGTAGGTGCAGTTGCAGTGGTAGTTGCAGTTGCAGTGGTCAGTGCAGTTGCAGTGGTAAATGCAGTTTCAGTAGTAAGTGCAGTTGCAGTGGTCAGTGCAGTTGCAGTGGTAGGTGCAGTTGCAGTGGTAGTTGCAGTTGCAGTGGTAGGTGCAGTTGCAGTGTTAAGTGCAGTTGCAGTTGAAGGTGCAGTTGCAGTGGTAAGTGCAGTTGCAGTGGTAAGTGCAGTTGCAGTGGTAAGTGCAGTTTCAGTAGTAAGTGCAGTTGCAGTGGTCAGTGCAGTTGCAGTGGTAGGTGCAGTTGCAGTGGTAGTTGCAGTTGCAGTGGTAGGTACAGTTGCAGTGGTAAGTGCAGTTGCAGTGGTAAGTGCAGTTGCAGTTGTAGTTGCAGTGGTTGGTACTGTTGCAGTTGCAATGGTAGTACCACTGCAACTACCACTAACACTGCACCTACCACTGCAACTGCACTGACCACTGCAAATGCACTTACCACTGCAACTGCACCTACCACTGCAACTGCACTGACCAGTGCAACTGCGCTTACTACTGAAACTGCACTTACCACTGCAACTGCACTTACCACTGCAACTGCACCTACCACTGCAACTGCACTTACCACTGCAACTGCACCTACCACTGCAACTGCAACTACCACTGCAACTGCACCTACCACTGCAACTGCACTGACCACTGCAACTGCACTTACTACTGAAACTGCACTTACCACTGCAACTGCACTTACCACTGCAACTGCACCTACCACTGCAACTGCACTTACCACTACAACTGCACTTACCACTGCAACTGGACTGACCACTGCAACTGCACTTACTACTGAAACTGCACTTACCACTGCAACTGCACTTACCACTGCAACTGCACTTACCACTGCAACTGGACTGACCACTGCAACTGCACTTACTACTGAAACTGCACTTACCACTGGAACTGCACTTACCACTGCAACTGCACCTACCACTGCAACTGCACTTACCACTGCAACTGCACTTACCACTGCAACTGCACTTACCACTGCAACTGCACTTACCACTGCAACTGGACTGACCACTGCAACTGCACTTACCACTGCAACTGCACCTACCACTGCAACTGCACTTACCACTGCAACTGCACCTACCACTGCAACTGCACTTACCACTGCAACTGCACTTACCACTGCAACTGCACTTACCACTGCAACTGCACTTACCACTGCAACTGGACTGACCACTGCAACTGCACTTACTACTGAAACTGCACTTACCACTGCAACTGCACTTACCACTGCAACTGCACTTACCACTGCAACTGGACTGACCACTGCAACTGCACTTACTACTGAAACTGCACTTACCACTGCAACTGCACTTACCACTGCAACTGCACTTACCACTTCAACTGCACTTACCACTGCAACTGCACCTACCACTGCAACGACCACCGCAATTACAACACAAAATGCGACTGCAACTGCAATTGCAATTACCACAAATAATAAATTCTTTTACCCTTAAATATACCAATTACCAATTTATTACAAGTTACCAAACTTACCACTCTTACCAATCTTACTTATATTACCAATATCACCATTTACCATTTACCATTTACCAATAACAATTAGTCGCTTAGGGCATCAGTTGGCAGAATACAATTTAAATAAATTAAATAATCCACTATACACTTTTTCTACTGGCCCGATTTTGTAATAATTTTTAAAATACCCAGTTATCCATGAAATCGAAAATTCTAGATAAGCCAAAAAAATAAAAAATAAATCATTAATAAAAATATTTCAAGCTGAGCGGAAGTGAGAATAATTTGTTAAGGAAAAATAATTGAAATAAATAAAAGAAAAATGAATGCAATGGAGAAAAAAGAAAATGATTTTAATAAAATGATAAATGAAATGTCAGGGAATGTATGTATAATAAAATTTTATGATTTTAAATGTTAAAAAATATTAAAAAGTGGTAAATAAAATTGTTTTAGTTACATGAATTTGAAAGAGAAGATATAGGAAATAGAAATAGGAGAAATAATGGATTGTTAAAAAGAATTAGAGAGTTCTTGGATGGGGGATTTTGGAGGGAATGGACTTATGTGAGTATAAGTTTTTGATGTAATGTATGAAAAATAAATAAAAGTTAAAATTATTTTTGTTTATATATAATTTTTTGTTTTTATTTTAGAATTCAATGAAATATCGACCAGCGTTACTTAACCGTAACAGAAAGAAACATCATTTCATCTTTCAGTACAATAACTTTGAAGGTTTGTTGTACTAATAGATTGATGAAATTGATTTGCAAAATTATAGTATATTTCTGTATTAGTTTTTTTTGTTTATTAATACTTAATTGTTTTTATATTCTTTGAAATATTTTTTAACTTCTTTATGATATGTGGCATTTGAAATGAATGTATGTAATTATAATTCTTATTACTGTGGCAAACTAGAAATAAGAATTATAATTATGAACCCATAATCCTACCATTTTAATAAACATAATACCATTTTTCTTCTTTTACTACACATGATTTGTTTTTAATTTAATGTAATAATCAGTAATTTTTAGTAAAAGGGAGGATTATAAAAAATCGAATAACAATATTTATAATTGGTCATTGTATCACAATAATTGTTTTTCATTAAAGAAATCAGTGTTTGTCAACTGGAGATTCTAGCCACTAACCGATTTGCTTGTATATCTTCAACTGAACGATCCATTTTTTATATTATTCTGTAGCTAACGGATCTATGTACATATGTATGTATGTTCATACATATTATGTGATATTTCTGTATATCAGCTTGAAAAATTTTAATTTTGACTTGACTTCGAAATGAAACTTTTTCCTAAATTTTGTTCCAAGCCATGGAGTAACTTCACTTTAAAACCCCGACTCCACAGGCCACGAACGATGTCCATAATCTAATCCACAATCTGATTTGTATGGATATGTGACTGCTTGGACATGGAATTTTTCGATTCCATTAGATTTTTTTTTTGACATGTTTTTTATATTCCGGCCATCGTTCTTAGTCTGTGGAGGCGGCATGTAAAGAACAAAATTGTCAATTCTCTAACACGCATTTTGCTCTCTAGCTGAAGTTTTGCGCACCAGGCTTGCAAAAGTCGTCTTCAAGTTCCATTTCATTAGAACCTTAATAATTTGTTTTCTTTCTTCTTTGCATCTCTTAGTCCCAATTTATTGGTTTTTTCGGTCCTCTAGGTCAGGGTTAATCCATTAGTTCTTTAACTTTAAAATATAAAAATATACATATTGTGGTGAATATGAATCATTTTCTCCATACAATTATAGAATCTTGTTTATTTTTTCTTTTTTTGACACAAAATCAATATATTTTTTTTTAAATGAAGTGCGATAGAGTTCTTTGAGTTTAAAGATTGTAAAGAAAAAACAAAGCGAGTGATTCATTGACATAAAAAATAATTATATTTATTGGGTTTTCGTATGATAACACACTCGCAGTTAGGCTGCAGTTCCGCAAATAAGCCTCAGAAGACATTGCGGTTTCTAAACTGCTTGATAAGTATTTCAAGAGCTATCCATAACTGAAAACTAGAACATTCTATGAGGTCTGGTTGCGAAGATATTTGAATTCAAAGCAATTCTTTTAGACCCAAAACTAAGAGTCTTCCTATGACTATAACTTTCCAAAAAAGGCTCGTAGGAGGTTGCGGTTGACGTTGTTGAATTCAGAACGGACAGGACTTTGCATTGCCATTCAAATCTCAGACATTTTTTTTCAATCGATTTTTGAAAAAGCATCTGGAACCCATTGAAAACATTTCTGGAACCCATTGAAATGTGCATAAATAGAAAGGTATTGTCAAATGCAATCAGCACATCCAAAGCAAACCCTTTTATAAGGTCTAGTTTTTGAGATATTTGCATGCAAAGTTATTTTTTTGAGTTTTGAAACCTTGGTTATCTTTGTATGCCTACAGTTCCGCAAATAAGCCTCGGAGGACATTGCGGTTTCTAAAACATTACACATATACTATGGCCACCCAAAGTACTGCTGGTTAACTTTAAAAGCAGACCTACTGATAACAAAGGCGCCTGCCAGATGGGTTTTCCCAATTTAAAAAGAAATCACCACCCACGGAGATTAATTTTTTTTTTTGGGAACTAACACCCTCGGCGTTCACTGCACCAACCGAAAAATATTTTCAATGGCTAATAACAAAATTCTATGACCGCTTTCACACAAGGAAACTGAGTTGCCAGAAACTAGCTAGTTCGTAGGCCCTTCTCGCCAACAAACTAAAATTCGCTGGCAACTCAGTTTCCTTGTGTGAAAGCGGTCTATGAGTTTGGTTTTGAGGTTTGTTTTGTTAAACGAAAATCGCCGCAAAAATTTCAATTCAAAAACCTTTAAAAAAATTCCTTTTTTTTATTTTCATAAATGTAAGAAGAATACCTGCTTTTTCGGTGTTGGCTTATGATGACTTGGACACGAAACAGTCAAACACTTAGTAGAATAACCAATATTTGTATTTTTTTTAAAAACTAAAAACTCCAAAAACAATGAATTTTGTACATAAAATCGATGCTCGCGACCTCTAAATATCATTATAAAAACGTGAAAAAATTCTCAAAGTGGTTGTTGGACCCTAAGAAGCACATCAGAACACCCTAAAAAGAAATGAAAAAAGGAAATCCTGGTCCACCCTACGGCACATTGCTAGAAATCATTGGCGATTACTCTAAAATTCACTCGCTTTTTTTATAAAATCTTTAAATTCAAAGAGCTCTGTAATAAATTTAAAATAAAAAAATAACAAATTTTGATTTTGTGTCAAAAAAGAAAAAAAGTATAGAGAGCATAAATGTATTTATTTTTATGTTAGAAAATTAATGGATACACCTTGACCTAGAGGAACGAACAGTCGAATAAATTGTGGATAGAAGTTGTTTAGAAGAAAGACACACAATTAAAAGGTTCTAATGACAATTTCCTATGAATATTTGTGTTTCTTGAAGTTAAAACTAGTAAGACTAGACCTCAGCTGGAGATCAAAGCATGTTAGAGAATTGGGAATTTTCTTCTGACGCGACTCAATTGCTTTGAACCAAATTCAAGAAATAGGTTTGTTCCTTAACTTTGAGTTTTTGTGATTTTCGGTCATTTTTAGTCCGAAGTCCTGTCAAATTCATTTAGAAAAAAATAAATTGACAGAATTTGGTACCAAAATCCACAGAAAATCACATACATTCAGAGTAAAGGAACATACATTAAAGTTTCATTTCGAAGTCTTAAATTTTTTTCAAGCGGATATGCAGAAAGATCAGAGAAGAAGATGGGATACATTTCCTACAGAAAATAAGATAACAAAATGGATCGTTCAGTTAAAGATATACATACATACAAGCCATCAGTTAGTGGCCATAAATCCAGTTGACAAACACTGGTTTCTTTAATGAACAACAATTATTGTGAACAATACAATGAACAATTATAAATATTGTTATTCGATTTTTTATAATCCTCCCTTTTACTAAAAATTACTGATTATTACATTAAATTAAAAACAAATCATGTGTAGTAAAAGAAGAAAAATGGAATTATGTTTATTAAAATGGTAGGATTATGGGTTTATAATTATAATTCTTATTTCTAGTTTGCCACAGTAATAAGAATTATAATTACATACATTCATTTCAAATGCCACATATCATAAAGAAGTTAAAAAATATTTCAAAGAATATAAAAACAATTAAGTATTAATAAACAAAAAAAAACTAATACAGAAATATACTATAATTTTGCAAATCAATTTCATCAATCTATTAGTACAACAAACCTTCAAAGTTATTGTACTGAAAGATGAAATGATGTTTCTTTCTGTTACGGTTAAGTAACGCTGGTCGATATTTCATTGAATTCTAAAATAAAAACAAAAAATTATATATAAACAAAAATAATTTTAACTTTTATTTATTTTTCATACATTACATCAAAAACTTATACTCACATAAGTCCATTCCCTCCAAAATCCCCCATCCAAGAACTCTCTAATTCTTTTTAACAATCCATTATTTCTCCTATTTCTATTTCCTATATCTTCTCTTTCAAATTCATGTAACTAAAACAATTTTATTTACCACTTTTTAATATTTTTTAACATTTAAAATCATAAAATTTTATTATACATACATTCCCTGACATTTCATTTATCATTTTATTAAAATCATTTTCTTTTTTCTCCATTGCATTCATTTTTCTTTTATTTATTTCAATTATTTTTCCTTAACAAATTATTCTCACTTCCGCTCAGCTTGAAATATTTTTATTAATGATTTATTTTTTATTTTTTTGGCTTATCTAGAATTTTCGATTTCATGGATAACTGGGTATTTTAAAAATTATTACAAAATCGGGCCAGTAGAAAAAGTGTATAGTGGATTATTTAATTTATTTAAATTGTATTCTGCCAACTGATGCCCTAAGCGACTAATTGTTATTGGTAAATGGTAAATGGTAAATGGTGATATTGGTAATATAAGTAAGATTGGTAAGAGTGGTAAGTTTGGTAACTTGTAATAAATTGGTAATTGGTATATTTAAGGGTAAAAGAATTTATTATTTGTGGTAATTGCAGTTGCAGTTGCAGTCGCATTTTGTGTTGTAATTGCGGTGGTCGTTGCAGTGGTAGGTGCAGTTGCAGTGGTAAGTGCAGTTGAAGTGGTAAGTGCAGTTGCAGTGGTAAGTGCAGTTGCAGTGGTAAGTGCAGTTTCAGTAGTAAGTGCAGTTGCAGTGGTCAGTCCAGTTGCAGTGGTAAGTGCAGTTGCAGTGGTAAGTGCAGTTGCAGTGGTAAGTGCAGTTTCAGTAGTAAGTGCAGTTGCAGTGGTCAGTCCAGTTGCAGTGGTAAGTGCAGTTGCAGTGGTAAGTGCAGTTGCAGTGGTAAGTGCAGTTGCAGTGGTAAGTGCAGTTTCAGTAGTAAGTGCAGTTGCAGTGGTCAGTCCAGTTGCAGTGGTAAGTGCAGTTGCAGTGGTAAGTGCAGTTGCAGTGGTCAGTCCAGTTGCAGTGGTAAGTGCAGTTGCAGTGGTAAGTGCAGTTGCAGTGGTAAGTGCAGTTGCAGTGGTAGGTGCAGTTGCAGTGGTAAGTGCAGTTGCAGTGGTAAGTGCAGTTTCAGTAGTAAGTGCAGTTGCAGTGGTAAGTGCAGTTGCAGTGGTAAGTGCAGTTGCAGTGGTAAGTGCAGTTTCAGTAGTAAGTGCAGTTGCAGTGGTCAGTGCAGTTGCAGTGGTAGGTGCAGTTGCAGTGGTAGTTGCAGTTGCAGTGGTCAGTGCAGTTGCAGTGGTAAATGCAGTTTCAGTAGTAAGTGCAGTTGCAGTGGTCAGTGCAGTTGCAGTGGTAGGTGCAGTTGCAGTGGTAGTTGCAGTTGCAGTGGTAGGTGCAGTTGCAGTGTTAAGTGCAGTTGCAGTTGAAGGTGCAGTTGCAGTGGTAAGTGCAGTTGCAGTGGTAAGTGCAGTTTCAGTAGTAAGTGCAGTTGCAGTGGTCAGTGCAGTTGCAGTGGTAGGTGCAGTTGCAGTGGTAGTTGCAGTTGCAGTGGTAGGTGCAGTTGCAGTGGTAAGTGCAGTTGCAGTGGTAAGTGCAGTTGCAGTGGTAGTTGCAGTGGTTGGTACTGTTGCAGTTGCAATGGTAGTACCACTGCAACTACCACTAACACTGCACCTACCACTGCAACTGCACTGACCACTGCAACTGCACTTACCACTGCAACTGCACCTACCACTGCAACTGCACTGACCAGTGCAACTGCGCTTACTACTGAAACTGCACTTACCACTGCAACTGCACTTACCACTGCAACTGCACCTACCACTGCAACTGCACTTACCACTGCAACTGCACCTACCACTGCAACTGCAACTACCACTGCAACTGCACCTACCACTGCAACTGCACTGACCACTGCAACTGCACTTACTACTGAAACTGCACTTACCACTGCAACTGCACTTACCACTGCAACTGCACCTACCACTGCAACTGCACTTACCACTGCAACTGCACTTACCACTGCAACTGCACTTACCACTGCAACTGCACTTACCACTGCAACTGGACTGACCACTGCAACTGCACTTACTACTGAAACTGCACTTACCACTGCAACTGCACTTACCACTGCAACTGCACTTACCACTGCAACTGGACTGACCACTGCAACTGCACTTACTACTGAAACTGCACTTACCACTGCAACTGCACTTACCACTGCAACGACCACATCAATTACAACACAAAATGCGACTGCTACTGCAATTGCAATTACCACAAATAATAAATTCTTTTACCCTTAAATATACCAATTACCAATTTATTACAAGTTACCAAACTTACCACTCTTACCAATCTTACTTATATTACCAATATCACCATTTACCATTTACTATTTACCAATAACAATTAGTCGCTTAGGGCATCAGTTGGCAGAATACAATTTAAATAAATTAAATAATCCACTATACACTTTTTCTACTGGCCCGATTTTGTAATAATTTTTAAAATACCCAGTTATCCATGAAATCGAAAATTCTAGATAAGCCAAAAAAATAAAAAATAAATCATTAATAAAAATATTTCAAGCTGAGCGGAAGTGAGAATAATTTGTTAAGGAAAAATAATTGAAATAAATAAAAGAAAAATGAATGCAATGGAGAAAAAAGAAAATGATTTTAATAAAATGATAAATGAAATGTCAGGGAATGTATGTATAATAAAATTTTATGATTTTAAATGTTAAAAAATATTAAAAAGTGGTAAATAAAATTGTTTTAGTTACATGAATTTGAAAGAGAAGATATAGGAAATAGAAATAGGAGAAATAATGGATTGTTAAAAAGAATTAGAGAGTTCTTGGATGGGGGATTTTGGAGGGAATGGACTTATGTGAGTATAAGTTTTTGATGTAATGTATGAAAAATAAATAAAAGTTAAAATTATTTTTGTTTATATATAATTTTTTGTTTTTATTTTAGAATTCAATGAAATATCGACCAGCGTTACTTAACCGTAACAGAAAGAAACATCATTTCATCTTTCAGTACAATAACTTTGAAGGTTTGTTGTACTAATAGATTGATGAAATTGATTTGCAAAATTATAGTATATTTCTGTATTAGTTTTTTTTGTTTATTAATACTTAATTGTTTTTATATTCTTTGAAATATTTTTTAACTTCTTTATGATATGTGGCATTTGAAATGAATGTATGTAATTATAATTCTTATTACTGTGGCAAACTAGAAATAAGAATTATAATTATGAACCCATAATCCTACCATTTTAATAAACATAATACCATTTTTCTTCTTTTACTACACATGATTTGTTTTTAATTTAATGTAATAATCAGTAATTTTTAGTAAAAGGGAGGATTATAAAAAATCGAATAACAATATTTATAATTGGTCATTGTATCACAATAATTGTTTTTCATTAAAGAAATCAGTGTTTGTCAACTGGAGATTCTAGCCACTAACCGATTTGCTTGTATATCTTCAACTGAACGATCCATTTTTTATATTATTCTGTAGCTAACGGATCTATGTACATATGTATGTATGTTCATACATATTATGTGATATTTCTGTATATCAGCTTGAAAAATTTTAATTTTGACTTGACTTCGAAATGAAACTTTTTCCTAAATTTTGTTCCAAGCCATGGAGTAACTTCACTTTAAAACCCCGACTCCACAGGCCACGAACGATGTCCATAATCTAATCCACAATCTGATTTGTATGGATATGTGACTGCTTGGACATGGAATTTTTCGATTCCATTAGATTTTTTTTTTGACATGTTTTTTATATTCCGGCCATCGTTCTTAGTCTGTGGAGGCGGCATGTAAAGAACAAAATTGTCAATTCTCTAACACGCATTTTGCTCTCTAGCTGAAGTTTTGCGCACCAGGCTTGCAAAAGTCGTCTTCAAGTTCCATTTCATTAGAACCTTAATAATTTGTTTTCTTTCTTCTTTGCATCTCTTAGTCCCAATTTATTGGTTTTTTTCGGTCCTCTAGGTCAGGGTTAATCCATTAGTTCTTTAACTTTAAAATATAAAAATATACATATTGTGGTGAATATGAATCATTTTCTCCATACAATTATAGAATCTTGTTTATTTTTTCTTTTTTTGACACAAAATCAATATATTTTTTTTTAAATGAAGTGCGATAGAGTTCTTTGAGTTTAAAGATTGTAAAGAAAAAACAAAGCGAGTGATTCATTGACATAAAAAATAATTATATTTATTGGGTTTTCGTATGATAACACACTCGCAGTTAGGCTGCAGTTCCGCAAATAAGCCTCAGAAGACATTGCGGTTTCTAAACTGCTTGATAAGTATTTCAAGAGCTATCCATAACTGAAAACTAGAACATTCTATGAGGTCTGGTTGCGAAGATATTTGAATTCAAAGCAATTCTTTTAGACCCAAAACTAAGAGTCTTCCTATGACTATAACTTTCCAAAAAAGGCTCGTAGGAGGTTGCGGTTGACGTTGTTGAATTCAGAACGGACAGGACTTTGCATTGCCATTCAAATCTCAGACATTTTTTTGTCAATCGATTTTTGAAAAAGCCTCTGGAACCCATTGAAAACATTTCTGGAACCCATTGAAATGTGCATAAATAGAAAGGTATTGTCAAATGCAATCAGCACATCCAAAGCAAACCCTTTTATAAGGTCTAGTTTTTGAGATATTTGCATGCAAAGTTATTTTTTTGAGTTTTGAAACCTTGGTTATCTTTGTATGCCTACAGTTCCGCAAATAAGCCTCGGAGGACATTGCGGTTTCTAAAACATTACACATATACTATGGCCACCCAAAGTACTGCTGGTTAACTTTAAAAGCAGACCTACTGATAACAAAGGCGCCTGCCAGATGGGTTTTCCCAATTTAAAAAGAAATCACCACCCACGGAGATTAATTTTTTTTTTTGGGAACTAACACCCTCGGCGTTCACTGCACCAACCGAAAAATATTTTCAATGGCTAATAACAAAATTCTATGACCGCTTTCACACAAGGAAACTGAGTTGCCAGAAACTAGCTAGTTCGTAGGCCCTTCTCGCCAACAAACTAAAATTCGCTGGCAACTCAGTTTCCTTGTGTGAAAGCGGTCTATGAGTTTGGTTTTGAGGTTTGTTTTGTTAAACGAAAATCGCCGCAAAAATTTCAATTCAAAAACCTTTAAAAAAATTCCTTTTTTTTATTTTCATAAATGTAAGAAGAATACCTGCTTTTTCGGTGTTGGCTTATGATGACTTGGACACGAAACAGTCAAACACTTAGTAGAATAACCAATATTTGTATTTTTTTTAAAAACTAAAAACTCCAAAAACAATGAATTTTGTACATAAAATCGATGCTCGCGACCTCTAAATATCATTATAAAAACGTGAAAAAATTCTCAAAGTGGTTGTTGGACCCTAAGAAGCACATCAGAACACCCTAAAAAGAAATGAAAAAAGGAAATCCTGGTCCACCCTACGGCACATTGCTAGAAATCATTGGCGATTACTCTAAAATTCACTCGCTTTTTTTATAAAATCTTTAAATTCAAAGAGCTCTGTAATAAATTTAAAATAAAAAAATAACAAATTTTGATTTTGTGTCAAAAAAGAAAAAAAGTATAGAGAGCATAAATGTATTTATTTTTATGTTAGAAAATTAATGGATACACCTTGACCTAGAGGAACGAACAGTCGAATAAATTGTGGATAGAAGTTGTTTGGAAGAAAGACACACAATTAAAAGGTTCTAATGACAATTTCCTATGAATATTTGTGTTTCTTGAAGTTAAAACTAGTAAGACTAGACCTCAGCTGGAGATCAAAGCATGTTAGAGAATTGGGAATTTTCTTCTGACGCGACTCAATTGCTTTGAACCAAATTCAAGAAATAGGTTTGTTCCTTAACTTTGAGTTTTTGTGATTTTCGGTCATTTTTAGTCCGAAGTCCTGTCAAATTCATTTAGAAAAAAATAAATTGACAGAATTTGGTACCAAAATCCACAGAAAATCACATACATTCAGAGTAAAGGAACATACATTAAAGTTTCATTTCGAAGTCTTAAATTTTTTTCAAGCGGATATGCAGAAAGATCAGAGAAGAAGATGGGATACATTTCCTACAGAAAATAAGATAACAAAATGGATCGTTCAGTTAAAGATATACATACATACAAGCCATCAGTTAGTGGCCATAAATCCAGTTGACAAACACTGGTTTCTTTAATGAACAACAATTATTGTGAACAATACAATGAACAATTATAAATATTGTTATTCGATTTTTTATAATCCTCCCTTTTACTAAAAATTACTGATTATTACATTAAATTAAAAACAAATCATGTGTAGTAAAAGAAGAAAAATGGTATTATGTTTATTAAAATGGTAGGATTATGGGTTCATAATTATAATTCTTATTTCTAGTTTGCCACAGTAATAAGAATTATAATTACATACATTCATTTCAAATGCCACATATCATAAAGAAGTTAAAAAATATTTCAAAGAATATAAAAACAATTAAGTATTAATAAACAAAAAAAAACTAATACAGAAATATACTATAATTTTGCAAATCAATTTCATCAATCTATTAGTACAACAAACCTTCAAAGTTATTGTACTGAAAGATGAAATGATGTTTCTTTCTGTTACGGTTAAGTAACGCTGGTCGATATTTCATTGAATTCTAAAATAAAAACAAAAAATTATATATAAACAAAAATAATTTTAACTTTTATTTATTTTTCATACATTACATCAAAAACTTATACTCACATAAGTCCATTCCCTCCAAAATCCCCCATCCAAGAACTCTCTAATTCTTTTTAACAATCCATTATTTCTCCTATTTCTATTTCCTATATCTTCTCTTTCAAATTCATGTAACTAAAACAATTTTATTTACCACTTTTTAATATTTTTTAACATTTAAAATCATAAAATTTTATTATACATACATTCCCTGACATTTCATTTATCATTTTATTAAAATCATTTTCTTTTTTCTCCATTGCATTCATTTTTCTTTTATTTATTTCAATTATTTTTCCTTAACAAATTATTCTCACTTCCGCTCAGCTTGAAATATTTTTATTAATGATTTATTTTTTATTTTTTTGGCTTATCTAGAATTTTCGATTTCATGGATAACTGGGTATTTTAAAAATTATTACAAAATCGGGCCAGTAGAAAAAGTGTATAGTGGATTATTTAATTTATTTAAATTGTATTCTGCCAACTGATGCCCTAAGCGACTAATTGTTATTGGTAAATGGTAAATGGTAAATGGTGATATTGGTAATATAAGTAAGATTGGTAAGAGTGGTAAGTTTGGTAACTTGTAATAAATTGGTAATTGGTATATTTAAGGGTAAAAGAATTTATTATTTGTGGTAATTGCAGTTGCAGTTGCAGTCGCATTTTGTGTTGTAATTGCGGTGGTCGTTGCAGTGGTAGGTGCAGTTGCAGTGGTAAGTGCAGTTGAAGTGGTAAGTGCAGTTGCAGTGGTAAGTGCAGTTGCAGTGGTAAGTGCAGTTTCAGTAGTAAGTGCAGTTGCAGTGGTCAGTCCAGTTGCAGTGGTAAGTGCAGTTGCAGTGGTAAGTGCAGTTGCAGTGGTAAGTGCAGTTTCAGTAGTAAGTGCAGTTGCAGTGGTCAGTCCAGTTGCAGTGGTAAGTGCAGTTGCAGTGGTAAGTGCAGTGGAAGTGGTAAGTGCAGTGGAAGTGGTAAGTGCAGTTGCAGTGGTAGGTGCAGTTTCAGTAGTAAGTGCAGTTGCAGTGGTCAGTGCAGTTGCAGTGGTAGGTGCAGTTGCAGTGGTAGTTGCAGTTGCAGTGGTAAGTGCAGTTGCAGTGGTAAATGCAGTTGCAGTGGTAGGTGCAGTTGCAGTGGTCAGTGCAGTTGCAGTGGTAGGTGCAGTTGCAGTGGTAGTTGCAGTTGCAGTGGTAAGTGCAGTTGCAGTGGTAGGTGCAGTTGCACCTACCACTCCAACTGCACTTACCACTGCAACTGCACCTACCACTGCAGCTGCAACTACCACTGCAACTGCACCTACCACTACAACTGCACTGACCACTGCAACTGCACTGACCACTGCAACTGCACTTACTACTGAAACTGCACTTACCACTGCAACTGCACTTACCACTGCAACTGCACCTACCACTGCAACTGCACTTACCACTGCAACTGCACTTACCACTGCAACTGCACTTACCACTGCAACTGCACTTACCACTGCAACTGGACTGACCACTGCAACTGCACTTACTACTGAAACTGCACTTACCACTGCAACTGCACTTACCACTGCAACTGCACTTACCACTGCAACTGCACTTACCACTGCAACTGGACTGACCACTGCAACTGCACTTACTACTGAAACTGCACTTACCACTGCAACTGCACTTACCACTGCAACTGCACTTACCACTTCCACTGCACTTACCACTGCAACTGCACCTACCACTGCAACGACCACATCAATTACAACACAAAATGCGACTGCAACTGCAATTGCAATTACCACAAATAATAAATTCTTTTACCCTTAAATATACCAATTACCAATTTATTACAAGTTACCAAACTTACCACTCTTACCAATCTTACTTATATTACCAATATCACCATTTACCATTTACCATTTACCAATAACAATTAGTCGCTTAGGGCATCAGTTGGCAGAATACAATTTAAATAAATTAAATAATCCACTATACACTTTTTCTACTGGCCCGATTTTGTAATAATTTTTAAAATACCCAGTTATCCATGAAATCGAAAATTCTAGATAAGCCAAAAAAATAAAAAATAAATCATTAATAAAAATATTTCAAGCTGAGCGGAAGTGAGAATAATTTGTTAAGGAAAAATAATTGAAATAAATAAAAGAAAAATGAATGCAATGGAGAAAAAAGAAAATGATTTTAATAAAATGATAAATGAAATGTCAGGGAATGTATGTATAATAAAATTTTATGATTTTAAATGTTAAAAAATATTAAAAAGTGGTAAATAAAATTGTTTTAGTTACATGAATTTGAAAGAGAAGATATAGGAAATAGAAATAGGAGAAATAATGGATTGTTAAAAAGAATTAGAGAGTTCTTGGATGGGGGATTTTGGAGGGAATGGACTTATGTGAGTATAAGTTTTTGATGTAATGTATGAAAAATAAATAAAAGTTAAAATTATTTTTGTTTATATATAATTTTTTGTTTTTATTTTAGAATTCAATGAAATATCGACCAGCGTTACTTAACCGTAACAGAAAGAAACATCAATTCATCTTTCAGTACAATAACTTTGAAGGTTTGTTGTACTAATAGATTGATGAAATTGATTTGCAAAATTATAGTATATTTCTGTATTAGTTTTTTTTGTTTATTAATACTTAATTGTTTTTATATTCTTTGAAATATTTTTTAACTTCTTTATGATATGTGGCATTTGAAATGAATGTATGTAATTATAATTCTTATTACTGTGGCAAACTAGAAATAAGAATTATAATTATGAACCCATAATCCTACCATTTTAATAAACATAATACCATTTTTCTTCTTTTACTACACATGATTTGTTTTTAATTTAATGTAATAATCAGTAATTTTTAGTAAAAGGGAGGATTATAAAAAATCGAATAACAATATTTATAATTGGTCATTGTATCACAATAATTGTTTTTCATTAAAGAAATCAGTGTTTGTCAACTGGAGATTCTAGCCACTAACCGATTTGCTTGTATATCTTCAACTGAACGATCCATTTTTTATATTATTCTGTAGCTAACGGATCTATGTACATATGTATGTATGTTCATACATATTATGTGATATTTCTGTATATCAGCTTGAAAAATTTTAATTTTGACTTGACTTCGAAATGAAACTTTTTCCTAAATTTTGTTCCAAGCCATGGAGTAACTTCACTTTAAAACCCCGACTCCACAGGCCACGAACGATGTCCATAATCTAATCCACAATCTGATTTGTATGGATATGTGACTGCTTGGACATGGAATTTTTCGATTCCATTAGATTTTTTTTTTGACATGTTTTTTATATTCCGGCCATCGTTCTTAGTCTGTGGAGGCGGCATGTAAAGAACAAAATTGTCAATTCTCTAACACGCATTTTGCTCTCTAGCTGAAGTTTTGCGCACCAGGCTTGCAAAAGTCGTCTTCAAGTTCCATTTCATTAGAACCTTAATAATTTGTTTTCTTTCTTCTTTGCATCTCTTAGTCCCAATTTATTGGTTTTTTTCGGTCCTCTAGGTCAGGGTTAATCCATTAGTTCTTTAACTTTAAAATATAAAAATATACATATTGTGGTGAATATGAATCATTTTCTCCATACAATTATAGAATCTTGTTTATTTTTTCTTTTTTTGACACAAAATCAATATATTTTTTTTTAAATGAAGTGCGATAGAGTTCTTTGAGTTTAAAGATTGTAAAGAAAAAACAAAGCGAGTGATTCATTGACATAAAAAATAATTATATTTATTGGGTTTTCGTATGATAACACACTCGCAGTTAGGCTGCAGTTCCGCAAATAAGCCTCAGAAGACATTGCGGTTTCTAAACTGCTTGATAAGTATTTCAAGAGCTATCCATAACTGAAAACTAGAACATTCTATGAGGTCTGGTTGCGAAGATATTTGAATTCAAAGCAATTCTTTTAGACCCAAAACTAAGAGTCTTCCTATGACTATAACTTTCCAAAAAAGGCTCGTAGGAGGTTGCGGTTGACGTTGTTGAATTCAGAACGGACAGGACTTTGCATTGCCATTCAAATCTCAGACATTTTTTTGTCAATCGATTTTTGAAAAAGCCTCTGGAACCCATTGAAAACATTTCTGGAACCCATTGAAATGTGCATAAATAGAAAGGTATTGTCAAATGCAATCAGCACATCCAAAGCAAACCCTTTTATAAGGTCTAGTTTTTGAGATATTTGCATGCAAAGTTATTTTTTTGAGTTTTGAAACCTTGGTTATCTTTGTATGCCTACAGTTCCGCAAATAAGCCTCGGAGGACATTGCGGTTTCTAAAACATTACACATATACTATGGCCACCCAAAGTACTGCTGGTTAACTTTAAAAGCAGACCTACTGATAACAAAGGCGCCTGCCAGATGGGTTTTCCCAATTTAAAAAGAAATCACCACCCACGGAGATTAATTTTTTTTTTTGGGAACTAACACCCTCGGCGTTCACTGCACCAACCGAAAAATATTTTCAATGGCTAATAACAAAATTCTATGACCGCTTTCACACAAGGAAACTGAGTTGCCAGAAACTAGCTAGTTCGTAGGCCCTTCTCGCCAACAAACTAAAATTCGCTGGCAACTCAGTTTCCTTGTGTGAAAGCGGTCTATGAGTTTGGTTTTGAGGTTTGTTTTGTTAAACGAAAATCGCCGCAAAAATTTCAATTCAAAAACCTTTAAAAAAATTCCTTTTTTTTATTTTCATAAATGTAAGAAGAAAACCTGCTTTTTCGGTGTTGGCTTATGATGACTTGGACACGAAACAGTCAAACACTTAGTAGAATAACCAATATTTGTATTTTTTTTACAAACTAAAAACTCCAAAAACAATGAATTTTGTACATAAAATCGATGCTCGCGACCTCTAAATATCATTATAAAAACGTGAAAAAATTCTCAAAGTGGTTGTTGGACACTAAGAAGCACATCAGACCACCCTAAAAAGAAATGAAAAAAGGAAATCCTGGTCCACCCTTCGGCACATTGCTAGAAATCATTGGCGATTACTCTAAAATTCACTCGCTTTTTTTATAAAATCTTTAAATTCAAAGAGCTCTGTAATAAATTTAAAATAAAAAAATAACAAATTTTGATTTTGTGTCAAAAAAGAAAAAAAGTATAGAGAGCATAAATGTATTTATTTTTATGTTAGAAAATTAATGGATACACCTTGACCTAGAGGAACGAACAGTCGAATAAATTGTGGATAGAAGTTGTTTGGAAGAAAGACACACAATTAAAAGGTTCTAATGACAATTTCCTATGAATATTTGTGTTTCTTGA
The DNA here is from genome assembly GCA_949320155.1 of Melangyna quadrimaculata. NCBI lineage: Eukaryota > Metazoa > Arthropoda > Insecta > Diptera > Syrphidae > Melangyna > Melangyna quadrimaculata. Next base: position 60,929,728 of record OX439483.1, on the reverse strand, counting down.
AGTTAAAACTAGTAAGACTGGACCTCAGCTGGAGATCAAAGCATGTTAGAGAATTGGGAATTTTCTTCTGACGCGACTCAATTGCTTTGAACCAAATTCAAGAAATAGGTTTGTTCCTTAACTTTGAGTTTTTGTGATTTTCGGTCATTTTTAGTCCGAAGTCCTGTCAAATTAATTTAGAAAAAAATAAATTGACAGAATTTGGTACCAAAATCCACAGAAAATCACATACATTCAGAGTAAAGGAACATACATTAAAGTTTCATTTCGAAGTCTTAAATTTTTTTCAAGCGGATATGCAGAAAGATCAGAGAAGAAGATGGGATACATTTCCTACAGAAAATAAGATAACAAAATGGATCGTTCAGTTAAAGATATACATACATACAAGCCATCAGTTAGTGGCCATAAATCCAGTTGACAAACACTGGTTTCTTTAATGAAAACAATTATTGTGAACAATACAATGAACAATTATAAATATTGTTATTCGATTTTTTATAATCCTCCCTTTTACTAAAAATTACTGATTATTACATTAAATTAAAAACAAATCATGTGTAGTAAAAGAAGAAAAATGGTATTATGTTTATTAAAATGGTAGGATTATGGGTTCATAATTATAATTCTTATTTCTAGTTTGCCACAGTAATAAGAATTATAATTACATACATTCATTTCAAATGCCACATATCATAAAGAAGTTAAAAAATATTTCAAAGAATATAAAAACAATTAAGTATTAATAAACAAAAAAAAACTAATACAGAAATATACTATAATTTTGCAAATCAATTTCATCAATCTATTAGTACAACAAACCTTCAAAGTTATTGTACTGAAAGATGAAATGATGTTTCTTTCTGTTACGGTTAAGTAACGCTGGTCGATATTTCATTGAATTCTAAAATAAAAACAAAAAATTATATATAAACAAAAATAATTTTAACTTTTATTTATTTTTCATACATTACATCAAAAACTTATACTCACATAAGTCCATTCCCTCCAAAATCCCCCATCCAAGAACTCTCTAATTCTTTTTAACAATCCATTATTTCTCCTATTTCTATTTCCTATATCTTCTCTTTCAAATTCATGTAACTAAAACAATTTTATTTACCACTTTTTAATATTTTTTAACATTTAAAATCATAAAATTTTATTATACATACATTCCCTGACATTTCATTTATCATTTTATTAAAATCATTTTCTTTTTTCTCCATTGCATTCATTTTTCTTTTATTTATTTCAATTATTTTTCCTTAACAAATTATTCTCACTTCCGCTCAGCTTGAAATATTTTTATTAATGATTTATTTTTTATTTTTTTGCCTTATCTAGAATTTTCGATTTCATGGATAACTGGGTATTTTAAAAATTATTACAAAATCGGGCCAGTAGAAAAAGTGTATAGTGGATTATTTAATTTATTTAAATTGTATTCTGCCAACTGATGCCCTAAGCGACTAATTGTTATTGGTAAATGGTAAATGGTAAATGGTAAATGGTGATATTGGTAATATAAGTAAGATTGGTAAGAGTGGTAAGTTTGGTAACTTGTAATAAATTGGTAATTGGTATATTTAAGGGTAAAAGAATTTATTATTTGTGGTAATTGCAATTGCAGTTGCAGTCGCATTTTGTGTTGTAATTGCGGTGGTCGTTGCAGTGGTAGGTGCAGTTGCAGTGGTAAGTGCAGTTGAAGTGGTAAGTGCAGTTGCAGTGGTAAGTGCAGTTGCAGTGGTAAGTGCAGTTTCAGTAGTAAGTGCAGTTGCAGTGGTCAGTCCAGTTGCAGTGGTAAGTGCAGTTGCAGTGGTAAGTGCAGTTGCAGTGGTAAGTGCAGTTTCAGTAGTAAGTGCAGTTGCAGTGGTCAGTGCAGTTGCAGTGGTAGGTGCAGTTGCAGTGGTCAGTGCAGTTGCAGTGGTAGGTGCAGTTGCAGTGGTAGTTGCAGTTGCAGTGGTAAGTGCAGTTGCAGTGGTAGGTGCAGTTTCAGTAGTAAGTGCAGTTGCAGTGGTCAGTGCAGTTGCAGTGGTAGGTGCAGTTGCAGTGGTAGTTGCAGTTGCAGTGGTAAGTGCAGTTGCAGTGGTAAATGCAGTTGCAGTGGTAGGTGCAGTTGCAGTGGTCAGTGCAGTTGCAGTGGTAGGTGCAGTTGCAGTGGTAGTTGCAGTTGCAGTGGTAAGTGCAGTTGCAGTGGTAGGTGCAGTTGCAGTGGTAGGTGCAGTTGCACCTACCACTGCAACTGCACTTACCACTGCAACTGCACCTACCACTGCAACTGCAACTACCACTGCAACTGCACCTACCACTACAACTGCACTGACCACTGCAACTGCACTGACCACTGCAACTGCACTTACTACTGAAACTGCACTTACCACTGCAACTGCACTTACCACTGCAACTGCACCTACCACTGCAACTGCACTTACCACTGCAACTGCACTTACCACTGCAACTGCACCTACCACTGTAACTGCACTTACCACTACAACTGCACTGACCTCTGCAACTGCACTGACCACTGCAACTGCACTTACTACTGAAACTGCACTTACCACTGCAACTGCACTTACCACTGCAACTGCACTTACCACTGCAACTGCACTTACCACTGCAACTGCACTTACCACTGCAACTGCACTTACCACTGCAACTGGACTGACCACTGCAACTGCACTTACTACTGAAACTGCACTTACCACTGCAACTGCACTTACCACTGCAACTGCACCTACCACTGCAACTGCAACTACCACTGCAACTGCACCTACCACTACAACTGCACTGACCACTGCAACTGCACTGACCACTGCAACTGCACTTACTACTGAAACTGCACTTACCACTGCAACTGCACTTACCACTGCAACTGCAACTACCACTGCAACTGCACCTACCACTACAACTGCACTGACCACTGCAACTGCACTGACCACTGCAACTGCACTTACTACTGAAACTGCACTTACCACTGCAACTGCACTTACCACTGCAACTGCACTTACCACTGCAACTGCACTTACCACTGCAACTGCACTTACCACTGCAACTGGACTGACCACTGCAACTGCACTTACTACTGAAACTGCACTTACCACTGCAACTGCACTTACCACTGCAACTGCACTTACCACTGCAACTGCACTTACCACTGCAACTGGACTGACCACTGCAACTGCACTTACTACTGAAACTGCACTTACCACTGCAACTGCACTTACCACTGCAACTGCACTTACCACTTCAACTGCACTTACCACTGCAACTGCACCTACCACTGCAACGACCACCGCAATTACAACACAAAATGCGACTGCAACTGCAATTGCAATTACCACAAATAATAAATTCTTTTACCCTTAAATATACCAATTACCAATTTATTACAAGTTACCAAACTTACCACTCTTACCAATCTTACTTATATTACCAATATCACCATTTACCATTTACCATTTACCAATAACAATTAGTCGCTTAGGGCATCAGTTGGCAGAATACAATTTAAATAAATTAAATAATCCACTATACACTTTTTCTACTGGCCCGATTTTGTAATAATTTTTAAAATACCCAGTTATCCATGAAATCGAAAATTCTAGATAAGCCAAAAAAATAAAAAATAAATCATTAATAAAAATATTTCAAGCTGAGCGGAAGTGAGAATAATTTGTTAAGGAAAAATAATTGAAATAAATAAAAGAAAAATGAATGCAATGGAGAAAAAAGAAAATGATTTTAATAAAATGATAAATGAAATGTCAGGGAATGTATGTATAATAAAATTTTATGATTTTAAATGTTAAAAAATATTAAAAAGTGGTAAATAAAATTGTTTTAGTTACATGAATTTGAAAGAGAAGATATAGGAAATAGAAATAGGAGAAATAATGGATTGTTAAAAAGAATTAGAGAGTTCTTGGATGGGGGATTTTGGAGGGAATGGACTTATGTGAGTATAAGTTTTTGATGTAATGTATGAAAAATAAATAAAAGTTAAAATTATTTTTGTTTATATATAATTTTTTGTTTTTATTTTAGAATTCAATGAAATATCGACCAGCGTTACTTAACCGTAACAGAAAGAAACATCATTTCATCTTTCAGTACAATAACTTTGAAGGTTTGTTGTACTAATAGATTGATGAAATTGATTTGCAAAATTATAGTATATTTCTGTATTAGTTTTTTTTTGTTTATTAATACTTAATTGTTTTTATATTCTTTGAAATATTTTTTAACTTCTTTATGATATGTGGCATTTGAAATGAATGTATGTAATTATAATTCTTATTACTGTGGCAAACTAGAAATAAGAATTATAATTATGAACCCATAATCCTACCATTTTAATAAACATAATACCATTTTTCTTCTTTTACTACACATGATTTGTTTTTAATTTAATGTAATAATCAGTAATTTTTAGTAAAAGGGAGGATTATAAAAAATCGAATAACAATATTTATAATTGGTCATTGTATCACAATAATTGTTTTTCATTAAAGAAATCAGTGTTTGTCAACTGGAGATTCTAGCCACTAACCGATTTGCTTGTATATCTTCAACTGAACGATCCATTTTTTATATTATTCTGTAGCTAACGGATCTATGTACATATGTATGTATGTTCATACATATTATGTGATATTTCTGTATATCAGCTTGAAAAATTTTAATTTTGACTTGACTTCGAAATGAAACTTTTTCCTAAATTTTGTTCCAAGCCATGGAGTAACTTCACTTTAAAACCCCGACTCCACAGGCCACGAACGATGTCCATAATCTAATCCACAATCTGATTTGTATGGATATGTGACTGCTTGGACATGGAATTTTTCGATTCCATTAGATTTTTTTTTTGACATGTTTTTTATATTCCGGCCATCGTTCTTAGTCTGTGGAGGCGGCATGTAAAGAACAAAATTGTCAATTCTCTAACACGCATTTTGCTCTCTAGCTGAAGTTTTGCGCACCAGGCTTGCAAAAGTCGTCTTCAAGTTCCATTTCATTAGAACCTTAATAATTTGTTTTCTTTCTTCTTTGCATCTCTTAGTCCCAATTTATTGGTTTTTTTCGGTCCTCTAGGTCAGGGTTAATCCATTAGTTCTTTAACTTTAAAATATAAAAATATACATATTGTGGTGAATATGAATCATTTTCTCCATACAATTATAGAATCTTGTTTATTTTTTCTTTTTTTGACACAAAATCAATATATTTTTTTTTAAATGAAGTGCGATAGAGTTCTTTGAGTTTAAAGATTGTAAAGAAAAAACAAAGCGAGTGATTCATTGACATAAAAAATAATTATATTTATTGGGTTTTCGTATGATAACACACTCGCAGTTAGGCTGCAGTTCCGCAAATAAGCCTCAGAAGACATTGCGGTTTCTAAACTGCTTGATAAGTATTTCAAGAGCTATCCATAACTGAAAACTAGAACATTCTATGAGGTCTGGTTGCGAAGATATTTGAATTCAAAGCAATTCTTTTAGACCCAAAACTAAGAGTCTTCCTATGACTATAACTTTCCAAAAAAGGCTCGTAGGAGGTTGCGGTTGACGTTGTTGAATTCAGAACGGACAGGACTTTGCATTGCCATTCAAATCTCAGACATTTTTTTGTCAATCGATTTTTGAAAAAGCCTCTGGAACCCATTGAAAACATTTCTGGAACCCATTGAAATGTGCATAAATAGAAAGGTATTGTCAAATGCAATCAGCACATCCAAAGCAAACCCTTTTATAAGGTCTAGTTTTTGAGATATTTGCATGCAAAGTTATTTTTTTGAGTTTTGAAACCTTGGTTATCTTTGTATGCCTACAGTTCCGCAAATAAGCCTCGGAGGACATTGCGGTTTCTAAAACGCTTGATTAGTTTTTTGAGAGCTATCCATTGCTGAAAACTAGAACAATCTACGAGGTTTGGTTGCGAAGATATTTTAATTAAAAGTCATTCTTTTATTTTCGACCTAAAACTAAAAGTCTTCATATGGTTATAACTTTCCAAAAAAAGGCTCGTAGGATGTTGCGGTTGACGTTGTTGAATAGGAAACTGACAGACCTTTGGATTGTTGTTCAAAATTTAACAGATTTTTGTTCCCACTAGATGTGAAGTTATTTCCCTTGTGAAGCCATTTCCTGTGAAATAAGTTTCTCACGGTCCACGTTGATATCATAACTTTTGTATTTTCTGTTTTTTTTTTTTGTTTGTCCAACTTATAAATTTTATAGTAATAGTGCAATATTGCCTCACAATTATAAGAAATCCTAAAATAGATGTAACAAGCTAAACAGTATAAATTATACTATAATGTCTTACACCACAAAGCCTAAAGTAAAAGAAAAAAAAAATTAAGGTAATACTTAAAGACCAAGTTTATATTGCAAAGGCTCAACCAACAACGAAACAACCAAATCGTTATGCCTTTGTCCTTTACATAATAAAAAAAAGAAATCGTCTGCTTTTAGGAAAGCTGCAGCATCATACTGTTATAGAAATGTGTAAAAGGCAAAATGTATAGACCTCTTTTATAGACGACGATATGCTGTACCAACTTAATACTCTGTTGCTGTTGCTGCCTGTCAGGCAAGGAGCCCTAAAGAAATACGGAATTATCATCTTTATTGGGAAATTATACAGCGAGGATGCTGAGATAAGATAAGAAGAGAAGAGATGAAACTCCTTTGCGCTTCAGCAAGGACACCTAAAGCAACGTCAAGCAAGGCAAAAAGGAAGAAAAGGCAACCTTTATATAAATATAAGAAGGACACAGAGTACCTATACACTACACGATTCTAATTAGTTGTGAACCCATTGGGTAAATGAATATATGGCATATATACCAACCCACCCCCCCCCCATACGTATGAATGTATATCCTTGTTTGTATTAAGATACAGCGAGAGAGCGTTGTTAGGCATAGGAGAGGGGAAGCGCAACAGTTCCTCGAACCAGCATATCATCAGCAGGAGAAAAGCATCCTCAATGATCACGATTCAGGTAGGTTTGGAATACACGTTACGAGTATACGACTAGTGGGAATAACGCTGTGTGTGCCTCCTTCTGCCTTGGAGGCTCTAAGTCTAACAGAAGATACAGCACCACAGAGCAGGGGTTGGGGTTGGTATAGGTATTTAGTTTGCTGGTTGCAAAGGAAGCAAGGAAGGATGAAGATATCTTCATTATTATGGAACAATTCTATTCTGCCGGTTAGTAAGTTAATACTGTTGAGTTGAGTTGAATGGTTTGGATTGTATTTTACCTTGGCCTTGTTCACCCCATATAATACATTTATACCTACTATACTCTCGCGTAGACTATTTATACTTCCACACAATAGTGAAGCAATATGAAATCAAGATGTTTCGTGTATCTTGCTTCGTGTTAGTATATTTTATATGCTTCTCCGACAGGGATTTTTCGTCCTTATATTTCAGTTCTTGTTGTGATTATTGTTAGAATTGCTTAGCCTTTGTTAAGTACTATGACTGGCCTATAAGATGTTCTGATGTGTGTGTTGCATACATACTTTGTATAATCAATAATCTGTTGTGTGTTGTGTTGTGCGGCGTATTTGTACGATGGTCATTAACTATCTTAATGAATTTTTGTTCGACTTTTGAAAGCAATTTGTTATAATATATCCACTTTGGATGGTTCCCGATATACGCACAAATGAAGGATATGATTAGGAGATTTAATTGACAGAACTATGCATTTGGGGGAGGCCTTAATGTATTATTTATATGTTAGTGATTGTAGATTGTGGTGATTTGAATGTCATTGATGGGTTAATCGGGGAAGTTGTTAACACAATAATGTTTTTCATTGCGTGAGAATGCTGTGTTGTATAGGAATGAAGGTATATGCGCTTGGTCAATTTGTTAAAGGAGTTATTTGATCCAAATGTTCCATTGTTAGCTACCACACGATAATTTATAGTATAGCATAGTTCAAAATATCAAAGAAGACTGCTAAGAAAATATTGGTTTTTGAAAACTTCGTTCGAGTGATGAGAAATGTATTGAAAAAAGTTCCAATGGAAGTCGGTGAACACGCGATATCATCAAGCTCGTGTTCTTCTATAAGTTTTTTTAAGTTGTTAAAATGACTTTTATTTGAAATTAAATATTTTACAATAAATAAACTTTATTTCTAAGTCTTATTGGTTTGGCTTATAGCCGAGATAATATAAATAAATACATGAACTAATTTAAATACAAAATTTAAAAAACTCTCTCTATAATTCGTTTTCTATAACCAAGAGTAGCTACAGTGTAGTTGTACAGAACATCCTATCCATTCTCGCCGTTTAGAATTTTAAGCGCTTCTGCTTGCTGTAAAGTCCTTTTTCCAAAGATCATTATATGAAATTCGTTTAAAATTGGGCAAACAGCGAGGAAATGGAAAACATCTTCTCTCGTACTCATATTGCAAAGGTCACACAGTGTAGAAAGATCGGATCGGTGGGGAATAAAGTTTAAATTAACTATTTCTCCTCTCATATTAAAGATCGTGCTTATTTTTTCGATGGAGTAGCAATTTAAGAAGTAAGTCTCGTTTTTTTAAAAAGTGGTTCAATTTGATGTAGTAAACCCTGAACAGCGAGGATTCTGCTCCTTCAATGAATTTGTCATACATGCATCGTCCAAGATTATTCAGCACCAGATTAAATTTCTGTTTGAGGGCAGAAGGTTGTTCTTTCGGCTGAAGAATAAGATCAGTATTACAGTCTGCAGCTGTTTCCTGCCACACGTTGTAAGGAGTTCCTCCGGGTTTTATTATGTTCTTCAACACTATGTTCGGTATCCTTAAATTTTCCATTTCTAGAACTTTTATAAAATAGTTAAAGTGCATCTCTAAAGTGTATAAAAACATAGGTGGAGTCCCTGTTTCAATATATAGCATATAATTAGGAGTATTTGAAGGTAATCGAAATATTCTTTTTAGGAAATAGCTAAGAAATTTTTCAACTGCATCGTAGGCACTATAGCCCCAAACCTGGGCTCCGTAGAGAAGAACTGAGGCTGCAGTCGAATGGAACAGCATTTGTTTCGCGCTATGTGATACGTCACTGAAAGATTCGGATACAAATCTGCTAGGGTGCTTTGAGAGGAAGATTCTTCGTGTGATTTTCGGTCCGGTGTGTATCGAAGGAGTATGGAGGAGAAGATTCAACGACCAGCTATACGGGCTATACAGCGACGTTGACCTGGTCAAAAAGCTGAAAATACAGCGGCTGAGATGGCTGGGGCACGTGGAGCGTATGGACAAAAATGCACCTACCCGACGAGTCTTCGAATCCAACACCGATGGGGTACGCAGCAGAGGAAGAACCCGTAACAGGTGGCGCAATCAAGTGAATGACGACAAAAAAGCACTCGGTGTGCGCAACTGGAAGCGGCTAGCTAGGGACAGAGCTGGCTGGAGGGGCTTGTTAGTTGAGGCCGAAGGCCATCCTGGGCTGTGAGCGCCATCAAAAGTAAGTAAGTAAGTAAGTAAGTATGTGAAACGTACTTGTTTGTAATACAGCGATCCCAAATCGACGAAACAGCTCGTTTAGCATCAGACAATTTTTCTTCAAGGTGTGTTTTTAAGTTTAAATTTGCAGTTATCAGCATACCAAGATATTTGTACTTGCGTACAATCTCTATTTGTTCTCCATTCAACTTCCAGTTTTCCGAACGTGAATAGCGGCCGCCTCCCTCTCTAAACACCATCATTTTTGATTTATCTAGGTTTACTGTCAAATTCCGACATTTACAATATACGTTGAGTCTGTTAATCATTAACTGCAAACCCTCCACAGTATCACACAGAAATACGATGTCATCCGCGTACATCAATGCCGGGGTTGGTACTCCGCAGAAATTTATTCCTCCCCGTACATCATCAGTTATATCATTAATATACAATATGAAAAGAAGTGCGCTTAGAATGCATCCCTGTTTTACTCCCATGGATGTTTCGAATTCATCTGAGATAAGATCACCATCCCACACTCAGTAGCGGATCTAGGATTTGTCTGTGTGGGGGGCTTGGAGATCCAATAAAAGAGGTCTTACTGGCAAAATCTCATGTGTTTTGACAGTATGGGCCCTCTGGAGATCTCATTTTTGTGAACTAGCCAAATCAAATAGTAGACCAGGTATCTGTATCGTTCGAACTGTCATTGGAAAGCACAGAAAAAAATATTTTTCCGAATGAAAAGTGAAATGTCAAAACTTTACGACTGTTAGTCGGACTGGCGAAAAAGCTGCTATCAAAAAAAGCATGCGGCCTAATGCCTCAAGCGTGAATAAATTTTCATTTATACGCTGCATACACTTTATATTACTGCTCAAAAAATATGTCGATAAATTTCAGTGGCGATTCCTGGTCTTCAATTCTGGGTTTGCTGCGAAATATCATTTGACCAGAGCTAAACGTAATAAAAACAAACAATTTTATTTTTTCCCGTTATTTTTTTTTATCAAAAACTTATTTATTTATATAAAAAATCAAGTCGTCGCTCTATTTTCAAAAAATTTTCGAGAACTTGCTCATAAAAGCTTTCACTTTTTCTTATCTCCGACAACATTTCTTTTTCTATTGAAATAAGAGCTAAGTTGCTCAGTCTTTCCTGGCCTTGCGTTTTGCGTACTTCTAAGACACTTCTTTATTCTTTTCAACGCAGAAAAAGTACGTTCGACTAAAACGGTTGTAGCTGGAATGGTGCAGATAAGCTTTGAAAGTGAATAGACTTGTTCAAAACTTCCATAAGTATTTGACTCCAACCATAGAAGAACGTCATATGGAGTCAAAGTTTTCGCTGTTGATTTCGGTAGAATTGGCATACAATATGGTCAATTCGTTTTTCAGTTGACTGAATAAAATATTTCTGGGAAGTATTCAATAAGGTGTTTTATCAAATCATCAGGAAAATATTGATTTTGGCGATATTATAATACTTTTTTGCCGTTCAACAGATTGAAAAACTTCAATTTTCCAATAGAAGAAAACCTCTCGGAAACCTGCATGCTTAGGTTGTCAGTTAATATAGTTTAATGAATTTCATTTCGTTTGAAGACAATTCTTCTTTTCAAACTGCTCTTTTTTCAGCGTTCAATGGAACAGTTATAGGTATATCGAAAGTAAAAAGAACCATCGAAATGACGAAATCTATGCGTGGTAGGTAGGTATCTAAAATTACTTGTTTTCAAGTAAAGAAACCTTATTTTGGTGGACTAATTTTGCATGGTAAAAAACTTACATAAAGGAAAGTTCAAATTCAAATTCGCCTATAAAATACTGCCACATGAAAAATTTTAATTACCTGTTAGGGTTTTTTGTCGTATTGCTACACTAATAAGATCTTTTGGACAACAAACTATTAAAATAATTGAAAAAATAAAATTAAATAGATTCATTGACCACTCTTTTTTGCCTTTAAAATGCTTGTAAATATTAAATAATGTACCACTCACGTCGAAAATGTTAATACCTATTTTAATTTAGGATAGTTAAAAGTTTTTTTTATATAGTTCCCCCAAAGAAAAGAAAACTATACCTATCTTATTCAAGTTTCAAGATAAATTCATTCAAACAGAACATTCATTGACTGAAAAATGATTTTTTTAAACATACGTAACGTAGGTAGGTATATTGTTGGTATAGGTTCAATTCTCGCGACAAACAACCAAGCACACACCTACATATTTTCTTATCGTATTTTTCTACCCAGGTAGAGCAAACCATATCGCACAGCCACAATCTCATATTATTCTACAGTTTCCTAGTGTGAAAGCCGTATAAATATTTTGTCGGTCTGATTTTAAAGATAGAATGAGATAGCATGAGCATCGTCGGGCACATTGGGATTTGGGAATAATAGTATAGTTTTGTATGACATTTGATGGCGCAAATTTTTTAAGCCAACTCGAGACTGAAATTGAAAGCGTAGGAGTAACTTTTGAATAGGATTAATATAGCACGTACGGGTTGCAGTAAATGGCTCAATTTATGTAGGTTTTGCTGGTTTTATAATGATTTAAATCCATTGGGATGTTATGTTTTTTGTTTTATGTATTCAAGTTTTAATACAAATAATTTTTTTGTCTATTTAAGCTGAAATTTTAGGGTTGGCCACTGATAAATTTGGACGTCACTCTAGACCTTACAGAGAATGCAAATATTCATTTGGTTCTCCATGATTTTCTGAGTGTACAGAGAAAACTTACGCTTGTGAAATTTCTCTCCTTGACTAGAGATCTTATATGTTTTTGCTTTGGAAATATAAGCCCCAAGATTCTCTAGCTCCTGGATGGCCGTAAGAAACTATTCCTGTTGTATTAAACAATTACACTTAAATTGATCGACTTTTAATCCGGTTTAAGTCCCAACTTCATTTTTTTTTGTTAAATAAGCTAAGTTTTTAGAGTAAATTGTTGTTGCATTTGACATGTTAATTGTTCAGCCCAAAACCCGTTTTCTCAATTATCTCTTCAAGCCTTAGCCTCAACTATGGTCTTTGACAGTCCCTAGAGTTAAGTTCCAATCACTATTTGGAATAAGTTAAATTCTTAGGAAATTGGTTGTTTAACACCGATGAGCTGGTTTTTTCGTCTCAACTTTCTGCACTTTATTTATGGGGAATAATTGTCTTTGCATTCAACATGTCCATTATTCGTAGCCCCAAACTGGCCTTTTCTCCAATAATTGCCTAAAGACTTTAGCCCTAACCAAATTCGTTTGGGGACTACAAAAAAAAATTACATAACATGTAAATTGTTCAGCCCCAATCTCGTTATTTTGTATGATTCCCATCAAATTCAACAGCTTAACATTATTGGAGACAAATATAAAACTCTACGTTGTAATGTATTGCTTTCTATATTTCAATTAATGTTAAGAATCGGTTGTGGGGGGGGGGGCTTTAGCCCCTATAGCCACCCCCCTGGATCCGCCACTGCCCACACTAGTACAACATTATTCTCGTATAATGCTCTCAGAGTACGAATCATTTTGCTTGATACTCCAATCATAAACAGCAGGAGTTTAACGAAAACAATCCCGTTGCTGACATTGGCGCTCACTAGCCCAGTAAAGCTAAGAAATCATGCAACGAAACCAACGGAACTGGACAGTATCTCCAACTTTTTTTCAATAAAATTCTACGAGTCAGTAATGAATGGCGAATGAAATCTTGAATTCCAAAATATCTAATAGTAATCTCAAATAAGCAAAATCTCGAATGTCATCATTCGAGTGGCCAAAATCTCGAATGGCAATCTTGAAATGCCTTAACTCTAGAATGCCAGGATTTCGAAGTCAAGATCCCCGATGGACCAAAATTGAAAATCCTAAAATCTCGATTACTAAAATCACAAATTCCAAAACCTCGAATCTTAGCATTGTTTTTTTTTTTTATTAAAAATAGGGAGCGAAATTTAAATAATCGTTATTTTAGTATTGGAGCTATGAGTGAGGGAAGTATTGAAAGTGTTAAAATTTGAATTCAAGATGAATCTTGAATGTATACAGGATTTTTTGTCATTCAAGATTTAGGAATTTGAGTTTTTGAGTTTCGAGATAAGATTTTGGCATTCGGGATTCAAGAGTTTCAGTTTTTTGGGATTTTGCAATTCTAGATTTTGTCCCGATAACCTTCCTGGACAAACTTCAGAATAGAGCAAAATGCAGAAAAGAACTAAAAGGCTGATAGCAGGTGACAAAACTTTTTCCGAAATAATTGTTTTGTTTGAACAACTTCGAAATATCTTTTGCTTATAACTCTTTTATCGTTTGATTTTTAAACAATGTTTCTAGTGAAACAACCAGTTGCATTCCCCCTTCCGTCTTACACAATTGCACAGTAGTACTCGCGCAGCCGGGAATGCGCATCAGTATACCCGTATACTTCGGTCGTGCATTCAATTATAGAGTTTCGTTCTTTTCGGGACGCAAAGTACGTGGAATTCTTTACCCGACTGCGCTATTTTGATTCTTCAATGAAGACACTTCACACATCATCCTACAACTACTGAATAACCACAACCTTAAAGTCAAATTACGTCAGGTGCAAATAAGAACTTTTTTTTATAAAATATCTAAGCATCCGAACTACAGCCTCAAATTGAAAATACCTGCCATCTCCAGTTTGCAGATGAGCCCCTTGTCTACGCTAAATCAAATGGGATATCAAAATCCACTCCTTCAAAGTCGAACTCTTGAGCATCAAGTCGCTCAGTTAACGGGCATCCAACGAAAAACCGTAAAAACTGAAAATCCTAACCCCAATTCGTCACGAATTTCCCACAGAACATCAGAAGCAGCATTGATTGTTTGGCTCTTGTGACGTTTAAGCAGCTGCGGACGCCCGGTTCTTGTTTTCGTTCCATAAGATTCTGGATCTTACATGAAATTAGGGATAAACGGCCCGATCTTGAAATTTTCCTACCAATAGCCCTTAGGACATTTGACCAAAATGCTTGAATTTTGGCCTTTTCCGTATCGCTTAAATGCGTACCACGCGGCTTCATTGTTTGTCTCGAAACACATAATTGAGAGAAACTTAAATGAGATTTGCATAGTGCGTTTATACTTTTGCAATACGAAAATATCTGTTTTTAATTTCTAAACAACACAAGAGAAAATAACGGGACTTGTTTTTGCTCAATTCACTTTTTTACTGGCGATTTTAAATAAGAAATAGTAAGGTTTCGCTTACATTTTCAGTATTCCATAAAATGCATTTTTGCAGGGGCGGTTATACTTATGCAAAACACTGTATTATTTGTCGACGTATTTTGACTTTTTGTATGAAATCCATAATTTAGTAAGGCTCATAGAGCTTGCGGTTGTATCTCTTGACCATGAATGCTAAATTATCTAACTGCGAAGTCGGTAAAAAGGTTAAGGGTCTCGACTTCAAATTCTTTGATCTATTCTAGGATTGCTTTAGTGCGAAGACTTGGTCTATGGTCGATCTACCGGGCTAGCAACCAAATTGGTATATTCCGAGTATAGTGTTGCAGAACGGCTTTACTAAGTACGGTGGAAAAAAATATTATATGCCATAGACGTTTAGCAGGGATATGCCCCGATAGTTCTTGCTGGAAATATAATTGTTTTTCCTGGCTGAAAGTCTTATCCTCGGGGAATGCTTCTTTTGCAAACTTTTTTGATGACTTGCTCCAAGCACCCTGCTAACACATGCACTTCCGTATTTGAAGAGATCTTCTAGTGGCGGAGCCATCAAATTTTGCGTATCACTGAAGTGTTGTCTATGACTTCAGATGTGCTTATGCAACTATGCGTCCAATTTCTTTTCCAGAACTTCTCACAATTACTTTTCGTTCAATGTATACAAATTTCGTTTTTTCGTTCACCCGTGATCGCGTTCATGAAGCGGAAAGTTTTCTTAGCATGCTTTTAAAATTTGAATCAACTTGAAAAAAAAGGATGCAGTGATAATTATATGTTTTTGTGCTCCATTTTAATGAATTCATCCACACTACAGATTTATTTTGTATAAGGCAATTGATGCATTAAGGTTTTAAACATTCACAACGCATTCACAAGTGTGTACCAGTGAGAAATGTCAAAAATTCACTTTCTCCATAGGTGAAAGTTCACTTCGCGAGGAAGTACATATGTACTAGGGTTTAGGTTTATACCATGTTAGTCCCCGAGTACAACTTCGAATACGTTCCCCGAACAGACTCCGTAGGCTCAGTCCAAAAGTTCATACAACTCCCCCCTGATAAGTTTTCGGTTTCATTGGTAAGAGCGATCCTTCATATTAACGCTTACGCTTTTGAAAGTTGTTTGATTTAGCTTAATGTTAAAAAAATCTTTTACTTCTGTCCAATTTCTTATCGGCATCATCATCATATCCTATCCATCGTAGGTCCTGGGTTGCGTAATTACCACTGTCTCTTTTCCAGAACCTAGGCTTGTCTGAAAAATGTTCAACAAGCCGGACTGGAACTGAAGTCTGAAGATGTCATTGTTTAATATATCGGGAGAATTCTTCCGCTAAGTGCCTTGAACATATGAACTGCCACGAATGCGAATAAATTGTTTCAATCTACTTCCAGTCCCGTAATCGAGGTTCTTTTGTTTTAGCTTTTCGAAACAGTGAACAAATGATCTCCTATTAAAATGTAAATAAAAACACTGCGTAAAATAAGTTTAAATACAAATTGTTTGCATTTTTATATTTTATAAAAAAATAAATAAAAAAAAAAAAAATCGGGTGGCACAACGGCTCATGAAGACCAGGGACTAATGACTAACAACTCGCAACCATTCCTGTGTGCGCCTATCGACAGGAATGGAAGGGACCTACAATTTTATGCCGAATCCGAACGGTTAGACGAGAAGCACTTATTCGTAACAAGTGATACTCTTGGAGGATTTGTCAATTCCTCGCAAAATGCAGTAGCCCTGAAAAAAACTTTTTAGTTTTTAGGTGGACGAGGCTGGGATGCGAACCCAGACCTCCAGCGTGACAGTTGAACGCACTAACCATTACGCTACGGGCTACTTACTAATATTTTATAACCGACCCACAATATTTCTTCTATGAGCTCTCAAACTTACAAATTTACAATCCACAACATCACAACGCATACTACAAACTAGCGAAGAAGTTCGTGCGAGTTAATCCTCAATAACCCGTTTTACTTATTTATGTTGCATCAGAATTCGAATCACTCGGCGATCACTTATGTGAATGAAATATCAAAATTCGCAAAAACCATTTGCAATTCACAGTTCACAATTCGTGCCTCATATATCATGTGAAAGGCATCTAAGTGTTTCACTTTGAGAGCGCTTTGTTAAGGGAAATAATAATTTAAGTAATGCCTGTAAGACCTCGGGTCTTTTAAATGCAATGCACGGCACTACACCTAAAAGTTTAAAATAGTCGTGACCATTTTCGTTTTATTATCAAAGATAACAAATTATGTTAATCATTTATGAGGTATTTTTAACAAAACAAGCAAGCGTTGAAACGTTACTTTTGCCAATGAGATTCAAGGTTGGGTTCCTTAGGTAATGCCCCACTGCAAATGTCTGGCTGCTTGGGAAACATTGTTTAATAGTTCTCTTGACAACATATATAAAATATAGCTTTGATACTATAACGTAAATGGCAACATTTTTTGACACTTTTACAGCCAATTTCTTCACAGAGTACTAACGCTAGGACCAGTACTAGTCCTAAAGTTAGTACTCAAATCGGTATCAAATCATTTCTTCACACAAGTAGTAAGCCCTATTCCTGTCAATTTGATTCCGAATATTAGTTAAGACTCGGTACTAGCTAGCTCTTCAAAATCACCTGGTACCTGGTTATTATACCAGTTGTAAGCAGTAATACCACTTTACTTCATTTGAAGTAGATCTACTTCTTTTTTTTTCAATTATTTTTAAAATCTACTTCCTACTTCGCACCATCGCCAAAATATTGAAAACTACTTCCTTTTAAAAATCTCTGCTTCAACCTTCTTCAATTTTACAAAAGGACGGCCAAATCTACTTCTTTTTTCTCTGTGAAATATTTTGTATGGTTAAATTGAGCAAGATCAAACTGAAAATGAAATTCAACAACTTGAGGAAGTTAAAAAAATTATTTACAATTTAATTTAATTTTGTGTAGGTAAATCCTTAAAAGATCTAAGCTTAATAATACGGACGTGAATTACTTCAATATCTTATTCCAACAAAAAAAATTGAAAATGGTAGTATGCGAACTATTCTGCCAATTTTGAAAGCGTTTCCATTCCATTACTCTTAGGAGTAAACAATAGATTTGTACAAAAATTTACACCTAAAATAGGTGGTGTCATCTTTTGTAGTGAATTTAAACAAATAAAAAATACCATCGGAAAACCAATGTTTCAAGAACTTTCTGAGTTTATGCTAAACTTGTCAGTTTGCCCCACTGTTCCGCAGCAGCAGAGCGAAAGTTCGCTGAAATGCACTTCATTGAATACGAAACAACCAATAAACTCGTCTGCAGAATTGCGGAAAGCATTATCCTCTGCAAAGAACTGATCAAACAGAAAAATGTATTAAATAACGAAATATTCGAACCACCAAAAAAATTGGTGGCTTATTTTCAAAAATAAAAGTTGGTAGATGGAAAATATATAACTAAATGAAAAACCAATATCAATGCCAATTTAGAGCTTTTTGTTTGTTCCTTAAAACTTTTTACAGACTCAAATCTTTTTCGTTTATTTTTAATGACGTGTTCTTTTTCTTGTAAGAACATACTAATGCTATGTCTTATACCAAAAAATACTTACTTAAGTACCTTAACAGGAAGTCTGAGATGTTATTAAATAATATACAAGAATTTATGTATGTACAAATATATGTAGTATTATATAAATTTAGGGCCCTATTATGACTCGCGAGTCGAACGTTCGACTCAAGTCGAACGTTTTTAAAATCACATATGTCGTGGTTTTAAGAATAGCAAACTGCGACGTTCATATAGAGCAACATCTCATTTCAACACATTTTTGACTTTTAAGCCGAATAGAGTTAGGTGAGCCATAAACGGTAGTGCCAAAAGTCAGATTCGCCTAATATTTCTTGCGACTCGCGATTCATAATAGGTGCCTTAATTTGCATCACCTTCTTTGTTTAATTAAATTATATTTATTTTTAATAATTGGAATGCTCTTTTTTTGTGTAATTAAATTCGTCGCCTGAGAATTGTTTTGTTCCATACGCCACTTTTGTCGTTTTTGAGTTAGGGATGGATACTATGGTAATTTTATATGCTCTTTCTAAATCTGTGATCCGATTCGCGCTATGTCTTTCCAGTCCCGAGATATCGAAGATCGATATTGTTCCATATCCACCAAAATCAACAGTTTGTAGAATTGTTTTGTGCCATAAACCATTTTTTGGCGTTTGGGACAACTTTTCCATACAATTTTTGGCAGTTTTTTTGTGAGAATTGTTTTGTTCCACGTGCATATCACGGCGACAATAGATAGAGAAAATACTAAGAAAGTTGAGAATTGGTTTGTCCTACGTGCACTTTTGTTAAAGAAATGCTATGTATGTGGGAAAATGTTTGCAAACAAAATTTTAGTATTGGTTTGTGCCACCTCCATTACAGTTGTGTAGATATTCGGAGACGATTGTATGAAATCAGTTATCAGTGGCTTAAAGTTGACTGCCAAGGTGAAAGGACGAGCGATCGCGGATGTTTTTAATTTTTTTTTTGTAATGGACACTGTTTCATCGGCTCTGTGGCCAGCGGCATCCTTAAGTTTCTGCTTATTTTTCCAATTTATTTAAATAAATGCAGGATATAAAATATATATATATATTTTTTTAAATGGGTAAATCATGTTTGATAACGAATTATTGCCCAAGGATCTTAGTTCTTCCTCTTCGTCGTCGGGCTATTTTCAAGTTATTAAAAATTACTCAGTTATTTCAAGTTAGCACATTCTATGCTGATCTAAATTATTCAGCTAACAGTAGGTGTGACAGTAAAATCCCAAGAAGGTCAAAAACAAGTTAAACAAATCAGTCAACAAAGCATTAAAACTACTTTAATTTGTGTTGTTTTGTTTTTATTTTTTTTAAGAAGAATATTAAATGTTAATTGTTTATTGGATTTGTTAAATAAAAATTTTATTGATAAGAGAGATGTAATCGATTTTCTTTTCAAATTTTATCGTTCAACTCCATGCTTTTTTGCCTTTCACATATATATTTGATGAGAATTGCTTTGTGCCATATCCATTTTTTTGTGCTCCACGTGTATAGAAAAAAAAATCATTTTCATAATGTAGGAGGTAGGATACAACTCAAAAAAGTGGATTTTTACGATAATTAACGTATCTTGTTAACGGCTTGGCAAAATACTTTGAAAATTGGTAAGTAAAATCCTTATAAGACTAACTTCAAGTTAAAAAAATAAAAAAAATCCTATCACACAGTTTCGGAGTACCAAGTACGCAAACCTTTAAATGCGTTTTTCTCGAAAAAGTGCCAATGGCGTGTGGAACAAACCAATTCTCGGGCGACGTTTTGTCAATCTACCTCCCTTTTTTCTTCAAATCTACTTCGACTTTTTTTCCGGAAGTGGTAACGCTGGTTGTAAGTACTCAAATCGGTATCAAGTGAATTTTTCAGAGAAGTATTAAGCCCTAGTTCTGTCACATTGGTACCGAATACCAGTTAGGACTTGGTATTAGCTAGAACTTCAATATCGATAGTCTTGTGGCGTTAATACCTAAATCACAGCAATATATTTGAATCGTTTCAACAAAAAAATTATGCACATTTTGAATAGTTTATGGGCGTTGTTTTTCTGAAAATAGGTAAAAAGTCCATTTGTTTTATTTTATTATTTTTTATTCTTTGTATACAAAATATTTTTTAATGCTTATGTACTGGCGTTAAAGACGTTTTAAAATGTCCTTCTGCTTGTAAACGGGCACGTCATATTTGTTATATCATTTGGGCTTTTTGGAAAATGTGCATCATAATGCATCATAAAAGTCCACTTTTAGGAAAAATAATGTAAATTATGCTTTTATAAATCTCAGTTTGGCTGTATGTGTGTCCAAACTAACAACAAAACAATGAAAATACTAATTTTTTTTATGGCATCACTAATGTCTATCCCCCTGCTATCCGATAGATATCTTCTAAAAAAAAAATAAATTTAAATTTTTTTAGAAATCTTTAACAATAATAAAAAAATGTTGCCTATATGAAATTTGTTATTTTGTTTTTTTTATTAATATCTTCTTATTTAACAGTCGTAGAGGTTTGCAATGTACTAATGAATTAAAGCTATATGTCCTAGGAACTTTAAAAAAAATTATATTCCTATTGTACCGTTGAGCTGAGAAATTCACAATATAATATTATCCACACATATTACTTAATAACATGTGGGTGTGTGCATGGATGGATTTAGTTTTTTTTTATATTTAATCTCAATAGAATAACCATACCTCACTTTTTAATCTACCTCCTATATTAGCGTCACAATTGATTTTTTAAATTAATACCAAATCAAATAAAATCCATAGAAACGGTCCGCTGAGTTCTTTTAATATAAAAAATCATAACTTCATTTCTAAAAGGGTGTGTAAATGACCCGTCAAATTTATATAACATATATTAAATTCAAAACTTGATGAAATTTTTTTTAATTTCAAAAAGCTAATGATGCACGTTTATAGGTGTAACCTTCTCTTCTATAAATATGTGAATAATTTTGTATTTCTAAATCTAACGGGAAAAAAAAAGTAGGGGTAATTCAATAAATAAATCACAAAAAAAGCTACATTTAGACAACTTTAGAGGTTTCAAAATTTAGCAAACCTTAATAGTTCATAACAAATGATACATGAAATTTAGATAGAAATTTAAAACTTAAATTTGTGTGTAAAAATTATTGCAAAATATTAAAAAAATGTGTACTAAAAATGCGTTTTAATGAAAAATCAACTTATTTTTTCGTACTTTAAATTCAAAAGTTAATCCTAAATTTATATATTTGAAAAAAAAAAAAAAAAACAAAGGATGCACATTTATAGGTGTAGCTTTCTTCTACAAATATGTGATAATTTTGTATTTGTAAATCTAACGGGAAAAAAGGAGGGGAAATTTAATAAAATAAATCACAAAAAAGCTCCATTTAGGGGCCAGTTATAGCTATCATTGAAAATATTAATTGTCAATTTTGAGAGATTTTGAAGAAAAAATAAATGATTATTTTGATGCCAAAGCTTATTGACTTAATATTTATTTCTAGGTAAAACAAAATTCAATTTGGCACAACGTTTCTCATAAAATGACTTTTAATTTTTCAATGATGAACTACCTTACCAATGATCATTGAAAAAATTAAAAGTTACGTTATGGGGAAGATATGGGTCAAAATAATTTTTTTTTTTTGGAGGAAAAATAATTTTGAAGTCGTAAGCTATCTCTCTGCATTCTGCATTAAAATATTCAATGATTACATTTTAGAAGGGTCTCAAAATCAACAATTAACTTTTTCAATGATGGTTTCCAATGATAGCTATAACTGGCACCTTAGTCAAATTAAAAGGGTTCAAACTTGAGTAATTATAACAATGAAATAACAAATGATACATGAATTTGAGGTAAAAATTTATAATATAAATTTCTGTGTTAAAATTTTTGCAAAATCTTAAAAAAATTCATACCAAAAATGTGATTTAGTGAAAAATCAATTCAATTTTTGGTACTTTAAATGCAAAAGTTAATAAAAAATTGATAAATTTTGAAAAACAAAACTAACACACCAATTGCTCTAATCCTCTTCTAAAATATTGCCAATAAATGTTTAGTGATTATTTCAACAAAAACCACTCTAAAATTAGTTTTATTGATTTATTGACCAACAAATCATGCTTTTTCAACGAATTTTTTTTTATAATTTTACCACGCCCATCAAATATTTTCAAATTTAAAAATTATAAACCCTGAAAATCTGCTACAAATTTTGATATATAAAACATAAATGCGCATTGCTCACAAAATAAATTCAAATATTAAAATTTTACATTAGAAATATTTTTTACAGATAAAATCCAGAAAAAATTTAAAAATTGTCAATTTGTCTGCATAAAATTGGCTATAAATCGGAAAGTACTTATCCGAAAATTTATATGTCGATGGAAAGGTCATTGTCTCACTATTTAAATACATACAAAACATTAATAGACGTCCTTACAATTTTAAAGACTAATACGCTTAATCAGATAAAACAGAATATTGTTAATATTTATTTAACCGATTATCGAAATTTAAATTTTGTAATAATCTATACGAATCAAAAATTATTTTGGTATTTAAAACATATTTCTACGATAAATTTTTTTTTCAAGATTTGTTAACAAACTATCCTTTAACAAAAGGGACCCGGGCAACGCCGCACAGTGGGTCGACTAGTTCAAAATTCCGGTCATCGGGTGTTATTTTTTTTTAGAGTTTGGAACGAATTTTTTTTTGGATTGCATAGATAAATGGCCCTTCCTTCATAATCTATAAGTTGTTTTTATCTACATGTTCATGGTTTCAAAAATACAACGTCTCAAACAGGCACTATTTTCCAAAAAAAAATGTTTTTTTTTAGCAACTTTTGTACGCATATATCTTGCTCATTTGTAACGTTATTTTGTAGAAATAAATTGTGTTGCTAAGGTACTAATGTCTTAGAGCTACATATATCAAAACAACATTTTTCAAAATAATGTTTTTGAATAATTCTAAAACACGTTTTTGTATAACCATTTTTGAAAATAAACTTCAACTTTGAAAAGGGTTTTAAAAAAATGCTTACATATGCAAGCTTTCTAGGTAGTCTAGAATGAAAGCTGTATTCATTGTGAGTAATATTTTTAAAAATTTGGATCCGACCGCATACGACCCCGTTCCCAACAGCACCTTCTTTGTAATTTAATCCCTTTAAGAAGTATTTTTGCCAATCTGCAAAGGGGGTGGGGGGTTATGAGTGATATTTGCATTGTTAAAAGTGACAATAGGTAGTTTAATCAAGGATGAAAATACTGAATACATAAAGTAAAGCAGGTTGCCCAAAAAATTCAAGAAAAAATTAGTAAAAAAAATACATTTTCTTTATTTTTCCGAAGGAAAGCATAATGTTGAGTTTTTCGTTAAAAAAATTTGGGAATTTCTTTTAACTAAATTAAATTCTATGTTTTCCCAGAAACAATATAGCGAAAACCGTTTTGAAATCCGTTCATCAAAAGTTACAGCCCCATGACCACTTTTTCAAAGTTTCGACCCACTGTTCGCCGGGTGTTTCCGCTAGTATTATGTATATATTTATTATGTAAATAAATGTAGGCATATATGTACATGCATATATACCTACATACATTGGTATGCCCAATATTTATTTTAAGTATTTATCCGTCAAGACGGTGAAGCGTCATATTTTGTACAGACTATTAAGAACAAAAATAATTTTTTTTTAAGTTGTCTTAACTTAGCAAAATCGCATTTTTACGATGCATCTTAAAAAGCCTAACAAATTGGTTTATTATAATTTTAAATATATCTGTGAAGCAAATATGACGCGGCCGCGCACAGCCTTGTAGGCAGAAGGATCTTCAAAAATGGTTTGGAGGCTTTCATTGGTGTAAATAATAAATGCAAATATCAAAATAATATTTGAAATGCCAAAAAAAATGTCAAAATCACAGTTAGGCTAGGCGCATATTGAGACGCGTCCGTGCGACGTGACTTGACGAGTGTCACACGACACGATTATTGAAATGTGTCATGCCGTTCTCCGCAAATTGATTCACGTGGCTCGTGTCGAAATACATTTTATTTGAAGCAAAAATCGTCTGACATATTGATTATTGAAATTAACTTTTGAAAAAAACAATTAATTTTTAAAAACGAAACGATTTTTTATTTTCAAAACCAACGAAAGTTTATTATTTTATTTTTTGAAAGAAAAAAAAAAAAAACAAACACGTGCCGGTCTCGCAAGAAAACTGTGTTTCGATTACTGTGTCACGCGATTATCGGAAAACGCGCGTCAGGTCACGACATGCGTGTCGCTCTATCATTATGCGTTGTTCTAGTGATTAATATTGTTTACAAAAACTCGTGCTGTGCTGTGTCGCGTCACTCGCGGTGGACGCGTCTCAATATGCGGCTTGCCAGACCAGTTTTAGACGTATTATATCCTAATACTGCCTTGCGAACTTAGATCCGGTACTATTGATGTGAAGAAATGCTGAGGTACTAACTTTTCGTTAGGACTAAGTATCAGAGCTAGTAGTACCTGGTCTAGCAAGACTGGGTACTACACTGGCTTAGTACTTTTGTGAAGAAATTGCCCGTTAAGGTGCCTGGCTGCCGTTAGGCACCCATGTAGGTGTCTGTCAAGTGTCAAACAAAGTTGGTAACACCTTCCTTTTATAAACATATCAAAAAATCAGCATTGATAAAATGACGTATGTCTGGAGGCCCTGGGCTCTTAGTCTAATGAGTGTCATCCTGCTAACGGTCGTAAAGCCCCTCTTCCTTCTAATGCGGCAAAATCGAACACTTTCCAAATTGCTGGCCCAATTGAAACTTAATTCGATTTGGACAATAAATGCAACACATATTGATTCAAAATGTTAACAAATGACATAAATATTATACTATTATATTATACAAAATTCTAATAGCTTTTAATTTGGATGTCAAATTGTCCCAACCAATATTGACACTTCGACTGACAAATGACTTCTTTAAACCACACTACATTTCATCTAATACCTATAGCTACCGTTAACAAATTTTGCATAATTCCAAATAGTCACATGTATCTAAGGTCTACCTTTATGCCTTTTTTTACTTTCAAAATGACATGTGCGTGTTTCTTTCAATTATTAAATTAAAGCCAATTTTTGCGAAAACCCCAAACATTACAAATTTCATATGAATGAATTTAAAATGTTGATCCTCCATTCGATGCTAGAGGTACAGTCGTAGTGGTGGCGGCGGCGGCGGCGGCGGCGCGCGGCGTGGCTTTGCGACTTTAAATTAAAAATTAAAAAAAAAAACATTAAATAAAATATAATAAAAACGAACAGATAAACATGCAACCAGAAAGCAAATTAAGCCTACGGTAGACAAGTGAAATATTTAAGCTATCGCACATTTGGTAATCCCCGGTAATATCATACCCTTCGCATCACACAGCAATTATGCCTGACGGCTATGGTTATCACATAATGTTTAAATGAATCCAAAACCAAAAACTGAACCGAACCGAATGCTGGTGCGGCCTACCACTCCAAGGCTTTATTCCCAATAATTCTATAATAATACACTGATGATGAAAAGTATTGCCACCAAAAATCGTATCACCCGCCACCTGAATATGAAACTCGAAGCGAGCTGTTTTTCTTTCGTGATTTTGCGTAGGAACTTTAAGTTTTCATCTTAAGTGGAAGGTGGAAACTGCAGTATTTGTCAAAATATTGAATACACAAAAATTCGATGTTGCAAACACAATGCGACGCAGCTGCTATCGCATCATCGCACAAGTTGGTCAACTTTTAATTTTTGCTGCACGCTTTCACATTCTCAACAGGAAAAAAATAAGAATCTACAGCGTTTTTGTGTCGTAGTGGGCTATAAAAACAGTAAAAGAAAGTGAAACAATTATTTAGCAATAAATAAGAGGCATATATAAATAAGAGGCATAGAAAATAGAGCGTACGATATTTTGTCTACTTGCAGCTGCAGTTCTTGTTCAGCACTCTATTGTGTTCAGCCAGTAAAGCTGCCCATTTGACCCACTTTGAGTTGACAGAACTTTGAAATTATTTAAACTAAACTGATCGCTCCTTGGTGTGTGTTGAGTTGGAGGTGGTATAAAACGAATTTAAAGCTTCAAAATTTCTTTTTGCAAAATCACTTATCAGAAAAGATTTACAAACAAATGAGGGTTGTCGCGCATAAAACTTTCAGGGGAATATTTCCCGCCTTTGTAAATTGCTAACTTGAATGTAGCTTCAGTTTCCTAATGAATGTAGATTCAGTTTCCTAATGAATTTGTTGAATTTGTACATATATTTTCCAGGGAATTGTGGCTGTCATTAGATTTTTGTTCGAGATACATTTATTCCAGGGGAAATAATTGGTGATGGCAGCCAAATTTTCTAGGGAAGAAAATATTCCGGGGAAAACAAAATACTCAGAAGTTTGATTGTCTAGCAGCTGCCATATGTCTTTCTGCAGAGCGATATGGCAAGAAACAATTCTGTTCTAATCATCCCATTTTCACAACACACATAAGAAGAGTACGACTTAGAAATAACAGAAGCTTAAGAGCAACAAGGCTACCGATTCTAATGGCTTATTAGAGGAGCTCTTCATATGTCAAAGTTGATGTGTTAATGATTATGCATGCATCAAGTCATCAACCGAAAATTAGAAGAAGGTAGCATTCCCGAGAAATGCACTATCAGCTCCATATGATCCATCTTCAATATATGTCTTGAAATAACTATCGAGGCGTGAGAGTTTGAGCCATTCAGCAACACTTTTATCGACAAGCACCACTGTGGCTTCCAACTTCGATCTAAGACTGAGGTAAATCTTAGGAAAAACCAGCGAATTCCAATTCGAGACCCATTATCTTTTCATCGGCCTCATAGTGCCAACGTGAAATTATAGATTCCTTCCCACAGATCGAAGAACAGGCAATACTTCTTGTTGATCTTGAAGGTAACGGGGTTAAGAACAAATATTCAATATCAAGATACAAATAAACATCTTTCCACTGTATAGGACACAACGTCATTATTGATAGCAACACCTTTAAGGTAGTTAAACAGTGCATCTAACTTGTCGCAGATATTAACTCCACAAATGACACCTTAGAAGAGATCTCGGTGAAGAATTACCCTCGGAAACTACTGCTACTCCGGTTCGCTGCTCCTTACACGTAAGACAAATTGCATACTCTATAAACTCTCTATACTGTCAGTGTCACTTTTTTGCGCTGAATACTGGATAAAAAGCAGAGAAAGAGAGCTCTGATACTGGGCTCTTTCGAAAGAAATTTTTTTTCGGTGGATATTGGGTCCTAGGTGCGAGAATAATTTGAGGAGAAGAATTAGCGGACAACCTTATGAGTTGTTCAGCGATTTGTTGCAGTCCAGAAGGACAGAAACTCAAAGGCTGTCGACTAAATTTGATTAGCGACATTGTACAAACTCTAAATTAGCAACAATGATCCAGCCAGGAGGGTGTCCCAATCAAAGTCTACAGGTTCGAGACCTTACGATAGGGAAGACCAAGCCATCCCTGACAACAGATCACTTGGTGGAATGTCTGCAAGTGGCCTACGTAGTATCTTAGAGGCGGGACAATCAGATCGTGTCACAGGCACAGACCCCTTATTGATCAAGAGCTTGGAAGGATAGTAAGGAAATAGATGGAGCGACTGCCACTTATGTATATCAATCTCAAACTTATCCCAAGCCTCTAAGATCTGCGATAAAGTCCAGTTGTGATGCTTCCAGGAGTGTTGAGTGTAGGTACTAATAAAACTTCAAAGGGTGTTACGACTTCTACTTTTTTCTTTCAGGCTTCAATGGTAAAGTGTTATGACTTTTTAACAAAGTGCAAAAGTTTAAGAAACAGAAGGAGGATGTCGTTTTGGAGACGAAGATGTATATTATTCTTAAATGCTTGGAAACTGTAGTGTAGGTGAGTTGAGTCGGGAAAGGTAATTCACATTCCTGTCATGTATTTAAGTTTAGCAAGGACGTAGCAGGACAAATATTTCCGGGGTTTTGTATTTAGTCTGTTTTCTTGATTCTAGAGTTTTTCTCCCTATTCGCAAGTGACTCCGAGGTACTTTCTGTTTCAGTGTCTCTTTTCTCACAAACCTACAAAGTCAACATTTTTGTTTGGTGCCGAGAGAGTAGGGTTATCCAGATATTTCAGTCTGAACAAAGAAATAAACGTTTTTTCGGATCGTGAATTAACAGTTTATAAACATCGAACCTAGCTTAACGAAAAGCGACAAACGGTAATTGTAGACGCATCATATGATTTGCTCGTATTTGCTTCTTTTCGTCTGATCACTTTAGTGCCCCTCTGAAAGCTCTTTTCTGGTTATATTCATATTAAAACAAAGAAACAGATTTAAGGGGGTAAGAACAACATGCGAAGTTCATAAATAACTTTAAAGATCCTCGGTCTTGGTTCAATGCAACATCAAAGACTTTTTCAATTAAAGAAACATGATAGAAACATAATAGACTAAGCACCACTTAAGAACAGTCTAATAATGAGCTTGGCAACCTTCAAATAGCTATAATTCGATCCATCCAAATATGTGAGTGCCGGGACTTAAGGGGAGGATGTGTTAACAAGGCATACCAATCTTCCAGTTGGTTGCTTGGTTTTCGAAAAAATTGCTTACACCACATTACCGACCTGTACCAAATTACCTCAATTTACTATATTCAATGCACGAACCATTGGCTTCCATGACCAGTGCCCACGTTCTATAACTTCTCAAATCGAAAAACCGGTCGTGAAACGATGAAAAATGGAACAAAACCCATGCATTTTGTTTCAATTTTCATCGTTTCTCGACCGATTTTCTCGATGTGAGAAGTTACAGAACGTGGGCACTGAGTCAAAACTACCTATACCACATTACCGACATGTACCTCACTACCTCAATTTACTCGATTTTATGCACCAACTATTGGCTTCCATGAGTCAAAAATGTTCGGTAAACAAAATGGTGCGGATCGGATATGGTAATGCTTTATCCGCGGATATCCTACTTTCAATTTTACCCATACCGAGAGCTAAGATGTTTGCACATAAAAAACTGGGTGACATCACACTCGACTTTTTGTGGTTTTATTTAAATGGTTTTTCTTTTCAATTTTCAGTTTTCTCAACAACAACAAAAAAAAACTTAAAGTAATAAAAGTAAATTGTTTAACAACTTTTGGCCAAGTCTGTATATTGATATCTGGTTTGGACTTTTGGAAAACTCTGCAAAACGCATGGAATATGTTGAATTGAATATTAGTGGCAGTCAAGGGGAATCATGATAATAATTGGCCAATTTGGTCCTGGGAATTACCCTCTGAGATTACAACATTTAAACGTCCCTATTAGTTATTTTTTAGTCAATGAAAAAGACATTATTTGAATGCGTGAATGCGGGGGTGCAAAGTGTGGTGGCAGGCGGGCGTCCGGCCGACGACGACCGACGCCGGCGGCGATGTGTAAAATAGATGGCGTTAGTATCGATTTTATTTGGAAAATATGCTAATCACACAATGGAATTTTCACATTGTTTTGTTCTGTTTTCACGTGCGCCATCGCCAACAATAATATTATTTTGCCCGAAAATTTTGTTCATAATCATTGCCACAGGCAATATTATAGGTGAGTACGAGTTTATCTCGAAATTCATTATATAGCAGGTTCATACAATCTGATTGATACAAATAGTCTCAGAGGGTAGATTTTATAACTCAGATATCTATAATCTGTGAGTTAACCTGAATTTTCTAACAATAAAAAAAGAAGAAAAAAAAGAGAAAACAATAAAGTCAAAAAGAACACATTTTGCGTCATTTCGGAATTTAATCTAAGTTAGAATCTATCTCTCTGGGTGTTTCGTCGCTCTCTCTCTCTCTTAAAAACAAACACAATAAAACGCATACCTCTTTGTTGGTTATATTCTGAAGAAGATACCAAAGACTATATAGATAAGATACTTAAGAAACACAGTACGTCCTTAATACTTAATGCTTTTTAAAGAAGAACAAAATCAATTATGGCCTACCTAACGCTATAAACGGAGAGCTGAGTGCGAGAGGAGAAGACAAAAACCATGGATCGGGATGATGTGGATAAATATAAACGATTCCTAGCCAAAAGTCTTTTATTGTATTTATGTATACGTACGTACGTCGAACGTCGAACTTAGGTATCGGTACTATGAGACTATCGAGATGCCAGAAAGCTCATGTTTTCCCAACCAAACGAAATCAACCCCTAATATCAATAAAACTTCTCACTCTCTAGGTATTATATCTGTTCGTCGAAGCCGGATGTTAAATCCAATTTAACCGAAGAACCATCATCTGACTTGAATTACCACCAACGACCGACCGGTGAATGCCACCAATAAAACGATAGATATACTAGTAGAAGAACAAGAACATCATCACATCAGGGAAAGGACGAATGAATGAACAGTCGAAAGCTAAGAGAAAATGTATGTATATCTGTTGAAGGTGGAAAGAGGTCAAAACAGTATCAACACATTTAACTCCCACTTTTAAATAGTTGTCTACCGCACTATAGACTAGTTGTATTAAAGTACAAAGCTTAGGATAGTTAGATATGGTTTTTATACACTGATAGAAAAGAGGAGACATTTCAAAATCCAGCAATATTATGCATATTTTTAATTGCAATTATTATTTCGACAAACTTAAGCTATAATAAAATGTATGTACCTATGTAGATGTACCAAAGCTGATTTGCGGTTCAACTACCTTAAAATCTTTTGGGACAGTGATATCTACACAACCAAGCCGCTTTAACATTTAGGGTTTCTAGTCTGATTAGACAATAAACAGACCTTACTGTTGATGTTCAAATATTGGTTCAAGACTTTTGAAAACAAAAAAATTTAACAATTTTTATGAATTCCATCGAGATATATGTAATGTACATCAAGATTAGGTCTATTTCTTATTAAAGGTTCATGCAAAGCTTTATTCTTGAAATAATAGCAGTGTTTTATTATCTTTTATCGGGATTTGGATACGGATCTGGATTAACTTTAACACGTAATACAAAAATAATTTGGGATCCTGCTTTCTATCTGGATCTATTTCAAGATTCAAGAATTAGTTTTAATTCTCAACACCAGGTGACCATTTCGATTCGTAAATGTTGTGAGCACTGTGAAAAAAACAAGATCCAGATCCCGATAAAAGATAATAAAACACTTACTTCAACTACTTTTCCATTTTTATTTTTTGTTTACATGTCAAAATTGAAAAGATTAAAAAACTCAAGAATATCACAATCAAAATGCAAATTTTTTGTGGGATCTGGATCGTTTTATTATCACAGGATGATCCATATGGATCTTGGTGGATAATAAAACGCGGCTAATGTTTATCCAAAATGATTATCTACCCTACTTCGTATAAATTTTTTGGGACAGTGATTTCTGCACAGCCAAACCTAGTAAGAGGTTGCGGTTATTAGGGCTAAATAGACAATGAATGCAAACATCTTAAGATGGTTAAACAAAAAAAAGGAAAAGATTTTTGAAAATAAGTTGTATTTCAAAATACCTTCGAGATAATTATCAAGAGAAATATCTCATTTACCTGTATTGATGTCTTATGGTGTTCATGGCCTGCAAAAACTGACCCAAATACCTAAAAATATATTGGGACAACGATTTCTCCAAATGTTTCTGAATCCCATCAAGATATTCATAAAGTTAAAGGTAAATTTAAACTTTATTCATAACAGCTTACACTTAAACTTTTTGCAAAGCCTGATACGCGATATGTCTTTTTAAAACAGTTTTACTAATTTTCGATCCTAATTACTTAATATGTTTTGGGACAAAGATATCTCCGCTAATATGCTTCTTACGAGGTTGCAGTTTCCAGGGCTAAATAGACAATGAATAGGCCCTTCCATTAATGCAAACATAATGAGAAGCATTTTTTTAAGATTAAAAAAATGAAGGCTTACTTAAAAAAATTATTTTTTTTAAATCATGTTCCAAAATCTTTTCGAGATATTTATTAAGGGAAAGATCAATTTCAGCTCTATTGATACCTTCTAGTTGAATGATTCTGCAAAATATGGTTTTCGAAATATGTAAATTGAAAGAAATTTTACTGATTTTTGACTATCTAAACATTTTTTTGGGACAATTATATATCCGCAAACAGACCTTGTAAAAGTTTCTGGTTTTTAGTTCCGACCAGATATTGAACATACCTTTCCATTAATATAAAATTCTTGGGAAGTTTTGTTTTTAAGATT
The DNA here is from genome assembly GCA_949320155.1 of Melangyna quadrimaculata. NCBI lineage: Eukaryota > Metazoa > Arthropoda > Insecta > Diptera > Syrphidae > Melangyna > Melangyna quadrimaculata. Next base: position 60,897,109 of record OX439483.1, on the reverse strand, counting down.
TTTAAATAAAATCAGGGCTATTCTCTTCCCGACAAAAATTATTTTTAACAATATTTACGATTCCCATCAATATATACATATGTATGGACAATATGGGTATCGAATAAAAGGTCTATTTCAGCTCTTTTTATACCTGCTCACTTAAAAAAAAAAACAGTTTTCCAAAAAGATTTTATTGATATTCCACCCAAAATTGAAAAAATGTTTTGGGACAGCGATATCTCTTTAACCACGCCTTGTAAAATGTTACCGTTTATTGTGTTAAATAGATAGCCAACAGAAATATCCAGTGCTGTAAAAATGTTAAGAAAGGTTTTTTTTTTTAAATTATATTTTCACAAAAAAATCAAGGCTTACTTCTTGCCAAAAAAAACAATCTTTACGAGTCCCATTCTATAAAATACATCAATCGAAAGGTATACCAACAACCTTAAAATGTTTTGGGACAACTATATCTCCCAAACCAGAACTTGTAAGAATTATCAGTTCACAGTGCTGACCAGATCATGAATTTTGGGCAGTGTTTTTTAAAGATTTTTTGAAAGAAATAAGGGTTAGTCTCTTCCAAAAAAAAAAATTAAGAATGTATCTGAATCCCATCGCGGTATACAGACACATTAAGTTGAAGATCTATTTCGGCTCTATTGTGATCAAAAGTTATATTACTGATTTTCCACCAACTACCGAAAAAAAAATCATTTTTTCCGTAGTACGTTTTGGGACAGCGATATTTCCACAACCAGAACTGTTAAGAGGTTGCAGTTTTCAGAGCTGAACAGACAATGAGAAGAAATTTACATTAATGTAAGAATTCTACAAAGTTTTCTTTAAGATTTTTGACAAAAATCAAGCTTGTTGTGTAGCAATTTTTCTTTAAACTATTTTTCTGAATTCGATCTGCATCAAGTCTATTTCAGATTTATTTATTTTAAAATCTTCTGAAAAATCTGGCTCTCGAAATAGGTCCATTAAAAGTGATATTATGTATCGATCCAACCAGCGGAAATTGTTTTGGGACAGCGATGTTTACACAACCAAGCTTCTTAAAAGATTGTGCTTTTCAGTACTGAACAGACAATGAACAAACCTTACTAATGCTTTACAAATCTTAGTTTTTTAAAATCTCGAAAAAAAAATCAAGACTAATCCCTGACCAACAAAACTGATTGTTTTAGAATCTAATTTCTGGATCCAATCTATATATACATAAAGTGAAAAGTCTCTTTCAATTCTATGCATATTTTCTTACTAAAAGCAAAGTTCTTTTCTTTTAATATGTCTATGCTAAGAAATTTTACTCATTTTCGAACTGAAAATATTTTGGGACAGCGATACCTGCACAACCAAGCCCTTAATAATCTTCTAGATCTTAGTGCTAAATAGACAATGATCACAGCTTTGTAAAGGTGTAAGAATCTAGTAGGTTTTTATTTGAGTTTTGAAACAAATTGAAGTTAACTCCTGGATTACAAAACAGATTTTTTTGTTTTGTTGATCCCACCAAATGTTTCCGAATTCCACCAAAATACACATCAGAAGAAAAGTCTATTTCAGCTCAATGCATACCTGCTAATTAAAAGCATTTTTTGAACTGAAAATATTTTGGGACAGCGATATTTTCACAGCGAAATCTCCGAAGAGGTTGCGGTTTTCAGTTATGTATAGAGAATAAACAGAGCATCATTTTTTTAAAAGATTTTTGAAATATGCATGGCGGACACTGGACAAAAAAATTGTTTTTTTTTTTTTTTCAAATTTGCTTCTACAAATTCTAGTTCCCGAAATGTGTCCATCCATATTTCCATCGTCTCTAATTTAGCTTACTGTCTTGATTTTAAAGACTGTTGTATTTCTAACAGTGTACGAGTATAATAATTGTATTAAGACTATGAAAAGGACTTCCTATAGTAGACTTATATATTCATAGAATATGCGATTATTTTGTGTGATGTAAGCCGCATTTGAGGTGGTAGTTATTGGCTTTTTAAGGCTTTTGTATTTCTCAAAGTACCTATACAAGCAACAACAAGCAAGAACAACAACAAAAGTTGACTCGTATACTTGAGATAAAACAGTGGTAATTGTGGGCTTAGTGGCGGGAACTTCATTGAAATGCATAACTCGTTCAAAAGTGCTGCGATAGAACTCAATTTGGGATTTTACAAATTCAATTAAGGAATGCATTCGCTCGCTCCTGCATTGCGTTCCGTTTCGTTTGTGAAATCCCTTTGGTAGGACGATGACTACAACTACGACTACGATGACGACGACGAACGGTATGAACGGTTTTTGTAATGGTGTTGCTGATGCTGCATAGTTATAGAAGGGGTTATGGGGTATAGATGTTGGGGGTAGGGTAGTTATAATATGTATATGTTGTCGCCCTGACTCGATTTTACGAATTGGTATGCTGGCAATGCAGCCCAGACTTTCACCCTTAATACAGTAGTTGAAGCTGCTATGTCGAATGTCACAAGCTCTCTCGCCTCTTGTCTATATCTGTATAATGTATATGACTACCCCTATTTATAAACCTATATCTATATCCTTATACATACGATTCAGAATGTCATTTTGGGCTTGGTGTATATGGTATGACATGGTATGCTTCTGGTTGCAATTTGAAGTGTGTACGACGACGACGATGACTACGACGACGACGATTAAATTAGTTGTTGCTTTTCCATTCTGACAGACGAAAATCGAATTTGTCCACATGCTATACGAACTGAAGTACGTTAGTGCTCTATGCTACAGAGTGCCAGTGCTATACGCTTTATACCTCCATTCCCACTTCCACACTGCCACAACTGCCACTACTACAACTTCTGTACTACTTCGACTGCGTTCATTTTCAATTCGTGATTATCGTTATCCTGGTGCATTGAATTCGTGGTCAATAGCCATTGTTACACCAAGCTAAACGAATTTAAACGTGTCACCTAGAATTTAGGAACATCAGTCACGAATTTAAACACTTTTCGGATTGAATAAACGCATTCATGGTGAATTGTTTCACTGAGCGTTGTATAGTGTACCTACTGTACAAACTCATTTTGGTAGATGAAAAACATAAAAATCCCACATCACAGGTAAGCATAAAATAATGTCGTGTTGTTGTGATATGTAAGTTAATGATCAAAAGATATTTTATGTTCGAATTGGAACACACCTTAATTTCCTTAGTGTTACACACAGGGCAAAAATAGGTTGTATATGTATTAGTCTAGGAGCTATACCCCCTTCCCGTAGGCACTTGAATGTCACCCCAGTTTGAGGGTGTTTTTTTTATGTTTTTGGAGGTGGGGAATCCGAATCCGGAGTTAGTTTTTGCAAAATCCGGTGCGAAGTCATTGTTATTAACAAATTTTGATGCATTAAAAGTTATTAATGTTAGGAAAAAATGTTCCGAGTAAATGTTGTTCCTTATTTTCTAACGAAGAAATTTGTTTTTTATTCATGTAAATCAATTGATAATTACCCAAAATATTGCCAATTTTTTTTTTATTAGGGAGGGCGCGCGCTCAATTGAGGGAGCGCGAGACGGAAGAACGTGTTTTTTAGGTAAACGGTCAGAGTTATCGTGAGAATTGTCGTAAAAGAAATTATTCTCTATATTCTGACAAACATATTCATTTGTATTTTGTCTCAATTGAATAATAAGATTCGGAAAAAAAACACAGAAACGTAGATGGTTAAAGAAGACCAATTTACTCAAATTTGCGCACGATAAATCATAAAACAAGTATTTTTAATTTATACTCCTGATTTTAACTAATAAAAGTGTTTTTCAATTTATTATTTATAGCGTCTAGTGCTAGATCCATGTGGTTTTCAGTGTTTGACTAAATATTAATAAGAGCATTGAGTTTTGAAAACAAAAATAGTCCTTAATAACGTAAAATTAAAAAAAAAAAAATAGTTTGAATTTTTATTTTTTATTTTTTCAAAATTTTGAGTTTGAAAATTATATTTTCAAAAACTGTTCACTTGAACAACTTTAATTGAAAATAATATTAAAGAATATACTTTTGGCTTTTCAAAATGCTATAGCATGACTCTGTAAGTATAACCGTTATTGCGGTGGTGTAACTCCGCATACGGTCGTGGCGCGGCCGGTGGTGCTGCTAGGCGTCCGCGGCGCGAATGCGTCGTTACACCCAGCACCGCGCCGCACCACCTTGCACCCCGCGCATCGCACCACGCCCCCCCCCCTCCGCGGTGGTCACGCATCACAAAATCGTCTATGAAATTTTTTATACTTTATGGTAAAACAATTCTTAAAGTTGGAGACTAATTTCCTAATTATAACAAAATAAACCGCTACAATCACCGTTCATTATAGCAAGAAGTCAAAAATCGATTTAAAATTGAAGAATTAAATAAGTGTCCAAATTTGGGGATGTTTTTCATAGTTGAATTTGAGGAGTTATTTCATCATAAAATAACTCCCCAAATTAAAAATGAAATAAGTCCCCAAAAAAGCATGAATTAGATCCCCAAAAATGGGGAGTTCTTTTATATGAAAGCCTTACGGAGCCTTACTCGGAACATTTTTTCCTAACATTAATAACTTTTAATACATTACAAAAATGCATCAAAATTCGTTAATAACAATGACTTCGCACCGGATTTTGCAAATACTAACTCCGGATTCGGATTCCCCACCCCCGGAAACATAAAAAACCACACTCAAACTGAAGTGACATTCAAGTGCCTACGGGAAGGGGGTATAGCTCCTAGACTATATATAGCAATTGTTGGAATTGCGTTTCGATAACCGATAACCAACAGATAAATCAATATAATTTAATTGTAGACTTTGAAAAGGCTTATGACAGTTTATTTTTTTGTTAAGTGACTTCTTTATAAAATTTGAAAATACCTTTCGTGGGCTTTGGATTAGTTCTTGCTCAGTGCCATTTTTATCATAGGGACATTAGGGACAGTTGCCCAGTGGTAAATCGATAATACAGGAATGTATATCTATATACTTACACATGAACATGTTTTTCTTTCCCGCATAAACTATCAAAGAAAAAATCCGTCGCGTCGCCTTGCTTCGACGCAAACAGATGATTCCTTCTATACTACCTGATGACATCCTGCTAAATTATGAAACGCGCCATGAATCATCAGCTTTGTTAAAATAGTTGCGTGTGCGTCAGAACCGATTTGTGTTCATGGTAATTCTTCATGCTAATTCTACGAATAAATAATGGCAATCCGTCGATCTCGATTTCAAAACAGCTGCTGATTTATACTTATCATTGGTAAAATTTTAACATGCAATTCGCAATGGTGATTTTGTCTGATATTTATAAAGCAGTGCCTAAAATGATGGGTAAAAATTGGGAGGATGAAGACGAGTCCCAGAGAATAAGAATGAGGACAAGGCAATCCGATAAGGGCACTACTCCAGAAGTTCGATTCAACATTGGACAGAAAATGGAGCATGGAGCCTAATTTTATACATTGTTTTTTATTTTTATAAAAACTATTTAAAAAATTGTCTTTGATTGTCTTATATTATTTACATTATTATGGATGGTTCATTTCGAATTGTTCATATCCGGTTGTCTTTGTTGTGAGAAGTGGGTTAAGGGTGGCTACTAGCCACGGTGGTATTTTGACGTTGCGTCCTCGTAGTTACAAAAATAGAATAGATCCTGAGAAAGAAAAATAAAATTAATAAAAAAGATAGAAAGTTAACATATGTACATTTATGTAACGTTTTAAAAAATCGAAAATAAATACCATTTTTTGCTTCACCATTTATTCTTGAATGGAGTCATTTAAAAATATTTGTATTTAACAAAAATGAACAACTTAAATAAAATAAACCATTTAGTTCAGGAGAACAAAAACTAAAAGGCTCAAGTAGGAATATATAAAAAAAAACATATTTATACATTCATTATCAGTTAACCGCATGTCCAAATTCGATGTGTGACAATATTTACTATATAATATAAACTAAAATGGGGCGTATTCATAGTCATTTTAGACCTGGGTCTAAGTTAAACATAGGTTTAGTTGAATTTTCGGACGTTGATTCTAATTTTTTAAGTTTATCATTTAAAAATATTTGAAGCTATTTGTGTAGTATACCAAGTTAATCATCTTATAAAAATATAAAATCAACAATTTGTAATTAAAATCGGTCAGTATTCATTGAGCCAAAATTGTCTCAAACTGTAGTTTAGTTAAACCTGGGTCTATCTCGACTATGAATATGCCCCAATGAGTTTAAGGTCCTCAATTTACTATTTTCATTGTTTTTCTTCAATAATTTGTGTATTTTTCGGCCGATTTAAGTTTTTTTTAACCCTGAATTTGTTTTCCATATTTTTTAAATAATGTTTAGGCGTTGCGTGTTTTTTCTTGGTTTGGTTTTTAGTTTTAAAATAATACCAATTTTGATCTCATTTATCAGAATGGAAATGGGTACCTATTGGTTTAATGGTTTTAACTTTCAATTCGTAAAAGTTAAACAAAACAACTCACAAAACCACCCTTGTATAGTATTATTTGGGGTTGAAAATATTTGAATCTAGCTTATTTCTTATTTAGTAACGGAGAAAATGGTTGTATATTTACTACAGGCTCTTAACGCAAAATAGATAAAAAAATATAAACGAAAAATATAATTTCTTATTTTATGATACTAACATATTTTTAACTCTGAAAAATTTCATATAGTGTGTTACGGTTTCAAAAATCTTAACTCCAAGAAATGGCCTTAGTCGAACGAAAAATACACAAAATATTAAAGAAAAAGAATAAAAATAAAGAATATTAAATAATGTCCGTCCACACAGAGAATAATTTGGACATGCGGTTAACTGATGACGAATGACTAAAAATTAATAAAATCATTGAATTTTGAGAACAAAAATAGTACTTAATTACGTAGGTACAATTTTGAACAAAAATTAGTTTGAAATTTTTTTCAAAGTTTTAGTTTGAATTTCGGAAAAAAAAATCCTCAGTTTAGAAAACAACTTTATTTAAATATTAAATAAAAGAACAGGTTTTTGACCTTATATAAAGATGTAACTGGGTTTGATAAGTGTAACCGTTGTTACAATTGTTTTCCTGTTTTCTTCTTTAGAAAGTTGCCGCTCCTGTCTAAACGGGACATAAAAGACCCCCACTCCCATACCGTATAACTAAATTTCCTATCTATTATTGTTGTACTCCTAAAATTGTACCCTCTAAAATCTAATTAAAACCTTTCTAGTATAAGGATTTTTATAATCGAACTCCACTTCTTACCCTATTTCACCCTATGAATAGTTTACTTTTGAAAATATATTAAGTCAAAGTCATCCTCTAGGTTCATCTTCTAAATGTAACCCTTAAAAAAGATTTTGTTTAGTCGGAAAATATTTTTTGTTTTTACCTCAATTCACCCTATAAAAACTATAATTTAATAAAATATGTGGCTCTAAAGCTTTTCGCTAAAAATAACCATTCAAGCACAAACATCAATTTTTGAAATCAGAAATGTGGTTTCAAACAAACAAAGCCACTTACCTCTTAATACATTAGGTCGATTAAAAAATTCATAAAAAGCTATGGCTGATTAATTTATTACTGATACCAGTTGAGTTGACCTTTCATGACCATTTGGTGTGAAAAAGATCACAAACAAGGTACTAAGTTTGGCGCAGGGTCAAAAGTCCACAGGTCAAAAGTCCATAATGGACTTTTGTCCCACTTATGTGGATCAAAAGCCCATAAATCAATTGTGGACTTTTGACCCACCCCGATGGGTCAAAAGTCCACACACAAATCTTGTGGACTTCTGGACCATTCATTGAGGATTTCTGACCCACTGGAACACTTTATAGATAGTATTCTCTATTTTTTAACAAGAGTGCTTTAGGTGGCCTGCCTCGCGGGTTCAAAGGATTTTAAATCCCTTTCTGGGCCCTTTGTTCCGCTCCCGCGACTCCATCGCTCCACTTAGGGTACGCTCAGTCGTCTGGCAGGTGCCTATGTTGTCAGTCGATCTGTTATCAAAGTTTTTTGTACTAAACAGTACCTTGGGTGACCCGCTTCGCGGGTTTAAGTATTTCAACTCCCTTTTCGGGTCCTCTGTCCCGCTCACGCGACTTCATCGCTCCGCTTAGGGTATGCTCAGTCGCCAGGCAGGCGCCTATGTTGTCAGTTGGTGAACTTTAAGTTTATGTGTAGTAAAGACTATACAAATTAATTCTTAAGAAAATCAATAAATTCATAATTGTTCTGCTTTTTTCAATATTTGAATATGAAAGTATTGTGGATTTATGACGCTTTTTCTTTCTAAAATTAGGGAATATTGACCCACTTTTTTATGGAATATGAAAGTATTGTGGATTTATGACGCACTTTCTTTCTACAATTAGGGAATATTGACCCACTTTTGTATGGACTTTTGAACCACTTGGGTGGGTCAAATCTCCACAATAGATTTGTGGACTTTTGACCCATCCAAATCGGTCAAAAGTTCATTATGTACTTTTAACCTGTGGATTTTTGACCCTGCGCCACTAAGAGTTAACGTATCTACATATATCAAAGGCCTTTAAATATTTTGTTTTTCATAAGATTTGCATATACCCGTATGATTGAATGTTTTATGCCTTTTTTCCGCTCCAATTAAATCTTATTCCTTTCTATTTTCTGTCCTTGGCTTTGCGTAACAGAGAATAAAAAAAAAAAACATTAAAAGGTTCGTTGAATTGTTAAAACCAAAAAAAAAGTTTAAAAACTTTTCTTTTTGAAAATATCACACTGTGCTAAAGCCAATGCAAAGGAAAAGGAAACTTTTCTTTCCTACCACTCACAAGCAAGCATTTCATTTCAAAAGGTTTGCTTTATCTTAGCACTTAAAGCAAATCTCGGAGGTCATGAGGACTAAGTACACACTATTATATACCTGGTTTGATATTTTCTTCTTCAAGACTTCATTTAAGACTCTATACTACCAGCTTCTTCCAACTACTTGCCTTGCTTTGCCGAAGTCCATATACTCTATTTAATATTCACAGATTGAAAACAAACATTACTTTGGGTTCCGTCAAACTTTTATAATATAATTTTCTGTTTTTTTTTTTTATGTGTGGTGTTTTTTCTTCCTAGTTCCTACCAGCATAAAGGCATTCTCAGTATCTCAATGTCATTTTGAGTTGAAACCATTTTGGAATTTTACTTCATCTTTGCTGTGGGGAGTGATTCACCTCACTTATTCAGCCTTGAAAGTGCCAATTGGGATTTATAAAATGAAAGTACTTTTTCTTTTGAAGTTTTTTGTCACACAAAGAGGTAGGTAGTACGAACTTTTAACCTATGTTCAAGTATGTATGTAAAATCTACATTTTGTAAATGTGGGTTTTCTTTTAAATATTTTTGTAGTCTTTTTTGTTTTTCAAAGCTGTCATATTGGAAAATCTGGTTTGAGGTTTTAAGTGCAGACAAAAAAATTAAGAAAATGAAAAAGAACTAAAAGCTGCTTTTATATTTACATAAACAACATTTATTTGGAAATGGAAAAACGTATACATTTGAAAGAAATTTATAAAAGTAACATATCATTTATCGTATTATACGAGTAATAATGAAAGGTGTTAAAGTATAAAAAGTATAAAGTAAAAAAAATCTTATCAAAAGTGAATTCGGTCGTTACCAACTTTAAAATGGCATTATCAATGTCACAATGAAAGCTATAATAACTGGAAAATATTTTCACATAATGTACATATTTTCAAAGTTTATACAGCGGCTTAGTGCGTACAAACGCACAGAATACGCGTTTTTTCTTCATAGGGATTCAGATAGCTAGCAGAATTATATCCGAATAATTACTAAGCATGGATTTGTATTTAACCGTTAACTAAGCAGATTTAATGTTGTGTTTTACATAAATACAAATTATTTTAACTTGTGACATCGGTGTAGTACCGAGGACCCATCTACAATGATTTCGAACTATTATTTAGGGCGACCTGCATCGTGTCTGATCGGGAAACTATTGATTGCTCAGAACTTGGTCTGGGCCAGTAGCGCAACAATCAGTCACGATGCAGTGCTTGTTTTACCTCCTCGTGGTGGTCCCCGGGCAACTATTTGTGTATCCCAATATACATAAAAAGGCCAAAATTACAAGTGCGAAAAGGCCTAGTCTTCTAGGATAGGTTACGGAGGTTAGCATTCTCCGTAACTGAAATCAACCCGCTACCGAAACAAACACTACGCCTCGGATAATTAATGATAACTCGTTGACGACTTTTGGCTATTGTACCCGGACAAAGATTGGTTTCTGGAATGTGAAGACACTTCTTGACGATGGAAAAGAAGGTCCTGAGAATGCCAGATTCCTGCAACTAGAGAAGGAGTTCATGCGGTATAGGATGGACATCTTAGGGATAAGTGAAGTAAGATGGCTGGGCTCGGGGAAGTTTAACTCACCAACCCGTAACACTGTACAATTCTATTCCAGAAAATCACGGATGGTTGCTACCGTAAGATTGCGTACAGCTGCAGTTCGGAGATCCCAAGGAAACACTCGAATGCCCAAGTTTAATACAGATAGTGCGCCAACAACTAGGGAACCACCTTTCACAAACGAGAAAGGTGGTTGAGAAACGAGCTTGAGTCTACGTACCACTTGAAGATGAGGGAAGTTCACCGTAGTGTGAGACGTGATAAGCGGAACTACATCAACGCATTGGCTACAGAAGCAGAAGAAGCCGCTAGTAGGTGTGACAGTAGGACCGTCTACAGAATTACCAAAGAGCTCACTGGTGTCCAGAGCTCTAAACAACACCTGGTTAAAGACATAAACGGATCCCTGCTAATTTCGGATGAGGACCAGCTCATAAGGTGGAGGGAACACTTTTCTGCGGTTTTAAACCGCGTTTTCGCCAGTGAAGTGAACCCTATTCCCACTGAGCTACCCGAAGTAACAATTTTCCGAATACGCACCGTACCCCCCAGTAAAGAAGAAATTATGACCGCCATCAAAGCACTGAAGAACAACAAAGCGGTTGGACTTGACGGTATTCCTGCAGAGCTCTTAGGAGCAGCCCCAACAACATCGAGCGAGCTACTGCACCCACTTATTAAAAGAGCTTGGGAAACAGAGAGATTTCCTGAAGAGTGGAAAAAAGGAATGATTGTCAAGCTCCCAAAGAAAGGAGATCTCACACAGTGCGAAAACTAGAGAGGAAAATGCGTTCTGCCTGCAGTAGCCAAGATAATAGCAAGGATAGTATTGGACCGAATTAAAGACCACCTCGAAGACACACTCGACGCCGAACAAGCAGGTTTCCGCACTGGATCTTCCTGTGTGGATCACATCACCACCTTGCGGATCATCATCGAACAGTGCGCTGAATATCGATCACCACTTCACCTGCTGTTCATCGATTTTGAAAAGGCGTTCGACAGCGTCAATAGAGAATTTATTTGGCTTGCTTTGCGCAGGTGGGGCATTCCAGATAAATTGATTGCTATTATCAAGGCTACATATGATGGATCCAAGTGTCACGTGGTGCACAAAGGTAGGCTGTCAGAGGAGTTTGAAATCCAAAGTGGAGTTAGGCAAGGCTGTATACTGTCTCCAATACTGTTCCTGTTGGTGATAAGTGACGTACTGCACGCAGCTTTGTCAAATGGAAATGGAGGAATTCAGTGGACTCTGCAATCTCACCTCAAACATCTGGACTACGCAGACGACGTATGCTTACTCTATCATAGGATCATGGATCTCCATCAAATGACAACAAGGGTGGAGAGAGAAGCAGAAATTGTAAGGCTTAAGATCAACTCGGTAAAACTAAAAGGATCAGCCTTGGAACTTCCTCATCAATCCAAATAAATATTTCTGGACAACCAGTAGAGATGGTAGAGGATTTCCAATATCTTGGGAGTATTGTCTCTACGGGTGGCGGAACTGAACTGGACGTAAACAGCCGAATCAGAAAAGCAAAGGCTGCGTTTGGAATGCTGTCCAAAATATGGAGAAACAACTCTTTAAGCTTAAAGACCAAGTTACGACTGTTCCGCTCCAATGTTGAATCCGTTCTGCTTTACGGCTACAGCACTTGGAAAGTCACTGACAATGTCACAAGAAAACTGCAAACCTTCGTAAATAGATGTCTACGAAACATCTTGATGATTTTCTGGCCCAACCGTATCTCCAATGCCGAACTTCATGCGAGAACGGGTCAGGAGCCCATAGACTCCATTATACGAAGAAGAAAGTGGCAGTGGATTGGTCATACGCTTCGAAAAGGCGATCGGTGCATCGCATCTCAAGCAATGCAGTGGAACCCGCTTACACAGGGGGGGAGACAAGTGGGCCGGCCTAGAAGTACATGGCGAAGGACGGTCGAACAGGAATAGGCTCGACTGGGGAAAAGTTGCAGAGAGCTGAAATATATTTCAAGAAATCGTACACGATAGCGCGTAGGAGTAGTGGAGGCACTATGTCCCGTAAGGGAAACATCACGGACGTAATAGGTCCTTAGTAAGTAAGTTAGTATTTTTCCTTATCATTTCGTCCAAATAAGAATTTTGAAAATTAGTTCCAACTGCGATTATAGAGAAAAAAACGAGTACCTGTCGAATTAAGGGTTCTGAAATATACTTGTTTAAACTATTTTAAGGGAACAAACGTGTTTTTCATTTGTAGTGTTTTTTTTTTTTTTAACTCTAGCCCGTGTGGTTGAATTGAGATGAATTACCTTAACTGCATTCTAAAACTTTATTTTTTTTTTCAAAATATGTTTTTAGATGCCTACAACAATAACAAAAAAAAAAAAAAACACACACACAAAAAAGAACTGGTACGTTATTAGTACGTTATTATTATTATAACAAAACTATAATAAATTTGAAAAAATTGTATAGAAATAATTTTGGTTGAGAAGAGAAAATGATGGGATTTATTTAAAATAAAAAAATATTGATTTTTCTTTTCATTTTATTTTTTCGTAAAAGCACATTTATACATGTAGGTATGCTTTTAAAATAGTATTCAATAATCTAAAACTATGTTATTAAAATAATTTATCTTATTAATGGCTAGTTGCGCCAAAATGCTCTAAGCCCGGTTTTTGCTAAAAGGCCATTTAAATTTATCGATATGAAAAATTAATCTAGGTTGCACAAAACATCTTCACAGATTTTTTAGCTGAAATAGGGTTCATTAACCATTCCTGTATTTTATCATCTGCTATCAAAACTGAAACAAAAAACTTCAACTAGTGGCAAATGAGATAGCAATACGAGAAATTAAAATTAAAATAAATATACATACAGTGGATCACAGCTTATTTGAAATTTAAATTTAAAGTTGCAATATTTATGAAGCTGAAGATCGCTGCATTTTTTTTCTTTCAAAGTAGCAGACCTCGACAATTATCAATAATATTGGAAAATTTCAAATACCAAAATGTTGTGCAAATAATTTTCCAGTGGCGATGTCCGTTACATTTTTAAATTTTCATCCCGTTATATTTGTTTTAATTAGTTTTTTAACATTTTAAAATTAACTTTTTATTTTAAACGGGCAGATAGACCAAACTAACGGTTAAAAAAAGAAAACAAAAATGGCACTGTGTAGAACAGACCTTTTTCTAGAGGCGATGTTCCTTAGTTTTTTTTTGATTATTTTACTAAGCATTTTTAACAATGAAACATAAAAAAAGAACACAAAACTTAAAGCCCTTGTAACTTCGGATTAACGAATGCTACGTAAAAAAAAGTACACAGAAAAATTTAGTTTTTTAGCTCTAGAGGCGATATTTTTTATTTTTTTTTAATTTATGTTCTTAAGCCAAGCGTTTTTGCAAAACTCAACAAGTCCATTTTGCTAATTTTTCAGGAGAAGGCAAAAACTCGAAGTAATCTGTTGAGTTTTGCAAAAACTCAGTGTGTTTTGTTGAGTTTTGCAAAAACGCTCAGATTTCAAATATTTTTTTTTTTTTTTATTTTTTCTGTACAATTTTTAAATTTTCTATTTTACCATCTTGTGCTCTCATTTTCGGATTTTTGGCGTTTGTTGACTTTTGAAAAAACGCTCCTCAATTATTTTTGCTTATCAAATAATCAGGTATAACAAAACGAAAAAATAACAAAAATGCCAGTTGGCAGCTCGAATTTTATGATTGAAATTGGTGAATGGGTTGTCTCTGAGTTTAGAAAAGAAATCGGCTTGACTTTATTTGTTGTACGTCAGCCACAATTTTGAAAAACGCGATTTAGCTTGGAGAATTTTTTTATATACATGCATATAAATAAAAAACTAAATTATCTTAATTATTTCCATAGAAAGTTTTTTTGTGTGACGTATACATTGAGAGTTAAAGCGTCAAAAAGTATGTTTTTCAGTTTACAAGCTAAATTTGTATGAACAAAAGTAAGATTATTTTGTTTTCTATATTTACATATTTATATTAAACAATAATTTTTCGAAGAATTTTTCTTCATGGCATTTTTCAAAATGGCGACTTAAGCATAAAACTAACACCTACGCCGATTTGTTTGTATATACTCCTAAATAACCCATCTACCAATTTTAATCATATCTTCGTTTTGTTATACCTAATTAGCTGTTATGCAAAAATAATTGGCTCAAGAACATGAATAAAAAAAAATAAAAAATATAGCTTGGAAAACTAAATTTGTCTATGTACTTTTTTTTACGTAGCATTCGTTGATCCGAAGTTATAAATGCTTAAAGTTTTTTTGTTCTTTTTTTATGTTTCATTGTTAAAAACGCTTAGTAAAATAATACAAAAAAAACCAGGGAACATCGCCTCTAGAAAAAGGTCTTTTCTACACAGTGCCATTTTTGTTTTGTTTTCTTAACCGTTAGTTTGGTCTTTCTGCCCGTTTGAAAAAAAAGTTAATGTTAAAATGTTAAAAAACTAATTAAAAAAAATTTAACAGGATGCAAATTTGAAAAAGTAACGGACATCGCCCCTGGAAAATTATTTGCACAACATTTTGGTATTTGAAATTTTTCAATATCATTGATACTTTTTGAGGTCTGCTACTTTAAAAGAGAAAAAAAAAACTCGGATGCAGCGATCTTCAGCTTCATCAATATTTTGTAAACCAGAAAGGATATCCACAAAATTTTATTTTTATTTTGAAGATAAACTTTTGAACTTCAACATAGATCAATAATTTATTTAAATAAATTGGTACTTAATATTATAACAATATAAAACTAAAAACACTGCTAAATTCAGGTCACAGCTGATACAGCATGAACACTGAACAGTCTTAGAAATAATCAAATATTATTATGGTTTCATGCCATTTAAAATATTTTTGTGGTATTCTTTGGGCTTTTTAAGAGCCTTAAAATCTTTTGACATGAAATTGCCAACTTTATTCGTGATCTCTGGGGTTATTTTCAGCTATTGTTCTGAAAGTTTTCGAAAATTGTTCTGCAACAAAGCCCAACAGTTTTCGATCACACGCATTCCAGGTGACCGTCCCGGAGGTTCCATAAAGTAAGGCCAATTCTTAATGAGCCAGGTATGCATAATTCCTAAATTGTTCTTTGAGTCATTGTCCTGGTAGAAATGGAAATTTTGATAAATACCCAACTTTTTCGTGGTTTTTAAATCTTTTGATCATAAATTTTTTGTTAAGACAAATACAAAAAAAATATCGGCACTAGATTTTGCTGAGACGAAGTGATTGCCGTTAAGTTTTTTTTTTTAAATCGAAAGAGTATTACGACTTTGGTGGTTGTTCAGACTTCAGCGGACTCATTGTCTGTAAAGTTAAGGATCATAAAACTTAAAATTAAAAGAATGTGAATGTATTTTTTGGCTGCAATTATGTTTGGGCGAAACTGAGAATAAAGAACAATTCACATGAGAGCGACCATCGACCGACGAATGAACAAACAAATGGGAATTAAAACATTAATAAGCCTGAATAATTTCACAAAATCTAGTCAAAATGGTAGAACTCGATTTAAGATTAATTTTAAAATTATAAAATCTGCATTTTTATTTGCTTAAATATGGGAAATTGGAGAAAGTAAATTAGTTGTAACGAATTGCGGCTATTCGCGTCGCAAAAAAATTGTTTTCTTAAAATTCTCTTGTTTTTGCAATAAAAATGAAAATTTTAGTATCTTATAATAATCCTTAATTATATAATTCTTCCATTTTGTCTAGATTTTGTAAAGAAATTAGGTTTATTAATGTTTTAAATTCCATTTGTTCATTCATTCTTCGGTCGTTGGTCGCTCTCATGTAGATAGTTTTTAACTCTGTATGAGAATTTTTTCAACCTATAACATTATGAAAATCCTGCTTACGCTACTGTATATTAACCCCTTGAACACAATGCAAGTCGCTGGTCGTGGTAAAAATCGCTGTAGCACAAGCTGTCATTAAAATCGCTCACTAGGTCGCAAAGGTCGTCCACAATGGTGTAGCGCAGAAAGAACGTTTTTTTTTTTTGACATTGAGATTTGTTTGGGTTCGTTCAGATGTTTGGAATTCTAATTTTTACAGGGCGTGTTCCATATGTTGCATATTGTTTTCATTTCTATTACAAATGCGAGACTATCATGTTTCTATTTTTAAATAAAACACAAAGTATGCCGGTATTTGACACAACAGAAAACAAACAAAAAAAATTCAATATGGCAGAGCACAACACAGAATATTTTATTGAACTGCAGCTGCAATGTGGGCACATGAAAAATAGCACGCACGATACTATTTGATATCTATTTCAGCTATGGCCTCAGTTCCAGTTGCGGCACTCTTTTGTGTTCATTTTGCAAAAAGTGCAAACGTGGAAAAAAATATCTATTATAAAGGCACTTGCTTGCCAAAAAAAAGTTGAAAATCGTGTATGGTGACTAAAATTATCTGTCAGGACAATTTTCGCATGTTTTTTTGCAAACAGGTGTCTTTAGCATGCATGTTTATTTCTCACTTTGGCACTTTTTTGAAAAAGTAGGTCTATGTAGTTCAACTTTGCCCTTGACAGATACAAAATTGGAAGGAGAAAAGGACAACAGTATCTAGAAAAATTCCATCAGTTTCATAAATGTGAAGAATTTGTTTATTTGTTTTTTTTTTTTTTCATCCAAGCCGTTGGAGCTTTCATACAAAATGGTCTCACTTGTAGCGTAAACACTGCGCAATTTTAAAATTGAGTTCTCAAAGTTGTGCAATTTTGGGGTCAGTGACAACATACTCAAATTATTAATAATAAGACTTTATTCAAATGCTTTTTTTCTAAAATCATTGCTATCGAAACCAATTTTTTCCCAAATTTCAGTTCATAATAAACAAGAAAAAATAACTCAATGTGTTGAACGAACCCAATGTCTAGTTTACATACAGTGTTTTGAACAGACCCACAGATATGTCAAAAACTAGCGCGACTAAAAGCAGAAAGTTGAAAATTATTCAACTTTGACTACAGCGATCGCTGCAGCTCAGCTTCTCATTGTGGCGCTGTGTACTGTTTTCGTATATTTTAACTTTGACAGTGCGACAAGCGGCCGCTACAGCAACTCCATTCTGCTCGGGCAGTAAGGTGTCCATCATTTTTCAAAATATTTAAGATCACAAAAAAAGTTAATTATTCATAAAAAATAATATTTCCGATATCATTAACCCGTGCCTCACAAATTGGTCTAGATCTTCTTACGATCCGTTGTAAAAAAGGGTCTGACA
Source organism: Melangyna quadrimaculata (assembly GCA_949320155.1). Classification (NCBI taxonomy): domain Eukaryota; kingdom Metazoa; phylum Arthropoda; class Insecta; order Diptera; family Syrphidae; genus Melangyna; species Melangyna quadrimaculata. The sequence continues at coordinate 60,879,395 of OX439483.1, read as the reverse complement.
CAATAGGGTCTGATTAGAGGCACCGTCTATTTTTTTCATGGATCGATAGAGGTTTGACTTTTTTGACATTTGATGGTATTTCGCGCATATCTCGGCTCCAGTATATCGCACCGTCGAAAATTAAAATGCTTATTTAGTCTAAGAAAGATAGGATCTGACCGAGAAGAAATTAATTCATGAAATTTTACTGCTGGTATCGACGCAGAATTTTATCTTCAACAACATATCCAAATTACCCCAAAATCCCCGCACTGGCTTTTTGTATAGACGCATTTAAAGAATTGGAGAGGGGGGAGTTTATCAAGCTGAACATTTTGTTATAATACAATCTAATCATATGATACATGTTTTTAGGGTGCTTTTCAACGCTGATGCCAAAGAGACCAAAACGAAAAAGATACATGTAGCCTGTAGAAAGTTAAAGTCCTTTTTATGAAATGATTACTTTTTTTTTTTAAGTACAACAAGTAAAAATATTACCCAAAACCATTTTAAAATGATGGGATATAAATGAAATTAAAAATAAATGTTCCATTGGCATGTTTACCAAGAATAAAAAGAGTTCCCAAAAATATCTGTTGTTAAAGGGTGTTTTTTTTTGACGGAGAGGTGCAAGTGAGTGATTATTACCATAACATCCATGAACAAATTCTGACACTGAAATTAGCTAAAAATATTAAATTTATTTTAGCACCCGAGGATCAAGAGTCCATACAAATATCTAAAGCCCAAGGGTTTTTTTGGGGTGTAATACTGACCTGCTTAACGGAAAAAACAGTAATTTTTGCTTCAAGATTAATCTAACCCTTTTTAAGGGTGCCTGTATCATATTAGTTTTTCTTTTATTATATTCGGCATTAAAAAATACCTTTTTAAATCATTATCATATGTCATATGTACTATCTCGATTACACGAAAATACAATTTTTCGTAAGACCTAACATTTTACTCCGTATACGGCAGGTCCAACATAAACTCTCTTAAAAACTCTTTGGGTCGAATTATTTTAATGGACTCGTTTGACACTTGCATATGACATATTTAATATTTCTAGCAAATTTCATCAGTATCAAAACTTATTCATAGATGTTATGGTAATAATGACGCACTAACATCTCGCCCTCAAAAAACACCCTTTAACTACCGATATTTTTGGGGACTCTTTTGATTCTTGGTGAACATGCCAAATGAAACATTTATACAAAATTTCATCAATATCCCACTTTCTACACGATACATGTAGGTATCTTTTCAGTTTTGGTCGCTTTGGCATTAGCGTCGAAAAGTACCCTAAAAACATGTGTCATATGATTTGATTGTATTATAACAAAATGTTCAGCTTGATGAAGTCCCACTCCCCCCCTTCTCATCTTCTTAAAATGCTTCTATACAAAAAGCCAATGCGGGGATTTTGGGGAACTTTGGATACATTGTTGAGGATACAATTCTGCGTCGATACCAACAATAAAATTTCATGAATTAATTTGTTCCCACTTGCCCATATTAAATTTCCTATCTATCTTAGACTAATCGTTTGCTAAAAAATTATCTATCATAAAATTGCAAATTTAATTTGTTTAAATAAAGAAGTAAAAAGTAATAGTTACTTAAAGTCAATTTTCTTTGATACTACTCGTATTACAGCCAGATTATTGACTTGTTTCAAAACTAGTTTTACGGTAAAACTAGTTCAATAGAAGTTTCAAGTCCCAAGTTTTGGACAAATCGGTATTATTAACTAAAGTTTTGGTATTTTAAACTCAAAATACTGAAACTGGGATACCAAAACTTTTATAAATAATACCAATATCTAGAAATGTGTTATTATTGAACAAAATAATGTTACAATTTTTCACAATAGTAGCATTGGCTTTTGCCGTCAGCCTGAAATAATAACATACAGATAAGTTTTATTAAAAATTATTCATCAGTTTTTTGTTTTCTATATTTTAGAGCTAATTTTAAATAGCTGTAGAGCTTCATCCAGTTATCCCCGTTTAGAACTGATAAGATTTCTGTTTGTGACAAACTATTTTTACCACAATGGTCTCTTCTTAATTCATTTAAAATTGGGCATATACCAATAAAATGATGGATATCCTATTTTGTTGCACAATGTGCATTCCACACTCCTGTCGTTTCTATGTGGTGTATAATTCAAACCCAGTATTTCACCTCTGGCCTTAAAAATCGTAGATATTTGATCCAAACTGTGATCGTGAAAACAATTATTGTCTCCAAGATCATGATGAAGCAGCTTATAGGTTACTCTAAACTCACTTTGTTGAGCTTGTAGTTTAAACAATTCATGAGTGTGTTCTTCGATCCTCATTATCAGGGAAAGGATTTTGCTGACCTAAAAAATTCAAAAAAGTCAAACAAAAATTATTAAATAGGCAAAAAAAGGCATTTATCAAAAAGAGAGAATATAAACATAACTAAACTTCTAATTATAAAAGCATTGAACTACCTACTGCTTTTTGAAGTTTTCAGGTAACAGCCTTCTACGATCGGCTCTTAGAAGCGTCTTAAATGAGCTTAAGTACCTTTCTACTTGAGCAGAAACGAGTGGCGCCCATTTTAAACTCTCTTGTCTCTACATCATTCACTTCAACGTTTTCGGAAAGTGTGGAGTTGACGTCGCCATTTATTACAGCATTTGCTAGACAGTTTTAAGTCCACGATTTACATTAAAAAGAGTAGTGAACTTTTTCAACACTTCATTTGCAATTATTGGCCCTTTCGATTTTTTCAAATTTTCATTGATATTTGCAGTGCTAGGAAATGCACGATTATTCATATAGAGAAATGCAAAGATCTAGTTTTTATGAATAAAAAAAGGACAAGAAATTTTATTGAGAAAAGATCATAGTAACTCTATCTACAGTCTACACTACCTGCTTTATTTTTCTTGTATGTTGAGGGCAAGCAAATTTGTTTTCTGTGCGCTTAAGATTGTGTTAGTATGCGAGTGAGTGAAATAATCTCAACTGGAAAAACTACATGCAGTTTGTATTTGTAGAATTTTTTCGTTTAATTTAAAAAAAAAAAATCAAGCAAGTCAAAATTGACAAAAAAGACACTAACGGGTAAAAAGGCAAAAACAAGCACTAACGGGTAAAAAAGGCAAAATAAAATACATATATTTTGAATCAGGAGGACATGAATCGTGTTTGCATAAGGTCGATACTTTCTTACGAGCACGCCAAAAAAATAGTTAAAATCCTTTCCCTGCTAATTATCATTAGTAATTTCTCAAGATTAGTTCTCAGAGTCAGGCTTTCTCCCAAAATCTCAATATTTTGTTCATTTCCCAGTCTCAACCATTCGCTGTAAAACTGTTGGATCAGCTTATTAAGTGCTTTGCTACAATTTTCGGTAGTCGTTGCTCTGGCATTTCCAGTGTTTTCAAGATAAACAGAAAATGTATGCTCAGCGTAACAATATATAGTGGGGGCAGCCCAGTTTCTAAATGCAGCATGTATTAAGGTGTGCTTTCTGGAAGCCTAAACATTTTTTTTTATAAAATAACGCAGTAACTTTTCCACCTCTATATACTGGAAGACACCAAATATCTGAGCTGCGTTACACATGATGGATCTCATAACCGCTTCAAAAACTTTGTATTTAGTACTTGTTACTACCTTCTTTTTGCTCAAAATACCTTTCCAGTTGCAGTTAATTGCTTTCTTTGACTCTTTTAATTTTTCTTCAAGATGCTTTCTGTAAGATAGCTTAGGTGTGATTGTAACTCCAAGATATTTGTACTCTCTGACTTTTTCGATTTCCAAATTTTGCCAAGTCCACTTTTCATCATGTGCGTATCTCCCAGTTCCATTTCGAATTATCATCATTTTTGACTTGCTGATATTTACTTCGAGATTCCACAAGATGCAGTATTGATAAAGCTTGTTTATTATCATTTGCATCATGGTAGGAGTCTGAGCAAATAAAACAATGTCGTCAGCATAGAGAAGAAGTTTGATACTAATCCCATTGAAATCAATTCCTCCCGGCAAAAACGTAGCCAGATCATCCAAAAATATTGAGAATAAAAGAGGCCTTAGAAGACATCCTTGTTTTACTCCTGAGTCCGTTCGGAACCATTCCGAGAGTTTGCTTCCGCCCCAAACTGCAGTGTTATTTTCTGCGTAGATACTTTGTATTATTTTAATCTTTATTTATTTATCTTTTTATTTATGATAAGCCAAGGTTGCTAAGTATTAAAGAGAGATCTTCTGTCTACAGAGTCAAAGGCTACCTTGAAATGAACGTAGAATACATAGTTTCTTTCCTTTATCTAAATATGATTGGGCAATACTGGTAAGAGTAAAGATGTTATCCACAGTTGAGTAGCCTCTTCTAAACCTTGCTTGAAATTCACTTAACAAGTCATTTTCACGTATCCACTCCGTCAAACGCTCTAGGAGGATGCCCGTAAAAATTTTCATTACCGAATTCATAAATGAAATTCCTCTCTTTGAAAATTGGCAATATAATATTTTTCTTGAAACTATCTGGAGCTTCTCCGTTGGTGTATATAAAATTATACGACTCCGTAAGTTTTTCAATAAATTCAGCTGTTGCATTTTTGAAAAATTTGTATGGAATACGATTCTCCCCAAGGGCTTTATTTGAGCTGCATCTGTTTATTACCCTTTTGACATCTTGAACTGTTATGTCTCTATCCAACGATGGTACATCCAGATAAGGAAGAGCGTATTCAATTTGGATGGAGTTACTGTTTGAGTTTAGAAGACTTTGGAAATGAACACCTAGTTCACTTGCAGCAATTTGAATGTTTCTGGTAACTGTATCACCATTTAGTATCTTAGCCATTTTCCTTAACGATCGAGTGTCTTTGATGTTATCTAGTGATCTAGACAAAAACTGCATATAAAACTTCTGTTTCGGTTTACATATATTTTTGTACGACCAGTTAGCTTCCTTGTATCAGAATTTTGCAATTTCACATCTTGTGTTTTTGCTGCAATGCATTCCCAATCAAACCATGGTTGTTTGCCTTTCCATCTTCCCGTTGATTGAAAAGAGTTTGCAACTTCCAATATACAAGTTGCGAGGGAATCCGTAAATTGAGGGGATAGATGAGCATCTTCACCAATCAACCTTAGCTCTTGATTAAGATTTGATTGGTACCGAGCGCACCAGTTTTCAGGATTTTTATTTGGGTTTCTTCCAGAATCCTTAAAAATTGTTGACGAAACTGCGATCGGCTGGTGGTCGGAATAAACTTGTTGTTGTACTTCCAGGTCACCAATGTGTATAAAACTTGCAACTTGAAATCTCCATAAAACTAGTTTTGCTTGTAAACTAGTTTTGAAAAACTCAAAAATATGACTGTTAATTTTATACAATTAAAAAAAATAGCTCTTTACTACCAACCACAGCCCCAGATCTATGGGGGCCAAACTGGGGCCTGTGTCCCCGGCAACAAGAAACATGCAACATGCCCCACATGCGTTTATGCGCCCACGCAAACATAATAATTTTTTTTATTCAAAAACCCTATATTTTCGAAATTTGACCATTTTTGAAGTCGCACTATCTTGCAACACTGTTGTGTTACGTAAAAAACTGTGATAATATTTTTTCTACTAAATATTAAAAGCTACAAAATAAGTACTAAATATTGCTCGAAAAATTCTTCATTTAAGAGTAAAGAGCAAAAAACCGGTAAATTCGACTTTTGGTGATTTTTTTAAAAATAGTTTATCATGCAAATTATTATTATGCATGCTTATAAAGGGCGGTCCAACGAAAACGCACGATGTTAATTGTAAATAAAACAAATAAAACAGCTCTTCCGCCACACTATCGTGAACAACAGCAATATTTTTCGCAGAACCAACTGGGCAAGCATGCACAGGTGTTTTCACAGTTCCTACAAACCCGGTTTGCTGAAATATACGCACAATTCTACCGATTGTGGGCACATTTGGTCGATTATTCTGACCAAACAAATCACGAAATGTGCGAATTGCATTTTGATTTGAAAGCCCATTTTCGTAAAAGGCTTCAACAATCTTAACGCGCTACTCAATTGTGTACCTCTCCATGGTTGAATTTGTCAAACATTGAAACAAAAAATGTCAAATCAATTAACATCGTGGTTGGACCACCCTTTATAGGGTAATAACATAATGTATGAATTTATTAATATAATTTTTTGTTTAAGCTAACAGTTGAAAAGTTATATCCGTAAAACCGTTTTTTTTTGACAGTTGACTCTGTTACAGTATTGAAAAAACACGACAATCTTTTTTGTAGAGAATATTTAAGTCTTTAAATGGGGCGTAAGATTTTTTCGACATTTAAGAGTAAACAGCAAAAACACCAACATTTAGAGTTTTTGTCAAATTTTCAAGAAAATTTTTCGGAGTTTTATGGGAAAAACTGATATTTTTGATATATTACCGCGCACACGATTTGACATGCATTTTTTTTGGCAGATTGGTCATTTTGTTTACATTTTGCCTGTGCTGAATATGTTTATGGATGCGTAAATTCCAAGCATTTGAGCACATTCGCAAGCTTTTGCAAAACTTGATCAACAGTACCGTTTTTGTGTTGGTTTTCTGTACTCATATTTGAAAAGTTGTCGAATTCTCATCAACAAAATACCTCCAGTACTGTTATTTTCCTTTTATATCTCTGTCTACATACCAACTTCTAAATGAAAATCATATTGAATGAAGAAATAAATATTTTGCTCGTTCATGTGGAATATCAGCAAGTTTACATACTCGTTCCCATTCTATAGAATTGCAGCAGTAGCAGCAACAGCAGCAGGAGTAAGACACCACACAGGTGACAGGATAACACAAAGAAGGCAATCAACTGTTAAGCGTTTCCCCGGAGGAAACACCAAACAACAACAACACAAAATATTGAATGAACCTCCTGTCTGCTCATATCTCGTACTCGTATAGGTCGTTTACCTACCTATACAGTTAAGGCAGGGGAATGGCTGGCCGGATGCTACATCCTTTATCCTTTTAGTGCAGTATTATGCTATCGTGTTTAACTGTCAATTTGAAGGTTACGAGTTCATGCAATCATTTAATCATTTTGGTGAGGTTGTGTGTCATTTCACTCTGACCCAATCATTATACCGTTGAAGCAAATAGCTGGATGCTGTTGTTGTTGTTTTTTTGCTGTTCTCTTTCAACTGAAAATATAGGTTCAAAAGGTTGACGGCAGCACAGGACATGCTATATGCAATTGAGAGAGAAATTGGCATTGCATATGTGGGATGGCATGGCTTGGTGATTTCATTTCCTATAAGGATATGAAAATTTTCAGTTTCAGAATTCACCATTTGCCAATTGATGTCATAAAAAACCGCAATCTATCAAATAGTATAGTTCCTTCATTTCAATTTATAAAACGTCCATCAAAACGATGCACTTTATATCATCGCATCGCACAACACTTTAAGCTGCAGCCATCATACGATTTTTTTTTTCGAGAAACGAACCAAAGGAAAGGAATAGCTAAGAGGACTCATAGACAATTTTGACCATATCACGACCAATAAATTAAAAGTTGACAATCGATGGCGAAAAATAGTTAACCGGGTCAGATAGAAGACAAAATGGCTCTTTTTTTAGGAAATCGAGGCGTACCAGAATTCTGTGTCAATTTTTTTGTATTCTTTTCGTATTTTGGATAAAAATTTAATTTTTCTCGTCCCTGAGGTCCATAAGTTAAAAATAAAAAATAACAAATTGTCTCCAGATTTGTTTTTGACAGACTAAAATGGGTGGATGACACACCCATTAATTCAAAATTCTAAAAATCAATAATATGCACTACTTGAACTCTAAAGTATGTTAAACATTTCAGCACAAAAAGTATTTTGTTTATATTTTTGCAATAAATCAGGGTTGCCACGGACTGTATTGGGACATAATCTCGAATGACAAAACCTGTGAATTTCGAAACCCATAATCCTGAATGCCAACAATGTCGAATGGAAACAAATCTGATAACATTACTTTTTTGTTGAAAACGAAATTAGTTAGCCAACCCTTTTGCATTTTGTTCCGTTTATGCTTAGTTAGATCTATCGATTAAGTTCAATTAGAATCACTAACCTCATGTGCTAAGTAATTCGACGTTGGCCGCTTAGATTAGTCTATACAATTTATGTAGTAGGTCCATTTATGACGTTCATATTGTGATTGATATCCAATGCATCACTTCAAGCAGTTGATTAAACAAAATTTCATTTAAAAAAAAAATGGACACGACCGCACGATCGCACAAACTTGCTCTCGTTTAAGGCTAAGCGCGCACATGTAACTCTTACCGAGATTCAATAGTTTAATCACTAGTTGATCGATGACCGTGCACATAAGCAACTTTTTTACCAACTTTTAAATTTCATAATGCCAAGAATCGAATTGATTTTCACTAAATCAACTTTTAAGTATGATTCCCTGCATAACTGCAAATATATTTACACACAAAGTTATAAGCCTCAGAACGGAGTTAAGTAGCAAGAAAGAGTGGGTAGGCGAAACAATAAACTACTTTCGCAATGCAAATTCCATCAAATGGTACACAGATGGATCGAGAACGTCTCAAGGGACGGGTGCAGGAATTGTTGGGCCAAGAACCTACTTTCTCTGTCGATGGGACAGTCCACTAGCATTTTCCAAGTAAATGCCATAGGAAAATGTGCCGAACGAAATCTCGAAAGAAACTACCGTAACCAAAACATTGCCATTATGTCGGACAGCCAAGCCGCGCTCAAGCACTGAACTCCTATGCTATTAGTTCAAAGCTGGTATGGGAGTGCGTGGATAGGTTAAACGACCTTGGCAAAAATAATAATGTTACACTTCATTGGGTACCTGGACACGAATAGGTGTCCAGGGAAATGAAGAGGCAGAATCTTTGGCAAAAATAGGAACAACGACACCCTTAACGCGTCCTGAGCCCTATTGTGGTATAGCATAGGAGAAAATGTGATTACAAATAAAATCAAAACAGAAGAGGAGGTCAAAAGATCCAAATTATGGACAGAACTCCCCCACCTGAGGCAAGCGAACCTCATTTTTGGGAGCTACAACCAAGAACGATTTGCATCCTGTATAGGCCTAAGCAGGAATAACCTCAGAATAATAACCGGTTTCCTCACTGGTCACTGCAAACTAAAAAGACACCAAGTATTCTTGGGCTGGTGAGTAGTGCCACATGCAGATTCTGCGACACTTATGAGGAAACACCTGACCACATATTAGGTAAATGCGATGCACTCGTGCAACAAAGACAAAAGTATCTGGGACGTCACCAGATAGAAGAGAGCGAACTACCATCTCTAAAAGTTCTCCAAATACTCAAGTTTCTCAATGAAACCAACTTGGAGGAAGAGCTATAGAATGAGCGATCTCATCTAGCTCTAGACGGGGGCACAATAGATCTTAAGGTCGCAGTGTACTTAAACCCCTTTTTATTATTCATTCATTCAAGCCTCATAAAGTGGCCAAATCCTCTTTTGTCAAGGTATAATGAATAATGTAATGGAAAATCAAATTGCCTGACATTTCATCTTTATTTAAAGTCCTTAACATTGAAGATCTGATCAATATAATCGACGTTATAATTTTTTGAAAGAAACATTATTTTTTAAAATTCGGATAACAGTGCTTCCTCACTGAAGCATGAATTTTTTTGATCCCGTTTTCAAGATATTGAATTTTCCAAATAAAAATTTCTATATTTTTTAAAAATCCAAACATTATTTTTTCGAAAATTTGTGTATGCAAAATTATTTGAATTGTAAAGGAGCTTTAGTATACAAATTTTGGTTGAAATTGGTGTAGCCGTTACCAAGAAATTTGAAAAACAACAAAATCGGTTCTATGACAGGTACCGTTAATAACCGTTATTGTTAAATTTTTTTATTATCAAAATACTGGCCATAGCTTTAATAGTAAATGCACATCTTTTTATCAAAATTCTTGGAGCCGTTTTCGAGAAAAATAAGTTCTTTCTTAACGGTTTTTCAACATTTGTATGGAAGGTACCGTTATTTTGGAATTTAGAAACATGATTTTTTCAAGTTTAGTACAATGTAATAAAATATTATTTTACACCTAGTTTTCAAAATATCGACCAAGTATTTGCGAAATATTTCGTTTGAAAAAAAAAAATGAAAGTAGCATTTTCATATTTAAATAATTTAAATTGAAAGTAGCATTTCCTTATTTTAATTTTTTGAATTTTTTTTAAATCCTCGGAGCCGTTTTTGAGAAAAATATGATTTTCCTTTTTGGCGATTTGTTGGTTATTTTTGCTCCTAAAAAAATTAAGAAATAACACTATGTACCAAGTTTGATGAAAATCCCTCCAGCCGTTTAAGCTGTAGGGGCGAGAACCCACTTTTTTCGCGTTCTCTATCATCGTGATGTAAGGGAAAATTATTATCTCGGGATCGATTTTTTTTACGAATCCATAACTTGCCATATATGTATGTAGTAGGTACCTATGTATAAGTCGCAAGTAAAATTAAAATTATAACATCATTGAATATATACGAATTTATAAAATGTAAAAAAAAATATTTCTTTTATGTTACATAATTAGACATAATGTGATTTTGCTAAATTTATATTAATTTTAAATAATATAAAAAGCAAAACAAAGAACATAACCTATACTCAATAATGATTGACTGATTTCCAAGTACCTACCTACTTTTAGACCGAGAGCCCACAGGAAATTATCATATTTGTGTAGGTATAAATAATATTTTATTATATGTTTAGCTGTTGCAAGGTTCTTTGAATTGTTTTTAAAATTATGCTAATATTACGTATAGGTAATTATTGTTAATTCTACGTTAATTGATTTTTTTTAATTAATTTATTATTCTTTATTGCGACAGCTTACTAGCTTAATGTCACAGTACCACGAAGAGTCCAAAACTTATCGATTGGGTTTCCAATTTTCAAACCAGAAGAAGTCTACATGTACGACCATTTTTTTTTGTCACAAGCGAATGTAGTCCCGTTTAATAAATTTCTACTTCTTTCGGTAAAGGTTCTAGCAGTAAGCATTTCCAATCAGCTAATAAGAATTATGACAACCGAACCACGAAAATCCAAGTAATAGAAACACATTAGTATCAAGTTAGCAAAACAACATTCACGAATCGAAAAATGGTTAATTGGATAATTTGCCGTTAATTAGTCGTTAATTAGTTGTAACAATTTCGACTTTGTCGTTCAATGTTTCTTTTTCTGTTTTGCTAATTGACAAAAACATAGCTGTTTTTACAAAAGTGGTCGCACTCGCTACAACAACCAACAAAAGTCTGTCCAACCACTGGTTTTGTAAAGAGGGCAGTCTAAGCTTTCATTTGATACCCCATTTATAAAAATCCATCATGGTTTAGGTGCCCTAAGCCAAAAATGCAACCGAAAAAATGCGTTTTCTACCCATTGGCACCTGAAAAACCTTGTCCGACCAGCGGTTTTGTTAATGTTAAGACTAAAGCTATGAATTGGCAACATTCTTTTCTGAAGGCGCGATGAGATAGGTAAACCTACGGTCGCATCCCGTACTATTAGCTTAGGATCAAAGATGACACCTAGGTCTTTTTTTTCTGTAACCTTTTGCAATGGAATATCATCAATGTTATACGCAAAGCTTATAGGCGAAAAATTTCGTCGAAAAGATAGATAATCGCATTTGGAAACGTTAAGAAATAACTGTTTTGAATTACACCAGTCGGCTAAATTATTTAGATCATTCTGGAGAAGAAGGCAGTCATCGATGGATTTTATGCATCGAAATATTTTTATATCATCGGCGAACATAAGGCAATGAGAAGATTTAATACAATCGGGAATATCGTTAATAAGGAGCAGAAAAAGAAGTGGGCCTGAGTGACTACCTTGAGGTACTCCAGAAGTACCTTAGCAGGGATCGGATATTCTGTTATTAATACGCACATATTGGGTGCGCCCCTTAATATAAGATTCAAACCATCTCAATATATTGGAGTGAAAACCAAGGGCGAAAAGCTTCTTAATTACGATTGTGCGATTTACCCTATCTAATACTACGTTTCCCCCAGACACTAAACCGAGATTTAGCAAGATTATCACAAATCTCCTTGAAATCTATAAGATTTACCATACAAATTTTAATCTCCTCAAATGAAGATTTCAAATAAAACTCATTCAAATCTACTTGGAAACATTAGTTTGTCAAATCAAACAAACTTTTTTTTCGAAGAATAATTGTGGAACCGACCTATTTTCGTTTATTGACAGATGGAAATGTAAACAAAAACTATCTATCTCACTTACACTTCATATCAAAAAAATGAAACACCATTTGAATGTTTTGCCATAATCCTCTTTTTGTGCAGTGGAAACACCAAACAAATCTCATTACCTAAATATCGGTTTAGTGGTTGGTGGAATCGTAGTATAACGCCTTTGAAAAATCTGTTTAAATTACATCACTTTGATAATTATTTTCAAAGTTTTTTATTATATGATTGGATAAGATTGTTAAGTTTGTAGTAGTTGACCTTCCATTAGCACCATATTTATTAGTTTTCTATGAAATATAATGGAGACACCATATGCTTTGTAAATCTCCATGAGCAGAAAACTTAAACAAATGGAACATACCTACGTATTATATGTTATGTTTTGTCAATTAGCAAAACAGTAAAAAAACATAGAAAACATAGCACGACAAAATTGAAAATGTCACAACTAATTAACGACTAATTAACGGCAAATTATTAGGCTATAAACCATGCACTGTAAAGAGTTTTTACCACTCTTCTGAGAGGGTGCTTTGCGAACTTGATATCAAGTTTAGCAAAGCAACACCAAAAACTTAGAAAACATTGAAGGACAAATTCGAAATTTTCTCAACTAATTAACAGAAAATTATCCAATTAACCATTTTTCTATTCGTGAATGTTGTTTTGCTAATTTAACTCTGAATAAGGAAATTATTTTAATAAACAATGCCCAGCTGCCGGCGAAACAGGACCTGTCCTTCAATTTTCTAAACAGAACTTGGATCATCTCTCAACTCACTACCTTTACTAAGCCCAAGTTAAGGCTTAGAGTCAGTTAACTATGAAATGTACCTACTTAAAATCTAAAAACAATAACTAATTAAACTACACGTCTGGGTCGCACAAACTTTATCTTATAGTCAAGCAGCTTAGCAGCTATTTATAGCTATTATTAAAATATAAAAGAATAAAATTGATTATTTTGATGCCAAAGTAAATAGACCAAGGCGAAGGCCCACAGCAATTTTTGGGTGTGAACTATAGCCAACATTCCTTTTGTTTTAAGATAGGTCCATATTATTCATGTGCAAATATGAAAGTCTGACTTGTGAGGGTTTGGGCCTTTGTTCGTAATACTGCATTGAAAAAGTATTTTTTTTTGTAAAGCCCTTGCAGGTTCCAAGGGTAGGGACTTAAAATTTGTAACTAATTTTAAAGAGCTGAGCGCCCTAGATATGAATAAGGTGTTCAAGATCTTTTCTGTGGGTCCAAATGTCTGCAAGAAGCACTCAAACATTGAAGCTTTGAGTGAGTCTTGCAGCCAATTGGTTCGTCGGAAAATATTTTCGTCTCCATAGCCATGTCTAGGGCACTCAGCTCTATTATAAAATATAATTTTGAAGTTCCTACCCTGCATTTTCAATGGTTGGGTACCCCGACATGCAAGACTTTCATATTTGCATATGATCGCTCACCCCAATAATTGCTGCGGGCTCTTAGTCTAAATGCTAAAGACTCAATTAATATTTTTAGCCAAAACAATTTTTCAATGCCGTCCAATATTCCTCATACATTTTTCAAGAATGAACTAACATACTAATGAAAATAACATACATACCATAACATACATAACTAACATATATTGAAATAATTAAAAGCCATCTTATGTGGAAAATGAATTAAGTTTTGAAGAAAAATAATAGTTAAGTCGTAAGAAATATATTTGCATCAAAATACTCAATAATTGTTCTTTTCAATGTTCTTAAACTGGTGCCTTATGGAAAACTTCTAAAATAATATGTTTGTTGTCCGTTTTTTCTCACGCCTATTTTTTCGGGTATTTAGTCCACGTTTTTTTCGAAAATCAATAAATAAAAAAAAAAATTGTTAAAATCAGTAAAATTTTGCACAGCAATGCAAAAGGCTGTCAGTTATCTATTCAACAACGTCAAACGCAACCTCTTACAAGGCTTTTTTTGGAAAGATATCGCCTAAAAAAGACTTTTATTAAAATTCACTTTGATTCACTTTGAATTAAAATATCTTCGGAACCAGACCTCAAAGAATGTTCTAGTTTTCAGCTATGGATAGCTCCCAAAACACTGATTGAGGGCTTTAATCACCGCAATGTTATACGAGGCTTATTTGCGGTGCTGTAGAAAATCATAACAACTGCAGACATTAACAGGCCTTGATAGAAACAACTAAATCTTGACCATATAATCTTCCTGCTACTCTCCAGGCTTAGACTCTTTACAGGTGTATTTTTGTTGGTATCCTGAACCAAAATGTTATAATAGATACCTCGAAAACTTTAGCCTCAAGCTACTTTTAAAATACGAATAAATATTGAAATTAATAAAGTTTAATTTGACAAAGTTTTCAAATACCCATCTATAAGTTTATTGTTTTAATTTCAAAATAACGAATTTTACCGAATTCTTTTAAAAACAACAACAACCACTTACCATTAAATCATATTTACTAATGAATTTTTACTAATTTTAAATTAACTTTTGTTAAACATCAGAATATAACCCTATATCTACCTTTATAAAGAAACTAACTTTTCGATAATACTTTTGAAAGTAGGTACATAAATCCTATGGCTAGAGTTAACAAAAAATTCTTTATACCTACCTTACCTAGCTTGTGCAAAATTAGCTTGGTCATAGCTTTTTGTTAAGTTTTCCCAATTCAAACACACCCTTAAGCTAACCAATCTAACTGAATGGATATTATCGTTGAAAAAGCAAGTCTTCAAGATCTTCTTCCCTCCGAAAAAGAAATAATAATAAAATAAAACAAACGAAAAAAAAAAAAATAACCAGCTTTTATGAAAGACAATTCTTTTCGGAATCAGAATGAAAAGTTATATAGCAAGGTACTCCTACCTGAATCTTCACCTCCAAAAAAATAAAATAGAAAAAAAGGACGAACGCACCCAGCACCTACACCTACACCGCCACACGGCACCCTGGGTCAACGAATGAATTCAATCATAGTAAGAAGAAACTCCTGTCTGCCACCAAAAGAATAACTTTTATTCGCAGCAGTAATAATATTTTTGAATCTATAACATTTTTTTTGTTGCTTTGTCTTATTCATTTTCGTATACCTACTTACCTGTAACAAAACCAGGCTATAACCTATCTATAAAGGCATAGCTATCCAAAGTTCCATTTAAACCTCTAACCCAATATGCCCTATAACTAGATAGGTAGCGGTACCTATAGGTACCTACCTACTGTGTTCTTCATGTTCCAAAGATTCTATTGCAGCAAAACGAAAGATGCCATTGGCAACTTTCTTTCATACTCAGGTAGGTAACTTTTTAATAAAATAACATCCTTTCAGTCGAATTTCCATAAACTTTCATTATTTTAAGAAACTTTCTTTTCGCCCGCTGCCGCTACCGCTGCTGCTGCTGCTTCCAGTGCCGATGCCGATTCCGCCTTCAACTCTGCCTCTTTATTTCCGTGCGTCACCGTCACCGTCACATCGTTGTCGTCGTGTCGCTGTTCCTCACCAAGATTCAACGCCTTAACTTTCTCCCTTCTGTGCTACCGCTGCTTCAAAACCAAAGAAAAGAACAAGAAGTAGAACACCTTAGATGTGCTCTTTACTTGAACTAATTTTCCAATTTTCTATAGAACCATTCGTTTGGCCCGCGCCCGGGGGGCAAGGACCAATAAGGAGACCAACCCCGTCAAGCAAACTATGTCGCGGCATCTTACCTGTCGTGTCGGTCGGTTAGAAAGTCCTCTAAATGTGACACTGAAGCTAACAACGAAGACCTAAAACAAAAAGTAGGTACCCATCGGAGCAAAAAAGCAAAAAACCAACAAAAAAGGATGTTGTTCGTTCTTTAACTGAAGAAATGTCGTTCATTTTGCACAATAATAAAATGTACGGAATTGCCATATAAACAGTTATATTTATACTCAACTAACTCTTAGGGTAGGTTTAGCGAGGTAAGTAGGTACCTGTGCTATCAAGACACAGCAGTATAAGATTCACAAAATCTGTTCATCTCACCTACTTGCAGCTCCTTCCCATCCTTAAGGATACAAACCTATCCCTTCTATCCCGGAATTATCCTGGCATTATAATGCTTGTCTATCTTGTATATGTGTATGTGTGTGTATAGTTGTAGTTTGTGCGTCTTCAGAGGCTATCGTTTTAACTTTTTCGAAACATCGCCCGCCTGCAAAAGAAAAGAAGACGAGAGAGCATCCAGAATACTGAATGTTCGTTTGGTTCGTACAAAATGTCTGCTTGGTGCTTCAGCTTCTTCTTCAGTTTCACACAGGCTTCAGTTTTACGTCGATATAATAGAAGAAACTTAAAAAGTTGTTAATTATTTTCATAGAGAAACTTTTTCTCAGACACTTCAGATTTCTCTTCCTTCTTTTTATTTTTGTTGTTCGTTTTGGTTTGTTTTTACTCCTAGATGTATACTTAGCATTTTATTTTCAAGGAGATATAGAAACAAGATCCTGTGAATCCTGTGATTTCGATTCCATTTTATTGGCTCAGGGGTAGGGGTATACATACCTACTTATATAGGAGCTGTGTAGTGAAGTGTAGTGCGAGAGTAAACTTTATAATTTATTTATTATGACGAAAGCTATGTGTACCTCCATTTAGATTTGGTCGATTTATGAAATCTTCAAACGGCCGGGAAACCGCAATAGCATCAGGCAGGCGGTACAGGCATAGCACAATCTTCACCATCAGCATCAGTTGAGGTTTTTGTGTTTGAACTTTTTATTTATTTTTATTTTTTTTTCAATTTTAAATGAAGTGCAGAATCTAATTGAAAGGCATCATTGTGTGCGGAGAGTAGAAAAAGCAAAAAAAGGTTATGTTCTACTTTTGTACTTGATGGAAGTTTTAAAATCAAGTTAGTGGAAATTTTGTTTCATTTAAATTGGAACATAGAACTTTGTTTTTGAGATATTATTACAGTTTATTTAATTTAATTTTTCAAGAGGCGAGAATATTTTGATTTTTAATAGTCCAGTCGAATAAATTAAGCGGATAGAAAATGAAACCGCTTATTTATTAGACAAAATATGCACGACTGAATCGCACGGACTTTCTGTCGTAGCTAACATTTTTAACGTATAGCTAGAAATTGGCACTGTATTTTATTATAGTTCAACAATTTCAGTCAATTGAAAACCCCTAACTTTTCGGCGCTTTAATTTAAAATATAAATTCTCTACAAAAATGGGAGTAAAAACAAGAAAATAAGAGAAACAATGTGTCAAATAAAACAAAAATCTGTAGAAAATTTAAATGCAGTATTTTTTTTATTAAATAAGAAATACCTGAATACAAAATTATGACATTATACTATTCGGGAATATGCCAAAAATAAGACAATTTGCTAATAAAAACCTCAAAACTAAAATTCCCTTATTATAAGTCTAGAGATAACATTTAGAGCCATTAAAAAAAAAAAAAAAAAACTATTATAAATAGCGGTAACACCGAAAATGCCTTTTTTGTGAAGCAAGATACCTGATTTTTTATTTTATGTTTAAATTAAGATGTTAAGGTGGACAATTTTTGAAGAACTAATTTTCAAACTCAACATTTTGAAAAAAAAAGTCGGGGGTTTTGGGGCCACTTAGACGTCTGTCATGTACATATTCACACTCAGGGAGTCTGTGGCTTAAAGTTGTGAAGTTGTGTAAAATCGCGTTTTCGGGGACGTCTGTCTGGGTTTTGGGGCCACCTAGACGTCTGTCGAAACCATTTTTGTAATCAGGGAGTTGATGGCGTCAAGTTGTATTACATTTGAAATGGTTTCCCACCCGATTTCAATTTTCAGAAAAGTTGTACTGCACTTTTACGTGGTAACGGGGCCAATACATGCTGGCAGACGAACGTTTGTTATCACTTCACCAGGGCTACCTACTACTATTCAAATCTTTTGGTTTCCTTTCATGACGAAAATCTGCTGCCAGCTCTCGGTCTATTATTTATAATCATTTTTTTTTGAAAATTTTCAATATTTTTAAAAGAAGAAGTCTATCTTCGTACCATCTGGTTTTAAGTGTTTGACTTAGGGGCCAGTTATAGCTATCATTGAAAACCATCATTGAAAAAGTTAAGTGTTGATTTTGAGACCTTACGAAAGTTTTATCCTTGAATATTTTAATGCAGAAATATAGATTACGACTTCAAAATTATTTCTCCTTCAAAAAAATTCATTTTGACCCATATCTTCCCCATAACGTAACTTTTAATTTTTCAATGATGAACTACCTTATCAATGATCATTGAAAAAATTAAAAGTTACGTTATGGGGAAGATATGGGTCAAAATGAATTTTTTTTGAAGGTGAAATAATTAAAAAGTCGTAAGCTATATTTCTGCATTAAAATATTCAATGATTAAACTTTCGAAAGGTCTCAAAATCAACAGTTAACTTTTTCAATGATGGTTTTCAATGTTGATTTTGAGACCCTTCG
Organism: Melangyna quadrimaculata; assembly: GCA_949320155.1. Classification (NCBI taxonomy): domain Eukaryota; kingdom Metazoa; phylum Arthropoda; class Insecta; order Diptera; family Syrphidae; genus Melangyna; species Melangyna quadrimaculata. The sequence continues at coordinate 60,860,615 of OX439483.1, read as the reverse complement.
AAAGTTTAATCATTCAATATTTTAATCCAGAAATATAGCTTACGACTTCAAAATCCAAAAAAAAATTCATTTTGACCCATATCTTCCCCAGAACGTAACTTTTAATTTTTTCAATGATCATGGGTAAGGTAGTTCATCATTGAAAAATTAAAAGTCATTTTATGAGAAAAGTTGTGCAAAATTGAATTTCGTTTCACCTAGAAATAACTATTAAGTCAATTAGCTTTACTTTGGCATCAAAATAATCATATATTTTTTCTTCAAAATCTCTCAAAATTGACAATTAATATTTTCAATGATGGTTTTCAATGATAGCTATAACTGGCACCTAAGAACTTATAATAGAATTAAATTTTTAAAACAATACCTAAGTTTTTAAAATAAAAAAAAATAAGGTTAACATTTTATTATTTTTTTTTTTAATTGTATAGCTTTTATTTTGAAGAATTTGGACCACCACCACCAAATTTCTCGAAAACTATCAGTTTTTTTAATACTTTTTTCCGTTTGCAGTTTTCCCTTTAGACTTCCTTTTAGACGAGGGTTAGATCAATAATGAATACTTTGTTTTTTTTTTTGTTTTAATTGTGAAATTGTTTATCAAGTTTTAAAATTATAAATTGACATTCAAACAACATTTTAGCAAAATTTGTTTTGCATCTCTTTAATAATTTATGTACAAACATCTTTTTGTCTCTTTTTAGAAAGCCTTTGAGATGATAACAGTAGATATTAAGTTTAAATTAATATTAATTTAAATATTATGTGTATTAAAATTGTATTTAAATAGTTAGAAGTTCTAACGTTAATTAATTACCGGATCAATAAATAAATAAATAAATAATTTTTTTAATTTTAATTCGTTTAGCGATACTTTTTTATTGTGGATGCTGATGGTTGCCAGTGGTCAAAACATTAAATTTTGGTTGTTTTTACTTGCGATATATATGTGTAGGTACAAGTTTAGGATTCGTACAAGAAATTCTGAAGAAATTGGTTATGCTCTTGATGGTTTAAAAGATGGTAAAGCAGCAGGTTCCGATGGAATTCCCGTGGAATTTTTCAAATACGGTACCATTGAGTTGAAAAACAAACTGGAAGTATTGTACAACCAAGTAATGGATACCGGAGCATTTTGATACAGCATTTTGAAAAAGCCCTGATATTCCCAATCCACAAGAAAGGATGTACGAGAAACCCGGAGAACTATCGAGGTATAAGTTTTTTGAACACTTCATACCAAATTTTCACTTCCATCCTTCAACGTCGAATCAGTACTTGTATTGAAGCTAACAGCCTAATAAAGGAATTCCAAGCTGGTTTTAGGCCAGGATATTCTACAACGGATCACATTTTTGTGCTGAGGAGTATTGCAGTCTTTTTTATTGAATGAAAAGAAATTATACTGCTTTTTTGTGGATTTTAAGTCAGCGTTTGATGAAATAGATAGAAATGCTCTAATGTATAAGCTATATAGAACTGGAATGTCATTCAAATTAGGTACAGTCCTTCAGAACCTCTATGGAAAAACCAAATCAGCTGTGTGGAATGGGAAGGAGATGTCTGAATGGTTCCAAACTAAAATTGGAGTACGACAGGGATGCGCGCTGAGCCCTCTGCTATTCGCACTTTATATTGAAGACCTCACGGACTGCTTATCAGGTGGTATAGAGTATGCAGGAAACCTTATCAAGGCACTTTTATTTGCAGACGACATAGTTTTGTTCTCATACTCACCAGAATCTCTACAACTGATGATTAACCAACTTTCTAGGTACTGTAAAACGTGGAACCTAACAGTTAATTTGGGAAAATCAAAAGTTATGATTTTTAGAAAGGGTGGTGGACGGAACTGTAATAATGAAAAGTGGATGTACAATGGTGAAAACATTGAAGTGGTAAAGGAGTACAAATATCTAGGTGTCTATTTCACTGAGAATCTATGTATGGAAAAACACCTAAATGAAAAACTTATGATGGCAAAGAATGGAATTGGTGCTACCTGGAAAAACTGTTTTGCCAACAAAAGTATAGCCCAAAGTAGCAAATTTCGTGTCATTGAAGCTGTTTCGGAGTCAATTATGCTCTACGCAGCTCAAGTATGGGGCTACAAGGAATATGATACTGTGGAAAAACTTTTAAGGTTTTATATAAAAAGAATATTTCGTCTTCCTGCTAATACTCCAAACTACATGGTTATGTTAGAAACAGGACTTCCCCCGATCTTCGTACGCACACTGAAGCTAAATGTGGTTTACATTATAAAAGTTCTAAACATGCCAAACGAGAGATTACCAAAGAAAGCGGCCCTCCAAGTTATTCATCGGAAAAGTAGTTGGTTTGCTGAGTGGATGAAGCTGGCGCAGTGGTGTGAAATTCAACTTAATCTGGATGTTGAAAACATAAGTGATTGGAAACCTACTCTATAAAATTTAATTTCAATGGTGGATATAAAATTTAGAGAAAAGTTTATGGAAGATGCTAGAAATTCAGTGCATAGAGCAGTATACAGCCGACTAAGTTACGATTTGGGGCAGTCAAATTATTTCCGAGACGAGGTCAGCGTGGACCAAATATCTATGATGGTAAAACTTAGGGGTGAGCTCGTACACCTGAATTATATGCCGCATCGTGATGATCTGCCTAATTTATGCAGTGTATGCAATCAGGAAGAAAGAGAGGATGTCTGGCACTTCATAGGAAATTACCCGATTTTGAAGGAAACTAGGAGATCTTTCTTTGGATACAACACTCTAACCAAAGATGAAACAATATCACTTTTAAATGAAATGGATGTCATAACAATCTGCAATTACTGTAAGGTGGCGCTAGCGTATAGAGAAAGAATCATCAATCAAAATTTTTAAATAATCGTGCAATGCTCTTTGCTTTTATTGTTGTTGAATTTTAAATTACTTTATAATTGATTTTATGAAAAAAAAATGTAATTTGTCAATCTGGCAGACGGCAAAGCCATGCTATATATGATTTTGTAAATATTATATGTTTTAAACGAAATATTAAATAAAATCAGCTTAACTAACTAACTAACTAACTACAAGAAATCGAACTCGACATAATAATTTTCCCTAACAAACTAAAAAGTTTTTTTTCAGGGCTACTGCCTCTTGCGAGGAATTGACAAATCCTCGAAGAGTATCACTTGTCACGAATAAGTGCTTCTCGTCTAGCCGTTCGGATTCGGCATAAAATTGTAGGTCCCTTCCATTCCTGCCGAAAGGCGCACACAGGAATGGTTGCGAGTTGTTAGTCACTAGGCCCTGGTTCTTCATGAGCCGTTGTGCCACCCGATTTATTTTATTTTTTAACATTATGGCTCTAAAAATTTTGATACAAAAATTATGGCTTACTTTTTAGGGTGTGGTTAAAATAGAACCCATTTTTTTGTAGGGCTGGCCACGAGACGAGACGAGACTACCTTTTAAGCAACCCAGACGAGACCAAGACAAGACTGTATTTGCACCGCAATTTACAGAGAGTCTAATTAATTAAAAATTCAGTTAAATATTTATTCAAACGATAATCGAAAATATTTCGTTCCAATAATCAACAGTGTGTCCGGAAATCGTACTTATCGTAGACGAGACCGAGACGAGACATAATTATGCAAGGCCGACACGAGACTGAGACGAGACAGAAAATTTTCGATTTTAACGAGACCGAGACGAAACTTATAAGTCTCGCAGAGTCACGTCTCGTGGCCAGCCCTATTTTTTTGGTTTTCAAATTTTTCGCGCTACACCGATTTTAACCAAAAATGTTTATACAAGAGGTCCTTTACAATTTTAACGATTTTGCATACAAATTTTCAAACAAATAATTTATGGATTTAAAAAAAAAAAATGCTTTTTTTTTTTGAAAATTCAATATCTTAAAAACGGGTTGGTGATTTTTTTAAATTTTGGTCAAAATTGAATTTTATTAAATACTAAAAGCTTTAGCTGTTTTAACTATTAAAATAACAAATTTATAGTACCTTATAAATTTATTTTACCTTGTTTTTTAAATCTTTTTTTTTTAGTGATATCATGATGAATCAATACATATGTACATTGTCAATTTCAAGTTACATTAAAGTTGTTAGCTACGAAAGCAATTTTGTGCGATCCAGTCATTCCCTTTTTTTTAAAATCAATTACTTTATAATTGATTTTATGGAAAAAAAATGTAATTTGTCAATCTGGCAGACGGCTAAGCCATGCTATATATGATTTTGTAAATATTATATGTTTTAAACGAAATGTTAAATAAAATCAGCTTAACTAACTAACTAACTACAAGAAATCGAACTCGACATAATAATTTTCCCTAACAAACTAAAAAGTTTTTTTTCAGGGCTACTGCCTCTTGCGAGGAATTGACAAATCCTCGAAGAGTATCACTTGTCACGAATAAGTGCTTCTCGTCTAGCCGTTTGGATTCGGCATAAGATTGTAGGTCCCTTCCATTCCTGCCGAAAGGCGCACACAGGAATGGTTGCGAGTTGTTAGTCACTAGGCCCTGGTTCTTCATGAGCCGTTGTGCCACCCGATTTTTTTTTTTTTTTAACATTATGGCTCTAAAAATTTTGATACAAAATTATGGCTTACTTTTTAGGGTGTGGTTTAAATAGAACCCATTTTTTTGTAGGGCTGGTCACGAGACGAGAAAAGTCTCGCTCTCGCATGATGAGACCGAGACGAGACGAGACTGCCTTTTAAGCAACCGAGACGAGACCAAGACAAGACTGCATTTGCACCGAAATTTACAGAGAGTCTAATTAATTAAAAATTCAGTTAAATATTTATTCAAACGATAATCGAAAATATTTCGTTCCAATAATCAACAGTGTGTCCGGAAATCGTACTTATCGTAGACGAGACCGAGACGAGACATAATTATGCAAGGCCGACACGAGACTGAGACGAGACAGAAAATTTTCGATTTTAACGAGACCGAGACGAAACTTATAAGTCTCGCAGAGTCACGTCTCGTGGCCAGCCCTATTTTTTTGGTTTTCAAATTTTTCGCGCTACACCGATTTTAACCAAAAATGTTTATACAAGAGGTCCTTTACAATTTTAACGATTTTGCATACAAATTTTCAAACAAATAATTTATGGATTTAAAAAAAAAAAATGCTTTTTTTTTTTGAAAATTCAATATCTTAAAAACGGGTTGGTGATTTTTTTAAATTTTGGTCAAAATTGAATTTTATTAAATACTAAAAGCTTTAGCTGTTTTAACTATTAAAATAACAAATTTATAGTACCTTATAAATTTATTTTACCTTGTTTTTTAAATCTTTTTTTTTTAGTGATATCATGATGAATCAATACATATGTACATTGTCAATTTCAAGTTACATTAAAGTTGTTAGCTACGAAAGCAATTTTGTGCGATCCAGTCATTCCCTTTTTTTTAAAATCAATTGATCAATAATAAAATTGAATGCATTAAACAAACAAATTTTTCTATTGCTATGTTTATTCTTCTCAAATCAATTATCTCAATCATACACATGAATTTCGATGAACGCAGGGCCGTATTTAAGCATGGCCCCTAGACAACGCAAGCCTCTAGACCGCTATCTTCTAAGACCACAATCTTGTAGTGCAAAGAAAAAAATTATGAACAAAATTTGTAATTATATATTTCTAATTATTTTTATTGTTACACTTAATAAATTTACATTTTGAATGGTTATAAACTGCCGGTCATAAGGTTAGAAGCAGTCATTTTTGAGAATTAAATTTGATTGGTCTCGTGATATACGCCAAAGAGATCGAAATTTTGTATGACACAAGAGCCACTGTTTAATGTGCCATAGCAAAACCTATGCTTGCACTTCAAGAATAAAAAATAACGGCAGCCAAGAGAATAAAAATGTTAACTGATACACTTTTTTAAGTAATTTTATCGCGTCATAAGGTTAGAAGCACATACAAAATTGATGAAAAACGATGGTTTAAATTTTTAAAAAAATTTTGTTTTCGACAAATTTATTTACTTAACAGTGTGGGCTGCCGGCAGCTTAGAACAAAAATTCCAAAATTCGATGCTTAAGAGAGTTATACAGGTCAAGTGAAATTTTAATCAAGGCCAAATTAACGGTGTGAATCAGTCATCGCATTGCTTCGATCTTTCGTATACTTTTTATGTAAGCCATCCCAATAAATTTTCTTTTACTTTGAAGTCCGATGAATAGGAAACCAAGGCAGCAATGGAACATTTTTCCTTAAAATAATGATTTAAACACTCAACCTGCATGAAAAGGAGCATTATTTTGTTAAAAATCAATGCGGTTTGTCGGAAAAGATCATTGGTTTGCGGAAACAATGCTTCTGGCAATGTTTTGTAGTACCAAGATGACTGGAAATCACGCATCTTAGTACTTTCAACTGCCAAGTTAATTGTTCCCTAATAGGATATTGCGGCCCAGATCATTACGCCTCCTTCTCTGTTGTGATGGAGGTTCAGAAATAACAAATTTTTCCTCAACAAGATGGCTATAGTAATTTTTCCACGATATGAGAAAAGAGGACTGATTTCTGAACCGTCATCACAACAGGCTGCTCAAAATGACTGCTTCTAACCTTATGACGCGCAGTGTACATTCATAAGATTTGCTTAGGAGACAAAATATTGATCCCCCTTTTAACTTGTTTTTTTCTACCTGCTAATTGCTAATTGCAACTTAAAAATAATTACAAGGTAGAGTAAAATATTCTTTTAAAATTCATCCATGAAAACTTAAGTTTTTGCTTTTTAATAGTCTCAAAATAAAAATTTTATTTTCATGTTTAAATGAATGAGTGTATAAATTCTCGGTTCTCATATTGTTTGGAATTTGTTTTACCGAATTTCGTCAATGAAGTATTTTTACTGGCTATACAGGACAAGTATTGGTTTCGTGTCATCAACAAATCACGAAGGTTATTCCTAACCTAACATTCCGATTATGGAGAAGTCCAACGAAGTAAATTTCGACATGATGTCCATCGGTCTGTTTGTCCGTGTGTCCTTGTGTACATCAAGCATAGAGACGAATGGACAGATTTGTTTAAAATTTGGTATGATGCAAATGTTTTTGGGTTCATAAGATTCAAAATTCAAATCAACTCTTAAATTGAATATAATATTTAAGTATCATGAACTATAACCTCCTTTTTTTTCATGTGAAATGCTAAGATCCTGGAGTCCTTTTAGTTGGCAGTTGAAATTCAGCGGCATCCGTCAAAATAAAAGTTGGTACTTATATCTTGTTCAGTTGCAGCGCTGCTGGTACGGCTGCAAATAGAGAATTTGAAAATACAGTGAATCACTAGCACGCCTATACAAGTAGGTTTTTATTTAAGACAAAATCAGCACGATAAAAGAATACCTTTTCCCTTACAGCAACCCATCAGTCTGAGCGAACTTGTTGCCTAAATTGCCCGGTTTTTGCACCGATGTCATTTTTTTAAATTTTGTTTCCGATATGGCGTATGTTCGAGGCATTTCTCAAGTTTAACACGGAAGGCACTTTATTCAACAGATCTGGCCAACTCCTATAACTTATGTACTGGTATGATAAACGATTCAGTGGCCGCTCCCAAACTGTTGAAAAACTTTTGCCGTCAGAAGCTTACAATTTCGACCTATAAGACCCCAAAATTATTATCAATGGTTTCAGTGAAACTGAAATCCAAAAGCAGGGAAAAAATAAGCAAACACAAAAGACCAACAAAGATTGTCAAAGGCAAAAATTAGTCTTTAACCTTATATCTCTATACAAGAAATGACAAACAATATTAAAACAAGACCAAGAAAGATTTATTGATTTTAATTTTTCTTCTCCACATTGTGGATACGAGTGTAAAAACGAAAAAGCTACAAAAATACGAATCATGTTTGAATAAAATGAATGTAATAACTTTTCATTATCATCTTTCTCTCAGGATTTTCACATTGTCGCTCTTGCCATTGTTGAGATGTGATTCCACATTCTTGTGATTCTTGGATTCGCCTCATGATGAAAAATCAGTAGAGGGTAAGGGAGGCCGGCAGAGCAATTTAATGAAATCAAACCAAGTGAAAAGATAAATTAAGTGAAATATTAAAGGGCTCGCCATCAACAGTGCGCTCGTCGTCGTCGTAGTCGTCGTCGGCTAAGGCTCAGACTCAGAATCCTGTATAATAATTCTATGAAGTAGCTAAATTCATATTTGCATGAAACGAACCGTTCACCATTCAAATATCAGAAGTGGGATGAGTTCAAAAATACCAAGGCAACAATGGGCGGGCGATGGTTGCGAGTCCTCAAAATAGATTTTGCCACGTCACTCCATCACATTCTTCTTTTCAAGCTTGATGCTTGTTCCTCCACTCGTTGCCTTCACCACTCATATCGAACCCCCCTCCCCTCCCAAAAACTGCTTGCCATACTTTTATCACACAACTCTTGTGATCGCATAATAATACAAATAGGAACCACTCAAGTATGTCGGACTCTCTGAGAGTATAGCAGCTATACCATCCATGCATCCTACACAAACACCTTCGCCACATCCGGAGTTTGATGTCAAGTCAACTGGATGAACAAATTGAATAAAAGATCCAAGGCAAATTGAATTTCCAACTGAACATTTCGATACCCGTGAAATAGCTAAAAATAGCTGGGATATCTAAAGGATAGCAGAAGCACAATATATTCGGGGCCCTTCCACAACTACGGGTAACGGGTATAGCGGTATAGCAGCAACAGCTATATTGCTATACGGAATGAGTTTAATATTATTCATGATGGTGTTTCTCATAATTCAGTATGTGTAGCGTTGTTGAAGTTTTCGCCGGATACCCGATTAGGGGGAAGCCAATTTTTGGAAAACTTTTGTCAGCATTCAGACGAGAGTTACAAGAACACCCCAGCACTAGTACCACAAATAACAACAACAACAAACACAACTTTAAGGTCGAGTGGGTGTATTCTTTATTGTTGTAAAATCGAGCAACTTCTGATTCGCATACCCCTTTTTGGTTATGTTTTACTGTTTATTTGGGGGAAAAGAAAATGTATCATCATGCAGATTAGGAAGACGCATTGAGGTTAAATGCGTTTATTATTGGTATTTCTTTTGGCTTTGGGTGTAGAGTAGATACTATTTTGTTCCGGATTAGTTTGCTGTTTGAATACACACATCAAGCATTAGGGTTGGTTTTGGCTTCCTAATTGATCACTCTTTCAAAATAATTGGCAAAACATCAGCAGGATGGATTTTCGAAATTTCTAGAGGATGCATTTCTAGTGGAATTACAGGATTTCTCTGACGAGTGCAATGATAAAGTTTAATATAAATTTATGTTATTCTGTCAAAGTTTGCTATCAGCAGTTGGGGGAGAGAGTTTATTTAGGTATTGCAGAGTTTATACAATAAGGGAATAAGTCGTAACCACCGAAGTAATGATAAGAAACGATCAATCAAGCTGAAAGTTAGTTGTGGGTTATTGGGTCGACTGCAGATTATAATGTTGGATTCAAGTGTGTTTGAACCTTAATTAAATTATAATTTAATGCGGTTCTTAACTATTTGATAGCTTCAAAATAAATCGAACTTTCGGAAAATTCAGTACTTATGTAAATGATTTGAAATTCAGTAAAATCTATTTGAGTGTTAGGTAATATTTCGAAAACTAGATGTTGTAGAAGCTTGATGTATCTACCTTTTGATGAGCTTTGGAAATATTTTTGGAAAACTAAGTTTTTGTTTATAAGGGGGTAGGCAGTCCATGCTTTTTTCAATTTGGAGTCTTGAAGTGATCTCCAATGAATTGTAACATTTTACTTTGGTACCAAATAAAATTGTTAATAGGGTCGGATATTATTTTGTTATTTTGTAAGTAACTTATTTTAATGACATTATTATTAGATAGCTACATTTAGTATTATCCTTCATTTGACACCTTATTTATGGAGATCGAGAAAGAATTGTCGAGATTATGGGCTATTTTCGAAACTTTAGTATTCATTACTTGAATATGTTATTTGTAATTTTATTTTTATTCAGAACATTGTGTGAAGCCTCTGAAGCTTCTATCTAAAAGGCCTTCCACACTAGCCCACTGTGTATTAATACATGTCAAAAAAGTGGGAACGAATCATGTGGAATCGTGTGGAAACAAAATATGAAAACCCAGCCTACACAACCCGACATTCTATCCCACACGATTTGACATGTGTTAATACATGAATAATTTGAGGAATGGTTCTAATTCTATCCCACATTCTATAACACTTTTTTTTAGGTTAAGGTAATGTATTAATACAAGCAAGTGTGGAAAAAAATATGAAAAGTCATTTCTTTTCCACAAATTTTGGCAGTCGCGTGGAATTCTTTCCCACTTTCAATTTGACATGTATTAATACACAGTGGGGTAGTGTGAAAGGGCAATAATACATATATGTAGTAAGATTCTTCATCAGAGACGACCCAATGAAGATTTGGAAAGTTGAACTCGCCTACAATTATGACGACATCGGAAGGTTCAGCAGCATCAAAAATGGAATCGAAAGCATCAACAGCTGGCTGATAGCATTGAATAGGCTGAGAACGTCGGATATAACAGCAATTTGTAAAGAGTGAGGTTTTTGAAATGTTTGATTTTACATAAACAAACTCAAAAGCAGGGTTGCAAAGGCTTAAGTCACTTCTTAGCTTAACTCTGGACATTAATTCACAGGCTCGTTGGTGACCTAGGAATTAAAAAAAAAAATAAGTCATAAGACAGTTGGTGATTTATGAATTTAAAAAAAAGTAATTCATAAGCCAGTTAATGATTTATGAATTAAAAAATATTTAATTCATAAGCTAGTTAGTAATTTATGAATTAAAAAACATTTAATTCAAAAGCAAGTTAGTGACTTATGAATTATAAAAATTTCAACGCTGACTTATGAATTAAAAAAACTTTATTCATAAGTAAGCTAGTGACTTATGAGTTAAAAAAAATTAATTCAAAAGGTACAATTGATGACTTATGAGTTAAAATCATTTTAACTCATAAGCTAGGTAATGACTTATGAAAAAAAAAAAGTCATAAGCTATTTGGTGACTTGTGAATTAAAAAAATTAATTCTTAAGCTATAGTTGGTGACATATGAATTAAAAATTTTAATTCATAAGCTAATGGGTTAAGTTTGAGTAAGAAAATGTTCAATTGATAGTGAGCTTATAAATTGAAAAATTAAAAGCTAGCATGTCAATTTTGCAATTTAAAAGCAAGGTTTAAACACTAAAAACTGATTCAAAAGCTTATACTTACTAAGCAGGAACCAAAAGTTTGTAATAAAATAAAAAGAAAGAAATATTTTAAATAAGATTTTCAATTATTTAATTTTTAAATAAATTAAATTATATAAAAAAATCTCACAAAAACAAAAATCCAACAACTAGCTTATGAATTATTTTTTTTTTAATTCATAAGTCACCAACAATTTATGAATTAAAATGTGTTTAATTCATAAGTCACTAACTAGTTTTTTTTTAATTCATGAGTCACTTACTAGCGTATGAATTAAATTCTAGCTTTACTTACTTATTTAGGCGCCGGTCGGTTATAGCTTTCATTGAAATCAATCATTGAAACAAAAATCAGTGAATTGGTGGAATATTTTCTGACAAGTTGGTTATAGCCGTCTTGAAATTTTCTTTCATTGAAAATTCCATTCCCCATACAAAAAACCAACTTTAGGGTTAGAGTTGATCATTGAACGAAAAACTGACAGACGAGAACAGGAAGAGAAAGGAACACATTTAGTGCAGGCTAGATAGCATTTTATTCAAGAACCCGGGGAACATGTTCCGATTTTGATGATTTTTTTTTTTTAAATACAGGAAATAGAAATTAGAAAAACGTTTACAATTCAAAAATCGACGCTGTCCACAGACATTTTTTTAAAACTCAAAAATCGAAAATTAAAAAAAAAATATTTTTGTATTTTGTTTTTAAAATTTATTTAAACTAAAAAAACACACCAAAGGTGTTTTTTTTTTCATTTGTATTTAATACTAAAGTTCAAAATCAAGTACAGTTAAACCCGCTTATATTCACATGCGCTGAACCAATTTTGTAAAGTAAATATTTTTAATTTAATTACACGGAAAGAATTGAAAAATCTCCAATTGCAAAATTTTAGTTTGTAATTTACGAAACTATTTTTTTTTGGTAAATCAAAGCGCTTTTATTAAAAAATAACTGAAAAATTTGTAATTTACTACTCAAATCATCGTAAAAAGCAAAATTTTATAATTCGATATTTATTATCAAAAGTTATAATTCGAGCTTGTTGACTTGAAAGTAAATTACCAGTTTTTGAATCGCAATCTACTACTTCAGGGGAATAATTTAATTTTACAACTTATTGGTCTTGTTTTGCGAAATTTAAATGGTGATTTTTATTTTCTCAATGCTCAATCCAACAAAATGTAAGTAGCTACAATATAAATATTGACCCCACACGATCGCAAATTTCGAAAATTAGCTATTTGCAAAACTAGACAGTAAATAACAATTTTCTTAGGCGTAATCTTACACTTCAGGGGAATAATTTAAATATTTATGTGGTGATTTGAACCAACCAACAAGTAAATAAGTTTTTGAAGTGATTAAGTTCCAACATGGTCCCTGTATATCGTGCGATTGCTAGGTGGTAGCGTATTGGATTGATATGCGGAAGTTACCTGGATCGAATCCCAAGTAAGTTAAATAAAATTCTTTTTCAAATATATAAAATTGTGTATACATTTCAGAATAAAAAGGAAGCGGCTGCAAAACACCCCTGTTGTGGACAAAAATAAAAATACACGCAAATCAACATTTCGACTACAATTCGTAGATTTGATAATTTTCATTTTAGTGTTTTCGTTTTGACTACGAAATCATAATAATAATTCAATTTGTATGCCCGTAATAAAAATAAATATAAAAAAAAAAATGCTACCTAGAGTAGGACTCGAACCCACGACTCCAGGTTAGCCATCAAACACTATACTCAAATTGATACAAATTGATATCAAATTGCGATTCGATAATGGCAATTTTTTTTTCCTCGATCGAGTTATAGCTACTCAAAAGTGTTGAATTATAATTTTTAAGTGTCAATATCTTCATTTCGCTCATTTTTTTAATTTTGCAAACAAAGTCTTAATTTAGTAATTTTAAATCCAAGGTCCAAAACTGGATTCATTTTTCGTGAATTGTAGCTTATTTTTCTTGATCTGATCTAAGAATTCTTTCCGTGTTCAAAATAAATATTATTATATGTTATTTTAAGTTCAGAATCAAGTACAGTAAAACTAGCTTATATGCACACATTTTTTTTTTTTAATTTTATTTAAAGTAATTAATAGTTCTTATTATTTTAATAACGAGGAAATATTTTATAATACACAATGGGCCCTACCAATTATCATATTTAGTAAGGACTTAAATATTCCAGTAAATTAACCTTATTTGTATTGATCACAAATAATGTACTATTTATGGAATGTTTAATTTTTTGAAATCAATCCCATATTTGATTCACTATTTAGAGTTAACATTAATATTAAGGTCGTACCATGTATAGTTAATTGGTTAGATTCCATAACATTATGGTTCATTTTACAGAAATATTTAAGTCGTCACTAAATTTGATTATTGGTAAGGCCCAATATTAAGAACATAATATTAAATATTATGTTATATTTAAGAACATTGTTAATGTAAACATTTATATTTTATTTCGAAAAGCAAAAAAATAAAGTATTTTTTAAGTTTAGGTACATAGTAAGGCACAGATTCAATACATTATTTACATAATGTGTCCTCCTCTTCTATTCCATTTTTTTCGAAATTTGTATTAGGCTGACAGTTGCTACAGCTATCACCACTGCATGCTGTACAAGCTTGCGTACAGAAAAGCCCTGTTTTTCGACAACCACAATTCCCTCCACAGCCAGATTTACATCGACAGACTATTTTTTTTAATACGTTTTCCGGAGCAGGTGACTGTTTCATTGAATTTGGTATTAGGACGTTATTTTACTTCCATCCCCATTCGACTGGTGATAAACAATTACCTAGCCATAATTGAATCTGAAGATATACTTTTTTTAAATCTTCCATCGTTGCATCCGCTGTGCACGGTAAACTGTTTGATCGCACATGGAGGTTATGAACAATTAATTTAGCAAAAAAATGATATCTGAACAGATTTAGATCAACCGCAGATTTTGGAGCACCATATAAAGCTAAAATACATCTCTCACCGGCTTGATAAATGGTGTCTTTGTCTTGATTCTGTTGCTTGAATATTTTTGCAGCATCCTTTAAATGTTTTTGCTCTTCGAATTTTTTTAGCAAATGTGATTTTTCCTTTATTGTAGAAGGCCGATGTAGTATCACAACCTGTGAATGCATGTAAAAATAGCACATGTTCTTCGCATAAAGGCATCTTTTTCCCACAATGTAAAGAATTTATTTTTTGTGGTGTTTGTATTTCTTTAACATAGTCGAAAAAAACGCTTATAAACAATTGTAGATAAAAACGTTTCTTATAGGGAACTCAAGAAAACGTAATATTTAGTTCTTTTTTCTTAAGAATGCAATATACCCACAAGGAAAGAACTTGTTTTTTTTTATGTTTGACTTTAATGGTTAAGAATTTTAATCAATAAGAATATATTTATGTATACAGTATACATATATTTATTTACCTGATTTTTCACTTCCACACTTTTAATTAAATAATTTATTTTTTATTTGGTTTCACACTTTTATATATATATTTTTTGTAATTAAAGTTTATTTAACTATTTTCTTGTCACACTAGTATTTATTAATTTGTTTTGATTGTATCTCAATCTAAGATGTGTTCTACGATCATTCCACAAGCGTAATAAGATCAAAATGTCAAGCAGCGAGAGAAAATAATCTTTCAACGGCACAGCATAACACAACCAAAAACTCAACTGATATCGGCACACCAAACTTGCGCGAGAAAATCATTTCTCAACAACCAACAATGTTTAGTACCAGAATTAAAACCATGGGCTACAATATTTTTTAGCTTATATATAGTAACATCTTTTGACTATAAGCGGGTTTTACTGTGGGTTTTTGGTTTTGGGCTTTTATAATATAACTTCAAAAAACCTTCTCATACTCTATGGCAGTGGTATATATTAGTTTAAGATTATTTTACAAATAAAAATAATTTTTTTTTATGGAAAGAGAGCGTCGATTTTTGAATTTTAAACTAACTAACTTTCATTTCCCTACATTACAAAAAAAAAATCATCAAAATCGGAGCAGTTTCTCCGGGTTCTTGAATAATGGCATTTTTAAGGCTATCTAGCCTCCACTAATATCATTGGAACAAATTTTCACTTTTGGGAACAAAATATCAGGTTCATTGAAAACGATTTTCATCATTGAAAAACTAAAATAAATTTAAGAAAGTTGTAAAAAACTAAACATTTTTTTGACTTAAAAAAATATAAACTAACGATCTTCATTTTGGTTCCAAAACGCCATCTGATTAATTTGTTTCTGATCCTCAAAATTGGAAGACAAAATTTTCAATGATGGTTTTCAATGAAAGCTATAACTGGCGCCTTACTTATGCTGGCGCTACAGTCCGGTGTGGACCAGGGCCTCAACCAACAAGCCTTCTCCAGCCAGCTCTGTCCCCAGCTAGCTGCTTCCAGTTTCGCACGGCAAGTTCGTTGAGGTCCTCTTCCACTTGCCTGCGCCACCGGTTTCACGGTCTTCCTTTACTGCACCGTCCCTCGGGGATGGATTCAAAGACTTTTCGGGCTGGAGCATTGGTGTCGATCCACTCTACAAGACCCATCCACCTAAGTCTTTGCCTTTTCACTTTTGTGACTAGGTCGATGATGCTGTACAGCCCGTACAGTACGTTGTTCTATCTTCTCCTCCATTCCTATGCATACGGCATCGAAGATCACCCGAAGAATTTTTCTCTCGAATATTCTTAAAACGTACTCATCCGCCGCTAACAGGATCCATGCTTCTATACCACACAACAGGTCCGGAATAATGAGTGATTTGTAGAGGCACACTTTAGTCATTTCGAGAGAGGGCTTTACTTCGCAATTGCCTTCTTAGCCCAAAGAAACAGCGATTGGCAAGAGTTATCCTTCGTTTGATATCAGCGCTGGAATCGTTGTCTGAATTGTTAGTGGGTACCAGGTAAACAAAGTCCTTAACTACCTCAAAGTTATATCAGTCTATGGAGACGTTTTGTCCAAGACGTCGGTATTGGACGTCCTTTCTAGATGACAGCATATACTTTGTTTTGCCCTCATTCACCGCTAAACCCATCTTTGCCGCTTCCTTTTCAATGCTTGCAAAAGCTCCAGTCACGCTTTGTTCTTTCAATTATGTCAATATCTTCGGCGTATGCAAGTAATTGGATGGACTTTTGAAAGATTGTGTCTCTAGTGTTGACGTGAGAGTTTTGCACTATTCCTTCCAGTATGATGTTGAAGAAGTCGCATGACAGCGCGTCGCCTTGCCTAAATCCTTTTTTGACATCAAAGGTGCCGGTGAGGTCTTTGCCGACCTTGATGGAGCGGCGTGCGTTGTCCATCGACATCCATGCACAAACGGACGAGTTTGCCAGAGATGCCAAAACTAGACATTGCTCTATATAAGTCGTCTCTATAAATACGCGGCCTTTAAATCGATGAACAGGTGTTGAGTGTCGATTTGAACTTCCTGGTTTTTTTCCAAGATCTGTCACAGTGTGAATATTTGGTCGATGGTTGACTTCTCTGGGCTGAAGCCACACTGATAAGAACCTATCAGGTTGGCATTCAGGCATTCACATAACACGGCAGAGATGATCTTGTTGACTATGTTAATGAGACTAATTCCTTTGTAGTTGGCGCAGTTTAGAAGGTCTCCTTTCTTGTGGATCGGGCAAAAAATGTTGAGATTCCATTCATCGGGCATGCTTTTCTCCGATCATATTTTACAGATGAGCTGGTGCATACTGGTGCATACTGGTGCTGGGTGCATAAGTCATCTCCTGCTGCTTTGAATAGCTTGGCAGCGAGCCCGTCGGATCCAGCAGCTTTGTTGGACTTAAGCTTAGATATTGCTTTCTTCACATCGTCGAGGTCGGGTAGATGGAATTGTTGACCTTCAACGTCTAAGTTGAATGGTGTAATCTGCCTGACAGCGGAATAAGATTCATCATCGCCGTTATACAGTCTACAGAAGTGATCTTTCCATATTCTCGGCATCGACTGTTCCCATTGTAATTAATTGAATAAATTGAAATTGACTGCGAATCTACTACGATGTTCCCTTGCTTGTCCTTGCAGGCTTCAGTTCGGTCTCTGTAGCCGTGATATGTAGCTTCTTTTTACCTTTTGGTAAAACTTCCAAACCTCATTCCTGTTATGACATCCCTAAATCTCCTCGATCTCGCGCTTCTCATGCTCCTTATTTTTCTTTCTGAGAAGCCGGTGTTCCTCTCTCCTCTTTTGCTCGTAGAGCTCACGAGCAGCTCTGGTCCTCCTATGCAGAGACGCACGCCTTGTATGCCTGCTGCTTCGCTGCATGTGCTTGCCGGAAATCGTCGCCAAAAGATAAGATAATTAAGTTCATTCTAATAAATTGTTGTTTAGCTCCAAACCACTTAAATGAAATATAACAAAATAACAACATTTGTATCAAACAATTTTATTTCATTTTCTACCTGTGAATTTCCACATAATAGATGATGTGTGCGAGAAGCTTGTTTGAATGGCTACATTTCCAGAGCGAAAAAAAAAGAACTTTGTGTTGATTAAATATTAATTTAAAGTGTCCACGTGACGACGACGCTGACACATAAACAATGACGATAGTCATACGTCAATCAATTGACGACAGAATATATATAGAAGGACCTTTTTAAAATCCACCTCCCATACTTGTTTTTTTGTTGATATATTTTTGTACACAGTATTGTATAAATAGCATCAACGGGCTTAAACACAAAAAAAAAAAAAAAAAAAAAACCAAGAAGAATTGACGCATTATCCTGCGACCAGAGAAAGCAGCAGGAGTAGGGGAGCAGTATCACACACACCATACCTATTTATATAATGAAAATAATATGTGCCGGCACGTTGTTCAATTGACTTGAGATATTTTTTTCCCGAATCAGTTTTTTTTTTATTTTTATTTTTCTCTTTTGTTTTTTTTTTTTTTTTGTTAGCAATTCTATACCTACCTACCTACTTTGCTGATCCCGATGAATAAAAAAATATTGATTTTCATCCTCTATTCTAACTGCGTTGTTGGTTGGTTGCTTGACTGATGCCTTCAATGGTCCTTTAGAAATAAAAAAAAAAAAATAGAAAATCGCTGAATATGGGTACCAAGTGGGATTATTTTTTAATTATAAATTGAAATTGAAAAAAAGGAGAACAGAAAAAAAAAAAGAAAGCGGGTAATTCCTTTAGTGACATCTCTTGTGGTGTTTAACGTTACTCAGAGTAATCAGTCACAGTGAGAGAAGAACAGAGAGAGTCCTTCGTCCTTCAATTGAACAAACCAAACAAAACCAAACCAAACGTTCAATGCTGATGATGAAGGATGCAATGACGATGAGGAGTTCTTTTCTTTTACCATTCACCATTTTACCATCATGCTTCTTTTCTGGCTTCTGGCTTCCGGCTTCCCTGCCATCGGGGCCCTGCGCTCGCTCGCTCGAGCTATTGGTATTAATGTTATTGTTGGATTCAAGGAATATATATGTATGTATTTAAACTCGTACTGGAGCATGCCTTCGGGTGTAAGGAGAAGATTAATGAAACGAAACAAAATTCTGCCTTTGTGCTGAATGAGTGCAATATAAATCTCATTACCGGATTCCGGTCATTTACTTCTCTGTTTGAATAAATTGTTGTTGTTGTTGTTGTTGTTGTTGTTGTTGTTGTTGCTGTGTATACGGAATGGATTCCGTTTTTCGTTCACATAAAACAAGTGTTTCCAGATAAAATTGAACAAATATCGTTACTTTTTTCTTTCATTCTCTATTTAACTTTTTTTTTTGAAAAAGTAAAAACGATTTTTCTTCCCAAAAGATGAGGGGATATGGTGGGATGTACTTGGTGTGTGCTGTGGGATAAAATGTAAATAAAAAAAAGTTTTTGATAAGATGGGTGAATGTCCTGGGATGTTATTGCGTGGAGAAAGTTTGTGGTTTAATTAACACGGATTTGCAAAAATTATTGACTCTGTTTAAGAAAAAAACAAAAAAACAACAACATTGGAATATTAAATACGCAACAGATTACTTTAAGGTTTAAGATATCCACGGGGGGTACAGCGGTATACAAAATATACTATTTTCGGAAAAAAACTTCAAGTGCTATTTTTATTCCTTCTGTTTGTATTTTAATCCGGTGAATTGAATAGTTCTATGGGATTCATGACTAGCGTCGATAGGAAGTACCTAATGAGTTTTTCATAAAAAGTGTGTTGTTCAGGAATTAAGTTTTAATAAATAAATAACTTGGTTGGCGCAACGGCTCATGAAGAAGCAGGGCCTAGTAACTAACAAGTCGCAACCATTCCTGACTGCGCGTGTCGACAGGAATGGAAGGGACCTACAATTGTATGCCGAATCCGAACGGCTGGACGAGAAGCACTTATTCATGACAAGTTATACTCTTGGAGGGTTTGTCAATTCCTCGCAAGAGGCAGTAGCCCTGAAAAACGCTTTTTAGTTTTTAGGTGGACGAGGATGAGAAGTGAACCCAGACCTCCAGCGTGACAGTTTAACGCACTAAAAAAAGAATGTATAAAGCAAACCATTTCTCAATTACGGGTCATTTCTTTTATATTTGCTTTTAAAAAATATAAAATTTATTTCTCGGTTTATGGTGATTTTTTTCTCAGATATTTTTATTTTAAATTTTTTGACTTTCAAGCGTCCATATCTGAATTCTATTTTTTTTTCTTAATTTTTGCATATTTTACAAACTCCTTTTCTTTTAGTCGCTCTATTAGGGTTTTAGTTTCATGTCAAAAAAGATTTCGAAGTTTTTATCAAAACTAACATGACGATGATGGAGAAGTCCAAAAAAGTGATTTTCGACAAAATGTGCGTCCTGGGCGCAGGGACATTGCTCAACAGGACATAAGTCCAAAATGGACTTATGTCCCACTTCGGTGGGACATAATTCCAGAATTCGATGTTGGACTTATGCCATATCCAAGTGGGACATAATTTATTTTTTAAAAGGTGGGACGTAAGTCCAAAGTTTTTCCATCGGCCGTAACTAAACAAAGTCGCGAATATTTGTATACTATTATGGTTTGATTTAATTTTTTCAAATATTAAAGTATGTTAAAAAAAATCGCGCGAATTTATTCATAAACTTTAATATTTGAGAAAATTAAATCAAATTCAACTAAACAAAGTCGGAAATTTTTGTATATTATTTTGCTTTGATTTAATTTTTTCAAATATTAAAGTTTATTAAAATATTCTCGCAAATTTATTCATAAAGTTTAATATTTGAGAAAATTAAATCAAAGCATAATAAGACACACAAATTGGCGCGAATTTTTGTATCTTATTATGCTTTGGTTTAGTTTTCTCCAATATTAAAGTTTATTAAAAAATTCGCGCGAATTTTTAAATAAACTTTAATATTTGAGAAAATTAAATATCAAAGCATAATAAGATACTCAAACCCAAGGTGGGACATAAGTCTATTTTGGACTTATGTCCTGTTGAGCTATGTCCCTGCGTTTGCGCCCTGGTCTATTAAAAACCTGACGGATTTGCTCTTAATTCTGTGTGAATCATTATGTATGATTCCCTAGAGAATAGATAAGGGTTCTCCACTAAAAGCTCCATTTCGCGGCCCAGACCAAAAATGGCTCAGAAAATTAAAAAAAACTTATTTATTTTGAAGTCAATAACCACGTATAACGTTTCTAACTAGTCCATTTCTAAATTTTAAATACTTGCAGTTATGTAAAAAATATTTGTTTTTATGGTCCAAATGTCATTTCCGTCGCAGGTTTCCTACTTGTTTCAGCGCGGAAAAATGGATTTTTTGTTTGTTTTTAAATGCATAAATTATAATTTGACTGAGGTCCAGGGTAAAGAATATGTAGTTTGATACAATTTCCCTAAAAATTAAATTTATTTATTTAAAACAATTAACTTAGAAACTTTAAAACATGTATCTCCATGTATTTCCATCATTTCCGTAAAAAAAAATGGTAAATGACTTTCAATTCAAATTAACGGCCGTCAGCTTATAGAATTAAGACTAAATCATAGTACGCAGCTGCAGCTTAACGAAAATTTTCATACAAAAATTGACACAACGAAATCATAAACGAAAAATGTTGTTCTCGTTTTGTTCAGCAGAATGCAGTCGTCTCCGCTTTTTTCGCAGCCTTTTCGTTTATGTTTTTGCTATTGCTGTGGGGAGTACAGACATTTTTCGTTTAGCTTCAGCTGCTTACTAGGCTTAAATGAAGAAACTCATTCAAGTTTTCTTTGAAATATATTCAATTTAAATGAGTGAGGCGTCAGTTTCGCGTGTAATTTTAAAATAAGTGGTCGTCACGTGTTTCATCACTTTCGTCATTTCCGTAGGTGCATATAATTTTGGTTAGTGATAGTAAAAAAAAATATTTTGTAACAGTGGAGTTATGTTGCAGTTATTCAAACAAAATTTAAAAATAAAAATACTTTATATTATATCGATTTTCGTCATTTCCGTCGCGTCATTTTTTTTTACTGGTACATTATCATTTTCGTATCGAAGGAGTCATTTTCTTATAAAGCCAAAATTCTAAAAAACGATTAAAATCAAGTGCCAGCATTTTAAATTATTAATTATTCCACAATTTATAACAACACTTGAATTTACATAATTTTTTCTTAAATTTAGGTAGGGGACATTTTGGATGCTAAAAAGGAGCTTTGAGGGGTGTTCACACTCATCGACAAGTTCATCAACTCGTGTAGAAACTTCACATAATTTGTAATGTGAACACAAGTTGAACGACTGTCGGAAGTTTTTCAATTTTTTTAATATTTTGCTCGGTCGAACGACCGCTGTAGCTAATGTGAATACTAGCTGAACAACTACATGTCTGAAAATTTGGATTTTAGTGTTTCTTTTTAATTTTGTATGTGAGATTTCTAGAGATTGGGTTGAAATAGAAGTAAACCCACAAAAGGAAGGGAGAAAATATTAATTTCCTTCGCTGAAACTGGTGCAAAAAGTTAAATATACGCCGTGTTTGCTTTTTGAAAATGTATTTACAAATGAAGTTGATGAGGCGGTCGTTGAATGTAAACGCTAGCAACACGACTCAGGTCGATCGACTTGTCGACGAGTGTGAACCCCCCTTTTAACAGAGAATCAACAATAAATAAAAAAATAATAATTAGATCATCTAGAACGGGAAGTTGCCATACAACAATTTCAGTTTAAAGTTTTCTCAAAAAAAGCTCTAACGATTTTATATTTAACTTCGTTCTTCACGCGCCAATAATTTCTGTTCACTGATTTCGTGTTAAAGCTGATGTTTTTTAATATTCTGTTATTTTTTTGGCAAATATAGTCGAAAAATATACATTTATTCTAGAAACTTAATAAAAAGTACAAGTGACCTCAACTCCAGAAATTAATGTTTTTCGCCCAGATATAACAGTGGACTCCACAGTCAGTCTGTCATATCTGGGCGAAAAACAAAAGTAGAAGTAGTAAGCTCAGGATGTGACAATTTACTACTCATAAGACACAATTAAAATCGAATCAGAGGACTATTTGTTTGGAGAAAATAATAAATAAAATTATAATAACTGCCATGTTCAACGCATGGTTTTATTTTCACGTTTACTGTAGTTCTAATTTTGAAAACTTTTGCTTTTGCTAAATTGACTCTAGTTTTGCAGATTTTTACCAATAACTTTTGACTCTAGATACAATAATAAGTTACATCATTTTGAAAACCACATGTAACGCGCATATTTTTAAAATAGTTGGCCATTTAGCAAATTCATGCATTTTTTTTTTTATACCAGAGATGATTTAAGTTTTTCAAAAATTATTTTCTTTCACATTTTACATTGAAAATCAAAGCTAAATAATTTGTTTATTTAAGAAGTCCAACAGTAATTATTATTATAATTTTCTCTAATGTTTTGGCACAAATAATTTAAAATATTGCTAGGAAAGAAAAACGGTGGAGTTCATTCACTTGTAGTCGTGGTAAACGTAAAGTAAGGCAAAAAATAATGCACTGAACAAAAAAATGGACATATCTTTTCTTGTCGTTGGGATAGAACTTTTTTATCAGTATACTGTGAGGCATTCCAGGGTTATCCGTCATCACAAAAGAGATGGAGGCGTAATGATCTGGGCCGGAATATCCTATTAGGGAACAATTAACTTGGCAGTTGAAAGTACTAAGATGCCTGATTTCCAGTCATCTTGGTACTACAAAACATTGCCAGAAGCATTGTTTCTGCGAACCAATGACCTTCTCGGACAAACCGCATTGATTTTCAACAAAATAATGCTCCTTTTCATGCAGGTTAAGTGTTTAAATCATTATTTTAAGGAAAAATGTTCCATTGCTGCCCTGCTTTCTTATTCACCGGACTTCAAAATAAAAGAAAATTTATTGGGATGGCTTACATGAAAAGTATACGAAAAATCGAAGCAATGCGATAACTGATTCACACCTTTAATTTGGCTTGATTAAAATTTCACTTGACTATCTTAAATCACTGTATAACTTCTTTAACTTCTTAAACATCGAATTAAGCTGGCGGCAGCACACACTGTTAAGTAAATAAATTTGTCGAAAAAAAAAAAAATAAAAAAAATTTAAACCATCGTTTTTCTTCAATTTTGTATGCGCTTCTAACCTTATGACGCGATAAAATTACTTTAAAAAGTGACTCAGCTAACATTTATTCTCTTGGATGCCGTTAATTTTTGTTCTTGAAGTGCAAGCTGTGGTACACAATTTTAAGTAGACTACTACTAACAAGATAGTTTTATATCTTCTAGTGTTTGAAAATAATAAAAATTGACACCTTTGATCAAGCTGATAATGCATTACGTTTTTTTTTTTTTAATTTCCTCAATAAAATAGCATGAAGCAATACAGTTTTTAGTCTTCTACTCAAAAGTTATAAGACTTTACTATAAATGCCAAACTAATTTTTTAAGATAATATTAAAAAATAAAAATGGCACAACAGTTTTTTTTTTTTTTGGTTTGAAATTAAATGTTTCAAAAACCGTCAACTTAAATATTTTAATTTGAACAAGAAAATGAAAGTTTGTTTTAAAAATTTCAAAAAACTACAATATGATATCGTTAGTGATGTCATTGATTTGTCGTTTACCAATGCAAATACTTATATTAAATTAAATTTCTTCATTACAAAAAAGGACCTGTAGTGGCGTTTGCAATGTCTTAAAGCTGTTTATTAGTATAAAAAGCTTGAACTGTTGATAAAATAAAGTGGTTTAGGGATCGTTAGTAAGTCAATGTGTTTCGCAGAACCATAATTGACTATCAAAATAAAGTCAAAAATGGTATTTTCCTAATATGTATCACATTTTCTAAAACACTAGAAGACAAAAAACAGTCAAGTTTATAGCGTTTTATAAACAAAAGATTAAACTATTGAATTTATTTGCTTAATTTGTACTTTAGTACAAAAAAAAAAAAAAAAACTATTAATTGTTATAAAATGTTTTGACTTTGAAAATACATTTTTCAAAAACAATTAATACAAACAACTAATTTTAAATACAAAATGAAAAAAAAATATTTTAAGTGTTTCAAAAATGTACGTACAATATAATACCTTCTATAAGAGTTGCCATTGTGTTTGTAATAAGCTTTGTGAAATACTTACACTGAATTAATTGTTTTCACTAAAAAAACGCACCTGGCACGGTTTTTGCAACCTCTGTTACCTGTCAAACTTGTGAATTCTTGGTGCAAATTCAAAGTATATAGAACTCATTGGAAACAAAAATTAAGACTACTAAAATGTCTTTTAAAATTACTTTTTTACCGTTTTTACTTTTACACCAGCAAGACTTTCCGCATTTCAACCGGAAAGTGAGAGGTACAAAATCTCAAAAAAAAACAGGACTGTTAATGAATTTTATTTCAACTCTATAAAGCTAGGTTATTTGAGTACCAAATTCTGTATTCTTTGGGTTGCTTTGTAAAAAAATGCATCCTATTATTACCTATTCTTCACTTAATAATCATCTTCCTCAAATTTCATTTGAATATTTTCAGGTGATTGAAGGATAAACTTTAAAAAACAAACGTGGATTCACATTAAAGTATAAATATCTAGCTAAAAATAGCTTCCTATACAAAATACGTATTTCTTAATTGATTCCTTTAAAACTGTTGTCTTTAATATAAGAACTTCCCAAACATACCATGATTTGAAAAGTTTTTGTTTTCCAGGAAAATGCACTGTACAGATACGTGGCAAATTAGAAATTATAGTTTTCCGGATTTCCCCAAACAATTATTCCGTTTTTTTTTTGTAATTGATTGTTATTTCGAAAGTCTGATAAATGATTAATATTAAAAGTTATTTCAGCAAAAACAAAATAAATATACATTCCTACATACAGTATATGTGTAGGTGTACATAAAATATAAATTGAAGAAAAATGCCTTGAGTAAAATATGAGAGGCTGGATTGAATTCACGATTCAAGGTTGTAAGAAAAATACGTGATGTCTATATTGCGTTGTGCAATATATAAGGTCGTGATTGGGAAATGTGATTTTATATATATGTAAGAAAAATATTTTTGTATTCAACTCACGTAAAAATATGAATGATACATTCCATTTCGTGTCGTTTATTTTCGTAAAAAGGATACTCCCTTCCCAATAGGCTTGAAGAAGCATTACTTCAAAAAGAAGCAGTCGTTAGAAAAAAACGATTATATTATTTGTTGCATGATAAAGTCAATAAATTAATAAGAAAAGAAATAATTTATTCGATTTTTCATCTTAAATTGCAGAAAGTTTGGTGATATTGAATTACACTTGAAATTAAGCGGTGGCAAAAAAAAAACATCTTTGTACATATAGTCTAAGAGCCGATAGCAAATTTTTGGAGTGGGTGGATAACCCAAATATAAGGGGCGCAGGGTCAGAAGTCCACAATTATGTTGTGGAGATTTGACCCACTCAAGTGGGTCAAAAGTCCACAAAAAAAAGGGTCAATATTCCCTCATTTTAGAAAGAAAGTGGGTCATAAGTTCACAATAATTTCGTATGATAATATTGAAAAAAGCAGAACAATTAAGGATTATTTATTTATTTTGTTAAGAATTAATTTGTATACTTTTCACTACTCGTAAACTTAAAGCACACCCACTGACAACATAAGCGCCTGCCTGGCGACTGAGCATACCCTAAGCGGAGCGACGGAGTCGCGTAAGCGGGACAGAGGACCCGAAAAGGGAGTTAAAATCCTTTAACCCGCGAAGCGGGCCACCCAAAGCAGTCTTGTTAAAGAAAACTATCTATGAGGTGGTCAACTAAAGTGGGTCAGAAATCCACAATCAATGGGCCAGAAGTCCACAAGATTTTTGTATGGACTTTTAGCCCATCGGAGTGGGTCAAAAGTTCACAATTGATTTATGGAATTTTGACCCACAGAAGTGAGACAAAAGTCCATTATGGACTTTTGGCCTGTGGATTTGTGATCCTGCGCCAATATAAGTATGGGGTTTGTACGTATGGTGGTATCGAAAACCAAAGTCTGGCAGATTTTTTTGTCAGCCTCTGGTGGGTGTGGGGTTTTAAAAATAGCGATTTTCCAATTTTCTTCTCAAAGGTATTACCACTTCAATAAAATAAAAAAAAAGGATATGTTATGATGCTCTGTCATTTTCTTCAAGTCCAAACATCTTGGCAATACGACCACCAAAACTCAAGATATTAGCTTTTTAAGAAAACAGCAACAGCATTGTTCAATTGGGAATAAAAGATTGGGTGGAATTTAATGCTTCAAAAACTCAATGCTGTCTACTGTCGTTAAAATAGAACGCACCCCATATGCCGACTTGCATTGAGGAAAGCGAAAAGCTTTCAATCCTCGGTATGTGCATCACAGACCACCTTCTGTGGAACGATCACATATTTGATGTCGCCAAAAATGCTGCTAAGTGTTTAGGTTTTCTTCAGCGATGGAAGAAAGTGTTTATCCCTTCTGATCTGGCTGTTATCTATAAAGCCTTTATTCTACCAAAACTCGAGTACAATTCGCATGTGTGGGCAGGTGCTCCAATAACCAACTGGAGTCTATTGGATAGAACGCAAAGAAGAGCTATGAAAATGATAGGTGATATAAATTTAACGGAAGCATTAGCACCAGTGTTCCCATAACGGCATTATTAATGCTAGATCTAGCATTATAGAGAAGAGAAAAGCATTATGAAATATTAAAATTATGCTAAATGCTTTTCTGGCATTCTTGTTTTTATTTGTTTGCATTCTTGAATGCCAAAAATGATTTCGAATCATTGATTTGATGAAATCACGAAGATTCAAACATACATTCACAAAATTCATGAATTTTTCTAATAGAAATGAATTAATTAAAGCATCTGTTGCTGTGCAATCTGGAAAGTCAATTATATGGGCCTATTCAGCTAGGTCTTTTGTTCTATTATTCTGCTATTCTGTTATCAATTTCAAAACAAAAGTTTGAGCTGTCGAAAAACATTTTATGAATTATAATATGGTATTCGGCTGATTACATTGAAATTAAGAAATCTGCTATGAGATGTCGTCGCAGTAAGGTGTGTTATTAGTTTTACAAATGCGAGGTTGGATACTGACATATATAAAAGCTATGGAGTTATGTGATTTGTTTATAATATAATTATATGTCTAATGGTGTGAACTTGTCAGTAATGTTTAAACGATGGGAAAGAAAGGTATTACATTGCCGAGTTACAATTATCTGGGGCCTGGAAATGATTTGGGTGATCATGAAAAAATAGTAAATAGTACGGATGGAATACGCAGTAGCTGATCGACCCGAGGATATAAGAGCAGCCGATCGCGAAGCAATTAGTAGTTTTTGGACGGATTTCACAGCGAACGGTCAAGCAGCAGATTTAGCTGGTATACTTGGCCTTAAATATGGTGTTAAATATGGTATCGATCTGTGAAGCTGTGAAGTGATAAATTTTCCAAAACTTCACAGGTTAATAACTCGGTTCTGGTGATATATGTCAAAACTTGATAAAAAACTACGAAGTTTTGACATTTTATTTCATTTTTTTACACTCATCCAGACTAGAAATATTAAAGTTTGATGTTTGGAAAATTTATCACTTCACAGCTTCACAGATCGAAAATTGACCCCCAGCTACTAACTTTTAAAGATGCAGCTGGGGAAAATATGTTGAAGGAATAAGGTCGATGTGTGAATGGCATTGTACTGACTTCGCTTCCCATTTCAAACGCTGAAGTTGAGCACCTGTTCAGCCAAACGAATATATAATTAAAACAAAAATTCGTCATAAAATTGGATAAGAATTATTGAACAGTATTGTCCAATCCAAATACGCAAGGGGCTTAAGATAGAAGATAAATGCTCTTTTTCTTATAAGGTTTCAGGAAGTGTTATAGAGAAAGTTGTAGCCTCGACGAAGTATAAAAAACCTAAGGCTGAAGAAGATTATTTGTATGAAAAACTTTGGACTTACTCATTTTTAATTAAAATCATAACATAGATAAGATATTATAAAAATAAAAATGTGTTAAGTCTGACTGATTTAAAATTAAATAATTAACTACTAAAACATGTTCTTACTTAAAAATAGTTTGCTGTAAAAGTTCATATTACCTATTTACTTTAGGTTTTGTTAGTTTTGAATTAATTTGGTTTTGCTTTCGTTTTTTTTTGTTATATAGGGAGATATAACCTATGTATGTATGTTAGGTATTTATGAGAAAACGATTATTTATTTTGCATTTTTATAAAATGTTTGTTTTTAATCATCCATATGGACGTTTTTATATGGATTTTGAAATCTAGCATTTTGTTTTTGGAGCTCCCATACATCTAGCATTATAAAATTTGAAATCTAGCATTATGAAATTTGAGATTATGGCAACACTGATTAGCACCTTTAGAACACTACCGCAATGTTTCTCGTCTTTCGTTATTTTATCGTTATTTTCATAAACAGTGCTCTAGTGAAATAGCCAGTCGCATTCCTCCCCTTTAACACTGCAACCGTAATGCTCGGAATGCCCATCAGTTTACCCATGAGCCCAACTTCGGACGTACTGTTAGGTATAGAGATTCTTTATTTGGCCGCACTACAAGAATGTAGAATGCTTTACCCGGCACCATCTTTCCCTGACATTTTGATATTAAGAGATTCAAAACCCAGGTTCATCGGTATCTCCTCTTAAATCCTTTCCTATTTTCCTAACGCACGCACTGTGTCTAAAAATTTTAAGGGTAGTAAAAACCCCTTTAGTGCGTATTTAATATAAAAAAGGAAATGTACCCATTCAAAAATTACCATATGTTTTATTTCTTCTTTTCTTTAGAATTTTCGTTCGTAAGCTAAATTTTTTTAAGAATGGGTTGATCTTTTGTATTCCTTTCATTTGAATCTGACTTTTAATTTTTTTTTAACAAAATGATTTCTTCTTTACTTTTACTTATTAAAAATCTTATTTCCAACAAAAAGTCTGTTAAGTTAAATTCTCAATTAAATGCAATATTTTTTTTAATTAGCTTAAGAATTACCGGAATGCAAAATTATATTTCCTCCATGGAATCACAAAAAAGTGCTTTGCCCCAAGTTTGAAGCCAATCTGTCTATTCGTTTAGGCTCTAGCTCGATGAACATACATATGTAGGTACATACATCAGGACGCACAAACCGACGCGACGGAAGCAGGGGCGTAGCTACCGCGGTATCAGCCGTATCAACTATACGGGGCCCCCGAGGTACAGGGGCTCCCGAACCAAGATAAGTTTATAAGAAACTGAAATACATTTGAAAACAAAAATAATAAATAAAAAAATATCTTTACTTGGCAGGTATTGTTTTCTATACGAAAAAAAGAAAGAAAATAAATTTTTTGTATATAGGGTATATACAAAAAATTTATTTTCTTTCTTTTTTTCGTATACCTACCTACTAGGGACGAAGCGTCCATATAGTGCTTCCGAACAATTCAAAAAACTATACGATCTTAGCAAAGATTTATTAATTCGAAACTGACCTAATCGAATTTCATTTAATCTCTTCTGTAAATTAATGAATTCTCAATATAAAAGTCATTCAGAAACAAAAATGTTAACTACAACTACAAAAGCTCATAATATCCCTTCAATTCCAAGCACTGGGAATGCATTATATCTCTCCACTATAGATACACGCACGAAAGTGCTTGATAACAAATATTTGGAATGCATACCAGCTAGGCATTCTTGGAGCCTGTTTAGATTGGGAAGATTGAGTACGGACTAGGGATGCAAACGATACATCGATGTTTTTGAAACATCTGTGTTTTTGTCTTAAAACATTGATGTTTGCCATCGATGTTTCGAATCCGAAAACATCGATGTATCGATGTTATTTTGAGCGATGTTTTAAACATCGATGTTTTTTGGTTTTCTTGTCACACAGAATTTTTAAAACTGCCTGCTTTTGAACGCGGAGTTTGTGTTTGTGTTGCTTGGCTTGTGATCACAGCCAAAAACGTGTTTTTGCATTGAACGCTCCCATTAATTCTTCCCCAAGATAGTTGACAGTGACAGCTGACAATATCACGGAAAGCGGAAATAAAAGAATAAAGAACCAAAGAATATGAACAAACGACTTCAAAAAATTGAATTCAATTCGATTCTGGCACTAGCAACTATATTAGATCCAAGATTCAAATTACTCCATTGAAAGGATCATAAAATAATGTGGCCAATATTTCAGATTCTTCCGAAGAGTCTGAAAAAGAAGAAAGCGTTTTGATATTTGGATATATCACAAACATTTGGTGCATCTTTAGATCAAGTCCAAACAGTCCTCTTCCTCCATCTTCACAACATCGGACTGCAGATGTATCTAGAGTCAGCTCTAGCAACTATAACTCGAAATCTGGTAGAAATGTGGAATGATATGAAAAATATGTTTCCGGGACTTTATAAACAGGCTACCAAATATTTGCTCATTTTGGTTACGTCGGCTCCAAGTGAACGACTTTTTTCTAAAGCTGTGGCAACTATTACCCAACAACGAAACAGGGAAAAGATTGATCAAGTTGTTATTTATAAATTCTGTTTTGAATAAATAAAGTAATACTGATTTCCTTATTTCTAAATGACTGCTTATCTATTTTCTTTTGGGTAGAACGTAGGCACTTTATAGGTACTTTTTAGACAACTCGCTAAAAAATTAAAGAAAAGAGAAATGAGAAGTCCTTAGCTTTACTATTTGGGCTTTTCAAAAAACACCGATGTTTCGAAACATCGATGTTTTTGAGGCCGATGTTTTTGACATCGATGTTTTTTTTAGAAACATCGATACATCGAACCATCGATGTTTTTTTGTACGATGTTTGCATCCCTAGTACGGACTGGTGAGTACCATCGTGTTAACATTACAAACTGTGAGGCGCCTCAAAATACATTGAAACAGCAACAACTTCTACATTGAAAGAACAACAATGCAGACTCATGCGTCCGGTGTTTATATTTTCTACATGCCTCACGAGACCTGTTACCCCGCACTTCTCTTTCCTTCAAACTGGCGTGAGTCCGTACACAAACTTCCCAATCTAAACAGGGTCATAAGGGTCTTGTATATCGCCTATTCTCAACTCTCACTTCATCTCGTTGGAAGTAAATTTTTTTAATTTCTTGCCGTTCTCATAAAAAGTGAAGAATGAATTGAGTGAATTCATTATGAAAATTTGTAAGAACAAAAGTAGAGCAGGTAAGGAGAGATATGAGTTGTTTTCTTTTTCTGACTGTAAATGAATTCAGTTTCATTGTCCGTGTTGTGTTTCTTGTCTGTGTGTGTGCAAATCGCAATGTCAACTGTAAATGTTTATTAATCAGAAGGTGGGTGGTGTTTCGTTTACGAATTTAAAGTTGAGTATTTCGTGAGTGTGCAATTAAAGGGAAACGATCTCGAGACAAAGAATTATTCTATGATCATAGATAAATTTGCTTGAAAAAAAAGAAGTAGGTATACATTTTATGTTCGAAACTTAACAACCTTTGAATTATATTATTATTTGTTGCTTTTATAAATAATAAAGTCCCATTAAAGCGATATTAGCTAGAATAAAGGACTTAATTTTAAGTTTAACGTTGAGTGCTTCCGCTTCCAAAAACGTCACGGCTCGTGCCTGCTACCTACTTAGGCCAACGCAAGTAAAAATTTTCTGCATGAAATTCTCATAGGTATACGAATCTACACACCAACAAGAAAATGTGTTTTTTTTCGATGCACTGCACCTGTCGTTGATGCTGCAAAACACGTCCTAGAAGTTTCAAATATTTTGACAATTTGGAAAAAATATATACTTTTTTGTCAATAGCATAAAACGTTGATCAACGTTGAATAACGAGTAATCTGAGGAATATAAAATTACACTTAAAAGGTTATGCCCTACAAGATGGTCATCAAGAAATGACGCTTTATTCGCTGTATTCATTAATAATAAAAGCATTGTACCAACTTAACTTAGTTTCAAAAAAAAAAGATGAATGTGATGAAAGTAAAAATATAGTTAACATTTTAGAGATCTAAGAATTTGTTGTATTGGTCTCGTTTTTTTCTTCTTTATTCGAAATCTTTTACCCTGTGTCCAAAGCCTTACAGCATAAAGACAATGATTTACAAAAAGGAAGTAGTTTACTAAGTTATCATGTAGATAGTTTTAGAGAATTAAGAAATCATTGTTAAGTTTGCTTATCGAGTCCAGAGATTTAGGAACAAAATGGAGGGGGGCGGGGCCGGGTAACAACTGACGAATTATCAGAAGATGGGAGAATATCGGACACGGAATCTTACTTCAAAGTCAATGCTTACTATTGCTGCATAGATAAACTTATTGATTACTCAAAATGAACAAAGATTTCAGAGTCTCTATGATCTAAGTTATTTATTTGAAGTTTTACAACCAGAAAAACTTTTATCCTTTTCAATTTTTTTTTTTTTTATAATAATTAACACGCACTCAAGGAATTATGACTACCCTTTAAATGTTGGTTTAACACAGTGCGAGCATTTAGGAAACAGTAGGAGGATTTAGTAGGAGAAACCGATGTACATTCGTCTTAAATGTCTGGGCATTGAAATTGGGAGGAAAAACAGAGTCGGTTAAGGAATTCCATATTCGTGTCGTTCGGCAAAAGAAAGAATCGCTGTACTTAACTGTACGTCCGAAATTTGGCTCGAGGGTATACCGATGCGCATTCCCAGTGGCGCGAGTATTACAGTGAAATTTTTTTAGTGGGGGAATGCAACTCGCTATTTCACTAGAACATTGTTTAAAGAAGTAGCGATAAAACAGAGATAGGCAACAGACTTTTCGACGATGTTCCAACGAAACAATTGTTTCGGAAATTGCTCTGTCACCTATCAGTCTTAAAGCTCTTCTCTGAATTCTGTCCAGTAGGTCCAAAGATGTTTTTGATGCACCAGACTAGATATGAGAATTATATTCCAGTTTCGGACGTATGTAGGCCTTATAAATTGTGGCCAGATCAGAGGGAGAAAAAAAGTTTTTACATCGTCTTAGGAAACCTAAGCATTTGGCCGCATTTTTAGTTATATCCAGTATGTGGTCATTCCCCGAAAGATGGTCAGTAATACACATACCAAGAATTGACAGCTTTTCTGTTTCCAAGATGCAAGTGCCATCCATGAACAATGGCATTGGGGGAATATTCCGCTTTAAGGATAAACAACAGCTCTGCGTCTTGGAAGCATTAAATTCAACACGATTTTGAATACCCCATCTAACTAAATGAAAACTATTGAAAAGGAAGCAGGAAAACTGGTTGCTAAATACAGTGAGGACCTGTGAGTTGATATTTTTGAACATCTAATTGCTTTTAAATCCTTTTTGAAATCAGAAATTCAGAAAACTCAGGTTTATTACAATAGCCTTGCATCCAGTTTACCGGAAGTAATTACGACATGCCTTTTATTCTTGACGCTTCCGGTAACGGCAGCAAGAGCTGAGAGAACATTCTCTAAGCTAAAAATAAGACCATAAAGACCATATATGTATGTACCATTAATTATA
The DNA here is from genome assembly GCA_949320155.1 of Melangyna quadrimaculata. NCBI lineage: Eukaryota > Metazoa > Arthropoda > Insecta > Diptera > Syrphidae > Melangyna > Melangyna quadrimaculata. The sequence continues at coordinate 60,826,240 of OX439483.1, read as the reverse complement.
CTGAATTTGTTATTGTGGGTATTTTTTTTAAAATAGTTTTTTGTTTAATTTGTAATTTTGTAGGGGCCCCCAAATAATTCTTGATACGGGGCCCCTCGAGGGCTAGCTACGCCACTGGACGGAAGTCATGTCGAAAATTGTCGAGAATCACAGTTTTGGACTTCTTCATCATCGTAATGCTAGCTTAGCTTAAAACTTACTTTTAATTTTTGAAAATGTTTGACTTTATAAATTGTACGGGGTGAACCTGTATCCTTACTTTTTTGGTATATTTTCCAAGAACGTTTTTTAAATAAGAAAATTTTTGTATCTTCCTATATTTGTTTGGTTTCAGCTGAAGGTTCCTATGATTAAAATTTAAACATCAAATATTATATTAGTTTATGCATTACAAATGTAGGTAAATAAATTCGTTTTTATGGATTCTATTTTTTGTTTATTTAATTCAGTTTTTTCCTTAAAAATTCTATGTTATGTTTAAGAACGTTTTACATTTTTTAAATTGTTTTTCTGACATTGATCTTTGGGTCATTCCCATGAAGCAAGATGTTTTACATAGAAATCTGTATAACAGTTTTTTTTTTTTGTCATGGCAAATTTCTTAGAATATTTTATACCTGTGATTTTCTAATACATCAAGAGGAAAAACAAAAAAAATTAAATTGCGTCAGGATACCAGAAGATAATGAGAGTCACAAATCCATATAATTCGAAAACGCATTTAGTTTTCAAAATTAGATTTAACATGTTTTGAAAATAATCGATTCAATTGTTGTATATGGATGCACCCAATTAAAAAATTAGCTCGTAGTGCTGACTCAATATTACTGTCAAAAAAGGGATACAAAAGAGGGTTATATTATTCAGAAACTTTAATATTTAAGTTCATAACATAAGATCTTATGTACTGTGGAAAAATACTCAGAACATACGCGTTATGTTGATCGTAAATATTTATGCTTCGTATCAGCGAACGGGCCTCAGTGCGCCACACAGAGGGCCTGCGGACAACAATAAACTTATTTGAACTATTATACTACCTACCTAAACTAAATTCGTGTAGTAGGCTGTAGCGTAATGGTTAGGGCGATGGACTGTCACAATGGAGGTCTGGGTTTACTTCCCAGCCTCGTCCACCTAAAAACTAAAAAGTTTTTTTCAGGGCTACTGCCTCTTGCGAGGAATTGACAAATCCTCCAAGAGTATCACTTGTCATGATAAGCTTCTCATCTAGCCGTTCGGATTCGGCATACTTTGTAGGTCCCTTCCATTCTTGTCGAAACCGAATTGAGTGTCCAATTTAGCCTAAATTTTCTATGGGTTCAACTCGACTTTAGGCTTTAGACAGGGCCATTGCTTACAACGGGTTTTCGCACTTTCATATTTTCGAAGGTCTACCTATTGTCCACGAATGAGATATATATCGTTGGAAAGCTTAGCCCTAGTACATCATTTTTGTGTAGGGACAAAAAGCTGTAGACTATGGGGTTTAGGCAGTATATAACAAAATATAAAACAATTCCCCTATGTTTATTCGAATTTGCAGAGTGTTTTTCTTAGTTTTTTGGTCGCTTATTTAAGCCATCTCCCATTGTTTAGGACAACGAAAATTCTCGTACTTTGGTACACTCCATAGCGCCTGTTCATTTTCATAGGTCTCGTTTCTGGGCATTAGGTAGACCAGGTCCCATATATTTTTGCCCATTCTCCTTTGTCAATGATTTACACAAAAAACAATTATTGTCAAAGATAGCTGAAAGAATCTTTTTACAGATATTGTTTATGTAAAACCACAATGTGAGTACTTTTGTTACATTTACAAACATCGTAATATCCATAACAGAAGTCTGGCAATTATTTTTTTTTGATAGCTTGTAGTCAAGATAGCGGGGTTTGCAATAGTTATTTTGTAAATTGTTCTGTTGGGGGTACTACCATTTAAATTCAAAATTTAAAACCAACAAGCCCTTCCAGCCAGGCTTGTCCCTAGATAGCCGCTTCCATGTTACGCACACCAAGCTGGTTGCTGCGTACACCATCCGGGTTGGATTCGAAGACACGTCTGGCAGGTGCGTTGCTGTCCATACGCTCCACGTGCCCCAGCCATCTCAGCCGCTGTATTTTCATCTTTTTGACCAGGTCAACGTATAGCCCGTACAGCTCGTCGTTACATCTTCTCTTCCACGCTCATTTGATACACACCGGACCGAAAATCACACGAAATCTCAAAGCACCCTAGCAGATTTTCATCCTATTTTTTCAGAGTCCATGCTTCCGCCCCATAGAGCAGGTGCGGGATGATTAAAAAATAAATAAATTGGGTGGCACAACGGCTCATGAAGAACCAGGGCCTAGTGACTAACAACTCGCAACCATTTCTTTGTGCGCTTGTCGACAGGAACGGAAGGGACCTACAATTTTATGCCGAATCCGAACGGCTAGACGAGAAGCACTTATTCGTGACAAGTGATACTCCTAGAGGATTTGTCAATTCCTCGCAAGAGGCAGTAGCCCTGAAAAAAAAACTTTTTAATTTTAAGGTGGACGAGGCTGGGAAGCGAACACAGACCTCCAGCGTGACAGTTTAACGCACTAGCCATTACGCTACTGGCTTCTACCGGGATGATTAGGGTCTTGTGTAAAGTCTCCTTGGTTCTCTGAGAGAGGGCCTTACTACTTAGATGCCTTCTTAGACCGAAGAAACAGAGGTTGGCAAGAGTAATTCTTCGCTTGATCTCTGCACTGATGTCATTCTGCGATGTAATAGTGGAGCCCAGGTAGACAAAGTCCTTGACAATTTCAAAGTTATATTTGTCATCGTGATATTTTGCCCGAGTCGACGTTGTTGACATTCCTTTCTCGACTTCGTCTTTTCCTCATTAGCCGCCAAACCTATTTTATCCGCCTCCGATTCAATGCTCGCAAATGCCCCTGCCACAGCTCGCTTCGTTTTGCCGACAATGTCACCTGCATACGCAAGCAATTAAACGGATTTTTGAGAAATTGTATCGCTGGTGTTGACGTGTGCGTTGCGTACAATTGCTTCAAAAACGATGTAAAATAGGTTCCATGATAACGCGTCGCCTTGCATCAGACCCTTCTCAACATCAAAGGATTCAGTGGTGCTCTTACCGATTTTGATGGAGCAGCGAGATATCTCCATCGTCATCCTGCAAAAGCGGACTAGTTTGGCAGGGATGCCGAGATATGGCTCTGTATAATTCGTCCATTTTCTCGCTATCATACGTGACACCTTTAAAGAAAACCCTGATATCTCTTCTTTGGAACATTCTTTTTTCGATTGTGATGCTTTGTAAACAAACTCAAAGATAAGACGATATAGGGTTCAAAACCTATAAGAAAATTTTCTGGTACACGTTTGTTTTCAAAGCTCTTGTTTTACTCCATTTTTAATAGCCAGACAAATATAACATTCATTTGTATGCATTAGTCTTGTGTGCTTCAAAGTTTATCATCTGTTAATGTTTATGCAAATTGGCATAATCTTTCACACCGAAAAATTTAACTCTAATTAAACTTCAACCAATATATCGGTTGATAAACACTTGCACGCTGTTTACCTTTAAAATTAAATAACAGCTTTTCCCACTCAAATTCTGAACAGTTTCTGAATAGTCCTTGTGTATATGGTAAAACAACTCTCAAATTGGTGTAATTAACATTCAATCAATGTCAATAACCATCACCATCACTTTATTCCTCTTCATATCTCCACATATACATTCTCAAGACCTGCAGCATAAATAATTTGCCTCATAACTTAAGTTCTATTTCACTCAACGTGATGTGCCAATGCCAAGTAGTGCCACGTGAAGGGTGTCAATAATCCTTACAGCTGGAGCAAGGATTTCTGACACACGCGAGTGAAACCTAGAAAACAAAAATCAATTTGTCTTAAAAGCTTATCGAAAGTGGATATTCTTACGATATGAAACATTCGAGATGATTTTGAACTTCCACATCGCATATATAGCTAAAAGCTAAATTACAACATCTTATTTATTTACGTTGCCGTCTTGTGGTGGGTTGCCGTCGCCTTTGCCGTCGCCTTTGCCGTCGCCTATGACGCAAGGACATGTCTCCTCGATGTACCTACATAGCTAAGTAAACTCAAAAGATACAAATGTGAGTTCTTGAGATACTAAATATTTAATTGACTAAAGAATCGTGCAAATGACAATTAAAGTCAGAATCAAAAGACAATAAATTGCCTTAAATGTCTTTCGAATCAGGCTCAAACATACGGAAATAAATAATTATACGCATTACGTATTATAAATTCACCTACATATTCCTTGACTATATAGATCTACATAAAGCATTAAACACACTTTGTCGTGCCGCCCGCTGGAGAGAGAGACAGAAATAAGGGGCACGAGCTGATCCCATGGATAGCAGAAGTTTAATCCGAAGGTATTTTTTATATATTGGACCATTGCGAAGGCAGTTAATTTTATTTCGATAACTCAAGGATTAGGGAGCTAAGGAAGGCAGTTTATCGGCACAAGGACTCTGTAATCCTGATGTACCTAATAGAAATAGAAAACCATCCGCGTGCTTCCCTTCATTCGACTTTATATGGAGCATCGCTCTCGAGGACGGCGACGCCGCCGCCGAACGACGCTCTGCCATCCCTTAATGGAGGCGATTTGTGGACTTTATCGCTATATAAGCCATCTATGGATGATGCTAGGTGACAAATTAGGACAATTAATAGTGTCAATGGAATTTTCCAAGACTGCGAATATTTACCCGATGCGGAACCATCAGGAAAGGGGACAATGTATGTGTAGCTGCGATTCAGTACGCCACAAGCCACTATGTGACCCCTTTCAAACGTCCGTCTGTCGGTGGCGGGCGCGGCGGTGCGGGGCTAGAAAAGGCAATGATTACGTGTTAATAGAAGCCATTCATTATTATACGCTCCTTCTTCCATCTAAGTTTTTTTTCGAGATTAAAGTGTGTAATGTTATGTGTGAGTATAACATTCCTGGAAGCCCGCCGCGAAGGACGCAGCAGGAAATAATAAAATAAAAAAGGATTCTCCAACCACAATCTTCATACATTAGTTTACACTACGGTTTAGTAGATTGAGTGCTAAGACTAAGTATTAAGCCAAATTGGACCTTTATTGATTGAGACCATGTCAATTATTTTTTTAATCTACCAATTTTAAAGAGGGAAGGGTAAAATAAAATAAAAATTAATGAACCAACTTTCTCATAAGACTAAGAAGAATGCAGCTAAATGATAATTTCAGCAAACGGTTGATTTATCATCTGCTTCGTTTTGTTCGTGTTTTTACGAAGAAATTGGGTTCTTACTACGAGAATTAGTTCATGCGATCTAGTCGTGTATTTATTTTAGTATGATTATTAGGGTGGTCCTTATAAAAGTCATTGCTTTATTTTGAATGACGCAATAATAATCTTAATAATTCAACAAAAATTCCTGTAAAATTTAAGCTCAACATTTCATGTTGTACATTTTTTGCCGATATATTTTTATAAATATGAAAGAAGTGACCACATGCGTTCCAAAAATCAATTATTTTTATCAATCGTTACCAAAGTTTAGATTTTAAAACTTGGATTTACAATAATACGTGGGATTTCCCATATAAAATTTCAGACGTCTTGGGGGCCGGGTTAACGTTAATACAATGAGCTTAAATTTTACAGGCATTTTTTTAATTATTTAGAACAAATTGGGGGGGGAAGTGCGTCATTCGAAGTTAGACAATAACCCTAATAAGGACCACCCTAATGATAACAATACAAAAAAACAAAGAATAAAGTTCAGTGGCGTTAAATCGCAAGATCTGTATGGCTAACTTTGATCGCAAAAACGGCCCATTACACGATTAGGAAATGACTCATGCAGTAATTGAATTGCTTTTCTGGCTGTATGACACCGTCTTATGTCACATCCATATCTTCTAATTTAGGCACTAAAAACTGGGTTGTCCTACCACGATAACGAACACCATTAATTGTTACTGCCTGACCAGCCACATTTTCGAAAACGATTGTTCCGATAATGGCTCTAGGCTTAGGGATGCACATTTAACATGGCAAACATCGATGTTTTCTTATTCGATGTATCTTAACGATCCTTTGGTGTATTTTATTCGAAATATCGAATAAACCCTGACCTGAACCAGAACTACGCTTCAACCTTCAACTGCTTTGCGTTCCTATCTGTTGAAATGAGTTTTCGACTCAATTGCGCTCGCACAGTTAAGTTGAGTCGAAATCTTGCTATCCTTTTCTTCAAATTTCAATTTCCAACTCGATCTCTTTATTAATCCATACAAACGAAACGTACTAGTTGGCTTGCAGAACCCAGAGATTATGAACTTGATTGATAATCTGTGGCAACAATACTAAATATGAGACCGCATACTCGCACATTCGAATAGATGTCGTGAAATACAGCAGCAATGTATAACCAATGATTTTCACGGTTACTTAGAAAATTATTATGAACATCCCTAGTCCAGCCAAAATCCAAAATCCGCACCAAACAGATACGCGTTGTGGATGCATTTGTTTCTCAACAGTTGCTCGTGGGTTTTTTAAGCCCCAAATGCGACAATTGTGACGATTAACGAAGCCATACAAATAAAAATGAGCTTCATCACTTTCACTGCGAAGATGATTTTGTTCGAAAAATCCGCATCCACTTGTTGTTGTTCCAAAATCCATTCCACGAACTTTCTTCGCACTGCATGGTCAGTAGTCCTTCAGTTCTTGAGTCGATTGAACTTTATAAGCATGAAGTTTCAATTCTTTAGTGAGAATTCGATGTAGAGAGCTTCTCGAAATGCTCAATTCTTAACTACTGTGCCCAATTGATGTTCTTGGACTGTCAGCAATACTCTCGCGAACTGTTTCAATGTTTTCTGTTGAACGACTTGTGACAGGACACACAGAGTGTTTAAGATCACTAATCTATCCAGCCTCCCTGGAGTTTTCAGTTATTTTCTTGACAGTTAATGGTTTTAAAACGCTATCACGGCCATATTTTGAACGAAAATTGCGGACTGTAGCTGAAAAATCTTCATTATTTTTAAAATATTGCTCGACAATTAAAATGCGTTGTTCTTTCCTATAGCGTTACATTTTTACTAACCCTGAACTGTCAGCTGTAACATTGTTATCTTATTTCCGTTGGCAAGACTACACTATTAAATAAAATAAAATTTCATGAGTTAATTTGTTCCCACTTGCCCACAGACTATTGTATGCAGAATGGGAATTTCAGATTTATATTAACAACCAGTAAACCAATAAATTATAGGATAAACTTTCTTCTGAACGTAAACATAAAAATAGCATTTTGTTATCAATTTTATTTATAAAGTGTCCTATAATTCATAATTCAGTTTTGGTCTCTTTAGAATCAGCGTTTTAAAGGACCCCTAAAACATGTGTCATATTTTTAGATTGTATTATAACAAAATTTGACTTTGTGTTCATCATTCTTTAAAATACCGTTATAACTGATTTTAAAGTCAGATAGGCCACTATTGCACAGAGGAAAAATGTAAAAAAAATCAAAAATTGAAAAGATAGGCCAAAGATTTTATTTTATTTTTAATTTAATTTTATTTTTTAATTAAGTTTTTTGTTAATTAAGTTGAGATTTAACATTTGAATTCACTTTCAGAAATGTTAGGATCCATAAAATCCTCTGCGGTACTTGTATTCGAATTGTTATTTACTCGTATAAGATCAGTGTAAAAAATGTGATTTATTGGCGGTTTAAACTGCCGAAGGTCCGGCAAATCCTTATTCTTTTCGATGGTTATAGGTCTTCCATCGGGGTATAGGGTTTTAAGGTTGAAGCTTGCTAGACTTACACTTATTCCCTTCGAAATACAAAACCTTTAAAATGGAATCATTTCTTCAAGAGAATATTGAAAAAATATTAAGAAGGGGTAGGTCTTTAAATATTGAACCAGTTAACCTAAAGTCGCTTTGCAGAGATCTTTATTTGAAATGTTTTCTTCTAATTTCAAAGTGGAGAAAAAGTTGTCTTTGTGCATTTTTATGACAATAAATGATTGTTTTTTTTCATCATATCGGGGATGTAAATATTTGAAAAATATTTTCATTTCTTCTCAATCACCCCAAAATCTTGTTCGCTTTGTAAATACGAATGTCTGCTGACAAAAAATAAAGGTTAATTTTATCAACTCTAAAGTGTCGATGATATGTTATTTGTATATATTGACATGATGTCCCAATTTTAATATTTTTATTCCAGCCTCCACTTGATCTGATTATGATCATACTGTACATGTACATTACCAAATGCTTTGTTTTTACATTTTCTTAGCAGAAACGTAGTTTTCAAACCGTTTAGGAAAATACCCAAACGTTTCAACACGTAATCCACTCACTTCTACTCACTTTGTTCAATGGCTACACCATTAACTTTAGTATGAAACTCTTTAACTTCATGGCTTATCGAGGGAGACAATAAGAGTACGCACTTATGTTTAATTCATTGCATTTATATCACCTTTGAGAAAATAGTAAAATAATTGACCTAGCTTAAAGTTTCAAACAATAAAATCAAATATACGAGCGCAAAAGTGGTAGACAGGCCACTCTTGCACTCGAGCTTTTAATTGTTTTGTGTTTGGCCTAAGTACAAAAGGCCTGTAACTATGGCTTGAAGCTGAAAAATTAACAAATTTGTATGCAGAAATGTGGGTTAGTAGTTACAGATCAATTTCGATAAAATTGCAGTTAGGCCACTATTGCACTCATGGCCTGAATTATCCTTGAGAATTTGTTTTAAATTTCATAATAGGCCGAATTCGAGAAATTTTCGAAGGAAGAAAACATTTTCAGGAAAATTGTATTCACGATAGTTTTGAATAGGTTTCTATAAACGGTTTAAAAAAGGGTATTCTCAAAATAAGAGTTGGAAAAGGCAAAATGTATTTTTATATTTTCTTTGTTGTCACAAGGGTGTTAAAGTAAACTCTGTATGTTGACTTTTCGAAAATGCCGCAGAAGCTTATCCTTCTGGAATATTTAAAATATTAATCTCAGGCCCATTTCAAGAAAAGGCTGAGTAAAAATTTTGAAGTCCTGAATTTCAAAAAAAAAAAAAAAAATCATACTGTCCTGCTAACTTCACAGCGAAGTTAGCAAGTGACATGGAGTACCTCGTGAACCAAGCATGCTAGAAATTTTTGGTAAGGCATTGCATTTTTTTAACATTTCAGCAAAAGGCTAGGTCCAAATTTGAAAGTCCTTTTTTTTTAAGAAATTTCATAAAATAGCAGTAAACAAAATTCATATTTTTTTTTCTTCAAATTAAGGACTTCAAGTTCCTAGCACTCTTCATTCATGAGATACACCATTTCCACTGCTAACTTCAATGTGATGTTAGCAGGTCACTCGATTACACCCACAATTTGATGAACTGCAAAATCAATACAAACGACATGACCACAAAATTTGAAGCGGTATAAAACACTTTGAGTAAATGTTCACTAGCTCTAGGACTATAAGTTTGACTGGCGATTAACAACGCGCACCATCAAAAGGGTTAGTGATGATGAGATGAAGAAGGCTTATCGGTTATAAACTTTTCCCAAACTGGCGAGATTGTAACCAAAAAATTAAAACACAAGAATATGATGAAATTGCCTTGAAGGGTTTTTATTATTAAAAATTCACCCAAATTCAACCCCTTGCAAATAATTCTGGTAAAACTCGAGAACTAAACCGATTTTGAGAATTAAACCTAACAGTCTTTTTTGTTGGCACTTTGATTTTCTACCAAAATTGATAGTTGAAATTTGAAAACACCATCACAATTGATAGTTGAATGAAAAAGAAAATAATTAGCTCAAGTATTTTCAGTGACGGATGGATCGAAAAGGCTTTTTTGATAAACATTGGCAGAAATATAACCTTCGGAAAATACCATAATTATTATATTTTTGCTCGTAAGTCTAAATATTTTAAGAAAGGGTTCATGCAGTTTTTTTTATTTAAGTTTTCGATATACAAAAAAAATATTAAAATATGACGTGTCGAAAATTTTGTAGAGATTTTTTAAAGTTTTATAGTTTAGCTCATTATTTTTTAAGTTTTTTTGCAGTTTAGATTTCAATATTTATTTGTATACATCAAAAAACAATATTTGAAAAAAATCGTCAACCTATTCTTAAATTATTTTGGATTAAAGTAAAAACTGAAAAAAAAAAATTAAAATGATGGGTACCTTTATCTCCGAAAATGTATATCTTTTCTACCGTCTATTGAAGGCTTGAGCTCCTTATTTTTTTTTTCATTTGAATATGCGCCTATCATTGCACAAAAACACAAAAACGAAGGATGTTGAATTTAGTTAACAAAAATTAAAATCAAATAATAATCAAATAACAAAAATTAAAATCACTAATTATTCGATTCCTTCAGGTCGGTTTTTGTTATGTTTTCTTGCTCAGATTTGTTTATAAAATTTTTAAACCATCCATTTTAAATTCATAAATTAAACTTGTATTAAGTGTGATTCTGATTATTCTCTCAGAAATACAGGAGTGATTTAGGGCTAGATTGTTTTGAGGGAAGATTTATGTTCCTCATAGACATATTGAAATGCTTTTTTGCTGATGCTGATGTAGACTCGTCGGTGTCCAGGGTTTTACCCAAAGAAAGCACAAAACTTGGGTTAAGAGTTTCCAAACTCCGAATCAACGTAATTATTTTATTTAACTCAAAATTCAATGGTTTACAAAAATTTATAATTCGGTTGACTTATATGTATAAATAACAGAGTACTTCATATAATTAATTAAATATTTTCCTTACATAACTAACAGATTATTTCATATACAAATAAATGGGAATAGTCCCCGCCTACAGCGGCAAGCTATGGGAAATTCTAGGTCCGCACCCGGTTTTGCGTACAGCGTTCACCGTGTACTTAGAAGAAGCACAAAGTGAAAAATTCAAATTCAAAAGTGCAGATAGAGTACGTTCACTGTATGCTTAGAAGAAGCAAGAAGTGAAAAATTCAGTGTGGGATTCGGTCCCCGCCGACAGCGGCAAGATGTGCAGATAGCGTACGTTTATTGTATGCTTAGAAGAAGCACGAAGTGAATAATTCAGTGTGGGATTCGGTCCCCGCCGACAGCGGAAAGCTGAAGGAAAAGTCAAGTCTGCGCCCGGTGTGCAGATAGCGTACGTTCACTGTATGCTTAGAAGAAGCACAAAGTGAAAAATTCAGTGTGGGATTCGGTCCCCGCTCCTAACAAAATGTCAGAACAAAGTCAATCGCGGTAAATTAATTTTTAAACGGAGGAGAAGCCCCCCAAAAAAAAAGGTAAAGGTCAAAGACCCAAAAATTAAAGCGAAACTTTTGATAACAGCGTGTCTCTATTTGCCAATACCATCTATCCGGTTCCAAAATAGATCTTTATTATTGGTTATGGTTTCTTTCCTTATGTACACGATTTTGGTACAGGCAACGGTAAGGCAGAAAACAAATTTGCATTGAAAACGTACTTCTCTTTATTATATATTTCAGCCAAACGTGCATGTGAACTGAGAAAAACGCAGAAAACAACGAAGAAGAACAAGAGATTGCATTCATTCACCATCTGGTTTCCTGTGTGTGGTTGTATGTTATCTCATTGACCATGGATGCAGTGGTTGTGTGTAATCACATTGACCATGGGTTCGGTGGTTCGTTAGCGCGGTACGGGGGAGTAAAAATAAGTTAATGCATGGTTCGGTGAATGATAAAATTAACCCAGGGTTCGGTATATATTATTATTTATTTAAATAAATCGGTTCGGTGCGGTAAGTTAATATTTATATAAATAAATCAGTTCGGCGCGGTTAATAATTATTTATTTAAATGAATCGGTTCGGTGCGGTTAGTTATTTATTTAAATAATTCGGTTCGGTAGGTTGTTATTCGACTGAATAGATCGGTTTGGTAGCTCGGGGGGCTCGACAGGTAGATGAAAGTGTAATGCTTCGTTACAATATTCAATAATAACAAATTATAAACTAGCCTATTTTGGCCCACTTGGCCCTCTTGAAGTTATACCTTATACGAAAGACTTCTTAACCCAAAATTAAAGTAAATTGGGAAAAGTTAACGATTTTAAATTTCCTTAAATGAAATTTCGCTAAGGGGTGCGAAATTTAAAATGAAAATTAAAGAAGAGATTTCTGGCTTTCCAAAAAGGTAAAACAGGGCACTGCAAGCTTTAACGTTGTTTTTAAATAATTTTTTTTCAGTTTTAAGTCATTTTATTTAGAAAATTGCCCTCCCGCCTAAACGGAGGGAAATAGACCCCCCACCCGTACGATTTTGTTCTTGTATTAACCCAACCTACACGTTACAGCTTTTCGTTGCAGCTTATACCAATTACCATGTACATTCGCAATCTCCACTGAAGTATTTTAATGTTCTAAATGACTCGTTCTTAGCAAACAAAAGGTGAGTTTAATCAAGTGACTCAGAGTGTAAAGCCTGTAAGGAATCCCTTTACGCTCCTCTCCAGGGTCAATTTGAAAGAAAGTTACCGGTTAGCTCCTTGTGTTTTGCTCGTATATTGGTCAAGTGGTGTCTGGGACACACATAAGTCAGGACCCAGGACGGCTGGCTGGCAGCCGCATCATGAAGGCATGTTGGAAAAGCTAAGTTCGTTCGATCCCTTTGCAACAAGTAGAAGGTATATAGTGGTGATTGCTACTGATTGTCCTTTTGGGAATTCGGGAAGAAAATGTTGCAAAATAACCCTTTTATGTCGTTGGTGCAGTTATTTGTGTTTTCCCACTCGATTTACGATGGCATCATAGAGAGAGAGAGTAAGAGAAAGAAAATTAAAGTGGCTTTATTGATGTTTGTTGCGGTGCGTATTATTTCGAATATTATGTGGGTTTTATATTTTAAACTACATTTTATTTAAAGTATATTTTTTTTTTTATTTTTTTTTTAGCAAGAGTTACTTTCCATTTTTGTTTAACTCCATTTAATATGCAGACGTGCGTATTGTATTGGTCAAATTATGTAACTTTGGGTATTTATTTTTTTTTTTTGTTTTAACTTTAATTTAACCAAGTATAATACAACCTTTCAAGCGAAACAATGGAATTTATTTATGCAAATTAAATTGAACTGAACATATTTTAATATTTTTTCGTATGCATGTAGTGAAGGTACTCAAAGTTTAAACATATAAAAATGATTGATGTTTATATGCGGGCATTTAAATATGAAAATTACTTCAGTTGCATTATGTGAATAAAATTTGTAAAAAATTAAAATATATATCAAATCAGGCAGAAAATAAATATAATGGTGATTGCATTGAAGGAATATTTTTTGTTATTTGTTCATAAAAGCTATAATTTTAATTACTACGTGGTGGTATTTTAAATCCGAAGTCATTTTTGTGGATTAATTACTTAAAAGTTGATACTTTGTATTAGTTTTATTAAAGTATACGTGCGCATTAAAATCATAAGTAGGCATATTTTCGACACTTCATGTCAATTCCGATTGCCTATATAATTATGTTCTTAACTTTTTCTGATTAAAGGCTTAATTATATTTAATTACTTTTAGCAAAAAGTGCAAAATTCAAAAACCAAATTGTTCTAGGGACACATGCATGCGGAAAAACAAATTTCGTTAAGCCTTTACTTAATAACTCCATTTTGTTACGTGTGTCAAGTTAACATTACATTTGTGGAAACTAAAAAAAACTAAATATGTGATTAATGCCAAGCATTTTCTACTAAAAAGCTACAATTGCTGCGTTCAAATTTTCAAATTTCCTTTTTTAGTCCTGCCATCATTCATGGCTAGTGGGGGCGCCGGCGGTATGTTAGCTAGAATAGTTTCTTGCTCAAACAAAAAAGGTGCCATTTGATTCTGAACAACTTTAAATACTGGAGAACAAAAGTTAAAAATCTTAAAGCGATTGATAATCAATATTTTATTTATAGTCCATAGGGCTGGCCACGAGACGAGAAAAGTCTCGGTCTCGCATGACGAGACCGACACGAGACGAGACTCCCTTTTAAGCATCCGAGATGAGACCGAGTTGAGACTGTATGTTTGGACCGAAGTTTACATTGAGTCTAATAAATTAAAAAATCCAATTTCAGTTAATAGTCTAGGAGCTATTCCCCCTTCCCGTAGGCACTTGAATGTCGCCTCAGTTTGATGGTGTTTTTTTATATTTTCGGGGGTGGGGAATTCAAATCCGGAGTTAGTTTTTGCAAAATCCGGTGCGAAGTCATGGTTATTAACGAATGATGATGCATTTTTGTAATGCAATAAAAGTTATTAATGTTATAGGAAAAAATGTTCCGAGTAAATGTTGTTCCTTATTTTTCAACGAAGAAATTTGTTTTTTTATTCATGTAAATCGGTTGATAATTGCCCAAGATATTACCAATTGTTTCTTAGTAGGGAGGGCGCGCGCTCAATTGAGGGAGCGCGAGACGGAAGAACGTGTTTTTAGGTAATCGGTCAGAGTTGTCGTGAAAATTGTCATAGAAAAATTATTCTCTATATTCTGATAAACATTTTCGTTTATATTTTGTCTCAATTGAATAATTAGATTCGGAGATATACACAGAAACGTAGACTAAGTATAAGATTTTTCACATTCACATGGTTAAAGAAGACCAATTTTCTCAAATTTCCGCACGATAAAGCATAAAACAAGTATTTATTTACAAGATTTACATGAATAAAAAAGAAAATTTCTTTGTTGGAAAATAAGGAACAACATTTACTCGGAACATTATTTCCTAACATTAATAACTTTTATTGCATTACAGAAATGACTTCGCACCGAATTTTGCAAAACCTAACTCCGTATTCGGATTGCTGTGGTCAAAGTAGGACAACAAGGGTGGTACTGATTTTTGTTCACGCACTTGGAACACTATCACAAAATTTCATTATAATATTTATTTCATTTTTCGTTGTAACTTTGGGAGCGATTTTAAATTCGCAAAAATGCTTCACGAAATCATTTTTTATTCAAAGCATTATCTAAAAAGGTATCTAAAGACATAAATAATATAACGATATTTTATGATAGCTAAGGGTTGCAAGTACATGTACAAAAATCAGTGTCAACTAAGGTGTCCTGCTTTGACCACAGTAATGATGCAAACATTGCTTGTTAAACTCAGTTAACATCATGTTTCTTGCCAAAACTGTTTGGCCGATTTGGATTGAATTTTCAAATTTTGTCTTATAATACTCTAGGCTATTTGATTGCAAATTTTGAGCAGAATTGGGCAATTTTTGACCTATTTTTTGAGCGCTTCAAAATTAATTAGTTTTTCAGATTTTTTTTTTACTCATGGTTAGATAGCAACTCAAATATAACATACATGAATTTTAAACTAATGTGGTGTTGTAGAAAATTTTATAACAAACGAGAACAAAGTGGATGGTTTGGTTGAGTATTTCCGAAGTTATAAAGGAAAATGTCGGAAAAATGGGGTGATTTTAGCGTTTTTTCACTGTTGCATTTTTCCTGCAGCGAGCGCAGGTTTTTCGAAGTTGCAAACTTAGCTACAGACTACTCTAACATGCCCCAACAACATATCAGAATTGCAGAACTACATCGCGCTTTGCGAATTTAGCCCCTTTTTTGTAATTATTGACTGAGCTAATTATGTAAATTCCTATATGAAAAAATTAATATATTTTTTTCAAACGCCCGTTTTAAAGATATACAACCCTATTCTGCTAAACGGGGGATTCACTTCATCGATTCACGTTCGCTTGTCGTCTATATTCTGCTAAACGTCGGGGAAACTACTTTACCTAATTTTTTTCGAATTTTTTTGAAATACTCTGAGAGAATAAATGTTGTGAAATAATTTTTTATCTGTCATATTGTAACTTATTTTTCTGAAATGTACAGCCCTATTCTGCTAAACGTGTTGGTCGGGGGGAATCATTATTCGAAAATCATCAATTTGTATGCTACTATACTTTCGAAGGGAACCCAGTGAATCGTTCACCCCTATACAAAACATTCACTTTGACACCCGCAAATAATTTGTTGCGTTTGTCGTATTGTACAGACGATTATTAATAAAAACTGCAATACGATGACGGAGAAGTCCATCGATTATTATTATGTGTGGCTGTACGTCCACTCTATACAACAAGCTGGAGACTAAACGGGTAGATCGATTTGCTTCAAATTTGGTAAAGCATTTAATATGATTCTTTTAGAGGAGAAACTGGTTTTGTTTAATCCCATCTGGGTATTTTTCGTTTTTATTTCAATAATTTTTTAACAAATTTTGCAACAAATTTACTTAACACTTTCGGGTTATAAAGTAACACAGTTTTTCAGAGAGAGAGAGAGAGAACAAAAAGATTAAAAAAAAAAATAGGTACAAAATGCCTTTTTTTTAACTATTCACACTTTTTGCACTTTGCCATTACACGAAAATTGTATTTATAATGCAAAATATGCATTTATCAACACAAATGATTCATATATCGTCGGTGTGCTGCAAAAAGAGCTGAAGTCCCCTTTTTTGAGAAATGGACTTAATGATACAAAAGTGTTCTAAAAGTCATAGTCTATGCCCTGTAAAAAAAATCCCATATCTATTTAATGTAGTTTTGTAGTTATTGTATCAAAACAATTCATTTTATGTCCAAAACACCCAAATGTGTGGAGCAAAAAAGACCCAAGTGGACTTGGGACTTTTTTACACAAATCTTTTTTCTCTTTTTCTCTATTTTTGCTACAAAAAAAGCTCAAGTCCTCAAATTCAAGGAGAATACCTACTAAAAAACATTTGTTATAAGGGGATTTCTTAATACATTTGCTAAGATTCTCTTTGAATTTACACTAAGGGAAATGATCATTATTTTAATGTGAAAAGTTTTAGTTTTTAACTTTGCTTTAAAGAAAATCAATTCCTAAAGCCGAAGTGGTGTTCTTCTTTAACTTGCATTAAAAAAAAGGATCATTTTGTTACAGTATAGCTTGTACCAAAAATGTTTTTTTAACTTAATTCGAAAACATATTTAGGACATTCCAATAAAAAATTGACATATAAGTTTGTGCAATCCCAGTGATTTAACAGCTTAAGAAGGAAATTCCACGTAATGAAATGGTACTTCCTGACTTACAAGACATTTGATGATATAGACCTTAAATTTGAGTTTGTATTTTGTATATAGATATTCAAGAATCAATTGCCCAGGTCAGCCCATACACTTGAAGGAAGTAAACATCAGATGGAGGCCACCCGTGGGATTTCATGAGACAGGTGATTAACACCTTATTCTCAATCCACTGTACCAACAAAAATTATTTTTTTTTCCTTCAGTTCCTTCTAACTAGTGCCGTGCATTGCATTGCATTTAAAAGACCTCAAGTTTAACTGGCATATAGTTAAAATTATTATTATTATTATTATTATTTAAGGTGAATAAAAGCAGCCTTCCTATAAGTAGTATCGAAAAGAAAAAAGATTAACTTAAACCTTACCAGAAGCCATAACGAACGTGTTTCATAAGCTTGAAAACAAGAAATATCTCCAAAAATGAGGCCCACACCCCGAAATAAATGCTGATTCGGAATTAGATAAAGATTAATAAATTTAAAATAAAAACTACAAACAAAAAATTTTCATAAAAAAAACCCATGTCCATAAAAAAATGATTTTTAATGCAAAAAATGCCTATGTCCAAGATTCATAATATTTTTGTATAAAAAAAAGTAGAATAAATAAAATTCAATTAAATTTCTTGGATTTGTTTTTTTTACAAATGCTTTAACTATCAGATTTTAATGTCAATTTTTAAATCAGAACTACTTAATGATTTTTCCAGCGCACAGTGTGAGCATTCGCAAATCTAGCGGAATTTAATTAAAAAAATGATATGCACAAACTGAAGTAAAAGTTGGTTTTACTTGGAGCCTAAGCCTTCTTCTAACTGATTTAGAAAGAACTGTTATGCGGGAGTGATGTAGAACAAAGATAATTGATGTCAAAGTTGCAATTAGTCATTTTTTCGGTGGCAATTGGCGGGTGAAGGTGGTTGAGCTATTTATTTTTTTGTGAGTGCGTGGTTCAATTTTTATTGAAAGTTTTGCTTTTATTTCATTAACAGGATATCAGAGAATTGAAAAGTAAGTAAAATTTTAATTTATATGGTGTTTAAATATATTTGTTGGTGGATGGGGTACAAAAAAAAAACGTAATTGTATTCAATTTGTACATTCATTAGAGAGAAAATTAAATTATTCAGTGTTATTCGGATGTGAGACTATATGCATTTTAAAGCCTGATATGTCTGCTATAATTAACCGCTTTAAGTTGCTGCGCATAGGTGCGACGCCCATACATTTTTTTCCATTTTCGATTTGGCCTTCAAAAGAAAAAGAGTGCTACACAAGGTGTCCGGTTATTCGTGTGTTATACTTTGGGATGTGATTTTTTGTCATATTCTAAGAAAAAAATTGTTCTACAGTAAAGTCTGATTTTCAACTTTGGCATCACTTTTTGACGATTTTAAAAAAGTCTAACTTTGGTGTACCCTGACCCATGTTAAGGTCAATTTCTCTTTCAGTGCTAATGGTAGGGACCTCATTTCATACTCTTTTTAAGTAGAAATACTATCCTTTAAAACGACATTTAAGTTGAGCTGATAGGTGTTTAGGGTTGACAGATATTCAATTTTAAATGGTGTTCAATTTTTCTTGCCCGAGCAAAATTTTGACTTCTAGGTCAATTTTTTTCAAAAATGTGTAATAAACATAAAGCTTTATTATCGATACCACTTATTAAGTTAATTTACACATTAAACATTCATACCCCAAAGTTAACGCTCCCTGAGAAGAGGTAAGGTAATTAGGGTTTTGACAGCAAGTCAAGTACACTTTTAACCCTTTTCATTAGTACACAGTCTTAAAAATTACCTAAAAACTATCAATTCTTGGAAAACCACTCCAATTGCCAAGTGCTGCAATAAAAATAGGTAAGAAACCCAAAATTCGATTTTTCACCTGGTTTAGATTCTCCCATGTATTATAAAAAGTATGGGTTTTTGGGTGCACTTATCGACGAGTTTTTTTTTATTATTGTTTTATTCATCAGGTAAACATAAAAAACTTTGTGTTTATTACGCATTTAAAAAAAAAAATGGACCTCAAAGTCAAAATTTTGCTCGGGCAAGAAAAATTGAACACCATTTAAAATTGATTATCTGGCAACCCTAATCCATATCAACTCAATTTAAACGTAGTTTTAAAGGTTAGTATTTATGTCAATTCTTAATAAATATAAGCAAAAAAGATACCACAAGTTTTTTTGTCAGTGTAATTAATTTGTTTAAAGCCTAGTACGCTGCTGATGCGAAACGAAATTTTCCTGCGGTCTCCAAAAAGACAACGAAATGCTTACGAAAAAACAGCAGACAAATATTCATGGAGAGTTTAAATAATTTGCAAATAAATAAAACGAAATTTAACGAAAAAATCAAACAAAAACAGTGCTGTAATGAAAGAAACAACAAATAAAAACACGAACAAACCCAAATGTCATTTTTCCGCACACAATTAATGGTCCGGGCTATTAATTCATTGCGAAAAGAGAGTTGAAACTTGTCAACACAATCTGGTATAATGATCAATTTCGCTGGTCGAACAGAGTACCACAGAACGAAAAGCACAACGATATTTTTCGTATATGATTTCGTCATGTCATTTTTGTATGGGATTTTTCGTTTCGCATCAGCAGCGTACTATGCTTAAGATGGGTATACCTTAGTGCATAAAACGCGTATTTTCAGACCTTCGTCAACCAAAAATTTTCCTAGGTAGATAAATCATTGTAAATTGATTTCATTTTGTATATATTTATAATAAATATTGCAAACAAAATTAGCAAAAAAGCTTTTTTGTGAGTGAAATTCATTTTTTGAGAAGGGTCTACCAAAGTGCAAAAAATGTCTACTTTCAGAGTTATGTAAATGAAAAAATTGTATAAATATGTTAGTATTTGTAGTTCATTTTTTTTTGTATATATTCATTATGAGCCTCATACAAAAAAAAAAACACAAAAAGATTTTTTTTGTGACTGTAATTAATTTTTGCAAATTGGTCTACCAAACTGCCAAAAACTTGTACTTTCATAGCCCTGTTCATCAAAAATTTGGCGGAGTATATAAACAATTATAGTTAAATTTCATTATTCACATATTAATGATAAATCTTGCGAAAAAAAAATTATCAAAAACGTTAAGCTGTAAGCGAATTCCCACACTGTGCAGCGGCCATAAACTTTAAACTTCAATAACTCAGAAACACAATTATTTGACTTGAGCTCTTTTTGCAGCATACCGTCGATATTTACATAGTTAGATTTCAGAAAACCATTTACAAACTATGACAGATAAAAATTATTTCACAAAATTAATTCTCTCAGAGTATTTCAAAAAATTAGAAATAAGAGTAGGTAAAGAAGTTTCCCCGACGTTTAGCAGAACATAGACGACGAGCGAACGTGAATCGATTAAGTGAATCGAGCGTTCGATCCCTCGTTTAGCAGAATAGGGCTGTATATAATCTAACCTTCCTCGCCGATTTCACAAACAATTTCTGTTGAAAGTCAAACAGAAATAATAATACCACTCAAATTTTTAAGCGTCGTAAATTTGATTTTTCAAAAAAAAACTCTTTTTTTATATTAATTAGTTGCGACAAAAAATAATTAATCAAGCGAAACAAACAAATTTCAATCTCAGGCTTTAAGCATTAAAGTGCAATAATTTCGTTGCTGAATCGTTGCTCTAAATATTTTATATAATTTGCGTTTATAATGGGAACATGTTATAGAAAATAGCGTCGTGAAATTCACTCGGTACAAAATGTTTTGTTGGTAGCTCCGATTTATTTTTAAACAGTCTTTCGTTTGCATGGTATGAGCAATTATTTTTTTTTTGAAGATAATGATTTTTAAAATAATTTTAGAAAATATGAAGAAATCATTTTTACACCTTCAGTGTCCCATGTATCATATTTGATACACAAAATATTTTTTTCCCGAGTCGAAATCAATAAGGCATCAAAAACCCTTGGATAAGTAAGACCTGGTTTTCGTGACATTACTCGAAGTTAGCTTAGGTGCCAGTTATAGCTATCATTGAAAACCATCATTGAAAATATTAATTGTCAATTTTGAGAGATTTTGAAGAAAAAATAAATGATTATTTTGATGCAAAAGTAAAGCTAATTGACTTAATAATTATTTCTAGGTAAAACAAAATTCAATTTGGCTCAACTTTTCTCATAAAATGACTTTTATTTTTTCAATGATGAACTACCTTACCAATGATCATTGAAAAAATTAAAAGTTACGTTATGGGGAAGATATGGGTCAAAATGATTTTTTTGGAGGAGAAATAATTTTGAAGTTGTAGTCTATATTTCTGCATTAAAATATTTAATGATTAAATCTTCCAAGGGTCTCAAAATAAACTGCTAACTTTTTCAATGATGGTTTTCAATGATAGCTATAACTGGCCCCTTAGGGGTGTTGAAAAAAAAAATCTAAAAAGTAATAATAAACAAAAGACAAAATTTAGATTGCGTTAAATTTAATGATAAATAATTCACTACCAAAAATGCATGGTTTTTAAATCACTATCAACTTCATTTTTGCATGAAATCGAATAGCAATATAAAACATTTGTAATTTTTTGTTATTTTTTTATGAGCCACACATTTCTTTATTAAAAAATTGAACCAATCGAAAGAATAAAATTTCGATGAAAAGTGAATTATTCAGAAAACAATTCCAAAAATCAAAATCAATAATAACAAAATTTAATTTTTAATAAATTATTACAAAATTGAAAACAATTCCAAATCGGAAGACGAAAAGTAAACACAATCTACCAAAATGAAAACTCAAAGTAACTTTTTCTTAAAAAAAGAACGCTGAAGGTTAAATGCAATTAACTTTAGAAACAAAAAGAACGCACAAATGGCATTAACCCAAAATTTTGGCTGTCAGTTTTGGGTTTGACAATTTGCTAAAAATCCTTACCGATATGGGGGTGCTGCATATATATAAACATTACATTGGGTACGTTCAGGATACATAAGGAACTTCATATTCATGTGACTACATCCATTGAACGTGAATTTTGTCATCATATGAAAAATGAAACTATGTATACATATGAAACTTTTCTTCAATACTTAACCTCAAGTTCGTTAAAAAAAAACGAGAATCCTCGACATGGTTACAAAATTCCGTTATATTTTACGGAAAATTTAATTTTCAATTTAATTAACGCGACCGCAAAAACAATTTATCAAAAGTTAAATTGATTTTTAATTTCAAAGCTGGCAATTTTGAAAAGAACACACTTGATTTGAAATTCAGGCAGATATTTTTTGAATAACTTTCCAGTCACTTTCCAATAAAAGTTCCCTTCATTTGAAGTACATTTTTCGACACCTGGCCAATTAAACTCTAGAAATGTTCCTTACTTGAAGGTCCCCTAAGTCATCTGAACGTACCCATTGTTTAAATTTTTAAACCTTCAAAATGGCCATCAAAATGGTGCTACGTTAATTTAATATGCTGATTTCTGCACCAACAAATTTGCCATTGACTGTGTTTGTTTTTCAAACAATAATAAACTTGTTTGCCCGACGGGCCTCGGGAAGTTTAATGAATATTTTATAATATAATATATGTTTTAAGAAATAAGATATTTTAAATACGTTTTTGATGTTTTCTAATGAAATTTATTTTTCTAAATAAATTTCTATATTTAGGTAACTTGGAATTAAAGTAAAAAATATGGTTGTGTGTTGGTTGGTTGGTTTTTGTGGCAGTCGTAGTACTGCAAGCGATACAATTTAATATACGTTTTCTATCAAAAAAGGGCTCAACTGAGGGTCGTCTATGTATGTACGTGTACGAGTACATATATTAGTTCAGAAGTGAAATTGACGTGCCGCAATGTATATGGTTAACCCTAACAAGTGAACATATACGTACATACCCAACCTGCATTGTATAAAGGTTGTATTGTGTATGCCCTTTTGAAGAACTGCAATTTAGCATTAACATTTGGTTTGGTTGCACGTTGTTTTGTGAGCCAAATTTCATAAAATCATGTCGAAAATCTAATATTAATTTGCGAGCATAGAGACGATGCTGATATTAAATAAAAAAAAAATAAAAAAACAAGTTAAAATTTCCATATATTATGTATTGCATGTTAGAGGTATAAATAACTGTGTCTTTTATTTTTGCCATGTTTTGCATTTAGGACTCTTCGTCCTTTATATCATCGTTGCCGTCGTTGACGTTCAATAGCTCAAACAAAATTTAGCCCCGCATGAATGCATAAGCACTAAACACTAAGCAGAGCTGAAACAGAAACAGAGTTAGAGTATGGTCGTCGTCGTTGTCGCCATAGTCATCGCCATATCGTCCTGGCAAACAAAGTTAGTCGAAGGGCAGCATTGGAATTGTAGACAACCCCGCAGGCACAATACAAAATGAATTATGCCATTGTTCGCAGGAGTTCAAACTCAGTCCTCAACCTTTATAAATGGTGGCATCAAACACACAACTGAATCACTGGATGTGTGGCTGTGGATACTCTTGCTGATTGCGGCTAAGTATCTCTGTATATGTGCGGGTGATGAATATATCGGTCGGGATGAGGATGTATGGAAATCCATGTCTAGTATTATATTTTAAAGATATGCATCATGCATACCCGCAGCTATCCTGTGAACTACCAAATGATACTGCTTTTGTAGCAGTAGTTATCCTAGTTTCAGATGGTTCCTGGGAAGTTTGCATAACTTTATGGAAGTATCTCTATGAGAGCGAGATTTTATATACATATGTATATCTAGGTATAGTAGCAGTGATGGTGAAGTAAATAAAATTTACATTAAAATTAATTGATGGAGATGTTCGTAGACTCCCTGTTTAAATTGGATTATTCAGTCAGCAGATTAAACTTTTTGAAATTCAGCTTGAGTCAAATCAGTGATGGGCCCATGGTGATGGGTCGTGGAAACACTTGGACAACTACATATACAAGCATCAAATGGACGCTTCAGGGTTGCATAAATTCATATTTGTACCTATAGAGTATTAGCAACATTTTCACTTCTGACTATTGCCTGATTTTGAAGGATAATCGTAAAAATAATACCAAGTCTACAAAGAGAATTTCTTATTTTAAGAGTTCTTTTCCCTAAACGAAAAACCTCATGGTTGTCAGGAAAATTCGGATGAACTCTAATCTGGAATCAGCTAGAGGCTATCGCTTTCACAGAAAATAAATATATCATAAAAGCTTGCTTTCCATGGACCTCGCCACCAAAACACAGGAGTAAGTAAGTACCTATGTATATGAATAGTAATGTAGAATCAAGATTTGAACAAAAATAATGTAAAATCAGTCTGTGATAGAATGATGAAACACTTCGTTAAAAAATTGTATGTTGTGACCACGACGCAGTGAGATTAACAAAAGATTTTAAATTCAGTATTTTCAAGTTGTTTTGACCTGCTCTATAGCGAATTGGGGTTTGATAGAAAATTAAATTGAAAATTCTAAAAAAAGTTTGCAAACAATGATTTAGGGCCAATTTGTTAACAGTCCATTAAAAATTGAATTGTGTCGTCTTAAATAATATCACGTTTCATATAAAATTGTCATTAAGAACACTTCATTAATTTTTGATTCATTCGCTCGCCTTTAGTTAACTGGCTCGCTTTAAATAGCTGCTTTTAATTTATATGATTTTTAAAAATATCCTTGTGATTTTTATTTTATTTTGACTGATCAACAATCAATTTAGCACTAAACCAAGTTTAAAATAGCGTCTGTTTGTTCACTCTCAATTAGCGTTGACAGTCAGTTTTGTATTTGCTTATTTTATTTGTAATCTGAAAGTGTGATTTGAATAATAGTACAGGAAAATTAGCAAAAAAAACAATCGTTTTATGGAACGAAATATAGGACAGCTGAATTTTTTTGAATGGCTGTGACTTTTGACTGCGATATCGCATCATCTTTAAAAATATATCAAAACTTAGTAAATTTAGTGTTCTAAAAGTCTCATTTGGAAAGTAATTCACGTTAGCTTATTCGAAAACGGCAAAAATGTCGCCCGCACCGAAAATAGTGTATGAATGAACGAAAGATAATTCAATTGCCTATAAGCTTGGCCTTACAATTGTCATCTAAGATTAATAGTTTCGGAGACATAGATCACTTCGCGTTTTCCAAAATGGCGGATTTCTCCAGGGGGATGGCGTCCCGAAAAACTGGACATAAGCTTTACTAATAGCCCTCTTTCAGCTATAAGAAATTCAGCCGTCCTATATTTCGTTCCACAAAAAAAGCTATCTTTCCTGTGCTACTCGAATAACCAAAACCGGAAAAGTTGAAAAAAACCCTTCTAGTGGAATACAGACAATACCTAGTTTTCGGAATATTTTTGGTACACTGATTAAAAATCCAGCCCCTACATAATTTCTTTAGGTTTTTCGCTATATTGCAATTAAAAATCGTTGCAAAACAGTTTTTTCCACTTTAATATTGGAGAATTTCAAAAACCAAACGTTATAGGGTAATTTTGAGGTCTGATTCGTATTCAGTGCATTGAAAACATTAAAATAGTTCTAGATTGTTTTCGCACAAGAAGATTTTCCAAATCTTGTTTGCTTTTGTTTCCCACATCGCACTCTATGATTACAAAAAAAGAAAGCAAACAAAATATCGACTATCAACACTAATTGAGATTGAATAAAAGGAGACAGTTCGTTAACTCTCTATTATGGCTAAATATCCCCCTTAAAAAGTGGATTATGACGTTTTAGCTAAAACAATTTCAAATTAATTAAACAATTAGTTAATAGAGGAAACTTCATTTTAAATCGTTAAAGGAGGGTGAATAAATACAAATATTTAAAATCGATCAATTTCTAATTTTTAATAGCGAATTTAAAGGAGAGTACCCAAAAAAACCCAGCGTCGATAAGAAAAAAACATATACGTTTTGAAAGGGCATTGACTGTAGATATCAAATATGGAATTATTTTCTTTAAAAGTTATCCCCGGGGCTGGCTATAACAATTTATTTATTTTTAACAGCAAGGTGTTTTTTCATGTATACAACATTAGTGAGGGCAGTCCAGAAAAGAACAGGTGTTGATTAAAAAAAAACACACCTACATATCTACTCGGCACATGGTAGGTAATTCGCAAAAGTTTCGCAAAACAAACGTTTCTATTAAGACAAGGCTTCGAAAACTATTTTTCGAAAAAAAACTGATTTTTATAAGGCAGTGCTCAAAAATACAAGGTTTGTAAAAAAAATTGTTAAAAGCGTGGCGGACGCTATATTTTTTTTTTTTGGAATGTGAGGTAGCAACAGTATAGGAAGGTATACATGAACCTTGAATGTTGCATTTGCATTCTTTTAATGCGAAAATTTGTTAACAGTTATAAATTGGTACATTACTTTTACTAGTATCGTCAATATATCAAAAGTACTCTTATCCAAGAAATCAATTAGAAAATTCCGGAATCAATTATGAAAACAAAACATTTCGGAATTGTACCACTGCCGATGAAAAATGATTAGTTTTACCGATTTCGTTTTCATTTCGGAGCTTTAAAGTTACATATTTATGTAGTAACGAAAAGACAGATCTTATTTATTCATTATTATAACAGTATGCGAATGATTTTTAAGTTCTTCTTAATTCTTACGCACATACTATTGCCTAAAACTGTTGTGCATGCTTAGGTAGGTAACTATTTTTATCGAAACTGTTGAGTTAAGGTATAAGTGATAACCGCCATTTTATCAATGAAGGCATAATTATCTAGTGGCTGCTGATTTATAATAACATGAATCAACTACAGTATGAAGATGTGCCATATTTTACTTTTTTTTACATGAAGAAACACTGTGTTTTTAAAAATTTTAAATTGTCATATCCAGTCCCGGGGATAACTTTTTAAGAAAATAATTCCATATTTGTCATCTACAATTAATGTCCTTTCCAGCCATGTATAACTTTTCTTAATCGACTCTGGGTTTTTCGCCCAAATATTTTTGGGCATTCTCCTTTAATGGAAAGCGAAAAAATTAGGCCTAAGTTCAATAAAATTCGTTCCTTTAATTGTTTTTTTTAAGATTTTGATCCTTCAGTACGGAAAAACAGTTCGACGAATCAATTTGAAAATGTACAGGAATATTTTTGGTCTATTTATGTACAAAATTCTACTAAGATTAAAATTGTGATCAATATTTAAAAATCTGAAAAAGATTTTCTAAGCGACTAAAAATCTAATTTGATTGTAATTTCTTTTAAAATTACGGCGAATTTTAAAAAAAAAAATATTCTTCATAAAGTTTTAGAAGCACTTTTTGGGAATTAAGCTCTAGTTTTTGAAACTGCTCTTACATATGAAATTTAATCAGACTAATGCATTAATTAAATAAAACTCTTAATTTTTTTTTGAACATTTTTGGCTCATGTTATTTGTTGGTGATCGCCTGGAAACGGTATCTTAATAAAATCTATTTAAACTTTATTGGACTAGTGATTCAATTTTATGCATATTTGAACCACTTGAGTGGGCTCACCACCATTGTATTTGGCTGGAATTATTGCAAATTTCATGGCTGCCACACCAATCATCAGATTCCTTTAGTGGTGCTTAGTCTTTATGTTCAATTTTAATTTATAAATAAGTGCCGTCAATTGGAATTAAAACTAGACCAGCTACCACTGAGGCCTATGCACTACGCATTTCGCCATCGAGATCGGTCACCTCATCATGCCAATCCAATGTATAGAGTTTTGTCTTTATTTATTTATTTATTGCTTAATCCAAGCGTTCCTAAAAACTAATCATATGAATCTATGAAAAAATGGGAATTTAGAAAACTAGGAACGGTGGGTGGCATTAAAGAGGGAAGTTTTAAGGGTTTCTTTATTGAATTGGAGATCAAATGATTGCAGCAAAGTATTAGTTATACGTAGCATGCGGCTAAGGGGTTCGTTTTCACCATAATAAGTTCGGAGAAAGTTAATTTTAAATAGAGAAACCTGTCTAATACTTCTAGGGTTTGGAAGTAAGAGGTAGTTTTTGAAGAAGCTGGTGAATAAAAACAACGTCAGCAACTCGGCGACGTTTTTTAAGGGATTGCATGTCGAGTAGTCTGAGGCGGTCTTCATACGGTGGGAGGTTAAATCTATCAGGCCAAGGAAGTGAACGAAGGGCAAAACGAAGAAATCTACGTTGCACCTCTTCGATACGTAGCGTGTGAGAAAGGTTAACAAAACCGAGAGCTGAATTTGCTCTTTTGATAGACTCGTCAATGTGAGAACGAAAGTTCAATTGACGATCGCAAATAACACCAAGATCACAAAGAGAGTCGACTTGCTTAACAGGTTGATTGTTAATATGATAAGTTCTAGGGGAAAAAGGAAGGTTTTTACGAGAGTAAGTTATAGCTTGGCATTTACTTACATTTAACTCAAGAAATTTTTTTTTGACACCACTTTGCGAAATGATTTAAATCATTTTGAAGCAGGGTAGAGTCGGAGGTGCATGAGATACTTCTGAAGATTTTTTTGTCATCGGCATAAATTGAAATAGATGAGTTTTCGATGACAGAGTCGACATCATTAATGGTCAAAATAAAAATCAATGGGCCAAGATGACTACCTTGGGGGACACCGGAAGTTGCGACGAAAGGGTCAGATTCAGATGATGTAAAAAGATCTTTATAATGTCGATCCTTTAAGTAAGAGTAAATCCATTGAATGAAATTATGCTGGAAACCTAAAGCTCTCATTTTAAAGAGGATCAATGGGTGAGAGATTTTATCGAAGGCTTTACTTACGTCGGTTGTAATAACAACGACTTCCTTACCATTTTCCAGAGCGCAAAAAGTTCAGAGACAAATTCTGTTAAGTTGGTGGTGGTTGATCTACCTCTCAAGAATCCATGTTGGTTGGGGGAAAATAATTGTTTGCAATGGAAAAGAATTGTATCATAAACAATCCTTTCATAAAGCTTCATGCAAGATAATTTGGCAATAGGGTGGTAGTTACAGATATTGTTTTTAGGAGCTTTTTTATGAATGGGGATTATAAATGAGTTTATCCAATGAGAAGGAAAGATTCCTTGATTCATCGAAAGTTGGAAAATATCGGTCAAGGGTTTTATAAAATGCGAAGAACATTTTTTTAAAATTATGGCTGGCAAACCATCTGGAACAGCGGAATAGTCATCTTTTAATTTGTTTAACTTTTCTTCAATGATTAGAGAAGGTATTGCGATGGAATTTATGGAAGTTTGGTTATAGTATATAAGGTAAGAAAAGTATTCGAAATCAGGCTGGGAGATATTTGTAGAAAAAGACTGACCAAAAAATTAAGCAAATAGGTTGGAAATTTGTTGCGGGTTATCTGAACTGGAATTGAGATAGATCAAAGTTGAAGGGTAACTATCAGATTTTATTTTAGCATCGATGAAGTGAAAAAAGCTGTTTGCGTCATTTATAATGTTAGATTGCATTCGTGGTAAAGATATTCAGAAAGCTCTGAGAATAAAGAGCTGGAGCGCTGAAATAAGGCAATGCTACTTTTTAATAATTGTTTTATTTTCAAAATTTGGTTATTGTTGGTACCTTCCTCCAGTACAATCATTTTTTTTTGGTTTTTGATATTCTCGAAAACAGGTAAGTTGAAAATTTTCATTTTTTTTTGTATAATAAATCTTTTAAAAAGATGTTGTGAACAAAAATAAAAAAAAAAAATTGAAAATTAAAAAAATAAAATTTTGTTTTTTTTTTTTTTGAAAACTAAATGCATATTTTGAAAAACGATTAAGTGAATATTTTTAAAATTAGGTGTAAGATAATTTTTTTATTATTTTGTAGAATACTTGAAAAAATCATGTTTCTTAATTCAAAAATAAAGGTACATCATACAAATGTTGAAAAGACCTTAAGGAAAAACTTATTTTTTTCGAAAAAGGCTCCAAGAATTTTGATAAAAAGATGTGCGTTTACTATTAAAAGTATGGTCAATCTTTTGATAAACAAAATTTCACCAATAACTGTTATTAACGGTACCTACCTGTCATAGAACCGATGTTTTGGTTTTCAAATTTCTCATTAACGGCTACACCGATTTCAACCAAAATTTGCATGCTCCTTCACAATTTTGCGTATACAAATTTTCGAAAAAAATAATTTTTGGATTTTTAAAAAAATATGGACAATTTTTTTTTTTTGAAAATTCAATATCTTGAAAACGGGCTCATGAATATTTTTTTTTTATTTTATGTAAAATTGTATTTTATTAAATACTAAACGTTGGCATACCAGATTTTATTTTTGAGAATGTGCAAACAAATTTATATTAATAAAATAATTTTTTAAGAAAACGGCTCCAACAATTTTTGATTTTTTTTTTCATAAATTCATATTTATCAAACAAATCAGATGTCATACTTTATTTTGAGTTGTAACGTTCGTGAATTTTGTTGCAAAGTTATAAAACTAATAAGGTAATCACAATAAACAAAAAGATTTATTCCTTCTAATTTTTTTATTTGTAAATTTCAATTTGAGAGTGAATAGCGGAGAACTAGCACTAAAAATCGCACGCAGTCTAAAATTTGTTTGGTGACTTTTCTTATGATAATTAAGATGTCATTGGCCGCGATCAGAAACCAATGTAGAGCTATCCAGATAGGTTTTTGTTGTAATCCCACGCCAAAAAAAAAATAGTTGATGACAAAACAGCTTTTGCTGTTGAAAAGCTATACATGCTATCCGAAAAATTTTGTTATACTTTTGTATCCCAAGCGAAATTGTAAAAACAGCTGACTAAAAAATGCTTAGTCGAAAAATAATTAAAATAAGGGTTGGGATCGAAATTCTGTATGGTCAAAATTCTGTTTTCAAAATTCGTGATTGTTGTTCTTCAAAATTCTGGTTACACAAAATTCTGTATGAACAAAATTCTGCATTTTAAAATTCTATATAATCAAAATTCTGCATGAGCAAAATTCTGTATTTCAAAATTCTGTATTTAAAAAAAAAATCGTCTTGATAATGTAAAAAAGTGCGCACTTTTTTACATTATCAAGACGATTTTTTATTAAATACAGAATAATTAATAACAGGAAAATTAGCAAAAAACATGGCTATGATGGCTATTAGAAAAGCTTATGCCAAGTTTTTCCATGCCATTCCCTTGGGGAAATCCGCCATTTAGGAAAACGCGAATTGATCTATATCTCCGAAACTATCGATTTGAAATAAATAGTTGTCATAATCCAATTTGTTGGAAATAAAATTATCTTTTATTTGTCCATTAAACTTTTTTCTGCGTGGATAATATTTTTGAGATTAGGATGTCGTTTTATATTTTTATTTTTATTTTTATTTTTATTTTTACTTTTTTTACTTTTTCACATTTTTCTTATTTCGTTAGAAACTTACGTATATTTTGCTCATAATACAAATTGTAGACCACAAAGATTAACAAATGGTCATATATTTTTGAAGATGATGCGATATCCCAGTCCATAGTTGGAAATTTGGAAAATTAGCTGCTTAATCAATTGAGCCAATAAAGTACGATAAAGATAAACTTTGAAACATTAGGAAGCTGATTTCTTTATAAATGAAAGAGGGCTATCAGAAAAGCTTATAAAAATAAAAAAATAAATCGGGTGGCACAACGGCTCATGTAGAACCAGGGCCTAGTGACTAACAACTCGCAACCATTCCTGTGTGCGCCTTTCGACAGGAATGGAAGGGACCTACAATTTTATGCCGAATCCGAACGGCTAGACGAGAAGCACTTATTCGTGACAAGTGATACTCTTGGAAGATTTGTCAATTCCTCGCAAGAGGCAGTAGCCCTGAAAAAAAAATTTTAAGTTTTTAGGTGGACGAGGCTGGGAAGCGATCCCAGACCTCAAGCGTGACAGTCGAACGCACTAACCATTACGCTACGGGCTACTACTCAGAAAAGCTTATGTTGTAGGCAATTAAACCATCTTTCGTTTATGTTTAAATTTTTTCTCGGTGCGGGTAATATTTTCAATTTTTTGTTGTTTTATTTTTAATTTGTTTGCAATTACACATTCTTGACGTTCCCGAGGAAACTTGGGTGAATTAATTTCCAAATAGGAATTTTAGAACACTACATTTCCAACATTTTGATATATTTTTGAAGATGATGCGATACCGCAGTCAAAAGTTACACCCATTTTGGTATTTGTATTAATTTTTTAATAACAATTTCGTATT
This sequence comes from Melangyna quadrimaculata, assembly GCA_949320155.1. Taxonomy (NCBI): domain Eukaryota; kingdom Metazoa; phylum Arthropoda; class Insecta; order Diptera; family Syrphidae; genus Melangyna; species Melangyna quadrimaculata. Next base: position 60,793,827 of record OX439483.1, on the reverse strand, counting down.
TTATTTACTCCTGAGTTTTGATTTTAGCGCAACCAAAATGGCTGTAACTTTTGACTGTGATATCGCATCATCTTCAAATTTATATCCAAATGTTGGAAAAAATATAAAAAAAAATATGAATGCACGAAAGATAATTTAATTGCCTGCAAGCTTGGCCTTACAATTTTTCCTCTAAAATCAATAGCTTCGGATAAAAAATAAAAATCGGTGGCACAACGGCTCATGAAGAACCAGGGCCTAGTGACTAACAGCTCGCAACCATTCCTGTGTGCGCCTTTCGACAGGAATGGAAGGGACCTACAATTTTATGCCGAATCCGAACGGCTAGACGAGAAGCACTTATTCGTGACAAGTGATGCTCTTGGAGGATTTGTCAATTCCTCGCAAGAGGCAGTAGCCCTGAAAAAAAAACTTTTTAGTTTTTTAGGTGGACGAGGCTGGGAAGCGATCCCAGACCTCCAGCGTGACAGTCGAACGTACTAACCATTACGCTACGGGCTACTACTTCGAATATAAAGATCAAATCATGCTTTCTAAAATGGCGGATTTCCCCAGGGGGATGGCGTCCCGAAAAACTGGGCATACGCTTTTTCAATAGCCCTCTTTCAGCTTTAAAAAAATCAGCAATCCTATATTTCGTTCCACAAAAAAATCTATCTTTCCTGTGCTATAAAGGTTTTCCTATGATAAAAAGCTTGGCTTTTGTTGCTGCCGTAAGATCAGTCAATACTACGATTCTTTGCGTAGTAAATTAAAAAAATAATGGAAGTATTGAAAGGATGCAAAACAACATTAACAGTATTAAAGTTTGGAAGATGGAATGGCGGTCTTGCCCTCATTGATTAAATAAAATAGCAGCAATATTAAAAAAGTTACCAACATGCATAACAATGTATAGATCTCCTTCTAAACAAAAATCACGAGACGAGTAAACATCACAAATAACACATTAATTTGGATTAATACTTGATTCGGAATAAAATATGAACAGTCGTGAGCGATGTTGTGCGTTTCTCAATATGAGTAGAAGGGAAGTTGGATATATGTCTTTTTGAATACCAACATGTATGTAGTCGAATACGAGTTTCAGAAAATGGTTAAGTAAAAACGGGTCGCAAACGCACAGGTGACAATGGCAAGAAATAGAGAATACATTAAAAAATAGTGAATTCTTCTTTAAGATACTGAAATTGGGCATAAACAGAATTTTGAAAAACAGAATTTTGCACAAACAGCATTTTGGATATATACAGAATTATGGGCATATAGAATTTTTAAATACAGAATTTTGGTCACACAGTATTTTCAAAAAAATTCAAACAGAATTTGGTCTTACAGAATTTTGAAATCCAGAATTTTAACCCGCTCCCTTAAAATAATATAATAATAAAATGCAAATTACTGTATTATAACGTAGAATTTTGCCTAAAATATTTTCAGGTAACCTATCCGGTTTTGGTTGATCATAAACCTTTATGGATACGAATCTATATTAGGCTATCGCATCGATTGTTGATCGCGGCCATTTTCATTCACAGAACGTGTTTGGCAACCAATTTAGTAGATAATGTAATAGATCACTGATTAAGTTAAAGACGTGTTTAATTTGGTTATTGGTTAACACACAAATTAATTCGTCTCTAAAGTTTAACGTGGCGTTTATCTAAACGCTTGTTTAATCCTTAAATATTGGTAAGGCCCCTTGTGTACCAGGGACTGTTTTAAGAGGTAGTTGTTATGTTTTCCGTAGTAGCCCGTAGCGTAATGGTTAGTGCGTTCAACTGTCACGCTGGAGGTCTGGGTTCGCTTCCCAGCCTCGTCTACCTAAAAACTAAAAAGTTTTTTTCTGCCTTTTGCGAGGAATTGACAAATCCGCCAAGAGTATCAATTGTCACGAATAAGTGCTTCTCGTCTAGCCATTCGGATTCGGCATAAAATTGTAGGCCTCTTCCATTCCTGTCGATAGGCGCACACAGGATTGGTTGCGAGTTGTTAGTCACTAGGCCCTGGTTCTTCATGAGCCGTTGTGCCACCCGATTTATTTATTTTATGTTATGTTTTCTGGTAGTTGATATTTGAAATTGGTAGTTCTAAATCACGTTTCTGGTAGTTGTTATTTAACACTTCCCTTTTTTCGACCAGTTCAACAAAAAGTACTTCTACAATTGTCAAATTTCAATCATAGTGTAGGATCGAATATTTGCTGCCTATTTTAATTTCGAATGATTTATTACTATTAGAATTATCTAAGAAAGTACAGAAAACATGTTCAACTTTTATCTGATTTCAAAATTTTAAACGGATACACCTATTACCCGCACAGAATTGGGGTATTCGGTTTTGTTGCTTCAACGACTTCACCTGCATTTTCAATTGAAAGTAAAAAAAGAAACCTACGTTTTTTAGCGACTTATTTATGATTCTTAAACAACTTTTTTCAATTAATCAAATGCGACAAAAATCGTTAAACAAGCAAAAAAAAAATTTAAGCATCAGCCTTTAGACAGCAAGAGTGAGGAATTTTTACAAAAAGATCAAATTTTAATTACAAAAAAAAATGGGTTTGGCATCACGCGTTCTGCGGAACAAACTGGTACTGAATCGCTTTTCCAAAAATTATATATATGTTATTGGAAATTGTTTCAGCTAGCACGGTAAAATAACCCTTGTTAAGAACAACAAAATTAAGAAAGTGTCGATAAAAAAAGCCAACCGATAAACGGGCTACGTGTTGGAAACTACAATTTAAATCGAAACAAATTTTTTTTTGGTTAATTTTGTTCAATAATGATTTTTTGGTAGTTTGTTATTTTAATTTTAAGTAGAAAATCTAGGCTTAAGCCACAAAAATTGAGGAAGAGAAAAATATTGTTTATTCTTATTCAAAAATTGATGGTATCGGAAAATGTATATGTATACTAGCTGACTCGGCAAACGTTATTCTGCCGTATAAATTATTTCTAGTGAATATTTTGGTTGTTTAATAAGAAATGTATTGTAAGTGTTTGAATGTTTTGACGATCGATAAAATTGATCGCATGATCGATAAAATAGAACGATCGTTTATCGATGAAATAGAACAAATGAAAAGATTTGAACGAAAGTGTGTTTGCCGTTTATGCTGCCGGCAATAACGGTGCGTATTGTCATTCAATTAGCAAACGTGACACGTGAACGAAAAATGTCGCAGCCCTATATCGGTGCTGAGCACTTCAGAAATATCTGTGCAATCAAGCGTTTCATGAAGTTATGTTTGATGAGGATAAAACGAATATGTAGGGATGGGTCAATGAAAAAGGAATAGATGATGACTGCCGACTCAAATTAAAAAAAAGAAACACCAACCATTCATTTTATCAATTCAACGTAACTGACATATTCATTGTTTGATCTCTTAAAATTTAAGCAGGCGCATTCAGGAAAGAGAGATATCGAAGATTTTGCTTCGTCAAAAATTTGTTCCTCAGTATTTTGACAGCTAAGCTAACATTTTTTGCTGAGGACCTCCGAAATCTCCGTTTTCTGAACTCGCATAATGTAAAGTAAAATAATAATACATTTTTTTCATCGTAAAGTAGATAAATGAAATAAAAAAAAAAAAAAACAATATTAATTTTGCAGAGCAACTGAGTGTACGATATTTTTTGTCAGTTCGTCTTTAGCTAACAAAAACTTAAATTATTCCTCAAGAGAATCACATAAAATTGCCTTAGGACAAATATTTTATCAAATCCGCCAATCCATTTAGGCTCAAGCGCAATGTACGTACATCGTACATCAGGGCGCACAGACCGACTGACATCAATGCGAAAATCACTTTTTTGGACTTCATAATACGCTAGTTTTCCGTCATCTTGACAAAAAACTAATAAAATTTCGCCGTGTTTTAATTTTTGAAAATGTTTGACTTATAAACACATTGCTATAGTGCTATGGGGCGTATACGTACTTTTTTATCTAACATATAAAAATATCGTGTCACGGTGTTTGTGGTCGAACTCCTCCGAAAAGACTTGACCGACTTTTATGAAGAAATATCTTATGTATATTTGGTAGCTTTGGACCATGCCGCTAGATGATTAGGGTGTCCCTATCCAGACATTTTTTTAAATTTTTTTTTGACGAAATTTTATGATCCTGAACTTTGCAGACAATGTGTCCGCTGAAGTTTGAAAAAACACCAAAGTCGTAATAATTGGTCGATTTAAAAAAAAATAAATGGCAATCTCTTCGTCTCGTCAAAATCTAGTGCCGATATTTTTTGATTTTTTTGTATGTTATGACAAAAAGATTTGTGACCAAAAAATTAACTAAAAAAACTTTGAAATTTTGTCACCACTGTAATAATGAACGTATTTTTGTAAAACCTACGGTAATCGCTTCGTCTCGGAAAAATCAAGCGCGGATATTTTTTATTAATTTTTTTTTATTTTAACAAAAAAGTTATGGCCAAAAGATTCAAAAACCACCAAAAAATTTACTTAAGAAAAGGAATACACACAAACGAAACGATTACCGTAGTTTAAACGCAAATGCGTTCATTATTCCAGTGGTGACAGAAGTCCAAAGTTTTTTAGTTAATTTTTTGGTGGTTTTTAAATCTTTTGACCATTAATTTTTTGTTAAGACAAATACAAAAATATCGGCACTAGATTTTGCCGAGACAACGCGATTGCCGTTTAGTTTTATTTTTAATCAAACAAGTTTTACGACTTTGGTGGTTAATCAAACTTCAGCGGACACATTGGGTGAGTTCGTAATCGCAGAAATATAAGGCAGATCTGTCGCATGCCTGCTTAGTTTCTGCGAATCGTTTTTATTTTTCTTCTGCCCGCAGAAAGCAAGCAGGCGGCAGTTTTTTAATAAATTTGTGTTCATAAAAATCGTAGCTCAGAAAATTATTTATAAAAAATCCGATTATTAAAAAAAGGCGATTCTAGGGCTTTTGGGTGACATTTGGAAAGAAATATTCGTTGATAGACAAATATCCTGATGATTTATGTACTACGAAGCCATTTCATTTACAGGGTGGTTCAATCACAATTTTCTTTTTAAAAATGCAATAAAGTGAACAAAATTTAATTTTGTCCATGTATTATGGCTTTATTACTAACAACAAACATTCCCATTTATTACATAACCCAACGTCGTTCAAGTGGCTGCCTCGGTTGGCTTCGCAGCAGCGAATTCGGTCACTCCAATTTTCCAAAATATTGTTGATGCTTCGGGCTGTAGCTCTGGGATTGCTTGGATGATATTGGCCTTAAGTAATTGAATCAATTCCGGATTGCTGGCATAACATCGGTCCTTTACGTTCCCCAACAAAAAATTAATTCAAAGGGGACAATTCGCAGCTCCGATGCGGCCAATTGACAACGCAAAGACGGCTGATAACATGATTTTGGAATTCGGTGCACAAAAGATCGATTGTGGTATGGGCTGCGTGGCATGGCGCACCATATCCTGCATGAACCAAAGGTTGTCCAAATTCATGTCTTTAATGTTAGTAAAAAAAAGTCGGTCAACATGGCTCTGTAACGACCATTGTAGACCGAAAAGTTGTTCCCAGGCTCATTTTCGAAAAAAAAAAAAACAACTGCACAATCTGCACCAAACTGTCACTCTCTATGGATGCTTTGGGTTCTCGACAGTAACGTGTGCTGGTTTTCCGAGCCCCAGATGCGGCAATTTGGTTTGTTAACGAAGCTGCCGAGATGAAAATATGTCTCGTCAGAAAAGACGATTTTCACATGGCACTCACTTTGGAAATAAGTTTTCAATATTTCCCAATGTTGTCAAGCGTGAAGCGACTTGGAGGTATAATAATGACTTTCCATCAAGATTTCGATTGTTTCCAAAGCTGTCAATGTAAAAATAACATATGATTCAAAAATAAACCCCTAGATGGCCCACCCTTTACATGTTTTGCTGTTTTAATTTTAATTTTTTTTTTTTCAGCAGAAATTACTTTTTCAGCTGAATTTTTTTTTTTTCTGCACAAACTGCTCGACGCCGATTTGATTTCTGCGTACTTTTAATGTTTACGAACGTAATTTGTTTTGCAGGCCTGCTGAAGTCAGATTTCAATTTTTGTTTACGAACACAAACTTTGCAGATCTAAGTTAGTCAGACGATTACGAACTCGCTCATTGTCTGCAAAGTTCAGGATCATGAATTTTTCTTAGATTTGGAGACAAAAAATACCTATAACCGGATATTATATGATGTTCAAAAGGGTAGTTATGTGCATTCAAGAGGACACAAGCGTCCACAGGTTTTTCTCAAAATCCACCTCTGTCTACCAACTCCTACTCTCACCTCCACGTGGTGAACATCGGGTGTCTAGTACCTCAGCTGGAGACGGGGTTTAAATCCCCGTGGAAAGCTGTTGGGGACAGCCAACGAGAGAGGGGGGGGAGGAGTGTTCCCACTAAGGCACTTCTCCTTTCATCGAGGCGGCAGCGGACGAATTCTCTAGATGGAATCAACGGTGGCGTCTACAGTTCCAGTTAGGTTGAACTACTTAGTGAACACCTTATATGGGCTACTACGACATATTTGTAGCTCAGGCCTATAAGGAGCGGTTTATCCGGCTCCCTACCCTTGGAGTTATACGAAGGGTCTGGTCCTCCGGGTCGGGGGTTGTGCGTCGGGGTAACTTCCCTACCACGTAAAAAAAGTTGTTCCGAAACAACAACAAGCCTCGGATATGGATGATTTTAAAGTTGACGACCCCAGCAAACGAAACAAGGACAATGAATTTCGGATCTGCACGTGGAACGTCCTGTCCTTATACAGAACACGTGCAGCCGAACAATTAGTGGAGAACCTGGACAGGCTAAAGGCTGACGTAACAGCCATCCAGGAAGTGCGATGGGATGGAGAGGGCGTACGGAGACTGAAAACGTGTGACATCTACTACGGCGGGTGCTTGAAGGAACAGGGTCAGCGGCTCTTGGGTTGTGGTTTTGTGATAAGGGGAAGACTTAGGCAAGAAGTCTTGGGCTTCCGAAGTGTAAGCGAGCGCCTGGTCACAATCCGCATCAAAGGCAAATTTAAGAACATTTCGCTGATTTGTGTTCACGCCCCCCATGAAAGGAGAGAAGACTCAACCAAAGAAGCATTCTACGATCTCTTGGAGACAACGTATGATATGTGCCCGAAGTACGACGTGAAGATCATTCTTGGTGACTTCAACGCAAGATTCGGAAAGGAGGGCATCTTTGGTTCGATAGTCGGAGGACACAGCCTACACGACGAAACTTCCGGCAACGGACACAGGCTGGCAGACTTTGCGGCGGGGCGAAATGTCATCATCTCAAGCACCTACTTCCCACACCTCAATATACACAAGGGGACTTGGCGGTCCCGTGATCAAGTAACCGTCAACCAAATCGACCACGTTGCGATAGACGCGAGACATGCTTCCAGTATCTTGGACGTCCGAACGTTCCGAGGGGCCAACATTGACTCGGATCACTACCTGGTGGTAGCTAGACTACGTATGCGGATATCCATGACGCGACAACGCAGAGCAGATGCTGTGAAAAGATTCGATGTCGAGAAGCTTAAATCGCAAGAGACCGCCAGAACTTTTGCAGACCACGTAACTCTTAATCTCTCAGGAGGTCCGCTACCAGCATCAAGTGCAGAGGACCAGTGGGAACACTGTCAACAAGCCATTAGAAGTGCCGCCTCTGATGTGCTGGGTTTCACTAGGCGAATACAACGAAACCCCTGGTTCGATGAGGAGTGCCGGCTAGCGCATGCAGCTAAGGACGAGGCCTACCAGGCAATGCTGCAGACTCGAACAAGAGCTGCTGAGAGAGTGGCCCGGGAGCTCTACGGGCTGAAACGAAAAGAGGAACGCCGACTTCTCAGGAGGAAAAAGAGAGAGCACGAGAAGCGGGCGGTAGAGTCTATTGAGGGTTGTAGCGGTAGGGGAGATGTTCGAAAATTTTATCATAGGGTGAAGCGATCCACCCAAGGATTCAAGGCTAGAACGGAAGCCTGCCGAGATGAGAGTGGGAATATGGTAGTAGACACACAGTCAGTGCTGAGGATCCGGAAAGAACACTTCTCTAGACTGCTTAATGGCGAAGACAGCCAAGATGCCGCTAATAGGCAGAACGCTCCATTCAACTTGGACGATGATGGCCAAGAGTTCCGTCCACCCGACCTAACCGAAGTTCGGCTGGCGATATCCAAACTTAAGTCGTACAAGGCTGCAGGTGCGGATGGCTTACAAGCCGAACTATTTAAATCAGCGGGAGATGAATTGGCTAGGAGCATACACCAGCTCATCTGCAAAATTTGGTCGGAGGAAAGTATGCCCGATGAATGGAACCTCGGTATAGTGTGCCCCATCCATAAAAAGGGAGATGTTCTGAAATGTACCAACTACAGAGGAATTAGTCTCCTAAACGTCGCTTATAAAATCTTGTCGGCCATCCTGTGTGACCGCTTAAAACCTTTTGTCAACGATCTGATCGGCCCTTATCAGTGCGGTTTTAGGCCAGGCAAGTCAACCGTCGATCAAATGTTCACACTCCGACAGATTTTAGAAAAATCCCGGGAATTCCAGATCGATACACACCACCTTTTTATCGATTTTAAAGTCGCGTATGATAGCGTGAAAAGGGACGAATTATACAGAGCCATGTCGAGTCTCGGCATCCCTGCCAAACTCGTCCGCTTGTGCAGGATGACGATGGAGAAATCTCGCTGCTCCGTCAAAATTGGTAAGAACACCACCGATTCCTTTGATGTTGAGAAAGGATTGAGGCAAGGCGACGCGTTATCATGCAACCTATTCAACATCGTTCTTGAAGCCATTGTACGCAACGCACATGTCAACACCAGCGGTACAATCTATCAAAAGTCCGTTCAATTGCTTGCATATGCGGATGACATAGACATTGTCGGCAGAACGAAGCGAGCTGTGGCAGGGGCATTTGCGAGCATTGAATCGGAGGCGGCTAGAATGGGATTGGCGGTTAATGAGGACAAGACGAAGTATATGCTGTCATCGAGAGAGGAATCTCAACATCGTCGACTCGGGCAAAATATCACGATGGACAGATATAACTTCGAAGTTGTCAAGGACTTTGTCTACCTGGGCTCCACTATTACATCGCAGAATGACATCAGTGCAGAGATCAAGCGAAGAATTACTCTTGCCAACCGCTGTTTCTTCGGTCTAAGAAGGCATTTAAGTAGTAAGGCCCTCTCTCAGAGAACCAAGGAGACTTTATACAAAACCCTAATCATCCCGGTCCTGCTTTATGGGTCAGAAGCATGGACACTGAAAGATTCGGATAAAAATCTGCTAGGGTGCTTTGAGAGGAAGATTCTTCGTGTGATTTTCGGTCCGGTGTGTATCGAAGGAGTATGGAGGAGAAGATTCAACGACGAGCTATACGGGCTATACAGCGACGTTGACCTGGTCAAAAAGCTGAAAATACAGCGGCTAAAATGGCTGGGGCACGTGGAGCGTATGGACGGCAAGGCACCTGCCCGACGAGTCTTCGAATCCAACCCCGATGGGGTACGCAGCAGAGGAAGAACCCGTAACAGGTGGCGCAATCAAGTGAATGACGACATCAAAGCACTCGGTGTGCGCAACTGGAAGCGGCTAGCTAGGGACAGAGCTGGCTGGAGGGGCTTGTTAGTTGAGGCCGAAGCCCATCCTGGGCTGTGAGCGCCATCAAAAGTAAGTAGGATATTATATGGCAGACCAACGTTTTGCTGGTTCAGCTTATTAAATAAATATTTGTCCTAAGGCAATTTTATGTGATTCTCTTGAGGAATAATTTAAGTTTTTGTTTAATCCCACATAAAAAAACGATAAATCAAAAATATCTCATACATCTTTAAAATATTTTACTTTCAATCATAAAATTCCTTACAGTCAAAGATCATTCTGATTTATTTCAATTTTTGTTAAAATGTCTACTAACCCGTTTCAATATTTTAAATGTTCTCATCTTCTCGGTTCTTAGATTTTTCTGATTTTTTTTTGTTTGATAATCTAAAACTTTCTTCTTTTTAGAAAATCTGTCGATTCCAAAACTGCTCTTTTAGAAAATAACGAAAACCGAGTTCACTCTTTTAATCAAGATGGGGGACACCGTGCAAGGCATCGATGGTCGAAAACTCGGACTCTAAGTTTTCATCAGGTTCTTTGACACCAAAATTTCTTCCCCAATTTCGAAAAAAAATCCGAAAGGAATCATGACTAAATATACTTGACTATTTTAAATAAAAATAAGGTTATTTAACGTTTTTTTTATTGTTGTTTTAAAGAGGTGTGAAATAGAGGATAAAATACTTCAAATTTAATGGCATTTTTAGTGTCAAACTTAAAGTTTTTACAAATAAAATTAAAAAAAATTAAATTCCCATTAAATAATGTCCAATAAGTACATCCAATCTGTGAATTTGATCATTAATTCCCAACTTAAGCTGCATCGTTACAGTTACAGCAATTTTGTTTCCTACAACGAGTCCTTATTTCTCATGTTAAATGACAAATCACATACCGACATCATTGTGTGTGATTAAAGTGAAAATAGCTAGAGTTGATTTAAGACTCAAAGAGGTCCATAGTTCATGCATATATATTTGCTAAAAGCACCAAAACGATCTGAAGGAGCAATGTTACAGAAACAAGAAGGAAGATTGAACAGAAAAAAAAAAACACAACAAAACAAAAAATAAAACTAACAACAACAAGGACTATAAGACTTGTGCTGAGAACACTGTTTACCAACTAACGACGATTGTATGACTTCAGTTTCGAACAAAAAAAAAAATTAAGAACAAAAACAAAAACAGAAAAAATTCAAAGTGAGTTTTATGTTGAAAGTTTTGCCAACAAATAAACGACTGAGGTGGAGGAGATGGCGATGGGGTCGTATATACCTACTCGCTTCTCCTAGAGACGAAAGCGGAGATGTTACAGAGGTCGATGTTGGTAAATGCAATACGAAACTTTTCCTTCATCAAAGCTACAAGCCCAAAACAAAACATTGTTCATTCGATTCACTTTTATTTCGTATCCCTATACTTTCGTTCTTTCTGCCGGGTTCATAGTCGTCGTCGTCGGTAAGTATGGCTAGGTAGGTGGGTGGGATGTGTATAAGTATTTAGTATGTTGTATATGTGTGTAGGTTATTTTATCCAAGAAAAACTTTACTCTATTAAAAATGGATTTGTATTTAACGGGCGTACAAAAGACGGAAGTTAAATGGTTAGAATAACAACGATAAAAGTCGTTAAAGGCTCCAAAATTAATTTTCACCATTAAAGGACTAAGTCATGTAAGGGAATATTGCACTTTATTTAATATACTTATATGTACAAAAATACATGAGTTTTTAGTATGTACATACGAGTATATGATTGAATTGAACATAGCCATGCAGAAAGTTGAATTTAAATTCCAAGCTAGGTCCTTGTGATTTAATTCAATGAATTTTACATTTGCATAGAGAGAGAAGTTCATTGCATTCCTTAAATTCGGTTAGACGTTTTTTAAGATTTTTAGTAAATTTTTCAACTTTGGATGTAACTTGACCATACACAATTTATTATTTTAGTTATTTCTAACTAGTAGACCCGTGCTTGCGTTGCTTCGCCAATTTCAAAAATTTTAAGTATGAACGTTAAAACCCTTACTTATCCTCTTCGATTAGTGTATATTTTTATATTTGAGTACATTTCTGGTTGCTTGGATTGTTATAAAATACATCCTCCATAATTACGAAAAATGAGCTGTTCGAAAGTATAAGAAGTCTAAAGAGGTATTTTGTTTGCAAAAATATACTGGTTTTATTATGATTAGAAAAGCGGCAGGCGAGGGTGGTCTCTGTCCCCTAAGTAGGTGTACTGAGATAATGGCACGGCTGTAAGTGGTGTGCTGTAGCCGTCATTCTGTCATCAATATCTTGAGAACGGCTTGTTGTAATAAATATTTTTATATATTTTTGAACAAAAAGTTTCATAACCTTTTTTTTAACAAAGTTTTCTAGTATCTAGGCTTTATATTTTACGAATCATATGGGTTCTTCAGTTTTCAAACACTCAACTTTTTTATTCTGCTCTTTTTTATGTGACTGAAAAGGAATACTTTAACTCTGAAAGTATAAATCCTTCAAAAAATGTTATATAACAAAAAAAAAAGAAATATATATTATTAATATTGTTTTAAAAAATTATAATTTTTTTTGCAATAAATTATTTTTGGAAAGGATTTTGACATTCAACTACTGTGATCACTGACCTAAATTTGGTGGATTTACTTACTTACTTACTTACTTAGGTCCTCGGACCTATTACGTCCGTGATGTTTCCCTTACGGGACATAGGGCCTCCACTACACCTACGCGCCATCGTGTACGATTTCTTGAAATGTATTTCAGCTCTCTCCAACTTTTCCCCAGTCGTGCCGATTCCTGTTCGACCGTTCTTCGCCATGTACTTCTAGGCCGGCCCACTTGTCTTCCCTCCTGTGTGAGCGGGTTCCACTGCATTGCTTGAGATGCAATGCACCGATCGCCTTTTCGAAGCGTATGGCCAATCCACTGCCACTTTCTTCTTCGTATAATGGAGTCTATGGGCTCCTGACCCGTTCTCGCATGAAGTTCGGCATTGGAGATACGGTTGGGCCAGAAAATCCTCAAGATGTTTCGTAGACATCTATTAACGAAGGTTTGCAGCTTTCTAGTGACAGTTTCAGTGACTTTCCAAGTGCTGCAGCCGTAAAGCAGAACGGATTCAACATTGGAGCGGAACAGTCGTAGCTTGGTCTTTAAGCTAAAAGAGTTGTTTCTCCATATTTTGGACAGCATTCCGAACGCAGCCTTTGCTTTTCTGATTCGGCTGTTTACGTCCAGTTCAGTTCCGCCACCCGTAGAGACAATACTCCCAAGATATTGGAAATCCTGTACCATCTCTACGGGTTGTCCAGAAATATTTACTTGGATTGATGAGGAAGTTCCAAGGCTGATCCTTTTAGTTTTTGCCGAGTTGATCTTTAGCCCTACGATTTCTGCTTCTCTCTCCACCCTTGTTGTCATTTGATGGAGATCCATGATCCTATGAGAGAGTAAGCATACGTCGTCCGCGTAGTCCAGATGTTTGAGGTGAGATTGCAGAGTCCATTGAATTCCTCCATTTCCATTTGACAAAGCTGCGTGCAGTACGTCACTTACCACTAACAGGAACAGTATTGGTGACAGTATACAGCCTTGCCTAACTCCACTTTGGATTTCAAACTCCTCTGACAGCCTACCTTTGTGCAAAACGTGACACCTGGATCCATCATATGTAGCCTTGATAATAGCAATCAATTTATCTGGGATGCCCCTCCTGTGCAAAGCAAGCCAAATAAATTCTCTATTGACACTGTCGAACGCCTTTTCAAAATCGATGAACAGCAGGTGAAGTGGTGATCGATATTCAACGCACTGTTCGATGATGATCCGCAAGGTGTTGATGTGATCCACACAGGAAGATCCAGTGCGGAAACCTGCTTGTTCGGCGTCGAGTGTGTCTTCGAGGTGGTCTTTAATTCGGTCCAATATTATCCTTGCTATTATCTTGGCTACTGCAGGCAGAACGCATATTCCTCTCCAGTTTTCGCACTGTGTGAGATCTCCTTGCTTTGGAAGCTTGACAATCATTCCTTTTTTCCACTCTTCAGGAAAGCTCTCTGTTTCCCAAGCTCTCTTAATAAGTGGGTGCAGTAGCTCGCTCGATGTCGTTGGGGCTGCTCCTAAGAGCTCTGCAGGAATACCATCAAGTCCAACCGCTTTGTTGTTCTTCAGTGCTTTGATGGCGGTGATAATTTCTTCTTTACTGGGGGGTACGGTGCGTATTCGGGAAATTGTTACTTCGGGTAGCTCAGTGGGAATAGGGTTCACTTCACTTGCGAAAACGCGGTTTAAAACCGCAGAAAAGTGTTCCCTCCACCTTATGAGCTGGTCCTCATCCGAAATTAGCAGGGATCCGTTTATGTCTTTAACCAGGTGTTGTTTAGAGCTCTGGACACCAGTGAGCTCTTTGGTAATTCTGTAGACGGTCCTACTGTCACACCTACTAGCGGCTTCTTCTGCTTCTGTAGCCAGTGCGTTGATGTAGTTACGCTTATCACGTCGCACACTACGGTGAACTTCCCTCATCTTCATGCGGTACGTAGACTCAAGCTCGTTTCTCCCTGCTGCTGGGGTGGCTGCGATGCGAGCTTTAAGGTGTTTCCTTTCTTCGATCCTTGCCCAAGTTTCGTCGGAAAGCCAAGCACTATTTCTCCCTTGCGCCCGGCCGACTATACTTTCAGCACCGGATATGAACACATTTTTCACAGCACACCAATGATTTTCGATGGATGTGGTTTCCGTGCTGCTGATTGCGTTCAATCCTTGTGAAAGGTGGTCCCCTAGTTGTTGGCGCACTGCGGGATCCTTTAGTCTATCTGTATTAAACTTGGGCATTCGAGTGTTTCCTTGGGATCTACGAACTGCAGCTGTACGCAATCTTACGGTAGCAACCATCAGATGGTGGTCCCGGGCCATTCCCATGTCAGCACCTCTTCTGTTACGGACGTCCTGGAGACTGCTTCTAAAACGCCGGCTGATCGCGAAGTGGTCAATTTGGTTGGAAGTTGCTTGTCTGTCAGTCGACACCCAACTGACTTTGTGGCACGTCTTATGCTCGAACATGGTCCCTCCAATAACAAGGCCGTTGGCGTTGCAGAAATCGACAAATCGTTCGCCATTGTCGTTTCGGTTACCAACACCATGATTTCCCATGACATGCCTTAGCCCAGAGTTGTCATTGCCAACCTTAGCATTTAAGTCTCCCATCACCATAACTATATCACCTCGTGGAACGCTATCATAAGCAGCACTCAGCCGGTTATAAAAGGCCTCCTTCTCCTCGTCAGAAGAGAGCAAAGTTGGGGCGTAACACTGTATGATGGTGACGCGACGTACTCTAGTCCGGAACCTGGCTTTCAGGATCCTGTCACCTAAAGGCTCCCAGGAAATTAGGCTTTTGAGAGCTGTTTTGGAAAGCAGCAATCCAACGCCAGATTCCCGAGCGCTTCCAGGTGTTTTTCCGGAATAGAATAGTACAGTGTTACGGGTTGGTGACTTGAACTTCCCCGAACCCAGCCATCTAACTTCACTTATCCCTAAGATGTCCATCCTATACCGCATGAATTCCCTCTCTAGTTGCAGGAATCTGGCATTCTGAGGACCTTCTTTTCCGTTGTCAAGGAGCGTCTTCACATTCCAGAAACCAATCTTTGTCCGGGTACAATAGCCAAATGTCGTCAACGAGTTATCATTAATTATCCGAGGCGTAGTGTTGGTTTCGGTAGCGGGTTGATTTCAGTTACGGAGAATGCTAACCTCCGTAACCTATCCTAGAAAGCTAGGCCTTTTCGCACTTGTAATTTTGGCCTATTTATGTATATTGGGATACATAAATAGTTGCCCGGGGACCACCACGAGGAGGTAAAACAAGCACTTCATCGTGACTGATTGTTGCGCTACTGGCCCAGACCAAGTTCTGAGCAATCAATAGTTTCCCGATCAGGCACGATACTTGGCAAGTTTTATTTTATTACCTAATTACAAAATTTTGAAATGAAAACTTGACTAGTGAAACTACCAAATTGAGGTCAGTGATGTGATCATTAAATAATAGATTTCTCTTATAATTTTGATGTTCTTTGATATTACTGTACTGAAAATATTGGTTTTCTAACAGTAATAAACTTAGATACAACTTGGCGTACTTTAAGATCTCACTACTTTTTACAGCTGACTTGGTACGCAATTTTTTTTTGTTCTTTTTTAACATTTATTTTTTTGGGTGTGGTAATAAATTCCCTTTGCTATTTTAGTCGAAACTAGTATTACGATGATGGAGAATTCCACAAAAAAAAATCGATTTTTGGTAACCGTGAGGCTACACGAGCCAGCACTAGCAAGCCAGTTGGCTACATAGATTGACTGTCAAGTTCGTATCCGTGAATATGCTGTGACGTAGGCGGCAGGCAATTTGGAAGCAAGTTGCTTTCAAGTATCTGCGGTCACGTTCAGCTTTTACTAGGACAGCCTATCTAGGGTTCTAAATACACAATTTTATTGAATTTGCTTTGGCATTGGACTTCAATTTTTTCTTAAACAAAAAATTACGTCGAATTCTGCATCAAGTCTTGCGATGGTCAACGCATAATACTGCCAATGCGTTCACGGATGCATTGACAGACCTTTCTGGCGCGTCTAATTAACATGGATTGATTTTCATCTATATAAATCAAAAATTTCAATTTTTTTAAATTATTAAAAAAAAAATTGATTTTTTGGAGGTTTTTTAATCCATCATCATCGAAGCCATCCTTTAATGGAATTTGACAATTCATGCGTTGACAGATAGGTAAGAAACGAAATTACGTCGTACGAGGAATATTTTGTTCCAAAATGTGACCCACAGGCGCTAAAATCGCCTTTTCCCGTGCAAAAAGTTTAATATCAAAAAATTCAGATATCTTTAAGTTTTTCAATGCATCATATTTGTAGCAATCTTTCTCAATTTAATTTGACAGTATATGGTTTGACAAATCGGTAACAGAATGTTCAAAATGTCACCGAAATCCCCAAAACTCTCATTTTTCTGAAGCAAAAAATATACTTTCAAATAAATTAGGATTTTTAAGAGATTTTTTATATTTCATCATAATCATAGCCATCCTTCAATCATATTGTTAAAAATTCTTGGTCCCTCCTCTGATCAAAAGTTGTGGTAGAAAGAATATTTAATTTTGCAATAAATTTCCAACGAAAAGCTATCCATATAGCTTTATATACAAGTCTGAACGAGGCCACTGTCTTCTCTACTGACTTCCCAACTGGCTTCGAAAATGGCAAGCCAGTTGACGAGAAAGTTGCTCAGGTTTATATGTGTTAGTAAGAAAATTTAAATGTATTGTAACTTGTAAGCCAGAACTGGCTTGTGTAGCCTCAGGGTAAGACAAGACTTGCTTCGAATTTGGTGTGATACATTTTTATGAGATTCACACTTGAGGAGAAATTCAAATTTTTGGCTTAGCTCATCCATAACTGGTAGGGTAGGGCGGGGCTAGTTGGCCCATGGGGCAAGTTGCACCACGCGAATTACTCAATAAATAAAAGTCCTTTGAGAACACGATTAATCACGAATGAAGCGTGCTCATTAATAAGCACGCACAAAAAATGGTTTAATTTGCATTTTGTCAGTAGAACGGTAGCCATACACCGATTTGTGTTTTTGTAGTGCCAATGTTAAAAAAACATGTTTGTTTCTTTTTGTGTTATTTAATAGGAAACGTGCAATTCTCACAGCTTTATAGTTATAGTATTTTCTTGAGCCCTGTTATTATATTTTAATATTCTGTGATCAAAATTTGAATGTTCTTAGTAGTTTTTATTTAGTGACGCAATATGTACATCAAACTAGGTGTGGGGTAAGTTGGATCGGTGCACAGTGGTGCGTTGGCGGAAAAAAAATACCAAAAATGAAATTTGTATTATGGAGTTTTTTCGTTTATATTTTTATAGATATATAACTGTTCTATGTTTTCCCAAAATTTGGGAAATTTTTGTGAAGGAATGTGCGAGATATAGCGTTCTAAAGTTACCCATTCTTTTAGTTTTGAAATTCATGCATTTTCTTGCAATAAATGTTTGGCATGAAAAGTTGGGTTTTTAACTGTTTGGAAAAACTTAACTTAAAACTTGATAATTAAGCTTCCAAAATAAAAAGAAAAAATAATAATAATAATGCCGAGTGCACAAGAATTAATATTTTAATGTTCTTTCCCTTGAGCTTACAGTTTTAGCTCCCTTAAGCTGCGCCTTGTGGTAACAATTTTTAGAAAGCTACAGTATCCAGCTAACTATTTTTGAAAGAATTGTATCCGTACTGATCCGATATTGAACGTAATGTACAAATTTGTTTCACTGAATCAGATTAAAAAACCATGGTTTTGACTTTGGTAATGTTACAAAAGTTATAATTTCTTGCGTAATAATAATGGTACCAAGACCAACTAGGATTTTATTTTTAGTAGAAATATAATCCTTTCTTTAAAATATAAAATAAAATGAATGCATGGACGGAGCTGTGAGATATTCAATTTTTAGCTCAATCTCCTTTTTTGCCTCACTATTATTCCAACTTATTTTGTCGTACTAATATATTTTTGTATGGTGATATTTAAAAAAAAAAAGTTAGTACCTACAAAATTGCGTACCGAAATATTTTAACCTAACTGTTTTGTTTTCAGGCAAACAGGTAGGCACAGGTAATAACATAAAAGGACACTTTTTACCAGTACACGAGCTTTTTTCTAAAACCTGTTCCGTTTTTTCTCCAAATTAAAACAAATAATATTTAAGTTTTTGGTATTAGATCTATTACTTTTTATGACCAATAACCTAAAACATGATCATGATATAATCCGATCGAATTATAACTCACTTAAGACATGAGCCAAAGAAAAAACACCTTCCTTTAAGTGAATAAGCTCTTGATTTAATTTAATAATTTATTATGTATTTGCACTTATTTATTTATTTCCTACATTTGATATCTTCTAGCAATGAATATGTATTTGTACTTATTTATTTATTCATTTCCTACATTTGATATATTCTAGTATTGTTATGAATGCATTTAATTATTTAGCTTAAACACAAAACAAAAAAAAAAAAAAAAAAACAAATTAAAAAATAAAAATATTTTTTTTTTCATAATAGTCAATAAACCCTAAAATTCTGAAAAATGTCAATATTTTTTTCCTTGATTTTGTTTAAATCAAATTTTGTCGAAATGTGTGTTAGCCCAATCTTACCTTATGTGCAAAATTTTATTGTTCTCCCTTTCATAGTTCTAACAATAATTTAGTTTGCCGAACTAAAAGCAGTATCTAGGTACCTTTGTTAATAAATTTTGTGTAAAATAATTTAATTTCATCGAACTTGATGACAATCAATAATATAAGATAGGTCTGCACTTTTTTAAGAAGAAAGTAAAACCATGAAATATATTGTTTCATGGGCGGTCCTACCCCCCTTTGACCCCCTCCTTGGCTACCGACCTGATCAAGTTCTGTAGAAATGTGTGTTACCACAATCCAAACACGTGTGCAAAATTTCATTGCTTTCCGTTTTATAGTTCAGATTTTATAGATTTTTTTCCGCTCTCCCATACAAAGCGCACCACTGTGCGGTGGTGGTCAAACTTGCCCCGCTGATTACAAAATGCAGGCTTTATATTGGGTTGAGTGCATTAGCGGCTCTAGGATTAGGCTGTGGGGGGGGGGGCTTGGTAGATCCAGTTTGAGACATTAATGGCCAGTTTCACAAGTTAAACTACTATTTATGTTTAAACTTAAGTTCAGCACTTGATTCGGTTTCAAAGTAAACCTTGAACTTAGATAATTCTGTAGTTCTAGTTAAACGAATGTATTCTGCCATTTAAACTTCATGGCCTAAGAGCCGGCAGCAAATTTTGGGAGTGGATTGATAACCAAAATATGAGTATGATGGTTTGTAGGTGCATATATGGCGGTATCAAAAACAACCGTCTCTCAGGTTTCTTTTTCAGCCTTTTGCGGGGGTGGGGGTTTGAAAATAGCGATTTTCCAGTTTATTTTGTCAGAGGTATTACCACTTCAATAAATTTAAAAAACATATTATGTGATGTTGTCATTAAGTTAAAACGTTATAATCTTGGCAATTCGACCAAAAGAACTCAAAATATAAGCTTTTTAAGAGGACCTTATCGTCTTTTTCTTGGAGAACTATAAAACACAAAAAATCAACAAAACAAAGTCTCCAAAAAAATCGATTAAGGTTCGCTTAAAAATCTTATATCTTGAGTTCAATTGGTTGGATTGCCAAGCTTTTGATGTTTTGACTTAAAGAAAATGACAGAGCATCACATCATATATTCTTTAAATTTATTGAAGTGGTAATACCTAGAGAATCGCTATTTTCAAACTCCCACCCCCGCCAAAGGCTGAAAAAGAAACCTGACAGACGGTTGTTTTTGATACCGCGATATATGCACCTACAAACCATCATACTAATATTTTGGTTAGCAATCCACTCCCAAAATTTGCTGCAGGCTCTTGGTCTATAAGTGCAGCGTTCAGAAAACTTGATCGTTATAATCATTCTAAAATCTTATTGATAACTGCCATTTTATAATAATAATATATTATTATATTTCTTTCTATTTGAAATTATTTTTTTTTTTGTTTTCGAGTGACGTGGAAATGTAACATTCGTTGTGAGAGTGAAAAGAGAAAAACGCTTCCCTTGGAGAACAAATTATTTTAACTATTGTGACGATGTTGATTTTATTTTATAATTTATATATTTTTATAATTTATACATAACTAATATAAAAAAGTTTTAGTTTAGGTTAAAGGTTTTTTTTGTGAAAATCTACAGCTATATAAAAAATTGAATTTTGGCATTTCCATTTTTCCTTTTAGAATAGCCTTGTTTTTTGTGCATTTATATCAGCTTCTATCCCCGGTTTAAAATGATTTCAATATTACATACAATAACATCTGTAGTAGTTAACATTTAAAATATTTTTAAGTGGAGATAGAAAAAAATACATTCAATTTTCAGCCACGTCAAGCTTTGAACTACCAGAAGAAAAAATCTGTCAGTAAATTTGTACGTCAGTCTAGAGGGACTTCAAATATTCACACGCATGATTTTCTGAGTGCCCAGAGAAAACTCAGATTTTGATTTGTTGTTCCCGAATTCTTTAGGGGTTTTAGCCCCAATTACGTTTTTTTGCAAAGTTAGCGAAGTTCTTAGGGTGAATTATTTTTTCGTTTGGCATGTTAATTGTTAAGCCCCGACCCCGTTTTTTTTCAATTATCTCTTAAAGCTTTAGCCCCAACTTGGACTTGACAATCCCTTGAGTCAAGCGCAAACATTTTCTGGAATAAGGTAAGTTTTAAAGGAATTATTTGCTTAGCCCCGACCACGTTTTTTTGCCCAATTCTTGTCCTACTCGCGAGCTGTTTTTTTTTTCGTCCCAATTTTCTGTCAGTTATCCGTAGCCCCGAACTTGTTTTTTGTACAATTCTCTTCAGAATTCAGCCCCAACCTAATTAATTTGGGGCTTAGAAAAAAAATACGTATCATATAAATTGCGTAGCCCCAGCCTCGTTATTTTTTCTGACTCCTGATTCTGATTTCTATATTTCAATCAATTTTAAGAACTGCCTGTGGGGGGGCTTTAACCCCTTTAGCCACCCCCCTGGATCCGCCACTGGTTGAGTGGTATGCTTGCCCATACGAAAGGCTTACAAACTGGACATAGTCATATGCATTAATTGCAAAAGCGATTATGTTACGCATAATTCTACTGTATTCTACGTATTAACTATTTTTGTATCCTATTTTATCCAAGAAGAGGTTTTTGTTTTAATTCGTTAATTTATTTTTTGCTTTTAATTCTTTTAATTTTTTTTTTAATATTTATTTTTGTGTACTAAAAAATAATTATTACTTTCCAAGTAAAGTTTATTTAAAATAAAATTCAGCTTCTAATAAATGATGGCTTTGTTGTTATTTTTAGATATCATTGTTCCACTTTTTAGGCCATGGTCCAACAAACCCCTCCTACTGGTCCAACTTAACCCGCTAGTGGGGCAAGTTGGACCACTTGGACTTGGTGCTCTTAAGGCTTAATAATTCTTCTGCTCATACACATTTTCATTTTTTTAAATTCCATTTAGAAGCCAAGAGTCCATTCTTTTAATTGATTCCAAAATCATAGATGTATTATGAGCGGTTTGGTTATTATAACACTTCCAGAAAAAAAAATTGTTCTCTATATTCTGATAAACATTTTTGTTTGTATTTGGTCTCAACTGAATAATTAGATTTGGAGATATACACAGAAACGAAGACTAAGGTTAAGATTTTTCACATTTACATGGTTAAAGAAGACCAATTTACTAAAATTTTCACACTATAAAGCATAAAACAAGTATTTTTAATTTATACTCCTGATTTTAACTAATAAAATCGTTTTTGAATTTTGTATTTATAGCGTCTAGTTTTAAAGATATAATTTTTTTTAAGGCATGACAGATTTATTCCACATTCCAATTTTTTAATATAATAACAGCTTGTGCTTATACAGGGTGATTTGCATAAGGTGTCACAAAAGGCTATGTAGGTTGGACTTAGACAAAAAAAAAAATCGTATGGGAGGGCGTTTATTTCCCCCCGTTTAGGCAAGAGGGGCAATTTTCAAAAAAAAAAATCACTTAAAACAGAAAAAAATATTCAAAAATAACGGTAATACTTACAGAGTCATGCTGTAGCATTTTGAAAAGACAAAAGTGTATTCTCCCTCCCGCCTATACGGTGGAAAATAGACCCCCCTCTTATACGATTTTTTTCTTGTCTAAGTCCAATCTACATAGCCTTTTGTGACACCTTATGCAAATCACCCTGTATAAGCACAAGCTGTTATTATATTAAAAAATTGGAATGTGGAATAAATCTGTCATGCCTTAAAAAAAATTATATCTTTAAAACTAGACGCTATAAATACAAAATTCAAAAACGATTTTATTAGTTAAAATCAGGAGTATAAATTAAAAATACTTGTTTTATGCTTTATCGTGTGAAAATTTTAGTAAATTGGTCTTCTTTAACCATGTGAATGTGAAAAATCTTATCCTTAGTCTTCGTTTCTGTGTATATCTCCGAATCTAATTATTCAATTGAGACAAAATACAAACAAAAATGTTTATCAGAATATAGAGAATAATTTCTTCTATGACAATTTTCACGATAACTCTGACAGTTTACCTAAAAAACACGTTCTTCCGTCTCGCGCTCCCTCCCTACTGAGAAACAATATGGCAATGTCTTGGGCAATTATCAACCGATTTACATGAATAAAAATCAAATTTCTTCGTTAGAGAATAAGGAACAACATTTACTCGAAACATTTTTTCCTAACATAAATAACTTTTATTGAATTACAAAAATGCATCAAAATTCGTTAATAACAATGACTTCGCACCGGATTTTGCAAAAACTAACTCCGGATTCGGATTCCCCACCCCCGAAAACATAAAAAAACACTCTCAAACTGAGGTGACATTGAAGTGCCTATACGGGAAGGGGGTATAGTTCCTAGACTATTTTATAATTTTCACAATTTTTTAAGACCGAATTTGAAAAAAGTAGGATTTTAAAAAATCGGAAAGAATTTTGATACAATTTTATTTTAGAAATGCACATTTTTGACTCAGTGTGCCCCACATAACTAAGCTTAACGTTTGTTAAGAATTTCCTGGATACAGCTTGAGTTGTTGGGAAGAAGGGTAATCCAATGACCCTCCTGGACACGCTGTTTTCCCTTAAATCCTTTAACTACACCCTACTGTTTGTCTACTTTTCTACATGATTTTCTTTCACTGCAATCACAATTTAAAAAAAGCTTTAAAAATCATTAACTTTCAGTGTGATATAATTTTGCAGTGAATTCTTCATTTAAGTTAAAAAAAAAAAAACTTCATCAAAATATATCTGGCAAATGTTTTTCTAACCACACATTTAATTTTTTTTATGTCCTACAACATCATACACCATACGAAAAAAAAAAAAAAACAAAAAAACCACACTAGCAGAAAAAAGTTCAAACGAAACTTGCCCAACGCAATTGTTTTTCTTTTTAATTAGTGTGTGCAAGAGGAAATTCTCTGGAAGTGCTATACTTTCGGCAAAGTGCAATAAATTTTACCAACACGCACTGTCTCCACATCCACATAACATATACAGACAAACATTATGTAGGTACATCGTATACAACTGAACTTACATGTAGCTTTTCTATTAGGTTAAGTTTATGGTACCCAGAATAAGAAGAAATCTGTTGCGATGGCAGTTCTTTCTGTCAACTTAAATTTTCAAACACAACCAACGAACTTAAAAATAACCAAAAGTTGAACAAAACAAGAACAAAAAAAAAAGCACAACCAACTGTGTATTATGTTTGTGTTGTGTTTTACTTTTACTCTAAAAATTACAAACATATTGTGAGGGAGTTGCAGGACATCCTGTCAACACTGTTAACAAAAAAAAAAAAAACACAAAAAAGTCTTTCGTACTATAAAATCCAAACATACACACTACACACACACACACACACACATGAATACACATTGGAAATTTAAAGTCGAAAATGTTTAAAAATTATGCCAAAACAACGCTGCAATATAAACATAATATTATTTTAACCTTCATAAAACAAGAAAAGTTCAAGAGGATCTACATACACTATACACATATACATAGGTCTATGCCTTAAGCATAAGAATATCCAGAGAAGACAAATAGAAAAAAAAAAAAAAAAAAAAACAACAACTACAAGTTCAATTCAAAGGTCCTGCATTTTTTTTATTTCTTTTTTTTTGATACAATCAATATCCTCTTTTCAACGGGTTATCGCTGTCATCAGTATCATTATTTTTAGTTCTTGGATTTATGTTCGGAATCTACTAGTACTTCACTTTTTGGGTTACCTCATATAAGATATCCAGATCCAGATCCAGATCCACACATATTATGGAAAAACTTTCATGACGAGGCACAATCGATTGCCAAGGAATTTATTGTCTGAACTGAAGTCCCCTGCAACACATCTTAGATTATACGAGTAGGGTGATGCTTGTAGCATAGTTTTTGGCAATTTAACAAAACTTACACGGAAACAAAAATAATAGCAATGCGATAAGTCTTTCAGAGTCTGGCTCTCTTCATATTATTTTAGAAGTGTAGGATTAGGTACCAGTCAGTAGTGGACCAACATTTGAGCTCTATGAACTGGCATAGTCTGGGAAGAAGAGTTAGAGTGAAGCATAGAGTTATTCAGAGTGATTCGCTCGCATAAGGTGTGAAAAAAAGCTAGAGTGTGTAGTTAGGTTTGGAACAATAATCGTATGAGAGGGGGGTTTATTTCACCCCATTGAGTTGACAGATGACAGTGTAAATTTTCAAAAACAAAAAATGACTTAAAACAGATTATTTATTTAATTATTAAAAAACAACGGTAACACTTACAATGGCATGTTATACCTTTTTGTAAGCCCAGAAATATCTTCTTTTAAATTCTCTTTAAATAAAATTTTCTTACTGAACAGTTTTTAAAAAATTAATTTTGAAACTTAAAATTTTCAAAAAAAAATAAAAAAAAAAATTCAAACTAATATTTCTTTTAATTTTACATCATTAAGTACTATTTCTGTTTTAAACATTCAATGCTCTTATCAATTTTTAATCAAACACTGAAAACGTATTATATATTAGGACTTTTACTTTTAAAAATCTCATAAATCCAAGAAAAATTGTTTTATTTTTTTTTTAATTTTTTTACCAGAAGAAGAAGTTAGTTATGTTATTTTTTAATATTAAAATAAGTAAGAGTCCTAGAACCGTAAGATTTTCAGTGTTTGAGTAAGAATTGTTAAGAGCAGTGATTTGAAGGAACAGAAATGGTACTTACTAGCGAACAAATTTGAAAGAAATTAGTTTGAAATTTATTTTTTTTTTCAAAATTTTGAGTTTGAAAATTTTCAATAACCATTCACTTTATTAAAAAATTATAACAAAAGAAGGAGGTTTAGGCTTCACAAAAAGGTATAACATGGCATTGTAAGTGTAAGCTTTACTTTTGTTATAGTTTTCTCCCGCAATAACGGGGTGAAATAGACCTGGCGGGATATTTCCAACACGCTCTAGTTTTTTTTTTTTATCAATTTATTGGACGAATAGTATTTAATAAAAAAATCACAATAAAAACGTCTTTGCCTTTTTTCATAAAGCTCGCTTAACGCTGTGTTCAATAATAGGGTATAAGGGTATCAAAAACCCATTTAGTGCGCGCTATTTTACACGACTGGATCGCACGAACTTGCTGTCGGATCTAACAACTAGAATGTAGATAGACTTTGACGGTGTAGATATAGTTATGGTTTGCTAATTTGTATGTCGTTATGAAAAAAAAAAAACGAAAACATGTTAAAATATCAATTTTGAATTTTTCCTGTTTTAATAAAAAAATTGTAAAAAATAAATTGGGTGGCACAACGGCTTGTGAAGAACCAGGGCCTAGTGACTAACAACTCGCAACCATTCCTGTGTGCGCGTGTCGACAGGAATGGAAGGATCTGTATTGTATTAATTTGTATTGATTGTATAAAAGCCTAAAGAAGCCGATATGAAGTTTATATTATATACATATTGGAAATTTGAATGACACTTCAACTTGACAGATAGCTTCGGACATGGTTGTATAAAAGTGAAATACAAGTCTTATAGAAGGTGAACAAAAATAAATAAAAAAAAAAAGAGAGATACATTTTTATTTTTATTTTTTAATGTGACTTTTACTCCATTTTATCTGAAATCAAGTATCAAATTCAATTATTTATACATAAATTATATATTTACCTTACTAGGGATCGAACTCGGGAACTCCTACGTGACAGTCCATCATTCTAACCACTCAGCCATCTTAGATATAATTTGGAAGATGCAAGCCTTTTCAGCCTTTTCCTTTTTTAAAACTTTAAATTTTCCTTAAATAAATCCGAGAACAAGATTTCTTTAACTCTCTTAAATTAATATCAATAGTCTTAAAATAAACTAAGTAATAATACATATTTTTGATAATTTCAATCCGAAAAAACACGGCCACTTAAGCACGATTAACAGAAACAAGGTATGCTCATTAGAAGTGTGACGTTACAATCATCTGCTTATGTTCGGAGAAAAGAAAAATAATTAACTTTATTTGATTGTTATTATAATTTTTTCTATTTTTAAACTGCTCATTAAGAATTTAAAACAATTTAAATTATGGTCTTCACTTTAAATAGAACAAAAACATAAAAGCTGACCGTGACGTCACATAAATACCCAGATATACGAAAATGCCGAATGTTATGTTTATCTGATGAGCATAAACCTCATTTCTGTTTATCGTGCATTGAAGCTTATGTCTTAAACCAACGAAAAGTAGCTTTCTGAATGCTCAAAAAGACAAATCAAGTAAAATGAATTATCTTTCTCTCCACGTGTTCAATTTATTCAATATACATATATAATTATAAATTTGAATAGAGTTTTTTTAAAAAGCTTCTTTAAATTGATTATACAAATTCGAGCTTCTTTATTATAGATTGACATATTGGCCGCGTTCGGGTACGTCGCCAATGGTATCTAGATTTATTCGTGTTGTTGAAATGCAAAAAGAAAAAACCAGCCGACGAATCAAACAGCTGATATCAAAAAGAAATCTAAGGCTATCTCAAAAATGTTCGGATCTGTTTGGATTAAGGCTCTCCCAAACTAACGCGGAACATTCGGTTGCTAAGCAACCAAAAAAAAGTCCTGTCGGCGAATGTTCCGCGCCACTTTCGCGTTGGTTTGGGAGAGATACTTCATATTAACAGCTGATATCTCACCTATTTATTTTCTTGGTTTTCGTTTGGTTTGGTTACATACACGGTTTTCGTCGTTCGAAAACGTATCAGATGCTAAAGTAGATACCATACTACCCGAACGTGGCCATTCTTTTATGATTCTTTAATAAAGACTTAACAAGCCGTATCGAAGTTTTCAATAAGGGTTATTGAAAATGGTTACAGAAAACTTTTCAAGGAAGCAACTTATATAAAAATTTTAAGCAGTCTTTTTAAAGTGACATCTTCAATCATCTTCTGTTATTTCAATTTTAGAAGCCTTTTCGAGTGACAGCTCGTAAACTAGGTAAGTCTTCTTTTTCTTATTTCTATTCGGCTTTAAAGAAGTAGTTATCCAGCTCTTTACATGTATAAGAAATTTAATTCCGACAAACGCCGTACCGAAGCTTTATATAAAGTGAAACCTGCGGCACATCAATATTTTTCAGCTAAAAGAAGCTGAATTGTTTGTTGGGAAGTGATCCTCTTGGAGAATTTCTCAATTCAAGAGGCAGTAGCCCTGAAAGAAAAACTTTTTAGTTTTTTTAGGTGGCCGAAGCTGGGAAGTAAACACACAGACCTCCACCATGATAGTCCATCGCACTAACCATTTAGCTACGGGATACTACTTTTATTTTCGATTATTCGTATTTTTTTTAGTAAAAACGTGGTATGCAGGATTATTTGAACTGGTCTAAAAATGGCATGTACAAAGTTTAATCAAAACCGTTGGAGCCGTTTTTGAGAAAACTTAACACAGATGAGCTAAACAAAAATTCGAATTTCCCATTTCTAGGGAATTACATAAAATCACATCACACCAAATTTGAAGCAAATCCGTTCAACCGTTCAGGCTCTAGCTCGATGTGCATTAGCATCACGCACAGCTGCACAGACTCACAGACAAACAGACCGACGTCGCGACGCGACGACGCACTATGGGCCCAAATGACCTGTTGCGTCTCAAAAATGGGTTTTGAGCACATTTCTTTCTCAAAATTAATAGAGGGATATTCAAATCATATATTTTCATAAAAATTGGATTTTTAAAATGAGTCCTTCTATCGATTACCTCTCTCTAAAATATGGACTTTTTAACAACTGTCTATCTTATAAATTTTGAAGATAATGTTTAAGTGATTCGTTTAAAGTGATTGGTGATGTATTAACACAAGTATTATATGTTTTTGAAAAGCTTGTTTTAAGTATTATTCAAATTTAAAACAAAAAATTAAAAACAGTTACGTACCTGATATTTTTTTTGTAAAACATGTTTTTTTTTGGGCATGGAGTTTTAAAATCGTGCGCCACGTTCCGCTGTTTAGTGTTGTACTGCAATTGATTCCTTAGTTCTTAAACTTGAAAACAAGAAAAAGTCTTCATGCTTTTAATTGCTTTTCTTTGATGTAGAACAGTAAAACTGTTATAAAGTTGGTACAGAAAACAAAAATTTCTATAGTCAAGCTCATATTTAAGTTATTTGTTTTAATATGTTTGCTTAGTAATACCGCAAGTATTATATATTTTTGAAAAGCTCATTTTTAGTACTATTTGAATTAATGAAAATAAATTTTGAAAAAAACTTTATTTAAATTTTTTTTTATATATTTAATTTTTGTTCAACTTTTTTTAAATTTCAATCGTAGTTTTAAAAACTTCTTCCACTCTCCGCTGTTTAGATTTATAATAAATTAATTCCTTAGTTCCTAAACTTAAAAAGAAAAAAAAGTCTTAATGCTTTTACTTGCTTTCCTTTGAGCAAGAATGATAAGTCTGTTATAAAATCAAAAATCTTTCTTCAAAAATCTTGGATTTTAATTTGCTGTCCAAATTGATTTGGCACAAAATTTACATATATTATACAACACATAACATAAAAAATAAACAAACTATAATTAGTGTTAATGCTTGAATCTGGTGCTTGTAGCACAGTTCTTTCATGCGTGTTAACATCTTATAAGATGGGAATATTTCACAATTTTTTTTCTTTCAATCATAACCTTAAATCTTTTTATTGTTTTTTTCATAGCTTCTTCAGTCAAATAAATATTGGTGGTCTTTGTGTCTTTTGACAATTAATTTTAAAGTGTTTCTTTCTTACTTACATTTTTCAATAAGGGACCCGGATTGGAAGATCGATTTAATTTGTAACATTCGAGAGACGTATGGTCTTACAAATAAGTTAAAATGTTACCCGAGGAAAAGTATTGAAGCTGGATTAGAATTCAGAGTAGCCATCAAAACCTTCGGAAAAGTATAGCTAATAAGTTTCTGTTATGATATTTTAACAAGGAGTTCATTTTTTTGAATATGTTATTAAATTGATGACATTTTTAAAACATGTTAATATATATATTTTTATTCTAACTTGAATTTAACAGAGACATATATACATATTAAAAAAAAAAATAATTTAATAAAAATTAAAACAGAAGTAGTTGTTGTATACCTAATTTTAACATAAGAACATTTTTGATTATATTTTAAGTATCAATCAAATAAGTTAAGCCTTACAAAACTTAACCTATTTTATTGCTAGTATTTTCAAGATCATGTGTGCAAAATTTCAGCGAATTATATCAACAGGAAAAAAAGTTACGGATTTTTGAGACGCAAAAACCCATTTGGGCCCATAGTCCATCTCTTTTTTTGGACTTCTCTATCATCGTAATGTTAGTTTTGGCTAAAACCTCGAAATTTTTTTGACACGAAAACAATACTTGTCCTATAGAGCAAGTAAAAAAGTAAGTGACCCGAACCTCAGAAATTATTCCTAGAGTTCAGACCAAGTGTACTCTATTTATTCATTTATTTGTTTACACAACGTTACCTCTCAGTCTATTATAACTAGGCATACTTTTGCTAGTTTTGCAAAAAAAAAACAGTTAAAACACCCCAAACAAATATGAATATTAACTTTCCAAACATAGATATGCGGCTACACTCAGATTATATAATGTGTACTATACATTCATACCTACATATATACATACATGTATACAGTTATCGCTGGAATTTTTCTACTTAGTCCTTGTTTCTTGTTTTGTTGGCCCTTAATCAAATATGTATGACAACAGCATTTACATGTGTCGAGTTATAAGGTTTTGTTTAATAAAAGAGTTTAGCATGTTTTTGGAGGGCGGCTCGTTCAGTTGGTTGTTGTTGGCTATATATATGGAGATTTTGATAATATTTGCATATTTCTTTGTTGCTGGTATATTATATGTGCTTGGGGTTTTCTTTTACTTCGTAAGAGATACACGCATATGCGAGATAATCAGATATTCGCTTAAGATAATGTATCTGTGAATGAGCTGGCAAAATATAATTCTGAAGATTAAAATCAAAAACAAACTTAAAATTATTATCATAGACTAGACACACATATTAAAGACACTGTTTTAATGAGTTTCAATCCCCATTGAAAGGAGATTTTAAAATTGCCCCTTTATTTTGTTGGTACCTATAAGTATGTTCATTTCATATGAGTTTTCTATGAATTTGTGAATTGTATAAATTTAAATTAGGAACAGACAAAATAAATTACAGATTTTTCAATCATGCACTGTAATTGGGTTTTTCATTTTCAGTTGGATTTTAAAATTTTTCCATTAATATCGAATATGGACAATTTATATAATAAACTTAGGTTCTTATGGGAGCATCATGTTTCTTGCCAAAACTATTTGACCGATTTGGATGGAATTTTTGAATTTCGTCTTGTACAATTTTATTCTAAATTTTAAACAGAATGCGATAGATAGCGACACAAATATAACATGCATGAATTTAAAGCTAATGTAGATGTAGTCTTGTAGAAAATTTTATAACAAACAAGTTTATAGTGGATGGTTTTTTCCTAAGTAGGATATTTCAAAAGTTATAAAGCAAAATGTCGGAAAAAATGGGGCGATATTAGTGTTTTTTTCACTAATGCATTTTTCCTGCAGCAAGCACAGGTTTTTCGAAGTTGCAAGCTTAGCTACAGACTACTCTTACATGACTCAACATATATATATATCAAACATGCAGAACTACATCGCGCTTTTCGATTTTATTTTCGAATTAGACTGGGCTTCTTAAAGATAAAACATAGATGAAAAAATACTTCAAAACCGAACGAATTCACAAGAAAACTTATCGTATGGAACTTTTGCTTAAACAACGAACATTAAGGAAGAGAAAAATATTGTTTTTCTTATTTAAAAAAATGTTCTGAGAAAATATACTAAAAAAAGTACGTATACGCCCCATAGCACTATTGCCAGAATTATGGGTTAATAAGTCAACATTTGTTTAAAAATGAGAACTCGGTGAAATTTTATTTTTAATTGCTATAAAGGGCAGTTATTGTTTTCGTTAATATTACAATGATGGAGAAGTCTAAAAAGGTGATTTTGGACTGATGTCTGTCGGCATGTGCGTCCTGATGTTCATCCAGCTAACTTCCTAGGAGTCAGTAAATATGTCTAGGTATCAGCGTCTTCCCTTTCAAAATGTCCGTGAAATGCCATAAAACTGTAGCCTACTATTTTAACGTCATTTTAAGATATCAATCTTGAAGATCCGATCCGTAGAAGTCAAGCTATATGCTTTTTACCCGACCCATACATATCTCCTTTTTCACAGTATTTTTAACAAACTACCTAAAATAAAACGGCGTCCTATTTTTGTTCGCGGTAGTTAAACAAAGAGAGGAATAATACAACACTAATGAAAAAAGGGATGCAAAACAATTAAGTTCCAATCGTTCGAAAAGATAATTTGAATGGGTGACGAACACAAAGGGGAACAGCGACAACCGCTTTCGCTGCCAGCCGCGCTGGAGCGCTAGTCCATGACAAGAGATACACACACACAAAACATGTATATGGCAAGGTCATTTTGCAAAAAGTGTATAGCATGTCGATTTGTATGTATCTAACTTTTTTATGAAAGGAACAAGACGCTTTTTCTCGGCTTATTTATCTTAACTTTGTTCAAAATGTTAGAAAAGAGTGTTATGGCTCGAGTAAAAAGAGTATAACTTGAGTTATAATGGTCGGATCTTCAAGATTAAGATCTTAAAGTCTCAGGAATATAATAATCTACAAATATATGTTAATATAATTTAGAGAAAAAAAAAATTAATTCGAATTTTATACCTTAAACAAATTTATTTAAAAAGTTTTTAAAAGAAATATTTTATACTGACAAATCTAACATATAAGATGTTTGAAATCAGAATAAACGCAAATCAAACTATTGATATTTCCATATATTCAACAAAATCTCGGATGATGCACAAAAATATATTTATTTAATGTGATTATTGGAACTTTACAAAATTAGTATTGAAAATAAACGCATAAGAACATGGCCAGAAAATTAAGGCTCTTAAATTTGCGACTAATTTGATTGATTTTGCTTCGTCTTCCCAATTCAAATAATTCATGCCACGCCACTGCTAGGTATATAAATAATTTAGTATTATACTGAATTATAAATTGCTATAAAGGTTGTGAAGATTGTACACCAAGAATGGTTTTTTAGTGTATTTAACATCTATTGAAAATGTATATTAATTCATGCACAAACTTAAGGCTTATTAAGCTCTTTTTCTTAGAAAGCAGTTTAAATAAGGATTTTCGCACTCAGCAGCACGTAGTGATTTCCAATCAATTCACATTGAAAATCCAAATTAATAATCTTCCTCTTCGTCTTAAATTTAAAATTTTTAAAGAAAAAAATAAAAAAATACCAAAAACTCATCTCGAAAAATTTTCTTTTTCAAAAAATGTCATATATGCCAATAAGCTATATAGGGGAACGATTGGGTTCACGGGTTTTTATTTTTGAATATGTTTTCCTGGAACCTAAGCTTGCTTAAACACACAAAATTCGCTTAAATTCTCCCATACATTTCTGAGAGAATGGTCACACTGGTATTTTTATTAATATTGTTGGTATAACTCGAAAACTAAGCCGAATTTGAGAATTTAACTTATCACATTTTTTGTAGCAAATTATATTTGCTATCAAAATTAATGGTTAAAAAAAATTAGGTACAAAAAACTTCCAAAAACCAACGTACAAAAATCGATTTTAATTTAATTTCACTAAAAAGCACATAACTATTTTTTGAGCAAAGATAGGCGCAAGTCATATCCAAATAAAAAAAATAAGAAGTTCACGCCTCATGACGGATTAATGGGATAAAATGGTTCTATGCCAGGTACCGTTTTTTTTTGTTCGAAAAAAAAAAACAATTTCAATAATCCTTACAAAACATCATACCATATATCTTATCATATAATATATATCACAATCTGCCATAATAAAGGCCTGAACTTGTTATTTTTTTAATTTGGATATGACTTGTGCCTATCTTTTCTAAAAAATATTTATTTGTATTTTAGTGAAAAAAATAAAAATCGATGACTTTTCGATTTTTTGTAGGTTGGTTTTTGTAAGTTTTTTCTAAGTATTTTTTTTTTTCAATTTTTAAATCCATTAACTTTGATTACAAATCTTATTTGCTACAAAAAATGTGATATGTTAAATTCTAAAATTCGGCTTAGTTTTCGAGTTATACCAACAATATTAATAAAAATAGCAGTGTGACCATTCTCTCAGAAATGTATGGGTGAATTTAAGCTAATTTTAAATTACCTCTGTAACCATTCTCTCAGAAATTCATGGGTGAATTTAAGCGAATTTTTTGTTTTAAGCAGTCTAGGTTAGAGACAAGAATATTCAATAATAAAATCCCGTGAACGCAATTGTTCCTTAATAAAAAGTTTATTCAATAGCTTACCAGTACAACTTGTCGTTTCAAAGATGTATACAAAAAACCTGTATTTCCAACATTTGACGCTTTTTAAGTAGAAATCAACCCAATTACGAAATTCGTAGATTTTATTAAGTCGTGTTTGGATAATTATGTTGATAAGTTTAAATACTAGCATCACATCGTCTCTATTGGTAAATTTTCAAAAGCTTTGCATCAACAAAAAGGAAATTTTACCATTTAGGACACCACAAGCCCAAGAGACGACAAAATACGACTTAATGAGTGGTGAATATCTTGTGACTTTTATGGAAAAATCGTCATAATCTTTTTGTCTAAAAATTGAGCATATGTATTGAGTATTCAACAGCTTCGTCCTATTTAAAATTAAAATGCAAGAAACTTAAAATTTAAAATTCTTGTCAAACAGAATTCTGGTCATACAGTATTTTCAAAAGATTTCAAACAGAATTTTGAAATCCAGAATTTTGACGCGCTCTTTAAAACGTTTGTTTTTAAGAAAAAAATGTGTTCGTATAAGAAGTCACATATTGTACAAACTTTGGATACAGCGATGATTTCGAAAATATGAAACGTTTAGAAGTGAAAAACGACCTTTTTCGACATTTTCGATTTTTTGAAATGTCGATATATCTTCTTCATGGTGAGTCGTAG
This sequence comes from Melangyna quadrimaculata, assembly GCA_949320155.1. NCBI lineage: Eukaryota > Metazoa > Arthropoda > Insecta > Diptera > Syrphidae > Melangyna > Melangyna quadrimaculata. The sequence continues at coordinate 60,758,818 of OX439483.1, read as the reverse complement.
GAGAAAAATTGCAATAACTTTTTTTCTTAGCATTTACCGTTTCAGAGTTATATGCGAAAAACTGATATTTTCAATATTCAACCTTGAATAACTATTGACGGGCACGAGATCTGGTAATGGACTTTCGCGATAGTAATGCTAGTACCAAAATAAAGACTACTATTTATTAAATTTCCATTATGAATTATGACTAAAATATACTGTACTAAACTGTAAAGGTACGCAGGGAATAACATTTCAAGCTTCACAACATTATTTAAAGATTTACTTTTAATTCACAATTCATCCAGCTAAACGACTATCATTAAATTTTCAAAAAATAAATATTATCTCTACGTTTCTTCTTATATTAACGAACGAACCAAACAAAAAACAATATAAAATAACAAAAAAGCAACTAACAAAGAGAAATCAAATAATAAAAACCGACTTTATCACATTTAAATTCTTGAGTCATTAAAAAAGTCTTTTGAAATTAAATACAACTCCAGGATAACCCAATATGGATTAGACAAACATTTTCCTTCCTTTCAATACAAACATAAAATAAAAAAAAATAAAAAATTATCCTCTATGTTGCTATAGATATATAGGTACCTATATTCATTTAATACGAAAACGTATCTAAAGTATAAAAAAAAGATACAAGTGCAAACGCATAGCAAGATTATAAAAGAAGGAAAAATCGTAAACACACAACGTGAGGTATTTTTTTTTTTTCTTTTATTTTTAAATCCCCAACAAAATGGACACTATTTATCCTTGTCAACATTCTCTCTATTTTGTGCGATACAAAAAGCGCCACATGAAAAGGAGTCTTAGCTTCAACAAGCACCAATTTCGTTTTCAAGAGCCAAACAACAGCAACAACAACAATAACAACACACACAGAGTATTGTTATTTGTGGCTTTCTATTCATTATACGAATCTCCGGCAACGTATTATAAACGTCGTGATTATGTTCTAATGTTGGTGGCAAAATGGTGATGGGCATTGGAATCGGAGGGCATATAGAAGCACCGTACATCCTCTATTTTTCCTTCTTAAAATCCCAGGAAATACCTACAACTATATAAAACACACTCCCCGGAATCCTCCATATAGAAATATAAGGTTTTTCGATCCTAGAGAAGAACCTCTGATGATGGTAGCTGGTACCAGCAGTAGGTAGAATGTTTATAGAAGGATCTCAGTTCAGAAAATGGGAAACAACATTTCTCTCCTTTCAATAATATAATACACTACTGATGTCGAGTAATATTGCTTCTGTCGTTTTGTTGTCAATTCATATAGAGATATATGTGTAGGTATATACAAATATGTATATGTTAACACTATTGTTGTAGGTACGTAGGGTATAGGTACATATTTCCCTTTCTCTGATTGTGCACACAGGAGGAAAGGACATCCTCCGTTTTCTAACTCAACAATAAATAAAATGAAGCAAGAAAAAAAAAACGAAAATCTATCAACAAAGTCAGAAGATCTGCAGATATATGATATCAAATGACGAGATTTCTCTTCGTCTTTTTTTTTCTATTTTTTATTTCGTTCTAAACTAAATCCTTCGACCACAAGGACCAAAACGAAACGATACGAAAGCAAATCCGTCGACTCAGAAGAAAGGAAAGGATATACTATTTCCTCTGGACATTTTGCTTTCATCTTCTATTCATGTGTTTATTTAAGCATAATTCAGCATTTCTCTTCAAGTTTTTTTGAGGGGGAGGGGAGGGGGGGAGGCTATCCGTTTGATAGAAAATTTGTATTTGAAAAATGTTATTTTCAAAAATTTTCATTTCACAAAAAGCTACAATACTTGTTTTTTTTTTTTTTTGCCGCTTCAATATTTTATTTTATACTCAAAAGGAGTAGATACCTATTAAAATCCTTTTTGTCAGACACACACACATACAGATCAGAGTCAATCATTTTTATTGTATCTATTTAATTCTTTATGAGTGACGAGACTTGTTCAATAAAGAGGTGAGTTTTGCAAAGCCTTCAATAGGAAAAAAAAAAAAAAAGCAACCCCACTAAAAAATCCTGACTTAACAATTTGAAACCTTGCAAATAGAATTATTTATTGTTGATGCCCTAAAAATTGGTTTTTATCATTTTCTCTGTTTATTTATCTCCATATTTCAATAAAAAAAATTATATCAAACGAGAACAACAACAAAAAAAAACCTGCAACCTTTCCAACATGCGGCGAAATCATCATCACCGAGGTCGAATAATCTCGTCAACATCATGCGCCTCCCTTCTACCAACTTGTGCACTTGCAAGATTTTACAAACGAGGCTCTACGTCATCCGTATACATATCCACCCCCATACATTCCTCATTTGAATTGTTTATTTGCACATGAATTATTATATGATGTGAAAATACAAAATCAAACGAATTTTTGTTGTGCCCCTGCCTACCTTACCCTCTCGGGACACTAAAGTGTGCTTAGGCCGCACAACGAACTTTTGAACAAAAACATGTGTCTCATTGGTTTTTAAGAAGTCAAACAAACACAAAGCAAAAAAAAAAACAAAAACAGAGACAAAGCAAAAAAATATAAAAAAAGGATCTTATCCAGGGCCACTCACCTTTTGTGAGCTTTTGTGACCCATCGGCCTGACACATGCCACACAGAGAGCAGAGCATTCTATTTCACTTTTGAGAAAATTGAAAATTTGATATATGACTTTGCTTATAGAAAATAAATTTACGAACTGAACCGGGAGAATAGGAAAAAAAAAAATAAATAAAAAAAAGAAAGAAATTCCTCTCGACCACGAGGCAATTCACCACGACAGGATATACTTCTTTTCCATCCTTGTATTATATTGTTTTGGAAAACCAGAAACATATACATAAAACTAAAACAATTCAAACAAAATCTAAGGAATGAAAAAAGAAATACAAACTCACTATAGGAAGGATGAAGGTATTCCAACCTAATCTCAAGGGTTCCCCAAATATTTCTTCTTATTATTTTCCAAAGCCATTGGACAGACGGATGAGAAACAAAGGCACAAATTTATAAATAAATAAATTCCTTTTGAGTGAGGGAGGGGGGGGGGGGATTGGGTGTGATGTCGGTCGGTTACGGTATAGCTCTCGGTCGATAAGGCAGCATCACAAGAAACAAAAAAGGATGACTTGTGAGGTATTATTTTGGGCCTGCCGCATTCATAAACATATATACGAAACAGTGCCATCTTTACACTTAAGCTCGTTTAGTTGCAGGGTTCAGGGCTCCAAAGACTCGAAGGCCACTGAATATTCATTAGAAAAAAAGACAAAAGACATGGTCATTTTAGTGTTCTAGTCAGTGTTAGGCTTTGAACTTACTTAGTATGCTGATGTTTAACGAATTGTTTCTGTGTTCTCTAACACGACAATGTATTGACAAAAACATATGTACAGCTTTAGGGTCAGCTGTATGGATATAATAAGAGTTGTCATTTTGAATAGCCCGCTATTTGGGCAGCTGTCACTTTTGAAGCTGTCATTTTTTTACAATTGAAAAAAGACTACGCCATTACTAAAAATGGAACGATACACGCTTTAACAACGCATTGAAATTGTTAAAATTCACTACAAAAATGGTGAAAATTTTGCAGTCGCAGTCCGCAAAACCAGAGCACTTTTGGGTCCTCGTGAAGCACCTTCTCGGCCGGCAATAGTAAAACTGGTGGACAAATTTGAGCTGTTGCGACAAGTTAGTGATTTGAAGAATTGAAACCGTGTGCGTCGCTCAAGAACAACTGAGAATATTGCTGCTGTAGCCCGTAGTATTGACGAAAACTCAGGTTTGTCGATTCTTCGTTGATCTTTGAAATTAAGCATTCCAGAAACGTCATTACACCGTATTTTGAATAAAGACTTAGGTCTTAAGGCTTTTAAAGTTCAGTTAACACAAGAATTTAAGCAGGTCGATCACCAGCAACGTCGTATCTTCGCTGATTGGCTTCTTGAAGTGCATCACAATGATCCGGATTTTCATCGAAAAATCATCTGTAGTTATGAGGGCAATATTCATCTCTGAGGCAACGTTAATAAGCAGAATTCATCCTCAACGTGTCACTGTTTGGTGCGGTTTTTGGACTTGCAGTGTGATTAGACCTTACTTATTCAAAATGAGTGTGGTGCAACCCTTACGGTGAATGGATCGCGCTACCGAGCTATGGTTAATGGTTTTTTATGCACGGAATTAGAAGATATTGATGTGGACGACACGCGACGTTTATTTTTAATAGGACGATGCGCTACGTGCTAAACAAGCAACTAAAAAATCGTAATTTTGCAAGAAAAGTTTCATGGCCGTGTTATTTCTCGAATAGGTGATCACAATTGGCCACCGAGATCTTTTGATTTAAAGCCTTTAGACTTTTTCTCCTGATGGGGCCTCGTGAAATATAAGGTCCATGCCAATGCTCCACAATCGATTGAAGACCTTAAAGATGGAATTCGTGAAGTTATCGAGGACAAACAGCTGCAAATGTGGAAACTGGTCATGGAAAACTTCATGAAAAGGATATGGTGCTGCAACCGTAGGTAGCCGTGGTGGCCATTTGGTTGATGTCGTTCATGGCATACCTTTCTCTTTACAACAATGAAATAATCATAACAAAACCTTTTATTGGAAAACTTTATATAAAAATAACTAGGCATTTTAGTGAATTCTGATTGAAATACTTTCGTATTTATAAACTCTGTCTAACTCAAGACAACCGTCTACGGATGGCCGGACGACCAGAAGGGTGGACGGATGGATGGATGAATGGACCAATGGGTGGACGGACGGACGTATGGACGGACCGTCGGCAGACAGACGGATGGACGGACAGATGGATGAATGGACCAATGGATGGACGGACGGATTTATGGACGGACGGACGGACAGATGGACGGACAGAAGGAAGGACGGAATGAAAGGCGGACGGATGAATGGACCAATGGATGGACGGAGGGATGGATGGACGGACCGTCGGCGGACAGACGGATGGACGGACAGATGGATGAACGGCGGAATTATGGACGGACGGACGGACAGAAAGAAGGACGGAAGGAAAGACGGACGGATGAATGGACCAATGTATGGACGGACGGACAGATGGACGGACAGAAGGAAGGACGGAAGGAAAGACGGACGGATGAATGGACCAATGGATGGACGGACGGATGGATGGACGGACGGACGGACAGATGGACGGACGGAGGGAATGACCGACGGATGGACGGATGGATAGACGGACGGATGAATGCACCATTGTTTGGACGGACGGACAGGCAGATGGACGCAAGGAAGGAAGGACCAACGTATGGACGGACCGTCGGCGGACAGACGGATGGACGGACAGATGGATGAATGGACGAATGGATGGACGGACGGATTTATGGACGGACGGACGGACAGATGGACGGACAGAAGGAAGGACGTAAGGAAAAACGGACGGATGAATGGACCAATGGATGGAAGGACGGATGAATGGACGGACCGTCGGCGGACAGACGGATGGACGGACAGATGGATGAATGGACCAATGGATGAACGGACGGAATTATGGACGGACGGAAGGACAGATGGACGGACAGAAAGAAGGACGGTAGGAAAGACGGACGGATGAATGGACCAATGGATGGACGGACGGATGGATGGACGGACGGACGGACAGATGGACGGACAGAAAGAAGGATGGAAGGAAGGACGGACGGATGAATGGACCAATGGACTGACGGCCGGACGGACGAACAAACGGAAGTATGGGCGGATAGGTGGATAAAAGGACGTATAGAAGGACGGATGGATGCACAAAATAAATTGACTAACTTTCTCATAAAAATAAGAAGAATCCGTTGGTTTCTTTATTTTTAAATATCTTGAAAAGTAAAAGTCCAGAACCATACGGCGTTCAATGTTTGACTAAAAATTGAAAAAAGTATTGAATTTCAAAAAAATAAATAGTATTTAATCAAGTACGATTTTTAAAAAAAAAATTGAAATTTTTTGTTTTCAAAATTTTGAGTAGGTATATAAAATTAGTAATTCAAAATTTGGAGTTCGAAAATTAATTTTTCAAAACCTATTCAATACAAGGCTTTTATTTGAAAATCAAATAAAAGAAGTGAACTGGATTTGCAAAAAATTATAACAAAAGCATTGTAAGTATTACCGTTTTTTTGTTTGACAAATCAACAAAATCTAACAATAAATCATTTCTAAATGAATTGTAACAATTTCCAACTAAACCTAACACTTTAACAAATTTTGTTGACATAACAACCATAGTTAACTATTGTAAAGAAAAGAACGCACCAAAGGTCTATTTGTATTTGTAGAACAATTTGCAAAAACTCTAGGCTGCCAGAAAGCGACAGGACGCCCGCCACCTATATTTGAGAGTGCAAACTTCTCTATGGGACCAATTTATTTTTAAAACCTTACAGTCGCAAGAGTACTTAAAGATCTCTACATACACAAATCCGCTGGACCGTAGGGCATATCCCCCATTGTTCTAAAGAGCTGGTCTTCTACCTTGGCTAAAGCCCATTGCAAGCTTTTTTATCCTACTTTTCAGGGCTTTTTCCAACTGGATGGAAAACAGCATTTGTCCAACCAATTCGTTTAACAGGCGAAGCTTCTTCATCCTCTAATTACTGACCCATTGCACTGAACTCCCTTCTTACCAAGGTCATGTAAACGCTCGCTGATCAGCCGTCAGCTTGAAAAACATCTTGAAGAGCGAAAACTTCTTAATGACCGTCAAAATGGCTTTCGGAGCAACAGATATACCGGTGACTTAATGGCATATCTCACCGAATGTGGAATCAATCTTCAAATCATTTTGGTTAAAGTAAGATTTTTACATTCAAAATTTCCCATTCAGCGTATTTTTCTATCACAGAAGATGACAGAGTTTTCCGCCACTTCATCCGCCCTACGCTTAAGCGATGTTTGATGCCGTCATCACAAGATGCTTCGCTATTGATCCAAGATACTTAAACTTTTCGCACTTAGGAAGCACTGTTTCATTCAAATATCAGGAATATGCCTGTGTGGATCAGAAAATGGACAGCGTAGGTATTCGGTCCTTTTCGCGCTAATGCGGTATCCACTTCCCTCCAGAACATCCACCCATATATCCAGTGCTCGCTGCAAGGACACAGGATCTTCACTTATGATGGCTCCATCCATCGTCAGCAAAGAATAACTGATTCACTTTGCGGTCCGTCACCTTATCCTCAAGCAGAAAGTAAAGGACAGTAATAAAGAGCAAAGGACTCAAAACGCTTCTCTGGTGCATACCCACTCTAATTGGGAACTCTTCAGTGATTCCTGCGGGGCATCTTACCTTTGTTTTAACTTGCTCGTACATGTCCATGACCATCCGCACGTAGACTTCCGGATCTCCTCGTTGCCTAAGTGCAACCCATATCAGGTCTCGTGGTTGTCTGTCGAATGCTTTTTCAAAATCAACTAATACAATATGCAATCTGAGCTGATAAATGACATAACAGTTTCGGAGACATTTGTTTCAGTGGACCATATCGTCGAAATGTCTGTTGTCTATCACTTTCTTATTGCTACAGTGTTCTAGTAAAATTGCCAGCTGCGTTCCTCACCTTTAACATTTTAACCGTAATAACCGCTCCACTAGGAATGCTCATCAGTATACCCTTGAGCCAAACTTCTGTCGTACCGTCAAACACAGAGATTCTTTTTTTAGCCGTACTTCACGAATGTGGAATTCCTTACCCAACTCTATTTTTTCCTTCCCATTATAATGTTCAAACATCAAAGACAAATGTACAATGTTATCTACTACTCAAGCCTCACTCTGCTCCCTGAATGCTCGCACTGGATTCTATATGGGCAATGGGCGCCAATGGTTAAAAGACGTACTTGGACAAGCGAAAAGTAAGTGTGTTCAGTTCATGCGGGAAGCCATGATGTAACGAAATTCCCGGAAAATAGATACGACACAACAACCACAGCATCCAAAAAATAATAAATTCTAAATAATTTTCTATTGTTTTCCGATGAGTGTGGTGATAGGGATAACACTGCAACAGATTGATGGTTTTATTTTTTATTCCAGTTGATCCTAATTTGTTTGTATGTGTAATTATTTTATCGTCTATACAACAACACAACACATATAGTCAACCCAAACCACCTCCACTTACTAGGGCTGGCCACGAGACGAGACTCTGTGAGACTTTTGTAAGTCTCGTCTGGGTCTCGTCTCGGTCTCGTTAAAATCGAAAATTTTCAGTCTCGTCTCGGTCTCGTATAATTAAGTCTCGTCTCGGTCTCGTCTCCGAAAAATACGATTTCCGGACAAACTGTTGATTATTGGAACGAAATATTTTCGATTATCCTTTGAATATGTGTAGAAGAACATAAATATTTAACTGAAATTGGATTTTAAAATTTCTTAGACTCTCTGTAAATTTCGGTCCAAATATACAGTCTCGTCTCAGTCTCGTCGTTGTCCGTAGCGTAATGGTTAGTGCGTTCGACTGTCACGCTGGAGGTCTGGGATCGCTTCCCAGCCTCGTCCACCTAAAAACTAAAAAGTTTTTTTTCAGGGCTACTGCCTCTTGCGAGGAATTGACAAATCCTCCAAGAGTATCACTTGTCACGAATAAGTGCTTCTCGTCTAGCCGTTCGGATTCGGCATAAAATTGTAGGTCCCTTCCATTCCTGTCGAAAGGCGCACACAGGAATGGTTGCGAGTTGTTAGTCACTAGGCCCTGGTTCTTCATGAGCCGTTGTGCCACCCGATTTATTTTTTTTTTTCTCAGTCTCGTCGCGGTTGCTTAAAAGGCAGTCTCGTCTCGTCATGCGTCTCGGGGCCAGCTCTACCACTTACAATCAATGGAAGTACCTAATCGTATGGTTTTCCCTTGAGCAAAAATCTTACACACAGAGAGATAAACTTAATAGATTGATGTATATCAAATCCAGAAGAATACATCTCGAGATGATGATTTTATGACCAGCAAAAAGGTACCCTAACCGATATTGTGTTTGCACAATCAATTAACTCGACATTATTAGCTTTACGAGTTACAAGGCGACTTTTCACCTGAATTATGGCACCCTTTTTGCGCTATTTTGGCAAATGATGGCTGCTATTTATTTATTGACTTTGCTGAAGGATCAAAAGTACGTACCTACCTAAGTGAGAGATGGAGATGAGTTGAGTGTTTATTTAGCTTGCGGCAAGATTACTACTCCTTACGTATCGTGTAGATACGACACGAGTATGTACACATACTGCTTTACAAGTATCATCATATAAATATTCCGTTACATTTAACTGATGTGGTGTGTGCGGTGACACTGACGTAAGAGTCATAGAACTTAGCGTGGGTGATGTACTTTAGATGTGGGGAAACAGAGAAGTAGGTATATTGATTGAGGTTAAATATGGATAGATAGACATTCACCTTGATTATGGAACTAGGAGTGTGCTATAGCTGCGACACACAAGAGAGCCTTACCAACTTTTATCATGCCATTTGCAAAGTTCATATTGGTATGGAGCAGAGGAATAAGGTTGACTTTCTGCACTCTCCCAACCAACCATCACAGTGCGGCTTGTGGCCGAAAGGTAGTAAAGTTCTCCAAAATTATACCCCATTCACAACCAATGCAGCTAAAGATGAGGTAACTCCATTTATCTCTATACTCGTTATTATACCTTACTCGTATATTTTGAGTAGTAGCGTTGCAAATGATGAATCATTTCACCTCGATGACAGGTCTCATTTACTCGATATGCATTGAACCGCAAGCTTTGTAACTGATAGGTTAGCAGCCATATTGTATCAAAAGGTATCAATGAGAAGTGTTGTCAGTTTTAATATGAAGATAATTTAGTGTGAACTCTGAAGAAATTAATAAAAACTGAACAATGGGTGAAATAAATGATGAAATTAAAATTAAAAATAATTATTTTTTTATACACAGGGTGGGCCAAATACAAATTTCTTTTCGAAAATGCAATAAAAGAACGAAATTAAATGTTGTCCATGCATTATGGCTTTATAAGTAAGAGCAAACATAACAATTAATTATGGAACACAACGTCAGCGTCGTTCAAGTGGCTGCCTCGGCTGGCTTCGCAGTAGCGCATTCTGTCACTGGTGTCGGGTTGTAGCTCACTGATTGTTTGGATGATATTGAAATTAAGTGCTTGAATCATTTTCGGATTGTTCGCATAACATAGGTTCCCAACTAAAAAAAAAAGTCCAAAAGGGTCAAATCGCAGCTCCGAGGCCGCCAAGACGGCTAATACGATTTGGGAATTTGGCGTACAAAAACCGATTGTGGCCAGTGTTGCCGCAAGCTGGAATGAAAAGTCGCTAGATTGGCAGAAATCCGGGGGACAAAAAGTCGCCAAAAGTCGCTAGACAAAAATTGGTAAATTAGTGTTAAAAAAATTTCTCTTTGAATAACATTTTATCATTGTTCAAAAATTTTAAGTAAATTAAAAAAGAACTTCGGTCTATAATAAATTTGAAACAGATAAATTGCTTAAATCAGACTACTGCGCTCACTCGCACTTACATTTTTGCATACGTGTTGATGTGTGTGTGCCTGTGTGTGGTTTCAGTACCCAATTATTGGAAACAGAAAATGTCAAATTAATTTAAATGGCATGAATGTAAAAACACCAGGGCAATTACATAAAAAAAAATAGTATTTGTGTGTCAGAACTCACAAATACTTACCTTCATAAATCGGTGGAAATAATTGAGCGACATAAAAATATTTTTTATCTCAGAAGAAATTAAAATATCGCTAGACTTAGCGACATAGTCGCTAGAACGGCAACCCTGAGTGTGGCATTGGCTGTGTGGTATTGCGCTCCAACCTGCATGAACCAGAGGTCATCCGAATCTATGTATTCAATTTCATTTAAAAAAAAGGAGATAAAGATGGTTCTGTAACGCCCACCATTGACCGAAACGTTGTTCTCAGCATCATTTTCGAAGAAAAATGGTCTAATGATGCCACCACTCTAAAATCCGCACCAAAAACTGTCACTCTCAGTAGATGCATTGGCTTCTCGACAGTAACGTGCAGATTTTCCGAGCCTCAGATGAGGCAATTTTGTTTGTTAACATCGCCGCCGAGATGAAAATGCGCCTCGTCAGAAGATATGATTTTTCTCCCAAAATCGTTGTCCAATTCAAACTGCTCTAAGGCCCATATTTCCCAACGTTGTTCAAGTGTAAAGCGACTTATTTCGTTCCGCAGGGGATACTGACTTTCTGTCAGTATCAAAATAACCTATGATTTAAACAGAAACCACTAGATGGCGCACCCTTTAAATGTTTTTTTACTTGCTGTACAGGGTAAGTATAAGTTTCATGCCAAAAAAAAAAAAAAATTATTTCCGAAAACATAAAGACTGCAAAGCCATGTGGTTTTGAGTGTTGTTTAATGATTTCATATATAATAATTGACTTAAGCTAATTAAGCCGCTCATTTCATAGTTTTGAACAAAAAAATCTGTTTAAATTATTTATTCTTGAAGTTTGAACACTATTTTTTTGAAAACTATATTGACAGCAATATTATTGTTTAAGAAATGAAGTAAAAGTATGTATAAACGGTGACGTGAAATAAGGCCCAACGAAATAAAGCCAAAAATAAAAAAATTGGCCTTATTTCGCTTTTAAAATGGAAATAACACCAAATTTTAGTTTTGGCTTTATTTCGGTTTTGAAAACGAAATAAGGCCAATTTGGCTTTATTTCGTTTTCATGATTTTTTCAGAAAACTGCAAAACAAATCGCCGTTTTGTTGTTTTTATTAGGTGCAGTGCATAAACGCCCACGGAACTAGCCCCCGCGGTTGTTATTTCCCAAAAAAGAACCCGCGTGGGTTAATTCCACCACAAAAAAGTACTAAGATCCGCAGGTGCTTTTGAGAATTGGCGAAGCGGGCCACCCAAAGTACTGTTTAGTACAAAAAACTTGGGTTACAGATCGACTGACAACACAGGCGCCTGCTAGACAACTGAGCATACCCCAAGCGGAGCGACGGAGTCGCGTGAGCGGGACAGAGGACCCGAAAAGGGAGTTAAAATCCTTAATCCCGCGAAGCGGGCCACTCAAAGTACTATTTAGTACAAAAACTTTCAAGGCAGACTGACTGATAACATAGGTGCCTGCCAGATGGGGTTTGATTCCTTTTTTTTTGGGGAACTAATCCCCCAACTGGCAGGCGCCTATGCTTCAAAGTTTATGAACTAAACAGTACTTTGGGTGGCCCGCCTCGCGGGTTCAAGGATTTTAACTCTCTTTTCGGGTCCTCTGTCCCGCTCACGCGACTCCGTCGCTCCGTTTAGGGTATGCTCAGTCGCCTGGCAGGCGCCTATGTTGTCAGTTGGTCTACTTTTAAAGCTTCTGTTATCACTGAATGTCTTCGTAAAAACAAATTTGGTCTTATTTCCAAATGAAATTTGGCCTAATTTCGTTTTGGAAATAGAAATAAAGCCAATTTGGCCTTATATCCATTTTCAAAGCGAAATTAGGCAATATTTGAGATTTGGTCTTATTTCGTTGGGCCTTATTTCACGTCACCGTATAAACATCTGCCTTTCCATACATATGGAACAAATTTTTTGTATTTTCGACTCTCTAATTATTTTTTTTGTGTAGGGCTTATCAGATTCTTTTGTCCATCGTTTGTCCAACCCGACAAATCTTTTGTCCACCTTCAGGAAAAAAGTTCTTAAGCTTTTATTTTTTATAGCAACTCTCCAAAATTAAAAAAAAACTCGTCTACAGCCCCAATACATGACTTAGGAGGATGAGACTAAGTGCGCTCTATTGTTCACCGAATGTTTACGATTATTCACACTGAAAATAATATTCTTCGTAAAGCTATGAAATTCATTACGTTGGCTGAGTTTTCGTTGACTCCACCCAAAATTCATTGGCCCAATCAAACACTTGTTAATGATGGCTCCATTGTGTCAATGGAAGTGCTTTCATACACTTTTCACCTCAACTCTAAAGCCACTAATTTATTTTGATGAAAGCTTTCATAATACAACGAAAAACATTGGCGAAAATATTATGTTGTTTTACGATGGCTCAACAAAAAACCGTCGAAAAAAATCATATTTTAATGAAAATAGAATTTGAATCTGTTTGGTAATAATTCACACTTAATTCTTGTCGAAGAATCTATATAAATGAACAAAAAACAAATGAAAAGTGCCTGTTGACAAGGCACCCGTACAAGTTTTATGATTCTTAATGTCTTATTGGGAATCAGTACTAGCACACCTCGCATCAAGCTATTTTTTTTTGTTCTTCACTAGCAGATTCTTTAACAAGAATGGTGTGTGAACTAATATATATAGTCAATGTAAAAAAAGCTATACATAATATCATTTATTTAATTAACGAATAATTCACTAACCAAAAAAAATATTTTGCGTTAATCATTGAAAGAAATTCATTGACTCAACGAAAATATCGTTAATTAATGAAAAAAATAAATTGACTCAATTTAAAATATCGGTAATTAATAAAATAAGTTCGTTGACTCAACGAAAAATTTCGTTAATAGGCTTTTACGTTGTCTAATTAAAATATTTAATTGACTCAACAAAAATTTGTTGTTTATTGAACGGCTTCATTAAAGAACGAATGACTAATTGTTGAGATAACGAATCCCAACATCGGCTGAATTGTAACTAAAAAATCGTTGAAACAATGACGTTTTTCAACATTTCTTTTTTATAGCACCATCATAAAAATGAAATTCTTTTAGCAAAATGGTTTCAATCTCAATCGCTTGCCCACCGTTTATACAGGTCAGTCCAGCTAAAAAAAAATAAATTTAAATTATTTCTAAGCTACTTCGTGTTCTTGAACAAATTATTTAAGAAAAACAAAAGGAATTATAAATACTAAAGGAATCAGGGGCGCCCTCAGGATTTTGTTTAGGGGGGGGGGGAGGTGGTTAGCAAACTCGTTCCATAAACAATTTAGATGATTTGTTTAAGTATTTATTTTTTTCGTTAATACGGAACTGGAACACATTTTTTTTAGCATAATAAATAAATAGGAAAATAAAAATAAATTACTATGAGTTAATTTTAATTAATTTTGTAACGGTCACCCTACACACACACCCATATATACAAACGAAAACATATAATATTTGTTTGAATTATCTTTTGTTTTAAATTATTATATTACAGTATTTTTTCATAATCAGCACATTTTTGTATCAAAAATAAATTGTTATGTGTTGCTAAATTTTAGTATAAAAGGAAGAACGAATTGTAAGAAGATCGCAGTCTGTTCAATAAAGCTGGTTAGCAAACAACGACGCTGTTGCAGTAGACAGGCTGAACACTCGCTGGTCGTCAGGCTCTGGCCCCCGCAGTTTTGCTCATCGTCGCTTTCATCACGATATTTGTTTTAAAGAAGAAGAAAAAGTAGTAGACAGGCTAAACGTCACTGACGCTTGCCCGGCAGGGAAGATTGTTTTGGTTGACACACACACACACGTACACACCCACACACTCACACACCCACACCCACATAAGCATAACACCTTCGCTTCAATTTTAAAATAAAATCTACTTTTAAGTACTCAAGGGACTTCTGTATGTGACTTTTTTGTACTTGTATGACATACATATTTTAAAGAAAGGGGTTAATTGATGTACGTACATATGTAAGATATCTATTTAATTAATTTAATGCTTAGCGGCGGCGCGCGTGGGTCTTCAGCAAATCTTTCAAGGACTTTTTTAACAATTTCAATCTCATTTTCCTTTACCGCTTTCCCGTGAACACTCAGCATTCATAACCTTATAAATTCGAACATTCAATAACCTTTATTTTGTAAGTTCTTTGATTTTTCTTTAAAATCATGTATGCACATTTTTAACATATTCGCTGGATATAACAGAAATAACGAATATCCTGGTAAGTTTTCGTCTGGGAATCTACATTCAAGTGACGAAGCATGATTGGAGCAATGTGTCTGGTGGTTTACTGTCCGAGGTTTAAGAAGTTCTTCTGAATTATTTCTTCTGAAATAGATTTCGAGTCCATCTAGTCCTCAGTCCTAACTTGTTGACTGGAGAACATTTACAACTAGCTCTAAATATGATGAGTATTTTGCTATTAGTACAAGACGTATTATAAATTTGTTTGTGTAATAGCACAATGCAGCTGAAAAACTATTGTTTTTGTTGAAGAGTTTCCTTCAATAGAAAGCTCCCTCAAACCATTGACGATGCTGCCAAAATTTTCCTTAAAAATCGCAATGCTTTTATATTTCTCAGACCAGCCAGTTTCACAAAATGTTTGGGACAAACTTTCTCCTTGTAAGGGAATTGCGGTAAAAGTTAATGACATCTTTGATCGTTGCTATTGTGTTTCGAATTTCTGGAGCATCATTTAGGTCATTAACCGCCAAATTCAGCTTATGGCTTGCACAATGGAAGTACAGAGCGTTATAGGGTATTATTTTTTTTCTAAAAATTGCCTGCACATCATTTTCTTTGTCCGACGTTGTTGAACAGCCATCATAGCCTCTCCCATTGAGTTTCTTTGGATCAAGCCCTGCGTCTTCATTAAATCTGTCTAACGCGGAGGCAATTGTCTCTGCATCTATTGCATCTAGCTCTACAAAACCTACGAACTCTTTGCAAATCACGTTTTTTTTCTGATCGTTAAAACGAACACTAATCGAAAATTGTTCTTTCCTCCATATATCCCCACTTTCATCTCCCATCAGAGAAAAGACAGAGGCTTCCTTAAAGTCCTTAATAATTTCATCCATGATCACTTGCCTACAGAAATAAATAATTTCATTCTGAAATCTCGGAGAAAGGTATGAGGCATTCCTTCCTACTTCAAAATGCTACTTCAGATTTTCATCACCAGCCTTGACGTGAAGTCGAAGCAAGTCTTGAAATACACCTGAATGTAGATAAAAGAAAGTGTGTATTTAATGAATCAAATTTTACAATTACCTTCATCTTGATTTTTTTCCCCCTTAGCGGCTTAACATGAGTCCCACAAAATATAACTGTTGAGATTATAGCTGAGATAATTTTTTTTTTTATTTACTTCAAAACATTTAAGAAAGGTGGATGGGTGTTCCTTCGACAAAGCTCTTTCCTGATTCGAGTGCTCCCAAGTACCATTTATAAGAAGAGTGATTTTGATAATATATTCTTGTAACGATTAAATGATTTTTTAATGAATGATCCCAAAACTCCCTGATCGATTTGACTGGGGGGTGGGGGCAACTGCAAGGGCGTACGCCCTTGAAAGGAATTAAAAGTATTTGAAAAAGTATTAGAGTACAGTATTAAAGTATCTATTTTTTAATTCCTTTGTGGTATAATAAGTACAAGTGCATGTCCCGGTACTGGTAGGTACTTAAAATTTTGAAGTAGTACCGAGGAATTGTTTCTACTTGTACTTAAAAACTTCCAAGCACTTAGGAACTGTACCTACGTCACAATATACTTAATTACTTTTCAGCTCTGGTTTGATTTCGATAATCAGCTTCAAAAATTTCGAATCTGAGAAATATATTCTTCAAATGTATTGATTTAATGAGTTCTGTTTATGACTTTTCCTCCACATTTATTTCAATTCAACCACAAACTCAGCTAAGAATTCCAAAACTTCGTTATATGTATGTAGACAACTTAAATGTTATCTTTCTTTAAAATGAAGGCCATATCAATTTAATAAAAGCATTTATTATTTGTACATATTTACAACAAAAAAAAAAAAAGAAAAGCTAGACACACACGTCACGACGACGCAAAAAATTTGAAACACAAAATATACACAGGATATGAGAGGATAATAAAATAAAAATGTTCTTGCAATATTATTTTTGTATGAATATACCTATACCAACAAGACAACAACAGCGCATCACATCAGCCAACAAAATGAAAAAGAAAAAATAAGAAAATAATTCAGGAACACGCTCGTCGCTCACACGGCAACAATAAATCTTATTCCCATGTATATGTATATTCACTGTCAATTTAGATCACATTCCTCAAAAAAACATCAATCCCAAGTTTCTTGTTTTGCCTTGCCAGAAATCATCGGGGTTCCCGCAACCTCTACCCGCACCTTCTCCCTCCTCGAACTCGGCGGGTACTCGTCCCGACGGTATTATATACTGACATCTACAACACATGTATAAATTACTCACATACCTAAACTAATAATAATAATACAAAAAAAATCACACGAAGAAGCCAAAGAAAAGAACGCTCCTGCTCTTGCCGGTTGCCGGAACTTTGGCTGCAAGGACTCTCTATTCAAATCTGCGTAAATTTGTTTGTAATAAACAGTTCATTTGAAAAAAAGAAAAGTGAGAGAGAACACAAGAGTACACACACTTTGAGAAAATTTGTATGGTATGTAGGGGGTTGGGGGGTACTGGGGGTATTTCTCATTTAACCAAAAAAGGGAAGTTTATATAACCATGATAATAAGGAGGAAGGAGGGAGGACGCCGAATAAATAGATCTCAAAGTTGGAAATGAAAAAACCATTGAAATCATATTTTGGTCTTGGAAATAACGTTTTATTCCTAAAGGAGATGACAAAGCAACATATCAACATACAGTTACCAAAATCCAAAACCATACCCTGACTTCTGGCTTCGCTTTTCTATGAAATGATGTGCCTTGTGCCCCTATTATTTCATCCCCTAATGCTTATTTTGTTTTGCTGGCTCTAGCTCTGCTCCGCACTGTTCTGTCTATTTATATGGAAAAGGGAAGAAACTTTAACAAAAAAAGAATGGAAGCAGTTTGAGGATTTCTTATTGGCAGTGAGTTCTGTTTATTTTGGAACAAATAACATTTGATTAGGAGAATTATGATGTAAATAGGATTATTTACTAATCAACCTTTTAGGTCTTGATTTTTTTTTTCGTTCTAAAAATAAATTTGAGATGATATTGTGGTGACAAGAACAAAGAGAAAGAAGAAGAAGCCTGTCAGAAACAGCCATCTTTATAAGCCTTTAATGTTCTTGAGATTCCTCGATTTTTAAGATTATGAAAGAAAATACAAAAAATAAAAAAATAACAAATAGAATGAAATCTTACGGGTATTTTGAATCTACACATACAAATACAGCGGAAGGGGAGATGTTCGAAAATTTTATCAGAGGGTGAAGCGATCCACCCAAGGATTCAAGGCTAGAACGGAAGCCTGCCGAGATGAGAGTAAGAATATGGTAGTAGACACACAGTCAGTGCTGAGGATCTGGAAAGAACACTTCTCTAGACTGCTTAATGGCGAAGACAGCCAAGATGCCGCTAATAGGCAGAGCGCTCCATTCAACTTGGACGATGATGGTCAAGAGTTCCGTCCACCCGACCAAACCGAAGTGCGGGGGACGATATCCGAACTTAAGCCGTACAAGGCTGCTGGTGCGAATGGCTTACAAGCCGAACTATTTAAATCAGCGGGAGATGAATTGGCTAGGAGCATACACCAGCTCATCTGCAAAATTTGGTTGGATGAAAGTATGCCCGATGAATGGAACCTCGGTATAGTGTGCCCCATCCATAAAAAGGGAGATGTTCTGAAATGTACCAACTACAGAGGAATTAGTCTCCTAAACGTCGCTTATAAAATCTTGTCGGCTACTCTGTGTGACCGCTTAAAACCTTTTGTCAACGATCTGATCGGCCCCTATCAGTGTGGTTTTAGGCCAGGCAAGTCAACCGTCGATCAAATGTTCACACTCCGACAGATTTTAGAAAAATCCCGGGAATTCCAGCTCGATACACACCACCTTTGTATCGATTTTAAAGTCGCGTATGATAGCGTGAATAGGGACGAATTATACATAGCCATGTCGAGTCTCGGCATCCCTGCCAAACTCGTCCGCCTGTGCAGGATGACGATGGAGAAATCTCGCTGCTCCGTCAAAATTGGTAAGAACACCACCGATTCCTTTTATGTTGAGAAAGGATTGAGACAAGGCGACGCGTTATCATGCAACCTATTCAACATCGTTCTTGAAGCCATTGTACGCAAGATTCTTCGTGTGATTTTCGGTCCGGTGTGTATCGAAGGAGTATGGAGGAGAAGATTCAACGACGAGCTATACGGGCTATACAGCGACGTTGACCTGGTCAAAAGCTGAAAATACAGCGGCTGAGATGGCTGGGGCACGTGGAGCGTATGGACAGCAACGCACCTGCCCGACGAGTCTTCGAATCCAACCCCGATGGGGTACGCAGCAGAGGAAGAACCCATAACAGGTGGCGCAATCAAGTGAATGACGACATCAAAGCACTCGGTGTGCGCAACTGGAAGCGGCTAGCTAGGGACAGAGCTTGCTGGAGGGGCTTGTTAATTGAGGCCGAAGCCCATCTTGGGCTATGAGCGCCATCAAAAATAAAGTAAGTAAGCATACAAATACACAGATAATTTAACGATAGGCTTTGAAGTTGTTGAGGAATAGGTTACAAATTTGGCTGTTGAACCCGCATATGCACTGGAAATTACATCAGATTTTTTTTGGAAAAAAGACACCAGAAAATTCTTCATATAAAATTGCTAGAAAATTATCTGATTGTATGGGCATTTTTTTCTACATCTGGCATTAATTAATTTACAGAAATGAAATGTAGAAATAAGCTTCAAGTCAAAATTCATCGAAATTCACCCATACATTTTTTTTTTTCAGAACGCGCACTCAAGGGGTTTTCGAACACAGTGCGAGCGTTAGGCAAACAGGGAAGGATTAAAGAGGAGATGCCGATGCACATTGGTTTTGAACCCTTGACTTTCGAAATGGAAGGGAAAAATTGAGCCGGGTAAGGAATTCCACATTCAGGTAGTTCGGTTAAAAAAATAATCTCTATACTTGACAGTACGTCCGAAGTTGGGCTTAAGGGTAAACTAATGTGCATTTCTGGAAGTACGAGTATTACGGTTAAATTCCTTTTGGGGGTGGAATGCAACTGGCTATTTCAGTAGAGCACTGCTTATGAAAATAACGGCAAAACAACGTAAGACATGACACACTGCGGGTGGTGCTCGAGAATTGCAAATGCTTCTGATATATTTCTGTCACCTATCATTTTCATAGCTCTTTTTTGTATCCTATCCAAAAGACTCAAGTGGATTAATGGAGCACCTACCCAAACATGAGAATTGTACTCGTTGTTTGGACGGATAAAGGCTTTATTATATAACAGCCAGATCAGAAGGGGTGACAAATTTCTTGCGTCGCCAAAGAATACCTAAACACTTAGCAGCATTTTTGGCGATATCAAATATGTGATCGTTCCACATAAGGTGGTCTGTGACACTCATACCGGGTACTGAAAACTTTTCGGTTTGCCCAATGCAAGTGCCACTCATGGATAGTGGCATAGGGGGTGGGTTTCATTTTGATGGCAGAAGACAGCATTGAGTTTTAGAAGCATTAAATTACACGCGAATTTTGATTCCCCATTGGACAGTGCTGTCAAGAACAGGATTTAATGAGCTTATCATACGCTGCGGTTCGAGTTCCACATCCGAAGGACATGGATGTGAATCTAAAAACGAATATTAAAAGCTGAGGGTACTGCCGTCAGCAAAACAGTTTAATGGATAAGAAGTTTCAGATAATAGATCGTTTATGAATATAAGGAAGAGAGTCGGAGACAGAACGGAACCCTGGGGCACACCAGCATTTATTTTATGGATATCAGACTTGAAACTGTCCAATCCAACTTGTATTGAGCAGTCCGAAAGGTAATTTTAATTTCTAATTCAACGAAGAAGAGATTCATCGACACCAAATTGCACGCATTTTCGATAAGAGAGCTTGATACCAAACTAAACTTTATCAAATGCTTTTGAAATATCAAGTGCAATCATCTTTCTTTCTCCAAAAAGATGTAAAGATTTGTTCCACTGCCATCATCAGATCACCAGTAGACCTATTGCTACGAAAGCCGTACTGCTGGTCATTAAGAAGCTTTCATTCTTCAAGATATTTCTTCAGCTGAAAATTAATCAGCGTTTCCATGACCTTGGAAAAAAGGGACGTAAGTGCAATTGTACGATAGTTAGAGGGTGAAAAAGATACAACTTTTTTAGGGACTGGCTGGAAAAATGCTGTCGTCCATCCACTCGGAAAGAGACCAGTAGAATAGGACAGAAGTAAAAGCTAAGGCAGTGGTTTTGCCAGCGTTGAAGAACACAACTTCAGAACAATGGGAGGGATACTATCCGGGCCAGCCGATTTGAATATATCAAGATCTATTAGGATTCTGGCAACTGCGCGAGTGCAAAAGAAGATTCGTCCCATAAAATCGTTTGCGCTCTTATGGGAGGAGGCATAACACTTTCTGGCAGCGTCTAATTAACAGCACACTGTGCTGCAATCAAATTGGCTTTCTCTAACATGCTGATAAAAGGGGTGTCATTGAAGACGAGCGTTGGAACCGACACGGACGACGAAGTAGCATTTCGTATATGTTCTTTGCAAATGATCAAACATTTTTACTAGTATTGGGACATTGTAGTATTTTTTGCCTTAATTTTTGATCATGCAAAAATTTGGTTCGTCGAATATGAACGTAACAGATCTTTCTATCTTGTGTGAACTTATTCCGGTTTCGGTTGGCTTTAAAACATCAGGAACTTACTTCTCTAACCCTAATAACCTTCTTACATCTCGAATCAACTCATAAGTTTTCTTTGGGTTTGATAGATTTTATCCTATTCGGGATAAAATTTTTCATTCCACAATGAATTGGGTTTGTGATCATATCTGCTCTGGAGTCTTCGTCACCTTCGAGGAAGCATAGTGACTAGTTAAAGTTTTTGAAATTATCGTTGAGACCGTCCCAGTTGGCTTTCTCGTATTGCCAAACGGTTCTCTTTGGAATTTTATCTTTAACTGTGATTTGGTGGCACGAGAAATTCGCAGATATGACACAATGGTCTGACGAGCCTTGGAGCGATAATACACTTATTGTGTATTTATTAGGATCAGAGGTAAGAAACAAGACTAGGGTGTTGACGGATTGACCTGTAACGTCCGGTATTCGAGTTGGCTCGTCAACAAGCTGAGTCTATGGTGGTTCAACTCAGTAAAGAGCTCAACATACCTTCCATCGGGTGTTGTTTGACCCGAAAATCAAAGCCAACTAGAATTGTGTACATTGAAATCGCCCCCAATGACGATTCCAGTGTGAGGATAATGGGCTACAATTCCTTGGGTGTAGTCGGACAAATTCTTTGGATGGAGAGCATCAAATTCGTTAAAAGTTAAATTTCTGTCCAGATTTGGGCTCCGATAAATAAAACATGAATGAATGATGTGCTTATTGGCCGAAAATTTGAACCACATTGCATGAATATGAATATTACATTGATAAATTAAATAAATAAGGTCTGGGTACAAGGTCGATGTATAGTACAGTGAATATGTACTCATTACATAAATATATATACTCAGTACATGAATATATGTACTCAGTTTATGAATATGTGTACTCAGTTCATAAATATATGTACTCAGTCTCAGTACATAAATATATGTACTAAGTACATAAATATAATGTACTCAGTACATACATTTTTCCGAGCCGAGAGCGAGCATATATCCACTCAGCTAATTTGCAATATAAAATTCACTGGCAAAATGTCAATCAGTTGAAGCTTCGTACAGTTTCATTGTTTTTAGTTGGGCAGATAGAAATGTACTGAGTCAAAAGCGCTTGTGCTCAATAAACGTGGGTAAATACATAGCACACGTCATCGCTTGTACCTGACACATAACTTAGTTGTGGGTTTTTAATGTTTATGTAGTCATTATAAATAAGTTTGCCAGCTAGATGTGTATTGAGTGTATATGGTTTGTATTCAATAAACGTAATTATGGAAACAGCGCTTGTTGGTGGTGGCTTTCACTTGGTATATAAATTCAATTGTAACCAGTACACATTAAGTAAAATTAGTAAAGAGATTTTTCATAGCAATCCGATACAAACTTCAGTGCATAACAAATACATTAAAGTCTCTGTACCGAGTGTATATCTTTTTCACTCAGCCTAATGTACTCTTTGCTTACACAGGGACCCACCGCAAAAAATCCCAGTTGCCCGGTGGCCCAGTCCACCCCTGCTTATAGATCTAGAGGGAACATACAATTAGTATTTAAAGAACCCCCTCCTTTCTCTTACAGCTCACAGTCTAAAACAGTCAAAACAAACACAATCTAAGACATAAAAACTTCCATAAAATCAACATAATTTGTTGAAAGAACAAAAAAAACTTTGGAAATTTTCTAAAATTCTTAGACTACATACATATTCATCTAGACTACACACATCATCTTTCGAAATACCTACCCAACAACGAAGACGACGACGAACGGTATGTGACCCCGATTTAACAAATCTGATCACGAAATCAACAACTTCTGCAATATCTTTTATTTCGTTTTTGTTTTTTTTTTTTTGTTCAGTTTAATTTTTTCATTTGAAAAAACACGTTAACATTTTGAAGTAGTTTTACAGCCATAAAAGTTTCAACTGCACTCCAAACTATACTCCTTAATTATTCTCTCTCACTCTGGCAACAGGTACAACTACTACATCTTTCATGCAATTGCACCCCCATAACTCTGTGCCACTGCGAATTAGGTGTATACCTACCTACCCATAACATTGCGAGTAGTTTCCAGCCAAAAAGCATAAGAAAGGAGTAAAAGGGATAACTGCAGGAGTTGTGGAAATAGAAAAACGAAAAATAAAAGAAAAAACAACATAAAATTCCTCCATCTCTGCATCAAGAGCATCAGAAGCAGCAATAGTTGTTACTGCCGACATCGCCACTTATACACCAGCCCGCCAGCTATTCAGGAGATCAGCAGAAGATACTTGGATACAAAGTTCATCAACCCTTTCCTAAAAAAGGAACAAGGAGCAGATTGCTTCCATCATGTTTTATATTCCTCAAAACTACGAGCATTACCATCACCATCAGCAGTGTATAGTAGCAGGCACTATAGGGTTGCTGTATGACTGATGAGATTTTGTGCTGATGGGACAGACGGTTTACCTAAAAGTTTGTGATTAATTGGGGCAGAGGTTCTTCTTGGAGTCAGTCACTCTCTACCTACATAGTTTTCCGCACTGTATAGGATTCGTCGCTTGTATCTTGACGACGACGACATGACAGCTAAATGTCAACATTTGAATATTCTCCTTGGCAAAGGCGAAGCGTTCGTTTCAAACACTCCAGCACTATTGATATCAAATTAATGTGTGTGATATTTATACGGATTAGAGTGTTGTGCTTGATTCAAGGGAGGTGGTAACGGGCGCGGGCGGGCGGTGTTCCAATTATTTGATTGTTATAAAACACTTTAGAATTCATGAGTTAAGAGAACCCAAGCCCGAGGCTTGATCCTTTTATTTAAATGTTTGTTTTAATTGCATATCGATGGAGATAATCGGATTGTTTGACGAAGATTTATTAAAAGGCTTTTAAACTTTGTCTTGTCGTAAGGAAAACTTGTTTCTGTTTTGTCTTCTGTTTTGTGTTGTGGATAGTTGTAAAGGGGAGTCTATTTAAAATAAAATGCTAAACATTTTGTAACTGAGAAATAAGGAGGAAATCCTACAATTAAATTACTTGCGGAAATACATAATAGAATTCAAAGGATGGAGAGGTGGGAATGAGTGACAGGATAAATGGCGAATAGGAAATACAATTAACTTCATATCCTGAATTCTTCGTCAACTAAGAAACACAAAAAAAAGTATGATAGATCGGGAAATTGTGAAATACAGGCAGTTTTTCATAGAATCAGAAAAAAAAGCCAGAGGCAAAAAATACCGTTTTTACTTGCGATATATTAGAGCAAGTTTTGGATTCGTAAACAAAATCGGGAACGAGAAAGAATTTTCTCTAACATAACGAGGAAAAAAATGGGTCTGTCTATATCTCGGCATGCAGCCTAAATGGCTGAAGCTATTTTCTTCAAATTTTGGACTTAAGGTTCTTAGGGGATCCCCTTGAAGAGAAAAAGAATACGAGAGGGGAAGGCAAGGCAACTCTCCTTTCAACCAGGCGGCAGCGGAGGAATTCTGATGGATTCAACGGTGGCGTCTATAGTTCCAGTCAGGCTGCACTACGTAGTGAATACCTTATACGGGCTACTTCGACATATTCAGAGCTTAGGCCTATAAGAAGCGGTTAATCCGGCTCCTCGTCCTTGGAGTTATGCTAAGGACCTGGTTCTCAAGGTTGGGGGAAGTCGTGCCGTAGGATATGTACGTGGAATGTGTTGTCCCAATATAGGTCATGTGCAGCCGAACAACTAGCGGACGCCATAAACTGCTGCAAAGCAGACATAACCGCCATGCAAGAAGTGCGATGGGATGGACCGGGAATATACGGAAGATGAAAAACTGCGATATTTACTACGGCGACTGCTACCATGATTATTTGGATGTGGATTCGTCGTTGGAAGCAGACTTAAGCCAAAAGTCTTAGGTTTCAACTATTTGAACGAGCACCTCTAAATTCACCAACATAAGCCTCATATGCGTGCATGCCCCCACATGAGAAGAAAGGTGAAGAAACCAAAGACGAGTTCTATGAGCTCTTGGAAAAAACTTACGAGCAGTGCCCTAGCTATGCCATTAAAATTGTCCTAGGCGATTTGAACGCGCAGCTTGGAAGGGAGGACGTTTTTGGTGACATTGTCGGAAAGCCTGCACGACACTACCTGCGACAACGGAATCAGGCTGATCGAATTCTCTGCGGGACGAAACATGGTGCTAGCTAGTACGCAGTTTCCTCACCTCAATATCCACAAGGGGACCTGGAAATTTTTTCACCAATCAATCGTCAACCAGATTGATAATATTGTTATCGACGCAAGGCACTCCTCCAGTATCAGTACCAAGTAGCCAACGTTGCATCGGACCATTACCTTGTTGTAGCCAAGGTACAGCTCCAGGTATCTCGGGCACAGCCAAATCGGAGAAATGCTATAAAGAAGTTTAACATCGGACGGCTACAATCGGAAGAGATTGCTAGGTCCTTCTCTGACCGAGTCGTGAAATACAGGCCTTTGCATTTTCTTCTCACATTTTTTTTAATCGATTTTCGAAAAAAGCATGTACTACCCCCTTATCCCCCCATCTACCCCCTTAACACTTAAAAACGATTTTTTCACGAAAGTCTCTGGAAGCAATTGAAATGTACATTTATAGAAAGGTTTTGTCAAATGCAATCAGCACATCCAAAGCAAACCCTTCTATAAGGTCTAGTTTTTGAGATATTTGCATTCAAAGTTATTTTTTTTAGTTTTGAAGGCTTATATGACTTTGGATGCCTACAGTTCTGCGACTAAGGCTCGGAGATCATTCCGGTTTGTAAAGTACTTAATTAGTTTTTCAAGAGCTATCCATAGCTATAAATTACAATATTCTATGAGGCTCGGAAGGCCTTGCAGTTTTTAAAACGCTTAATCAGTTTTTTTTTCTGGTTTCGAAGATATTTTGATTCAAAGTAAATCTCTTTATTTTCAACCCAAAAACTAAAAGTCTTAGGTCCTATGCTGCCAGCATCAAGTGTTAAAAACTAGTGGCAACATTATCAGAAAGCCATCAGAGATGCCGCATCTGACGTGTTGGGTTTCACTCGACCACCACAACGAAACCCATGCAGTGAAGCAGCAGGCATACAAGGCGTCGCTACACAGAAGGACCAGAGCTGCTGGTTAGCTCTGCGAGCAAAAATGGAGAGAGGAACACCGGCTTCTCAGAAAGAAAAAGAGGTAGCATGAGAAGTGCGAGATCGATGAGATTGAGGGATGTTATAACAGAAATAAGGTTCGGAAGTTTTACCAAAACGTAAAAAGAAGCTCTCAGGGCGACAGGACGAGCAAGGGATCATCGTGGTGGATTCACAGTCAATGCTGAGAATATGGAAAGATCACTTCTGTAACGGCGGTGACTAATATAATTCCGCTGTCAGGCAGATTACACCATTTAACTTAGACGATGAAGGTCAACAATTCCGGTTAACAATACCCGATCTCAACGAAGTGAAGATAGCTATATCTAAGGTTAAGTCCAACAAAGCTGCTACAGCCGACGCGACGGACTCGCTGCTGAGCTATTTAAAGCAGCAGGAGATGACATAGTTAGGAGTATGCACCAGCTCATCTGTGAAATTTGGTCGGAGGCAAGCATGCCCGATAAATGCAACCCCAGCATTCTTTGCCCGATCCACGAGAAAGGAGACCCTCTAAACTGCGCCAACTACAGAGGAATCGGTCTCTCTTAACATCGCCTATACAAGACCTTCTCTTCAGTGTTATGTGAACGCCTGAAACCATTCGTCAACAACTTAAAAGGTCCATATCAGTGTGGCTTCAGGCCAGGAAACTCCACCATCGACCAAATATTCACACTACGGCAGATCTTAGAAAAAACCCAGGAACTTCAAATCGACACTCACCACATTTTCATTGATTTTAAGAGGTCCGTCAAGCTGCGTCGTCCACAACGAAAATGCCAAATTCTAATGATGCAGGAATTAAGAGCTTTTTTGGAGCTCATACATTATCGCAATCTCAAATTTAGTATTCCACGATTTTACCTTGAAAATAGGTACCGAATGTGCTTTAAATTGGAGACTTGCTGTATTTGATAACAGAAAAAATAAAAAAAATCTTGTTAGACGTAGAATTAGGTAATTTGAAAATATATATCAAGTTTTGTCTATCTACTCACTGGTTTGGTTTTAACAGGGTAAAAACCTTTTTTTTTTTGATGACGTCACTCTTCGCATTTGTAAAAATGTAAAAGACAACAAGTTCACCGATGGGAATCGAACATCTAATCGCTCAACACTCTTGGCTCAAGCAACAAAAAATAAAACAACCCTAATAAAAAAAAACAAAATAATTTTTATTTGCGACTAAAAAATAATTAGCATGTAAAATACAACAACAGAAAAAAAAGTTTACCCCCAAACATAATAAATAATGTGTGTATGCAATGTATATATGTATGTAGTACATAGCTATCCATTCTCATAGAACTTAATTTGAATTGTGGCGCCCTTATTAGCACCTAGAACAAGAACCAGTTATAATCAATACTGGAACCATTTACTCCCTAAGGTAGACTGTTTCCTCACTATTTCCACAAATAGTCTACCTTAAGGTGGAAATAGTCTATCTTAAGGAGCAAATGGTTCTTGTTCTAGATACATATAAGGACGCCACCTAGATTGGTGATATCTTAACTCTGACGTGGTTCCTCTATATGTATAAACTCAATGATACTACATTCATAAATAATGATATTAAAACAAAAGTTATTGCACGTAGAAACTGGATATGTGTGTGGAAATGTTAAAATACTGTTTTTTAAGAGCACATTTTATTTTAGTTGCTTCACAACAACCTAGCGCTAAGTTTCTGCTTGATTATATTTTTAATTATCGTTTTGGTGGACCCAGCATGGGAAGAGTGACGTCATCAAAAAAAAAAAAAAAGGTTTTTGACCTGTTAAAAACCAAACCAGTGGGAGAAGATAGACAAAACTTGATATATTTTCAAATGACCTAAAATTACGTCTAACAAGATGTTTTTTTATTTTTTCTATTGTCAAATACAGCAAGTCTCCAATTTATAGCACATTCGGTACCTATTTTCAAAGTGAAATCGTGGAATATTATATTTGAGATTGCGATAATGTATAAGCTCCAAAAAAGCTCTTAATTCCTGTATCATTAGAATTTTAAATTTGTTTGTATTTATAGGTGTGGACTTGCTTGACGTCAAGATGCGTCGTCCACGCGTTTCAGTTGGAAGGCATTTAGGTGCTCCGCCTGGATTGGGGTATTGTATGAGCTCTAAAAAAGTAAAGGTGTGGACGACGCAGCTTGAGCTGGGTCGTCCACGGGTTTCAGTGGGAAGTCATTTTAGTGCTCCACCCGGATTAGGGTACTAAATTAGCTCCAAAAAAGCTCTTAATTCCTGCATTATTAGAATTTCGAATTTCCGTTGTGGACGACGCAGCTTGACGGACCTGATTTTAAGTCCGCGAATGACAGCGTTTTAAAAGACGACATATATAGAGCAATGTTTAGTTTTGGTATCCCTGGCAAACTCGTCTATTTGCGCATATATGACGATGGAGAACGCACGCTGCTCAATCAAGGTCGGCAAAGACCTCACCGACACCTTTTATGTCAAAAAAGGAGTAAGGCAAGGCGACGCACTATGGGCCCAAATGACCTGTTGCGTCTCAAAAATGTGTTTTTCAAAATTGGGTTTAGAGCACATTTCATGAGAGTCAAATCATAAATTTTCATTAAAATTGGGTTTCTAAAATGAGTCCTTCTATCGATTTCCTCCCCCTAAACTATGAACTCTTTAACAAACTGTCCATTCAAAATTTTGAAGCTAATGTTTAAGTGGTTCGTTTAAACTCATTGGTGATGTAATAACACAAGTATTATATGTTTTTGAAAAACTTGTTTTAAGTTCTATTCAAATTTAAAACAAAAAATTAAAAACTGTTATATATCTAATACATTTTGTTTTTTTTAAACATGTTTTTTATTCTGTTTTATTAAATTTCCAGTGGAGTTTTAAAATCGTGTGCCACGTTCGGCTGTTTAGTGTTGTACTGCAATTGATTCCTTTGTTCCTAAACTTAAAAACAAGAAGAAGTCTTCATGCTTTTCTTTGATCTAGAACGCTAAAACTGTTATAAAGTTGGTACAGAAAAAAAAAAATCTATAGTCAAGCTCATATTTAAGTTATTTGTTTTAACCTGTTTGTTCAGTAATACCGCAAGTATTATATATTTTTAAAAAGCTTATTTTTAGTACTATTTGAATTAATGAAAATAAATTTTGAGAAAACTTTATTTAATTTTTGTTCAACTTTTTTTTTTTTTTTTATTTCAATCGGAGTTTTAAAAATTTCCGCCACTCTCCGCTGTTTAGATTTATAGTACAATAATAATTGATTCCTTAGTTCCTAAACTTAAAAGCAAAAAAAAGTCTTCATGCTTTTACTTGCTTTTCTTTGAGCAAAAACGATAAGTCTCTTATAAAATCAAAAAATGTTCATCAAAAATCATTGATTTTAATTTGTTGTCCAAATTAATTTGGCAAACAATTTTCAACAGTAGATAGTAGTCAATTTTATTATTATGTGCATTAATAAAAATAATATATAATATAATAATAATAAAAATAAAAAAAAATTAAATTATTTTTTTAATTGAATCTGGTGCGGATAGAACAGTTCTTTCAGGCGAGTTAACATCTCCGATAAGAAGGGAATATTACACAATTTTTTTGTTTCAATCATAACTAACTTAAACTACAAGTTTTTCTTGGTTTTTTGATAGGCAATCAATAAATATTCTGATAGCTTCTTCAATTAAATAAGTATTGGTGGTGTTTGTGTCTTTTGACAATTAATTGAAAAGTTTTTATTTCTTACTTAAATTTCTCAAAGGGCCCGGAACCTGATTGTTAGATCGAATCAATTTGTAAAATTCGAGAGACGTATGGTCTTACAAATAAGTTAGAATGTTACCCGAGGGAGAAGTTCTGAGCTTGGATTAGGAATCAGATTATCCATCAAAAACTTCGGAAAGTATAGCTAAAAAGTTTCTATTATGAAATTTTGAAAAGGTTAATTTTGTTTTTTATTAAATTGATGAAATTTATTTTAAACATGTAAATATGTATATTTTTATTCTTACTTGAATTTATTAGAAAGCTAGTTCATAACAGTCGTTTCATTTCAAAAACTCTAATGAACTCTTTCATAGGCTTAGAAATTTTACAGATTTATTAAAAAAAAGCACAACCAAACCTGAAAAACTGATGAGCCATATTAAAAATTGTACTTAATTTTTAAACGCTTTCAATTTCATTTAATTTTTTGATAAATCTAAACTCACTTTTCTCGGTGTAAGATCTCAAACTGAGCTAAATAAATAAGCAAACTCTCATCATTAATTTCGTGCGTTAGATCCTTTCCTTAGATAGGTACCTTCCTACCTACCTACCTACCCACCTAATTCTCATCTTCAATGGCCTTTCTCTCTAAAATCCTCGGTTAATCCTTCTTTTTCGTTCATCACACACACAAAGGACACACTTTCTTTAACCCTAAAAAAGGCTGAAAAAAAAAAATAAAAAACCCCTCACACTTCACATCAATTTGCTATTTATTTATGCGGAACTAAAACGTTTAATTTTGTTTTATTAATTTTGACCCTCTTTATCTTTTAGCCGGCCAACTTTGCCAGTTGGATGGTTACTTTTTTTTGTTCTGTTGGCCATTCAAAGAACTTTACGTAGGTACCTCTACGCGTCATATCCCTTTTTTGTTAACAAAATTACATATAAATATATTTCACCAAAGTTTTGCAGATGAATAATTCCCTCTTATGTTTTTTTTTTATCATCATATTTATACAAAAGGATATAATAGTCGTCGTCCTTTCTATTGATTTTTCAATTTTAATTTCATCGTTTTATTGAAAACAGAAACAGAATAAAATAAATAAAATAAAATCAAACTGGAAAGAAATGAAACGAAAAATTCTTAATTCAAGTGGTTATTTGAATTCCTTTGGTTAACCGACATTTTTTTTTTGGAAATGTAATAATATTTAGCAATAAAGTGGTGGTAATAAAACGTATATATTTGTATGTCTTGTTTTGAGCAACGGAAACTCTGATTTTTTTTGTTCTTTCAATTTTTGAGTATTTGTCGTTTTTATGGGATTAATATAATATTTTGGTACACCGTAACAAAAAATTGTTGGATGATTTTTACACTTTCATTAAAGAGAACTTTAAATAAGCTTACTTCTTCATTCTGGAGAATCGTATTCCTTTTTCTACTTTAAATCGTCCTTAATTTTGATCTTATGCCTAATTTCTAGCCCTAGCCGTCATACGTAGTCAAAGGGTTTAGTTTTAAATTTATAAATAATTCGAATATTGGAGGTCCAATAATTGATCCCTTCGGAACTCCCCTAAGGAGAAAATTCATCATCATGTTACCAAATAACTACGCCCTGGCTTCTCCCAGTCAGATTTGAAAAAAGCTGATTTTGAAATAATGTAAGTACCCTGTAGTTAAATGGTTTGGCTTTTGCGAAATCGAAATAAAAAGTCAAGAGTTTTGCTCCCGAGGGCAATAACCCTTAGATTTGTTGCCTTCCAGTCCATCAAACTGCAATAAGTCTACACTTTTGAGATGTAAATTGTATCATTTTTCTGTAGTTGTTGTATTTCATATAAATGCTTGCGGCATTTTTTCATCTTATGAAGTCTTTTAAAATACAGTCATTTGGAGCGTGTTATGAGTGCTTTTTAAAACAGGTTTGGTTCAAAAAAATAACTATAATTTTTCTTGTGTGTGATAGTAAATATAACAGCTGACAGATAAATTATGCTCAGTATGTTTTGTCATTAAAAAATTGAGGCCACTTGATTATTATGGGCTAGGTGCTTGATCAAGTGCTCGAAAAGTGATTTTCTATACTCCAGAAAATACTTTCAAGCCAGCCACATCGAAACAATGTTTTAAATCAAAATTAGTTTAGCAATTCGGTGAAAATTGACAATAACAAATAAAAAAACGTTTGTTTGGCAAATGCAAGACTCGAACGCAAGAACCAACTTATATAGTTTAGGGCTATAATGTTGCTAAGTATCATTGCAGACATAAAAATTATACATTTTATTATTACAATTTTTTTTATACTAACGCGCACTCAAGGGATTATCATTACTCTAAATGTTGGTTTAAACACAGTGCGAGCATTTAGGAAACAGTGGGAGTATTAAGTAGGAGAAACCGATGTACGTTCTTCTTTAATGTTTGGACATTGAAATGAGGAGGAAAAATAGAGTCGGTTATGGAATTCCACATTAGTGTCGTACGGCAAAAGAAAGAATCTCTGTACTTAACTCTACGTCCGAAGTTAGGCTCTAGAGACATTTCGACGATGTTCCATCGTTACAATAGTTTCAGAAATTCCACTGTCACCTATCAGTCTTGAAGCTCTATTCTGAATTCTGTCTAGTAGGTGCAAAGATGGTTCTGATGCAACAGACCAGATATGAGAATTATAGGTATTCTAGTTTAGGACGTATGTATAGGCCTTATAAATTATGGCTACCTAAATGTGGAAACCTAAGCATTTGGTCGCAATTTTAGCAATATCCAATATGTGATCATTCCACAAAAGGGGTCAGTAAAACACATACCAAGAATTGACAGCTTTTTAGCTTCCACGATGCAGCGCCATCCATGTACAAGAGCATAGGGGGAATATTCCGCATTAAGGACAAAAGACATCTCTGGGTTTTAGAAGCATTAAATTCAGACGATTATTAAAACCCCATATAACAATGCTATTTAGATAGGAATTTAACGAGCTCAACATAATTGCCGTTGCATAATTCCACATTTAAAAAACAAGGAATTGAATCAGGAAATAAATATGAAAAGCTGTGGGTGCTGTCATCAGCAAAACAGTTAAGTGGATTAGCGGTTTCGGAAAAAAAAAATCATTTATAAAAATGAGAAAAAGACGCGGGGACAAAACAGAGCCTTGTGGGACACTATTTATTTTACGAACTTCAAACTTGAAACCATCCAAAACAACTTGAATTGAACGGTCAGAAAGGTAATTACTAGTCCAACGAATAAGAGATACATAAAAATAGTCAAAATAGACATAAAAATCTCAAATACTGAACAAAATTCCGATAACGCTTAAACTTGGTGGGGGCCTTCCAGTGACTATAACGCAGCATTGACTAAAAGTCCCCCACGATCCGACAGGAGCATAACTTTTTATGCATGTTAAAGTGTCGAAAAAATCAGTTTTTAGGAAATAACTTTTTAATGGCAAATGCTATCGATAAGAAGTTCGAGCACAGTTTGTAGATCATTAAATATTCTCTATAAAAAAATGCCTATTTTTTTTTTTCTACGACCAATAATTATTTTAAAAAAACATAAAATGACGAAAATATTGTTTTTTTTTTCTTAATATAACTGTTAAACTGTCAATGCTTTCGAAAAAAGTCTAGGAACACTTTGTAGACAACAAAATGTTTTATCAAAAAGATTAACACACTTTTTTTTCCTACGACCTATAATTTACAAAATAGAGCTTCATAGAAAACAAAAAATTGACGAAATTATTGTTTCTTTGAGAATAACTGCTAGCCGTCAATGATATTGAAAAGTGGTCTAGGTACAGTTTGTAGACCACAAAATTTTCTTTAAAAAAATATAAACCCTTTTTTTTTACACGCAAGAATTAAGAAAATATAGCTATTTGAAAAAGCACATAAAATACCAATAATATTTGTTTTATGGGTATTCCTTTTAATCCGTGATATGGCTATATCTAGCACCTACTGTACTACATAATATATTATGTAAACTTTTTTTTTCTCACCATTGTCAGCAAAAAGGAAGTAAGCTTTTTTCAACGTTGGATCTCAAAAGTACCACCGACAACAATCGTATATGTTGTTTGAGCTTCGGTGCTAAAGTCTTAAGTGTGTTAATCTTTTTTATAAAACATTTTGATGTCTACAAAGTGTTCCTAGACTTTTTTTTCGAAAGGATTGACGTTTTAACAGTTATGTACATATATTTAAAAACAATTTATGTTATTTTAAAATAGCTATACCTTCTTAATAGCAAAGTATTATAATAAGTGAAGAACTGAACCGAACTAGAAAAGAATTGAAAGCTGTTTACAATGCTCTAAACCACCAAGAAAATCAAATGATTGCATGTGATACGTTTTTATTTGGAGTTCCGTACCTTGCAAACGAAAATTTAAACTCTATGTTTAATCTTTTATTTCGCACCATTAACATTGAACCACCGTCTTTTCTTCGTAATATTTATCGAACTCGAGCAAAAAACAACACACTTAATTCCGCTATTTTGATCAGATTTAACACGCCGCGCCGTTCGATAAAAATTTTGTTTTCAGATCTATTGCTATACATAAAAAAACTACCAACAAACAACTCTCGCTGGACAACATTGGTCTGTCCAACAACAATCGAGCTGGAGTTTCCAATTTAATCCATCTGCGTGAGAGCTTAACCAAAAACAACAAAAGCTTATTTGAGCTGGCTCTTAGTTTGAAAAGGAAGCAATTGTTGGCTTCGGCGTACACATTGCGTGGCATTGTTTACATTAAACGTAATCTTACCGACGATGCTGTTCCTGTGGATTCTTTGATGTTAGACAAAATTGCCAGTCAAAGGGGTGCCGAAAATAGCATAGTTGAATAGAAGTTTCTTGTATCTTAAGTTTATTCTCTTTATTATTTCTTTTCAAATATTATTTTGTTAAATAGTTTTCCGTAACTGAAATTTTAATTCATTTATTTTTACTGATTGTTTTAATTTTCTCTATATAACTTTTAAAAATACCCAATATTTTTGTTTTCTTTTTTTTATTCTTTTTCAATTTGATTTCGTTGTTTGTTTCTTTTCCCAATAAATAGCTAACATCGTCTTAACCTGCATATTTGCTTCATTCAGATTGAGTTTGTTTTTCAGTATTTTTGTTTGGTTTTCTATCTTTGCTGTTTTATCTAATCTAAACTTACTGCTTGTTACGAAACAAGGTTGTTGGGGAGATAAGAAAAATCAAGACCGACCCAAGTTTTTTCAAATCGTTTAAACAGCTCGTTAGGAGGGCGAAATTTTTGGGCGAACCTGCGAAACATTGGTATATGCAAAACTAAATCTACTTTGAGCTGCGATGTTGATAAAAACATACTAAATGAAAATTTTGTAACCGTTTCAGCATCAACCTGTGTTGTGCAATCAAATATTTCTGCCAGAGTTGCGACTGGTCCTTTAAGAACTAGGGCTGGCCCCAGCTTCAGCTTTAGTCCTGTCGAGAGTGCAGAAGTGGTTGAGTCTTTCCTTTCAATCAAATCGAAAGCAGTGGGTCTCGACGAAATACACCCTCTGTTTCTTAAAATTCTTTTGCCAATTCTTCTGCCCTATATTAAAAATATTTTTAACTTCATAATAATGTCTGGTGATTATCCTGAACAGTGGAAGTTACGAAAATTTCACCTATCCCTAAGAATTCGAAATGCGTCGAGTTTAGGCCGATCGCTACCCTATGTTTTTTATCTAAGGTTTTCGAAAGACTTATTCAGAAACAAACTAACTTGTTCCTAACTGAAAATAAACTACTTTCTCGTATGCAATCTGGTTTCCGAAAAAAACATAGCTGTGTCACCGCCTTAATAAACGTGATTGAAGACTTACGACAATCAATGGACAAGGATCATGTTTCATTTCTCGTTCTATTAGATTTCTCGAAAGCGTTCGATTCTCGAATACAGCAGTAAAGTTAGTGTTTTCGTATCTTACAGGCAGATATCAAGCTGTAGAAATCAATGGATCCTTGTCAAATTTTCTCCCAAATCTTAAAGGCGTACCGCTAGGGTCCATATTGGGTCCTTTGTTGTTCTCTTTGAACATAAACTCTCTTCCTACACACATAAAATACTGCCTTTTAGGAATGTACGTTGATGATGTACAGTTGTATTTAAGCTGCTCACTCGGTCTTATAGAACACTACATAACATGTTTAAATGAAGACCTAGAAGGAATCCTGAATTGGTCTGGCACAAATGGACTTCAGCTAATCCCATCTAAAACCAAGTGCTTGGTGATATCAAGAACACCTCTAGAACTATCCTACTTTCCTCCAATTGTTATGAGCAACGTCCCCATAGAGTTTGTAGAGAAGGCAAAAACCTAGGTTTACTCTTTAATCGCAGTCTTACATGGGAAAACCACATTAACTATATTGTTGGTAAGACCTACTGAGCTCTGCGTTCATTGCTAGCGGCTCAATATTTCACCCCAATAAAAACTCGTTCTTTGCTTGTGAAAACCTTGATTTTACCGATCCTCACTTATGGTTGTGAGATTTTCTGCTCTTGTAGCTACGAAAGCAAACGAAAATTAAATGTGGCATTTAATAGTGCAATACGTTATATTTTCGGATTACGGAGACGGGACCACGTTTCAAATTATGTTACCCAAGTATTGAATATGACATTTGATAACCTTCTCAAATACTGCACCTTAGCTTTGATCTCCGACGTGCTGCTGTCACACACACCTGACTATCTCTTTGATAGAATTCGAAGGACTTCATCAATCAGAACGTGTCAACTCATTCATCCACGCTACTCTTCCCTAAGCCTTTGGACTACTTTACCACGTGTCATAAGAGAATTGGGTCAAGCATCCAGGATTAAAAGCGAGATGAAAAGGTATCTCTATCTACTTCTTAATCACAAGAAATTTTTGAATTTTAGTCTTCGTTTACTGTAGAATTTCTTTTGTTCTAAGAAAAGAAGCGAATAATTATTTGTATTTAATTTACTCTAAAATTATTTTAAAATTGAAGTTTAATGAAAGCAATATTGTATTAAATCCTAACTATGCTTATCTTTCTTTTTTCTTTTTTACTTTGATCATTTCCTAGAGTTCCATATTTTTTGTTAGTACTGCGCTTATCACTAGCTTATAAGATACTTTACCTTACTGTGTATAAGTAAATCGAACTTGAAATAAAAATAAAAGTCAAATTAAACAAAAAAAGTCCTAACCCGGACAAAATTTTCTTACAGGTATATTTTTTAGTGGAAATGTTCAGAACAGTATCCTTAATCAACTGTTAAAAGTCCCAAGCAATCCGCGTTGGCGTACGACCACAATCTTGAAAAAATGCAGCCATCTTGCACTCTTTGTTTTTAGCTATATCTCTGAAACTTGTTGCCCTAAAAAGACGATTCAAATGCCAAATGTACAAGCTTAGATTGACAAAATCAGGGAATTAAAATAGAAATTAGTTACAGGACAGGTATTGCATGGCTACTGTTTTGAATTAAATGAATTTAACAGAGTAAATTGCAGTGCAAATTCGAAAAAATTAAGAATGTCCCATAAATATTTTCTAAAAAGCTGAAATTAAGAGGACATGTTCACAACAGTACAATTTTTGTGGTTAAACTGTCATTTATAAAAGAGTACCATCATTTCTATTTGTCGGCTTTTGGCTATAAAAAATAAATAAATCGGGTGGCACAACGGCTCATGAAGAACCAGGGCCTAGTGACTAACAACTCGCAACCATTCCTGTGTGCGCCTGTCGACAGGAATGGAAGGGACCTACAATTTTATGCCGAATCCGAACGGCTAGACGAGAAGCACTTATTCGTGACAAGTGATACTCTTGAAGGATTTGTCAATTCCTCGCAAGAGGCAGTAGCCCTGAAAAAAAAACTTTTTAGTTTTTAGGTGGACGAGGCTGAGAAGCGAACCCTTTTTTGGCTATACCTGGGGAATATT
Organism: Melangyna quadrimaculata; assembly: GCA_949320155.1. NCBI lineage: Eukaryota > Metazoa > Arthropoda > Insecta > Diptera > Syrphidae > Melangyna > Melangyna quadrimaculata. Next base: position 60,720,323 of record OX439483.1, on the reverse strand, counting down.
CTTGTCCTAGAAAAATCATTTAAACGTAAAATGGACATGCTATTGGCATGGGCGTTAAAGAATAGATTCTTAATAGCTGATCCTGCTCCAGAGGATATTCTTAAAATTATATCATCAAATTGCGAATGTTAATGCGAGCGTAGCTTTGTTTGCCTACAAAGTGGTCTTAGCTGTATGGCAATTTGTGGTTATTGGTGCAATATGGTTGATTTAATTGACCAGAAGACATCTACGAAAACGACAGCGAAGATATGGTTCAATACGAAGGTAATGATTGTAATACATGTTTGCGCAAATAAAGTGTTTTAGAGTTCCCTTTTATGTCTCCAGATATTGAGGAGATCAACCGAATCCTCTAAAAAATGTTCAAGTTCTTTTCACAATATTCGTCCTAAATATCCAATTCGAGACTCGAATACATGTCAAAAATTCATCCACAGGAGAATTCTACTTTAGTTTCTTAAAAAACGTAGAGCTACTTAGAGAAATTGTATTTTGTATGCGTGTAAAATCTTACTGTACTATGGATGGTTTTACCAATAAAATACGCATTTATTCTTCTTTAGACCAAGGTTGTATTTTTCTCTGTTATCATTTTAATAATAACATGTTCTAGGGTTCCTTTATTTTTGTTTGTCGTTCATAATTAATATACTTAAAAAAAAACTGCTCGTGGCATTTTTTATTTGGGATTTTTTTTATTGGTACTGTTCATAACATGTAAACAAAATTTCAGCTTTTTAATACATATTTCTTGGACATGAGCATTTTTTTCGATTTTGCATTGCACTGCAATTATTTACTCTTTTTTAGTAGTTTCATTCAAAACAGTGTGGCCATAAAACACCTGTTTCTAATTTTGTGTATGCTTTGCTGATTTTATAGTCAAAGTCTGTCCATTTTACGCTTACATGGTCTTTCTTGAACAATTAGATAGCCAGAATAGGAAAAAGCCGACAAATTCCAGATGATGGTACTTTTTATTTAAATGGTGGTCTAATCCCAACAGGGATTTTTTGGTAACTTATTACCACAAATGATTGTTGGTATGCTCTGAACATGTTCACCAAATTTTAGTTTCTTAATATATTATTTATTGGATATGGGTAGTTTTTTCGAATTTGCTCTGCAATTTATTCAGTTTAATTCATTTAATTCAAAACAGTAGCCATGCAATACCTGTAACTAATTTGTATTTACCTCCCTGATTTTGTCGATCTAAGCCTGTCTATTTGAATGGTCTTTTTAGGGCAACAAGTTCCAGAGATATAGCCACAAACAAAGAGTGCAAGATGGCTGCATTTTTTTAAGATTGTGGTCGTTCGCCAACGCGGATTGCTTGGGACTTTTAACAGTTGATTAAGGACACTGTTCTGAACATTTTCACTAAAAAATATATTCCTGTAAAAAAATTTGTCCGGGTCAATGTCTAATTTGACTGGGCTATAATTATTGGTCGTAGGAGAAAAATAAAAGGCATTTTTTTATAGAGAATTTAATGATCTAAAAACTGTACTCGAACTTTTTTTCGATAGCATTTGCCATTTAAAAGTAATTTCCTAAAAGATGATTTTTTCGACACTTAACCATGCTTAAAAAGTTATGCTCCTATCGGATCGTCGAGGACTTTAAGTCATTGCTGCGTTATAGTCACTGGAAGGCCCCCCACCAAGTTTAAGCGTTATCGGAATTTCGTTCAGGGAAATGTCTATTTTGACTGGGCTACAAAACCAAACGCACTCACTTTTGATAAAAGAGCAGGATACCAGACTCAATCGAATGCCTTAGAAATATCAAGCGCAATAATCTTCCTTTCCCCAAACCGATGTAAGGATTGGTAAATGATTGCAACGCTGTATATTGGAGCTATTTTTAAGTTTCTCATAGAGTGGGAGCTAAATCTAAAATAGTCGAGCAACATTTTTTTTATTCTAGATGTTTTCATAATGGAATAATTACTCATAGAATATTTCAATTTTTATTCAACGTTTATATCAAAGCAATATTCTTTAATTATGATTGTGACCCTTTATAAATTATAATAATTTCTTGTTTTGTAGGCTATAGCCTAGAAATCTTTGAACGTGATAAGCAATTTGTTGTAACAAAAGTCATTCAAAGTTTGACATAATGGCATATCAAAAAAAAGTTCATTATCCTGCGTGAAATTTTCGTTACATGGATGCAGTTCATTTTTTTTTAATAATTAACACGCACTTAAGGGATTATGACTACCCTTTAAATGTTGGTTTAACACAGTGCGAGCATTAAGGAAACAGTAGGAGGATGCAGTAGGACAAACCGATGTACATTCATCTTAAATGTCTGGGCATTGAAATGGGGAGGAAAAACAGAGTCGGTTAAGGAATTCCACATTCGTGTCGTTCAGCAAAAGAAAGAATCTCTGTACTTAACTGTACGTCCGAAATTTTGCATATGAAGTCCCTTATGTCTTTTGAATGTAACCATGTCTGTAAATGTCTTTGTCTCACTTATAAAAAAGTAGGGCTGGCCAGAAACGCTGGTTTCACATGACGCGACCGAGACGAGACAAGACTGTCTTTCAAGCATCCGAGACAAGACCGAGACGAGACTGTATATTTGGACCGAAATTTTGTTCAAATAATAATACAGATTGTCCGGAAATCGTATTTTTCGGAGACGAGACCGGGATGAGACTTAATTATACGAGACCGATACGAGACTGAAAATTTTCGATTATAACGAGAACGAGTCGAGACCTACAATAAGTGCCCTATTAATAAGTGAATAACTGAACTGCTCCTGTTTCTAGGAAAATTTATAATTGAGTATTGAAAAATATATATGTAGTACAAGAGCCGAGAGCAAATTTTGCCAGTGGATATATAACCAAAATTTGAGTATGAGGGTTTACAGGTGCATATTTTGTGATATCGAAATCAAAAGTCTGGCTGGTTTTTTGTTCAGCCTTTTGCGGTGGTGGGGGGTTGAAAAAAGAGATTTTCTAAATTTCTTATCATTAATATTATCACTTCATTTGATTTACAAGCTTCATTCTATTTACAAGCTAAATCGACACCTTAACTAGAATAAACATCTAATATTTCTGACCGTGTATAAATTGAAACAAAAAAATATTTTTATTATTTTTATTGATGAAAAATCTTGTTGACAAAACAAAAAAAAATAAACTTCACATGGCATTTATTGACTTAAATGTGAAAATGTGCGCGACATAAAATTATATTTTTTTTGCAATGCTTAGTTGTTTCTTTTGTGTATTAAAACAGCCTCAAAGAGATGATATAGGTACCGATTGGGATAGAGAGGGGTAGTTTTTAGTCAAGCGATTTGATATTGCCAATTTTTATATTAAGTAGTTACATACAAATTGAGGGTAAAGTTTTGTTTGCTTGGCTTTTTCTGTTTCTGTTTTTTTTTTTTTTTTTTTTTGTTATTTATACATTAGATATTTGTTTTGTTATATGCTCCGGAAGCACTTTGTATCAGATTCTCGTATATTAATAGGCCCCCCTTCAAATTTCCTATAATAATACATACACACGTATACGAGTAGATATTGAATGATGCGAATTGTTATTATGTGAACGTATGAATAAGATATCTTTTTGGAGAGTTTGTTCGGTTCGAGTTTATTTCAAACGGAAAGAAGAGATTTTGCAAAAAATATATAACAAAAAAAAAGTAGGTAGGTAAGCCAACAGCGATTCGGTCGTAAAATCCCCTCACGTACGCAGCGTAGATACGTATAAGCCTTACAACGTTTTTAGATTCGAATCGGGATTGAGACTTGGTAAATGTGGAGAGTGAGAGAGTTATAGGGATTATGGTATGAGTTACCTTAGTATCGATTAGAATCCTTGTCTTTTTATAATAAAACTTCTTCAATGTTAATTTTGTTGTTGAAAAAGTTATTATATCCCATCTTAACTCAAACCCTTGCTCTGTTTTGGTTTTGTTCGTGAAATCTTCGAAACCGCTGACTCGATGGCTTTTATGTATTTTTTTTTTTTTTTTTGTTTCTTTATTTGATTTATAGGTTGGGTGTTAAGTAATTCGTATGCCGTCGTTGTGGGTTTAACATTTCAAAACGAAGTTTTGTTAATTTTTAATGGGTGGTAATGGGAGCTAAGTAATACCCATCTCGAATTACCTTTTGTGATAAATTATTTTCTATTCAAATATTTCTTATATGCAAGTTAGGCAAAACCCCAAAAAGTAATAAAGAAGCCTTACTCAACTAACAATTTAACTTCTGTAAGGGTCTATCGAAGCTATTTCCTAATCAGCAAATTTGTCTATATAAGGCCTTAGAGAAACACATTTGGCCCACATTGAGAAGCTCGAAAGGCTTTTAAGTAATCATTTACAGGTTTGTTGGAAGTACTCAATTTATTTCGCTAAGGCCTTATACAACAAAACTACACTCAAACATTGCAAATGTAGTAGTGTAGTTTTGTTCAAGTGTTTCGATAGGCACATCTAAAAAGCCTTATAAAAGGCTTGTCGAGGCCTAGGAGAGTCTTTTCGAAGCACAATGCAAAACAAAATAAAAATAAGTTCTTTATTTTTATTTCTACATTTTCTCCTTAATTTGCATGCAAGTAATGATTTTCTTCTAGAGCTTAATGCACAATAATTATTTATATCTGAAAAAAACACATTACTTACTTGATGGATTTTGTGAGATTTGAACCGAGGATGGTTGGGTTGAGTGTCGGGCACCTTACGTATTGAGCTAGCCTGGCATATGAAAAATGAGTGCCAAATTGGAACCACTTGAAACCGAAATTAGCTTCCTAAAAACTTCCTTGGGACTTCCTGATGTATTGAACTAATTTATAAAATACAGGTGACCATTTGTCTGTTGCTTGCAAGGGAGTTTTTTTACTCAATGTTATTTTTTTTAATTTTTAATGTTTCCATGATTACGCATCAGAGAAAATATGGAAGTGGACACACAAACATACATTTTGTGAGACAACAATTTAAATATATGTAAGTTCCTTTTTCATTGAAATCGATTGTTTTTAAGAATGATAGGCTTTGATTTGAGAAAAAATATAAAAACTTTTTTATGCTCCATAAAATATGTACTTTTCATTTTGTACACAAAACATTTACCGGCAATTTTAATTTGTATCTTTTTTAAAAACACTTATTTGCCAAAATAAAAAAACATTAACCATAACGACCATCAATAAGTTTTTTCAACTGAAAGTAACTATGAAGTATAGATATTAAAAAACGTTTAAAATGTAATTAAAAATCTACTGAGAAATGAAAGCTTCATACTAAGATAATTTTTGAAAACATTTGAATTTCTTAACGCGACAATATTTTTTAACGATAAAACAGAAACTATACTATGGTCACCTCGTTTGTGAATAATTCAGCCAGCAGTAGCTTATTTTCACATCAATACTCCTTACCATGCGAAGTACCAGCTTTTAAAGCTTTCATGTTGAGTGTGAAGTTCTTCGCTAAGACCAAATAATCGGAATTTTTACGTCCCGCGCATGCGCCTGAGAGGATTATTAAAATTATGTTTGCATAACCACCTCTTCACAGGTCTTATAGAAACAAATTAGGCTGACATCACTTCACTGAGGCAAATTCATCGAAATAAATGCTTCTCGCGCAAGCGTCTGACAGAGTTCACACAATTATTATGCTTGTGTCGGGCTTGTGTTTGATTGGTTATAGACCCAAAATTGGATGTCATGCTTAATCAGAGTTACCACTGCGATTAAATTCAATTCTGAGGAAATCATTTTTATTGGTGGGATCCGGGGTATTATTTTTTTTATAGAAATTAAAAAAAAAAGAAAACAAACAACGAATATGAATAAAGTTTATCTGCTTTTGTTAAATCATTTCTAATAAAAAATGATTAAATAATTTGTATTTGTCCTGATATTCTGAATATAAATTACATAATTATAGTTCCATGTAAAAAACATAAATATATTTTTTTTTCTTTTTTTTTGAAGTGAATTTAAATAAATTGTTTTATTTTTCCATATTTATCTCAATGCAGAAAATAAATGTTTGTTCCGTGTTTGTTTTGCAAAATTTGAAAGCTTTACCTATACTCAATCAATCGGTTTAATTTAAATTTTTAAAATGATACAAACTTACCTATTTTTATTTTCATAAATAATTTGACCTGTGGTAACCCTCTCTTGGCAGTAGAAACATACATGCGCCGAACAGTACACAAGATAATGCTTGTATTGGGCTTTTCCTCAGGGGGCTTACAGAAACAAAATAAATTGACATAATTCCACTAACAATTTTGCTTCCATTAGACTTTTGTACACATATTAGCTTGTTTCAGGCCTTTGTAAGTAGGCCCTTCTAGAGCTCTTGGCAATGCTTCCTAATGAAAGCTTTTTCTTTGCTTTTATTTCGCATGTCTCTCAAAACTAATTTCTGGGAAGCCTTACGAAAACTATAACCGAATTGTAAATATTCAGGCTTGCAGAAAATTAAATATTCTGCTTGTAATAGGTTTGTAGCTGTTTTCAAAAATAAAGCTTCGAAAATTTGCAACTCCGATGTCCAAGCTGAATACAAGCCTTGTAGAAACAATAACTTATAGAAATTCAAAAAATGAAACTTATAGAGAAAAAATTTTTAGTTGGGTAGACACAATTTCACTTTAAAATTCTTATAAAAAAGGTCGCATCGCTTGCGGCGTGAATTTAAAACTTATCACTCAACAGCTTTTTCCCCTTAAACGTAATTAATTGATTGAAAACTTTTAAACTTTTAGATGAAACTTCAGCTTATTGTTTCAAGTATTCAAATTGAAATTATAGCCTCCAGAAAATTAGAAACAGAAGATTAAAAAAAAACTTATTACCTATTTCCTTTTATTAGAAGTGAAATTATAAGGCAAAACCGAAACTATAGGCAGCGACAAGGTGTGCTCCTTGTAGGGATTAAATATTTATACATACCGTTTGATCAAGCTGATGTCACACACCATGAAGTTCCTTGAGCGGATATTGGATGGCCGCTTACGAAAAATAATACGGCTTTCTGACGACCAGTGCTGGTTTGTTTCGGGTAAATCAACCACAGATGCTATTCAGTGTATAAGAATCAGAATGGAAAAATATCGGGATTCCTTGAGAGATTTGCATATGGTATTGTTTGATTTTGAAAAAGTATTCGACAGACAACCACAAGATCTGATATGGGTTGCACTTAGGCAACGAGGAGTTCCGGTAGTCTACGTGCGGATGGTCAAGGACATGTATGAGCAAGTTAAAACAAAGGTAAGGCAAGTAAAAACAAAGGCAAAGGTAGGCCCCGCAGGAATCACCGAAGAGTTCCCAATTAGAGACCAGGGAAGCGTCTTGAGTCCTTTGCTCTTTATTACTGTCCTTGACTTTCTGCTTCAGGATAAGGTGAGGGACCCCAAAGTGAATCAGTTAATCTTTGAAGACGATAGAGCCATCATATGGGAAGACCCTGTGTCCTTGCAACGAGCAATTGATGCATGGGTGGATGTTCTGGAGGGAAAGACCGAATACCTATGCTGTCAATTTTCTGATCCACACATGATGCCACATGATGCCATGAGAGCCCAGTTCAAAAGGCAATAGCACAAGACGTTCAACACTATCGCCCAAGAAAGGCAGGCGCAAAAGCTCCCGGATGAAACAAATGCAACGACACCTGCATTCAGTTGAACTCAGACATGGAATAATCCAAAACCGGGAGGACTGTCGACGTTTTGCCAGGCCAACCCGGCGAACCCCACAAGTCGAACCTTAGGCGAAGCAGTTGAGTGGGAGAGTTGTTGTCCTCCTCGAGATCATGACAATCACCGGTAAAATAAAGAAGAAGAATTTACGAGTATGTTTTTTTAAATGTTGGCTCCAAATATGTATTTATTTCTTCAAAGGCTGTCAAAAGGTAATTCCCCTCTCCTCGAACACAAATCAGAAGCCAAAAAATTCGTCGCGTCATTTGTCATATCGTATAGCATAATAGAATGGAAAACCTCTTCCACACCCTCTTTTTTTAAAAGCGTTCAAAAACAAACCAGAAGGTTACCCAGGAAATGGTTCTTTCATGGTCATCAAGTACCTACTCATTAAAAAAAAAAAAAAAAAACAGAACCATTTTGTATAAAATTATGCAATTAAAATTTAAAGACTCTATATTAACTTCATTTATACTATTTTAGAAATTTTAGGATCCTCCACGAGCCCTTGAAATAAAAAGCGCTTTTTTTTATGGCCGGCATTGCAGCATCTGCTGCTGCTGCTGGCTGCTTGTGTATATAATTGTTCACATTAAATAAAATGTAAAGCGTACTTTAATTAATTTGTTTAAGGTCAATCTAATTTATATCTAATTTTAAGTGACATCAGTGGAAGAATACGAAGAAAAATAAAAATAGAAGCTGATATCGTTTGAGTCCAAAAGTTCAAAATGGCCTAACCTTATCTTTTGTTTCTATGTTGGCCTTTGGTTTTGGTTATACGATTTTTGTTATTTTTTTTTTTTTTTTTGTTAAAAAGGGACAAACATCTTCAAACTAACTCGACCCTTTTGATCATATTACTTGTTTTTTTTTTTTGTCAAAAACTTCCCTGCACTTAACTAGGTATACAAAAAAAAGGGTTAGATGGTAAGGGTTGTTGCTTTTTCTGGTGGAACTTTCGTGTATTCCATTAAATTCAAAATGCCTTCTATTAACAGAAAACTCTTTTAAGCCAAACCAACATAAAAAACATACCTACAACAAAAACAAATAAATAAATAGAAATAAAAATAAAACACCAAACCAAGACGAAGGACGACAGCAAAAATAAAATAAAATAAAAGCTGAGAATCATTGTAAATATGGTTATGCTAAAATAGCCTTAACAAAAAAAGGATACATTTCCTTCAGTTGAGCAGAAAAGGAGCAGAATCGGGACCAACGTAGTCGTCGTCGTCGTTGGTCGTCAACTATACGGACGGTGAACAGGAGGATAATCTCGCATACGCAAATTAAAGACAAAATTTCAATTTAGATGGCCAAGCAAAAGGACCTATTACGATCTATTACTATATTCTCCTATACCCAAGATAATGGGTTGGATTTGTTGCGCGCCCTCTATATTTGTATGTAGATAGGTAGGTCGGTTGGAATAGAAAACGGAACCGAACCGGTTGTGTTGCTCTTGTTGTGATGATGATGGGTTCTCGGTTCTCCATCAGTTGAGTCCTCCAAACGAAACCAACTTAACTTCAACTCTGCGTTATTATTTTTATGTTAAACATTATCCTTACAGGACGTTTAAATGGACATGCTTATGGGGGCGTGAAATAAAAGTGGTATCTTGGGAAATCAAAGGACATAAAAGGGACGACGAGAATTTCCTACTAACTTGGGGTGTATATTTTTTTTGGCATGTTAGTCCTTCTTCTTATTTTAAAGAAAAAAAAATTTTTCTTTTTATTTTTTTTTTTACTTTTTAGTCCTTTCTGGTTCTTTGGCTTTGAGCTCTGGAGACTGGGGAAAGATAAGAGCTGACTCTTATAACAACAAAGAGAAACAAGAAATATCTAGGATTTTTTTTTATTTTGGTTGCATATGTGCTCTTCTCCTGATGGTGTTCCAATATGCAAATGTAGGTAGATACGTCTATATAATGTACTAGATTTATAATAGAAACCTAACCTATACCTATATGTAGGCAGGTATATAAATGCCAATGGCTATAGAATGTTGTTTTCATTATATCCTTACCCCATTTCCGGAGACTAACTTTTTCTTTTAAATCCTTTTTTTTTTTTTGTTTGAAAAAAATATACAAAAAAAGCAACCGAACATTATTTAAAGGATTATTTTAAAGTTCACTCTGTTGCGGGGTCACCGTTTGAGTAGCTACACTAAAACTTCATTATAGATATGTATATAGAGACACACATAAGGTGACCATTTGTTACGTGTTAGGTAAATGTTATTGATTTGAAGGCTTTATTATGTATTTAAGGCTTAGTTAAAATCCCGATTCTAAAAACAAAAAAAAGCAAAAACCAACGATATAGCTAAATTCGAAAAAACATAGATTCTGAAAACCCAAAATCACAAAAACTGAAAATGAAATAAAAAAAAAACAAAAACAACAAAAAAAAAAAAACAACAAAAAAAAGGAAGACAAAAAAAGGAAGTCCAGAAATCACAAAATTCAGAAAACCAAAATATCTAACAAATTTAATCCCGAAACACACAAAAATCGAAATACCAAAAATCTTTTAAAAACTTAAAATCGTGAAATCAAACAAAAAAAAAAATACTTAAACACTACATCCAGAAACTTAAAAATACAAAACATTCATTTAAAATCAAAAGTCTCAGAAAAAATAAACAAAAGCCTAAAAACCCGAAACCCCAAAAGGACCAAAACATAGAAAATCAAAAATACTGTAAAATCAAAAGCACTAAAACAATTATAACAGCCCCACATCGCATTTATGACCAAAATCTCTCGTTAGCTTAGTTTTATTGACAAAAAAAAACAAAACAGTGCCGCGGCGGCTTCGGTTAAGATTTATCGGCGCTCATGACAGTCTAAAATATGATAGTCAAGTTCAGAGTCAGGAAAAACTAGGTACAACTGATTTAAGGCATTTCACGTTTTTAGGTTTCCTGAAACTTGGCTTTTACGGAGTTTGGGGTTTCTAAAATTTTGTTTGGAAAAATAATAAAAGAATGATTGGATTCATTTTGAAAATGTTAGTATATCATTTAACTTTTATGGGGTATATTTCCCCAAATTTTTTTTTTTAAGAAAAACTGTTTCAATATGAAGCATTTTTTTTTCTTTTAAAGTTGCAGACCTCGAAAAGTATCAATGATATTGAAAAATTTCAATTACCAAAATTTTGGGCAAATAATTTTCCAGGGGCGATGTCCGTTACTATTTCAAATTTGCATCCCGTTATATTTTTTTTAATTAGTTTTTTAAAATTTTAAAATTAACTTTTTTTTTAAACGTGCAGATAGACCAAACTAACGGTTAAAAAACAAAAATGGCACTGTGTAGAACAGACCTTTTTCTAGAGGCGATGTTCCTTAGTTTTTTTTGTATTATTTTATTTAGCGTTTTTAACAATGAAACATAAAAAAAGAACAAACAACTTTAAGCCCTTATAACTTCGCAGCAACGAATACTACTTAAAAAAAAGCATACAGAAAAATTTAGTTTTCCAAACTCTAGAGGCGATATTTTTTATTTTTTTTTTATTCATAATCTTAAGCCATTTATTTTTGCCTTTACTCTGTTCAGTTCGTATTTTCAGTACAGGCCTTATGGGAGAGCTTTTTCAAACATACACGTGCTGGCTGGTGTTTGAATTGCACTCAACTTAAGAATTTGCCTGTGAAATAAAAAACAGAACCCCTGACTTCCACTGAAATTGTTCTTGGAATATTCCATAAGCCCACGTACATCCCAACACGACCTGTCTGCTCCATGGTTGTGAGGAGAGAGGAGACTGAAATAAGAAAGAACAAGATACACACAATTTGCCTTTCGCTCGCTTAATGTTCACACACATTGATTCAGAGTTCCCATACGTCAGGGGAGGGAAATTCTAATACCTTTTTCTTTGGTTTTTGCTATGTAGCTTTCAGAGTTATAGCTTTATAATAGCTTTTGAGAGCATTATATTTTATGGATGTGTGTTAAGTGTTGTCACCCCGTGTTTCTCTGCTTACATCTGTTCGTTTTATTTTTTTGTTCCTGGTTGAAATGCTGCTATACAATATTTGTTGTTTTTTTTTTTAAGGAAGAATTACTATTTGAGAAAGTTTTGGATGGAGTTCGGTTCATTAATTAACTGCAATTTGAATTGCTAAATAGCAGGACATATAGTACTTCAATTGCCACCTTATCACTGTGAGCTTAATCTCAAAGAGCTTGTTTGGCCTCAAGTAAAAGGATTTTTGGCAAGCCAGAATAAGTCTTTTGAACTGGCAGAAGTAAAAGATCTTCTAAAATCAGGACATGTGAAGGTTGACGCTGAAAAATGGCAAAGGTGTGTCCAACACGTTGAGAAAGTGATTGAGATAAGGATGTAAGAAATGTATGTTTTTACTGAAAGAGCAGTGGAAAATTTAGTTATAAACTTAAATGAAGAGAGTAACAGCAGCAACTACTCATCGGAGTGATAAAATGTTTTTTTTTTAATTCAATTTATTTTGTCTGTGATTTATTTTTACGTTAAATGAGATAAGGCCTATTGGGGAACTCTTAAAAAAACGCGCCTACTATCTTACCTCTTGGTGGTGTGGAAAAAGATAGATTCACTTTTATTTGCATTTACATTGATTTTTTTTAGATTTAGTTTACGACCTACATTTTTTCTGTTTGTGAAATCTAAATAAGCAGTTGGTAGGCCTACTGACATTTGAATGAGAGAGAAGAGAGACGTATGCCAATTTATAATGCGCGATACGGCAACCATGGAAAATGCAACAGCTTTTTAAAGAAAGAGATAGCTTATTGAAATCCATAAAAGTAAGGGTGAGAGGCAAACACCTTTTCTTCCCTGTACTGAAAATTCGAACTGAACAGAGTATAGCAACTTATTAGGTATAACAAAATGAAAAAATAACAAAAAGGCCAGTTGGTAGGTTTTTTTTTGCAAAAAAAACCGCTCGAATTTTATGATTGAAATTGGTAAATGGGTTATGTCTCTGAGTATAGACAAAAAATGGGCGCGGCTTTTATTGTTGTGCGTCAGCCACGATTTTGAAAAACGCAACTTCGCTTATATCCCGAGAATGAGTTATCGTAATTTTTTTTTTATATACATATATACATATACATATATAAATAAAAAACAAAATGATCTTAATTATTTTCATATAAAGTTTTTTTTTGTGTGACGTATACATTGAGAGTTAAAGCGTCAAGAAGTATGTTTTTCAGTTTACAAATTACAATCTAAATTTGTATGAAGAAAAGTAAGATAATTTCGTTTTCTATACTTACATATTTATATTAAACAATAATTTTGCGATGAATTTTTCTTTATGGCATTTTTAAAAATGGCGTCTAAAGCATAAAACTAACATCTACGCCGATTTGGTTATATACTCTTAAATAACCTATTTTTGAAACAAAAAAAAAAAGTAACCTGCCAACTGACCTTTTTGTTATTTTTTTCGTTTTGTTATACCTAGTAAGTTGCTAGGCAAAAATAAATGGCTTACGAACATGAATAAAAAAAAATAAAAAATATCCCCTCTAGAGTTTGGAAAACTAAATTTTTTTGTGTACTTTTTTTTACGTAGCATTCGTTGATCCGAAGTTACAAGGGCTTAAAGTCTTTTTGTTCTTTTTTATGTTTCATTGTTAAAAACGCTTAGTAAAATAATAAAAAAAAAACTAAGGAACATCGCTTCTAGAAAAAGGTCTGTTCTACACAGTGCCATTTTTGTTTTCTTTTTTTAACCGTTAGTTTGGTCTATCTGTCCGTTTAAAAAAAAAGTTAATTTAAAATTGTTAAAAAACTAATTAAAACAAATATAACGGGATGCAAATTTGAAAAAGTAACGGACATCGCCCCTGAAAAATTATTTGCACAACATTTTGGTATTCGAAATTTTTCAATGTCATTCATACTTTTTGAGGTCTGCAACTTTAAAAGAAAAATAAATGCAGAGATCTTCAGCTTCATAAAAATTCAATACTTTTTTTTGGAGATTCAAAACAGGTACTTTAAAACAAAGTAATGATTTTGTATAGAACTATTTATCGGCACTGAAAATTTCATCGAAATCGTTACAGTAGTTCAGATTTTATGAACCTATGACTGCTTTTCCATACAACTGGAACTAATGGCCGCCTGTAGAAAGTACCCAATTTTAGGCTAGTAAATATAAGCAGATTATAATATTTACAGAGATAATAAGCAGATTTTTTCAAAACTGACAGAGGGCTTAAGTCTTCAGCTTAAGTCTTCAAATAACGCTGGCGATATCGCGAACGATACACAAGCTTCACGTAACTATAAAATCATCTTCTATCTGTGTTTACTTCACGTAACAACCATCGACAATAGATACCATTGCCTGCACGATATCTTTTAAGGAAGCTATCGTTTTGGCGTTCCTATTTTAGAAGTTCTTAGCTGTTTTGTATAATAGAAAAGGGTATCTGCAAAAAAAAGTCTAAGGAAATAGTTGTATTGCCTTTCATAGTTATTTGCGAAGGCTACTCTTACATTTTTTGGATAATTTTCGCAATTCAAAACAAAAATGAAAGTACATACACGAGACAACAACACGCGAATAGGAACTTCACAAATGTCATTTTGACAAACCACATTTAGTTTTCAGTCGCTCTCAAACTTGTGTAAACTTTGTAATGCAAAGCTATGGCGGTATCGTTTGGTTATATCGCATGGACGCAATCAATTCCTCCATTCTATCGATCCATACCATACCCTACCCATATCCGAAACTGGTATTAGCATGAAATTTGTTAAGAAGAATATTATAGGTATTGGTATGGGTAAGTTGTTTATCAAGATTTAGTCCATAACAACATTTGTAGTTAACATAGCTCCTCCAACTTAGTTTTCTTCTCACTTTTTTCTCAAGTCGGCTGCCATCTTGAAATCTAATATCTTTTTAAATTTGTTCAAAAAGTTTCGGGGGGGTTTTTAAACTGAAAACTCAAAAATTAAGAGTGAAATTGTATGGCGAGGAAGTTAAATTCATACATTTCGTTCATACTGCGTTCGCGCCTGTGTACTACTATGTATAGATTCCCAATAAAACACGCCTAGTGGTTCGAGTTGCAAAAGTTCATACAATCTGAACCACTGTAACGATTACGATAAAATGTTCAGGGTCGACAAATATGTAGTTCTACATATAACAAATTATTACTTTATTTTAAAGAACCCTGTTTTCTTAATTACTTTATATTTCTTTTATTTTTGAGATGAACGCCTGCATTGGGTAAAAATAAGTAAAAATTACTTAATCAGGTCCGGCTTTTGGTACATCTCCGGTAAAAAAAAACTCTTTCGTTTTATATGCGGTTAAGTTACTAAAACTGTATAAAATTTTATAGGTATGTACTTTTAAATTTGGCATACCCTGTGTATTTGACATATAATACAATATTGTTCAAACCAAAAACTATTTACCTACGTTTTTATATTCTGTACACTGCCTCCTTATAGAAATATGGTAACCGTAGGTACCATACAATTTTTGATCGTCCTTCATATATAAAAAAAAAAAAAAAACAAATAATAAAAAGAAATCCAAATTATTATCAGGACTCGCGTGTACACACAGATGTCGAAAGAAAATATTGAATTTTGTTATCGCTTCCGTACAATACGTATGCGAGGTAGGTATATTCCTACCTTCGTATTGCGAGTGTATATGCTACAATGCACACTATTTGCAATTTGCGGAAACTGAAATTCGTCCTAGCTTTGTCGTTATCGCCGTGTCGTGTCGTTGCGTCGTCGTCGTTGGCGGCGTCATACACTAAGGATGTCGATTTTTATTTAGAAAATGAATTTTTTCATTTCTATTGAAATAGGAAATTTGAAGGAAAATAAAAATGAAAATAAAAGAAAAAGACAAAAATATTAAGCTTTTATGTGTTACGCTATAATAGTGAGGGTGATTTTAATTTGTTAAAAAAATATTGGTGCCATCGTAGAGTATGAGGCAAGAATAAGCGTAAATTGAAGATTTTTAACAAATTTCAAGTAAACAATCAGTTGAAAAATAAATTGTATTTGCAAAGTTTTGGAGGATTCGTGAAATAAAGTAAAATTCCAAAGGTATAGGGATTAAATTAAATTCCAAAGGTATAGGGAAGACAAAACAGCACGGGAAAGATGAAATCTAAGGTCTACCGAATTTCCAGGTCTCAGAACATCCAATCATCTGACGATAGATAATTTCCGCTACAAAAGTCATAAAATTAGACTTCGCATTCATTTATTTTAAGATATGAAATAAAGATGAGATTAAAAAATGAAATCGATTAAAAGAGCGATTAAAAAATCAAATTGACCACGGGACCTAGGCCAGACACAGAAGTCACCCACCCTCTCATTTTGATACACGTTCTTAACTTATTAAATGTGTTATATTTTAAATTTGTATAGTCATCCCCCGTATTTATAAAGAAAAAAGAATATTTCAGCTCTGGTGTTTATGAAAACTACATAATGGAATAAAAATGTTCCGGACCCAAATGGAGCAGTAAGCAGTTGCTCGTTTGAGTCCCGAAAATTCTTATTCCATGGTGTAGTTTTCCTAAACACGGGTGCTAAAATAAATATTTTGTCCTTATAAATAATACGGGGGTAAGTATAAAAGAGTGCTCATCGAGCCGAAAGTATTTTCGAAATTTTTCTCTTATACACATAGGGGCGTATTCATAAACATTTTAGAGCAGGGTCTAAGTTAAACATAGGTTTTAGTGAATCTTCGGACGTTGATTCTACTTTTTTGAGTTTATAATTTCAAAATATTTGAATCTATTTGTGTAGTATACCAAGTTAATTATCTTATAAAAGTATAAAACCAACAATCAGCCCAATTCTAAATATTCCCCGGGAAAATAACTCCCCGGGAGATTTGTTCACGAAAAATTAAAATACTCCTCACATCAAATATATTAACATTTTCATTTGTTTGGGCATTTAGAATTCAAGCTTTTTCCTCGTAGAATTATTTCTCATATTCGAAGTTTGCTTAGAATAAGAAAAAGGGATCAAAATTCCCGGGAATTTCTCTTTTAGAATAAGAGAGTAGGGAAAAGGGAAGTTTTTTCCCGGGAATTTTTATTTAGAATTGGGCTGAATTTGTAATTAAAATCGGTCTGTATTCATTGAGCAAAAATTCTCTTAAACTGTAGTTTAGTTAACCGTGGGTCTATCTGCGATTATGAATATAACCCATAAAAACCGAGATTTTTCCCAAAAAATACAGTTTTTGTAATTTTCAATTTTCTCAAAAACCGGAAGACATAAAACCATTTTTTGGTAGAAAATTGAAAAATTAATTTCACTTACAGGTAATCAAATTATCCAACAAAAAATCGAAAATATCTACAAAAATTGGGGAGGAGAATTTTATTGTAGGTACCTCTTGGGAATTCTACCTCTTGGGGATTCTAAAACCACAATTTTCCAATAAAAAAACCCTTTGCGTCGTCCGCAAATTTTATCAATTTTATCAACCGCTATTGTACAGTAGTTATTTTTGTAGCTTGATATGTTCTCTACAAATTTTTGTCTTAATTTTTTTTTTTTGATAGCTCCTTCCTTTTATTAATTTTTCGGTAAAGCATTTTTAGTATCCGAATCGAGGTCAGATTATAGAGGAACATTTTATTTTCCATATTCATCACTTTAAGTCAAATTGTTATTAAAACACTGACAAAAAAAAATATTTAACGAAAATAACTCACACTTTTTGGGTTTTTCGTAATGTTTTTTTTATAAAAAAAAAAACTTTTTGACATCAAATAATTGACCAAATTTAGTGGTTAAATAAAAAAAGGAACATTAAAACAAAGACAAAAAAATTATAAGATTCGTGATCACATTTTTTTAATTTTTCACAACTAACACACAAAAAAAGTACAGTAAACATAAGAACAAATTCACTCATAAGTTTAAAATCATGGTCAGATTATAGAAGAACATATTTTTATTTCCACTTAATCACTTTAAGTTAAACTATTATTGATACACTGAACAAACAAAAAAAATTAAACGAAAATAATTCACATTTTTAAGATTGTTCGTCCTCATATTTTTATAAAAAAAAAAAAAATACTTGAAATAAGTTTATAACAAACAAAACTTGTTTTCTTCGTTAGTTGAATCCATATTATATATTAAATTAACATCTTTTAAAGAAAAAAGTTAAAAATGTACTATTCCTCACTTACAATTATAAAAATTAATAAAAAACTTATATACACCAGTGGGCGCGTGGTCTACGATCGTAGACCAAGAGACTTTGAACACTTAAATTAAATATCTGTCATCCCCCGTGAAAAATAAGCATACTAATTAGGTATCAATTATCTACATCTATTGTAAACAAAGGTTCAAAACAAATTGTTTTCTGAGAATGGCGCTATTTTAAAGAAGGGTTGTCTACGACCGTAGACCACGCCTTTACTGGATGGTTAAAAATGGGTTTTCAAGTTTATCTCACCCACTGTCCATCCGAACCAAAAATCACTCTAGATACTTTATAGAACATCAAATTTCCTACATTTCTGTTCATTTAGATTTCATGTAAGTCAAAAAACTTTCAACAGATAGCACTGCAAAGTTATATATTATATAATAAAAGTAGATTGAATTTATTAACCTGCCCCTACTTGTTCCCCGTTAGATTAACAAACATAAAGTTACTAACATATCTGTGGAGAGAAGTTATACCTATAATTCTGTATAATTTGTTTCTTGAAAATTTAAAAATTTTCATCATATTTTGATTTTAAAATAGTATATATAAAGTTGACGGGACATTTACACACCCTTTTAGTACGAAACTTCTTGCCCCTTCTCGATAATTTGTCCTTCCATCAAACCCAAAATCGTGAAAACCGAACGATTCATTCTCGAATTAAACTGCTGAAAAACTAAATGTGCGCATACAGCGCCACCTGTTGAGAATTAAAAAAAAAATTGGTTTTCCTAAACCTTCGCGGAACAATTACAAACTAACCCGCAGAAGAATGTATCCAATTTGGTTCAGCCGTTTTCAAGTTTTAAGCAGCTGCACAAACCAAGATTCATTTTTATATATAACTTAATAGTTTACGAAAATAAGCTTTCCTAATCTTTGATTAAATGAAGACATCCTAATTATTTTTTAAAAGTTATAAGTTTAGGTACATTTATTAGCTAAATTTTGAGATCTTGATCTTAAAAATCTGACCAGTAGAAATGAAGTAAAGATTTTTAAAAAAGGAAAAAAAAACCGATTAGAAAAAAATTTATATTTAAAAATAAAATAAAATAAAATAAAATAAAATAAAATAAAAAACAAATATAAAGATAAAGATAAAATAAAAATAATTTTTTTCTAATCGGCTTTTTTTCCTTTTTAAAAATCTGAACTTCACTTCTACTGGTCAGATTTTTAAGATTAATATCTCAAAATTCAGCTTACAAATGTGGCTAAATTTTTTAAATAAAAATTATTGGGAAGGGGAAAAAAGTTTCGTACTAAAAGGGTGTGTAAATGTCCAGTCAACTTTATATATACTATTTTAAATTCAAAATATGATGAAAAATTTTATATTTTCAAGAAACAAATTATAAACAACTTAGGTATAACCTTTCTCTACAAACATGTTAGTAATTTTATATTTGTTTATTTGGGAACAATTAGTGGCACTTTAATATAATCAATCTACACTTTATTATATAATATTAGAAAATTTGTATTGCCATATCTTGAAAGTTTTTTGACTAACGTGAAATCTAAAGAAACAGAAATGTAGAAAATTTAATGTTTTATAAAAAGTATCAAAAGTGATTTTTGGTTCGGATGGACATTAGATGAAATAAACTTTAAAAACCATTTTTTAAACCGAAATTTTTACGGTTTTTCGTTAATAACTTTTTATTAGCTATCATTTATTTTAAGACAATTTACAAAAGTAAACGAAAATAACTACTGTTCGTTTTAAAGTGGTCGAGAAATCCGAGTAGAGAGACGCAGAGGGTTTTTTTGTACGAATTTTGTGGTTTTAGAAATGTTCCTTCCCTATTTTTGTAGATATTTTATATAGTTTGATTAGACTACATAAACATCACAACATAAAGATACTAAGGGTATTCATGCAACGTCATAAGTTTACAAATTTTGTAAAATGACAAGTTTACACAAAAATTTGCCTGAACGACCTTTTTATTTATTTGGTTAAATGCTGTGGAATTTAATCAGCTGTTCGTTTATTTGACAGATTTGGTGTGTGACACATTAGACGTGTTTAGATTTCGAAGTTATTTTTCAATGAAGAACCTCTCCCGAACCAATGCGAATTCGGAGCCGAATGTCTCGCAACGATAAAAAAAAATCGTAAGATACACGATGGAACTACACTAGTTGTAGGCTTACAGTAGTGGTCGGACGAAAATGAGCGAATACAAAGAAATCATATACCAAGTGCGCCCATAATGTAGGTTTCTTGATTTGCGCCCCCGATATTGATGTAGTTTCGTCGTCGTCAACGATTGGTTGGGGAGAACCTTTATAATTATACCTTAACTAGCTGACCCAGCGAACTCCGTTCCAACCAAATTGTTAATGTTATAAGAATAATAATACCGAGCCTGGCACATTCGGCTTGATGTTCTTTATTCGGTCAATTCAGATTCTGTATTCGAATAAATGCAATGGAAATAACTGAAGTATAACAATGTGGACGTGTTTGAATCAAACCACAGTAATTGACGTGTCAACCCGCTTTTTTACGGAAGTGCTTTATGGTAAACAACGGTTTTATGTTCTATTCTAGGCCGGGTACACGTACAAAGCGGGATGTTAACCGACACGTGAGAACGCCACATACAATTGACCATGTGAGAAACATGGGAATTCAAGATTAATGCCACAAACATCCCGCAATTGTCCTTGCGACTTATTAATTCTCATAGCGAAAGCAAGACGCTTAAAAACGAATGGCAGGTCGCTCGAATGGCAAATTTCGTGATATTCATTCAGCAAGGATTCGATTGCAATTTTATCTTCTTCTTCTGTTAGATTTAATGTTGAAATGACAGGCAGCCTGTGAAGAAAATAACCCGACAGCATAATAATTGAACCACTGAAGCGTCTTTCATCATTTCGTATCCATATCTTTCAACATGCGAATCAGGGCTTCCCACGCACGTTTGTCAGCTATTGGGCACTTTTCGTAGGTGGTAATGTTACATTGTTGCAATACTTTCGCCATCGCAGACTTCTTTGAAATGTTGGATGTAGGTTCTTCATCCACTTGCAGATTCAATGTCAATTTTAATGCAGAATGGTTCGACCCCCTTCTTACAATGTAGAATCCCCTAAGAGGCCAATACCAAAGGAATCTCAGATCTGGTAAGAATCGTAGTGAAAATCAGTGAAAACAGAGACAAAAAGGCACTGAAAGTATCAAGAACGAAAATGCCACCATTTCCGTTATCAAATGCTTGCATCAATAATTCATTGAACATCTTGACATCTGTCACTTTGACATCTGTCACTATGACGTTTGTCGTTTTGACATCTGTCATTTTGAAATCTGTCACTTTGACATCTGTCCTAAGACACCTGTCACTTTGACACCTGTCACTTTGACATCTGTCATTTTGACATCTGTCACTTTGATTTTTTAGATTAGATTTAGGTTTTATTTCTATAAATTATGATAATCACTTATGTACATATTTAACAATAATAAAGCATGGCTATTCGCCGTCTGCCTGATTGACAACTTTCTCTAAACTTATATTTATACAATTCTTTAATTTTAAAAATTTCCTTTTATGATTCTGTTTCTATAAGATAATGCTATTTACAATATTTGTAGAGTATAGGAACTTCATTTTCATTAAGATGATGTATCATAAGCTCTTCTGATAAAAAATCACACCCAAAGATATGTCTTCTTGTTTCTCGAAGCACAGGACATCTACCGAAAAATGAAAAATGTTCTCTCTTTCGCCCATGTTACACAATTCGCACAGCAAGGGCAACTCTTCCTCTTTGTCACTTTGACATTTGTCTTGTCACTTTGACATCTGTCACTTTGACATCTGTCACTTTGACATCTGTCACTTTGACATTTGGAAATTTCCAGAATATTCCTCCATAGTGTCCTTCCTTGGGTCAATACAAATCCATTAAACCCAAAATCGTGAAAATCAAACGATTCATTCTCGAATTAAACTGCTGAAACACGAAATGTGCGCATACAGCGCCACCTGTTGAGAATTTAAAAAAATATTTGTTTTCCTAAACCTTCGCGGAACAATTACAAACAAACCCGCAGAAGAATGTATCCAATTTGGTCCAGCCGTTTTCAAGTTTTAAGCAGCTACACAAACCAAGATTCATTTTTATATATACCTTAATAGTTTACGAATTTTTGTTCACACAAATTGAAGAGGAGGATATTGGCAACATTTGGTTTCAACAGGACGGCGCTACGTGCCACACAGCTGAAGCTACACTCGATGTTGATGATGCATTTTCAAAAAAAAAAAGTTATTTGGCGGACCCTTTATAATATAACATAATGTAAGAATTTTGTTAATATAATTTTTCGATCAAGCTTAGGGTTTAAAAGATATATGCGAAAAACGGATTTTTTGACAGTTGACACTATTGAAGTCACAATATCTTGCGACTTATGACTCGTATGGAAAAAAGTTTCATATTTTTTGAAGAGAATATTATGATATTTAAACTGAGCGTAAGATTTTTTTTCGACAACTTGTGCTTTTAAGAGTAAAAATTAAAAAAACAGAAATTTGAACTTTTTGTCAAACTTTTAAAAAATTATAACATTAAAACGGTTGTTTTTAAGCAAAAATAATAAATTTTTTCTTGTAGGGGTTTACTTAATGTACAAACTTTGTGTTCAGATGTTTTCAAAAATTTGAACCGTTTATGAGTTGCACGTGAGAAACTACCATTTTCGACATTTTACGTTTTTTGAAATGTCGACATCTTCTTAACGGTGGGTCGTAAGAAAAAAATAGTCATTACATTTTTGTTGGCAAATCACATAATTTACAAGTTTTGTGTGAAACACTTTTCGATAGCATTTACCGTTTCTGAGGTTTATGCGAGAAACTGATATTTTCGGAATTTAACCTTTGTATAACTATTGACGCGCACACGATTTGCTAATAGACTTTCGTGACAGTTTTTCTTATGTCAAAATAAAGGCAATTGCGTTTAAAAACCTTAACTCGGATTTTTTTGTCAGATTGACCATTTTTTTGTACATTTTGCCTGGGCTAAAAACTCGTGCCACCTAGAATAATAAGATTTTTAATAGGTATCTTCATGCTGCGCTTTTTATAAGATTCGGTAAATATCGACAAAAATTTGCGTATTAGACGGGTTTGTGAGCATTTTGCTGATGAGCCAAATGCATCTTGTAGCTGAGGTCACTTAAGCTTTTTAATTCAATAATATTCAATCACTCCACAACAGATGCTATCAATATATCAAATGTCACGTCGTCACTCAAACCAAGATAAAGCTTAACTCGTGTTGGAAAATAATTGCTTTGCTGACCGCAATGACTGAGATCTTAAATATGGTCCCGAACATTGAAGAACCATTTATTTGTTCATGAAATCTATCCGCCAGATTTTTTTTTTGAATACTTCTTGTGAGACAAATCAAGAAGTGTTAGATGATTTCTTTTCAAATTCCTTTCAATATTTTTTTTTGTATACAAAGACAAATCATCATTGCGGACAAAGAAGACCAATTTTTAACTTTAATTTGAAAACTTTTATCCCACAGCAAAAAAAGAAACCCCATTGCTGCTGCCTCTGCCACTTTATTTATAGAATATCTACCTCCTACAAATCGTATAGTTTTGAATTTTCAAATTCACTTATTCTATTTTCCTTCCTATTAATATAGAAAAGTATAAAAACGCGCACTGAATAGAAAAACGACTGGAGGACGAGGAACGAGTTAAGAGAGATGCAAAGGAAAAAAATTTATTTGGCATTTCGTCAAATATTCAATAAAAGTATAATATTTGCTCAAATTTGCATTTGAGATTGCTTTTCTTTCTACATATATAAAGTAGGCGCACCACGCCGACGACGACGCGATACAAGGATCTGTTCATATCGTTTCGACGTACGTAGCTTTAGAGAAAATATAATAGACACACGCAAACAATATGGTGGACGGGATGACGGCGGATATGGAAGGAAGGACCACTCACATCCAACAAGGACCAAGCAACAATGATGATGACGAAGAGCGGTCAGGCATATTTTTTGGCCATCACATCGTATGTATGGCCGGCCATATCGAGGGGGTATATATGGAACAAATTATCCAGCTGCTGCAGCTATGCTTGTGTCGTCAAAAATACTGCCCCATTGTGCAAAAACACGCTAGAAAAAAATAAGACCACACACATATGCTACACGGGAATGACCATAGGAATGGGTTATCATAAATGATGGGAAACAGGATGGCGGTAAGGGATGGGATGGGACGAAACAGGCCATAGGAGATCCGCATAATTTGCATAATGAGGATTCGGGTCAGAGGAATCATCATTCTCTTAACTATTTCAAATTCCAATGCTAATACAGCCACTCGGGAGGAATGTGATATTTTTCAATAATACTTGCTGCGCCTGAAATCGGCCTTTCTCAGTTCAAAACTTTTCCATATAAATACAAACATAATATGTGGACTATAAATGCAGTAGCGGATTTATTTAATTAAAGGCCCTCATATAGGTGAGAGAAAATATCAATTGATTCTCAAAAATGTTGTGAACAAAATGGAAGTTTGCAGTTCCACTTTCTGTAAAATTAATTAAATCATTTTGGTACAAGAGCCGACAGCAAATTCAGGATGTGGATGTAATAACCGAAATCTGAGTATGTGGGATTAAAGGGGCATATTTTATGACATAGAAATCAAAAGTCTGGCAAGTTTTTTTCTCAGCCTTTGACGGGGGGGGGGGGGGGGGTTAGAAATAGAAATAGAAAGTTTTTAAATTTCTTATCAGGGGTATTAGCACTTCAATATTTTTTTTAAATAAATCGTGATGCTTAGTGATTTTCCCTAACCCCAAACACCTCAACCTTTGTGATCCGACCAATAGAACTCCAGATTCAAGGTTTTTAAGCGAACCTTATTCGTCTATTTTTGGAGACTTTGTTTTTTGATTTTTTGTGTTTTTTAATCTCCAAGAAATAAACGGATTAGGTTCCCTTAAAAAGCTTATATGTTGAGTTCTATAAGTCGAATCATTAAATTAGGGAAAATGGCAGAGCATCATGATGTATTTTTTAAAAAAAAATTTAAGTTATAACACACCTGGTGGCTAGGACCTCACCTGAAGATGGGGTTTAATCCCTGTGGAAAGCTGTTGGGGACAGCCAACGAGAGAGGGGGGAGATTATTCCCACTAAGGCACTTCACCTTCCATCGAGGCAGCAGCGGACGAATTCTCCAGATGAATCAACGGTGGCGTCTTCAGTTAGGTTGAACTACTTAGTGAACATATGGGCTACTACGACATATTCGTAGCTTTAGACCTATAAGGAGCGGTTTATCCGGCTCCCTACCCTTGGAGTGATACTAAGGGTCTGGTCCTCCAGGTCGGGGGTTGTGCGTCGGGCTAACTTCCCTAACAGGTTAAAAAACTCTGTTCCGAAACAACTACAAGCCTCGGAAGTGGATGATTTTAAAGTTGAGGACCCCCGCAAACAAATCAAGGACAATGAATTTCGGATCTCCACGTGGAACTTCCTGTCCTTATACAGATCACGTGCAGCCAAGCAATTCGTAGAGAACCTGGCCAGGCTAAAGGTTGAGCTAAAAGCCATCCAGGAGAGGCATACGGAGTCTGAAATCGCGTGTGACATCTACTACGGCGGCGGGTGCTTCAAGGAGCAGGGTCAGCGGATTTTTGGTTGCGGTTTTGTGATATAAGGGGAAGACTTAGGCAAGAAGTCTTGGGCTTCCGAAGTGTAATCGAGCGCCTGGTCACAATCCGCATCAAAGGCAATTTAAGAATATTACACTTATCTGTGTTCACGCCCTTAATGAAGAGAGACATGATTGAACCAAAGAAGCATTCTACGATCTCCTGGAGACAACGTTTGATATATGCCCGAAGTACGACGTGAAGATCATTCTAGGTGACTTCAACGCAAGATTCGGAAAGGGGGGCAACTTTGGTTCGATTGTCGGAGGCCACAGCCTGCACGACGAGCCTTCCGGCAACGGATACAGGCTGGAAGACTTTGCGGTGGCGTGAAATGTCATCATCGAAAGCACCTTTTTCTCACACCTCAATATACACACGTCGACTTGGCGGTCGCGTGGTCAACGAACCGCCAATCAAATCGTTGCTTCCAGTATCACGGACGTCCGAACGTTTCGAGGGGCCAACATTGACTCTGAACACTAGACTACGTATGCGAATTCCGTGACGCCACAACCCCACAACGCAGAGCAGATGCTGTGGAAAAGTCTCTCAGCAAGTCCGCCACCAGCATCAAGTGCAGAGGACCAGTACAAACACTGTCTATAAGTCATCAGAATTGCCGCCTCTGATATGCTGGGTTTCACTAGGCGACCACAACGAAGCTTATGGTTCGATGAAGAGTGCCGGCCGGCGCATGCAGCTAAGTACGATGTCTACCAGGCAATGCTACAGACTCGAACAAGAGCTGCTGAGAGCTCAACGGGCTAAAAAGAAAAGAGGAACTCCGACTTCTCAGGAGGAAAAAGAGGGAGCACCCAAAGCGGGTGGTCGAGTCTATTGAGGGTTGCAGCGGCAGGGGAGATGTTCGAAAATTTCTTCAGGGGGTGAACGATCCACCCAAGGATACAAGGTACCGAGATGAGAGTGGGAATATGGAAGAAGATCAACAGATAGTGCTGAGGATCTGGAAAGAACACTTCTCAAGACTGCTTAACGGCGAAGACAGCCAAGATACCGCTAGTATGCAGAACACTACTCGTACAAGGCTGCAGGTGCGGATGACCTACCAGCCGAACTATTCAAATCAGCGGGAGATAAATTGGTTAGGAGTATACACCAACTCATCTGCAAAATTTGGTCGGAGGAAAGTATGCCCGATGAATGAAACCTCGGTATAGTGTGCCCCATCCATGAAAAAGGAGATGTTCTAAAATGCACCAACTACAGCGGAATAAGTCCCCTAAGCGTTGCTTATAAAATCTTCCCGGCTATCCTGGGTGGCCGCTTAAAACCTTTTGTCAACGATATGATCGGCCCCTATCGGTGTGGTCTTAGGCCAAGCAAGTCAACCGTCGATCAAATGTTAAGATTTTAGAAAAAACTCAGGAATTCCAGATCGACACACATCACTTCTTTATCGATTTTAAAATGGCGCATGATAGCGTGAAAAGGGACGAATTATATAGAGCCATGTCATATCTCGGCATCCCTGCCAAACTCGTCCGCTTGTGCAGAATGACGATGGAGAAATCGCGCTGCTCCGTCAAAATCATTAAGAACACCACCAAATTTGTTGATGTTGAGAATGGATTGAGGCAAGGCGACGCGTTGTCATGCAATCTACCACACGTCAACACCAGCGGTACAATTTATCAAAAGTCCGTTTAGTTGCTTGCGTACGCAGACGGCATAGACATTGTCGACAGAATGAAGCGAGTTGTGACAGGCGCGAGAAACGAATCTCAACATCCTCGAGTCGGAAAAATTATTAAGATGGACAAATATAACTTCGAAATTGTCAAGGACTTTGTCTTCCTGCGCTCCACTAATACCTTGCAAAATGACATCAGTGCAGAGATCAAGCGAAGAATTACTCTTGCCAACCGCTGTTTCTTCGGTATAAGAAGGCATTTAAGTTATACAAGACACTAATCATCCGGGTCCTCTTCTATAATGGGGCAGAAGCTTGGACACTTAAAAAATCGGATCAAAGTCTGCTAGGGTGCTTTGAGAGAAAGATTCTTCGTTTGATTTTCGATCCGGTGTGTATCGAAGGAGTTTGGAGGAGAAGATTCAACGACGAGCTATACGGGCTAAACAGTGACGTTGACCTTGTCAAGAAGCTGAAAATACAGCGGCTGAGATGGCTGGGGCACGTGGAGCGTATGGACAGCAACGCACCTGCCCGATGAGTCCTCGAAACTAACCCCGATGGTGTACGCAGCAGAAGAAGAACCCATAACAGGTGGCACGCACAAGTGGAGAACGACCTCAACCAACTTGGTGTGCGCAACTGGAAGCGGCTAGCTAGGACAGAGCTGGCTGGAAGGGCTTATTGGTTGAGGCCGTAATCCATACTGGGCTGTGAGCGCCATCTCAAGTAAAGTAGGTATAAATCATACAAAATCCAAATGTACCAAACGTCTCACGGATCAGATATTTTTAACTCATCGATTGCAGTATTCCAACATTTTTAAGACTGCCTAAGGCGGCCGATTCCAAAATCAAGCCCTGACGGAACAGAATACATACGAGCATATACGAGAGGAAAAAGAGGTCTGTTTTTATGACTAGCCATGGGGGAGAATTAAAATGTCCGATATTAGAGTTAAAAAGGACGAAAACTTTTCATTCAACTGCTAGTTTAAATATTATATGAAGGACTTATGTTATGTTCGTTTATTTTTTCTATGTATATTTAGCGTTAGCATTTTGCAGTTTGTTTTTATGATTTATTTTCGAAATGAGATAAATTTTGCTCCCAAAAACTTAATAGTCAATAATATGAATATGGTAGTTTTTGTTGAAAGTTTCATAAAATAGAGCTAATATATGAAAGATTTCAATAAGAACAATGCGACAGTGGCCAGCGGGTTTATTGAGTAAAAATCTTTTGAAAAATTATTGCAGTTAGATTTTTGTATATCTACTCGTACTGGGACCTACAGAAAGACAGAGACATTGGTTTGGAAATTAAGTGGTTTGTGTGGTACCATGTCGCATTATTATTCATACAAAGGATAAGTTTTATTTATTTTTGTTTTAATTTGTTTACCTATCGCTCCTCTTTCCTTTTTTTTTTTTTTTGTAAACCAAATCCTTTTTAACTTTTAACCAAAAAACACAACTTTGACTGTCACTTAGTTGTGGTTTTTTTGTCTTTTGGACTTGGATTCATTTTTGTATCCTTATCAATCAAACCTTCAAATGTGTGTATCTTGACGAGAACAACACAAAAAACAAACAAAACAAAAAAAAAAAAAATAAAATGTTAATGCTTAACACAAAGCTGATTTAGGGTAACAAAAGTAAACAAAAAATCGAAATTGTATTGGTTGCAAAACAAAAAAGTAAAAGTGGAATAAGGAATGAAGAAGGATGATATCAAAAAATGTCTTTCATTTAAAAGGGCGGTTTTAGGATGAATGAATGTGAAAGAATGTTTAAGTTGCGTGGGAGGCAGAGACGGAGGTTGACATCATCAGAGTGAGTGAGACTTTATTGACATTTTCAATATCTTTTGCGAATTTATTTCAACAAGTCCATCATTAAGAGTCACATTGTACGTATATCGTTTATATTGCGAGGACATTTTGGTACAAGCTTTTTGGATTCAGACTCGGTTTTAGTGATTAATTTATTATTGAATTATCATGAATGATTTGTGTTTTTAGTGCATTTTGGGTTGGATTTTGGTTGTTTGATTTAAAAGTTTAACATTTAGGATTTAAAAATAAATAAATGACTGGCATCATCCTTCGGTAGCATTTATATTTAGCTCATGGTATTATAGATAAATATTTGTACATGACTATACTTGGTAAAAGCGTTATTCTAGAGTAGCATTACTGATGTAAAAATGCGTATGTAACAAGAACAAGACTTCCGGGCTAGTTAGGCAAGGCCCTAGTAAGTTTTCGGTGTAGATGAGGGAAACCTCCCTAGTAAAAACTTGCTGGACCTGTTTTGGTTATATTATATTTGTTGTACACCAAAAACAACATGAGGAATATTTCTTGTACATCAAAAACAATAATTGTATAAGCACCATGTAATTTCAGTATCATACGGCACTGTTTTTCCCCTTCCTTTGTCTTCTTTTTTATATCACACTATTGTCTATGGGTGCAAGACATCTGTAAATTATTTGTATTTGTTATGCAATATGGTATGAAACATTAGAGCAGGATTTTTTCTTTTCTTTCGACACTGAATTTTTTTATAGCGAGTTAGCCCAGTACGTAGCGCATTGGACTGACAAGCAAAAGATCCTGGTATGAAGTCCCACTTTCTTTTCCTGACGAGGCAGAAGAGTTCATAATCGCCAAGACCCTTCTTCTAGCCTTTGCTAACCCTTACTAGCCCCTTGCCAGAATCTACGTAAGACTCTCTAGTGCCTTGGCGAAACAGGATTGTTTTTCTGCGCGGGCTTTGTAATAGAACCTACTGATTGCTTAACACATGGTCAGAAGTGGGATCTTTGAAAAACTAAATTTCTTTTAGGGCCAGTTTATTGGCTCTGATCCTTTAGCACCTCATTATATGGGATATTCGCAAACAAAATATACAATCTAAGAGGTCAGTAAATGGTCCAAAAAGGTCAACTAGTTTCAGAAATTGGTCAGCCAAAGGGAATTTTGAATCAATGGTTAAAGTTTTTCAATGTCTCCAAACTATTTTTGGCATCTCATTTATGGGATGTTCGCAAAAAAGAGTATACCATTCGAAAGGCCACCGACTTGTTATAAAAGGTCAGCTAGTTTCAGTAATTGGTCAGCCATAGGTTTTTTCTAATGAATTCTTAAAGTTTTTTTTTCAAGGTCGTATGCACTTATACTGTTACCTTGAAACAAACTATAAAAATGCACTAAAAAACCAATGGCTGACCAATAACTGAAACTAGCTTAAATTTCATCACGAGTCGGTGGTCTTTTAAATGGAACATTTTTTTTTTTTGTGTGTAAATCGCATAAATGATGTGCTTAAAGTCATATACGACATTGAAAAAAAATTCATTTTACAAATAACTATGGCGGACCGATATCCCATGAATGATGTGCTAAAAATTGTTTTTAACTTGAACAAAATTTAAAAAATTCATTAAAAAAAACCTATAGATGAACAATTTCTGAAACTAGCTGACCTTTTATCACGAGTCGGTGGCCTTTGGAATGGTATACATTTTTAACGAATATCCTATGTATGAGATGCGAAAGGTTTAGTGCCCAGTTTATTTACAGTGAGTTTAATGTTCTATTTTATTATCACAGATTCTTCATAATTTATAACTAAGGATATGAATAATACTCAAAGAGTGTTTGTTATATTTTTTCTATCTATTTTCCAGTTAATCTGTCAGTTGAGCTGTCAATATTAGTTAAGAATTAGGTTTTTTATACGTACATATTTGTTGACGCTTTAACTCTGAAAGTATAAATCCTACAACAAAAACTTTGTACGAAAAAAAGTAAGATAACTTTGTTTTCTATTTATTTGAATTTATGTAAACAAGTTTGTACAGTGAGTCGTACTCCTGATATTAATCAAAAACCGTTTTTTTAAATGGCGGATGACGAACAACACTTACAGCGGCGCCAATTTTTGTTTATATTCAAAGACATCTTACTCACTTTAGATGGCGCTCAAAGCCCAGGATGGAATAGGGCCTCAACCAACAAGCCTATCTATCCCTAGCTAGCCGCTTCCAGCTGCATCAGCAAGCACTAAGTTGGTTGAGGTCGTTCTCCACTTGTGCGTGCCACCTGTTATGGGTTCTTCTACTTCCATCGGGGTTGGATTCGAAGACTCATCGGGCAGGTGCATTGCTATCCATACGCTCCACTTGCAACAGCCATCTCAGCAGCTGTATTTGGAGATTCTTGACCAGGTTACCTCGTGGTTGAATCTTCTCCTCCACACTCTTTCGATACACACCGGACCGAAAATCCCAATAATAATCTTCCTTTCGAAACACTCTAGCAGACTTTCAGCCGATTTGTTCATTAACCATGCTTCTGCCCCATAGAGCAGGACCGGGATGGGGTCTTGTATAAAGTCTCCTTGGTTCTCTGAGAGAGGTTCTTACTACTTAAATGCCTTCTTTGACCGAAGAAACAGCGGTTGGCGAGTTGCTGCATTTCAGAGTATCTCCCTTTTTATGGATGGGGCACACTATACCGAGGTTCCATTCATCGGACATACTTCCATCCGACCAAATTTTGCAGATGAGCTGGTGTATGCTCCTAACCAATTAATCTCCCGCTGATTTCAATAGTTCGGCTGGCCATCCGCACCAGCAGCCTTGTACGACTTAAGTTTGGATATCGCCAGCCGCACTTCGGTGAGGTCGGTTGAACGGAACTGTCATCCTCATCATCGTCCAAGTTGAATGGAGTGTTCTGCCTACATGCGGAATCTTGACTGGCTTCGCCGTTAAGCAGTCTAGAGAAGTGTTCTCTCTAGATCCTAAGGACAGACTGTGTATCTACTACCATATTCTCACTCTCATCTCGGCAGGCTTCCGTTCTAGCTTTGTATCCTTGGGTGGATCGTTTCACCCTCTGATAAAATTTTCGAACATCTCCCCTGCCGCTTCAACCCTCAATAGCCTCAACCACCCGCTTCTCGTGCTCTCTTTTTCCTCTTGAGAAGTCGGGGCTCCTCTTTCCTTTTCGGCCCGTAGCTACTCTCTCCCAGGCTACTCTCTCAGCAGCTCTTGTTCGAGTCTGCAGCATTGCCTGGTAGGCCTCATCCTTAGCTGCGTGCACCAGCCAGCACTTTTAACCGAACCAGGGGTTTCGTTGTGGTCGCCTTGTAAAACCCAGCACATCAGAGGCGGCACTTCTGATGGCTTGTTGACAGTGTTTCCACTGGTACTCTGCACTTGATGCTGGTGGTGGACCTCCTAAGAGATTAAGAGTTACGTGGTCTGCAAAAGTTCTGGCGGTCTCTTGCGATTTAAGCTTCTCGACATCGTACCTTTTCACAGCATCTGCTCTGCGTTGTCGCGTCATGGATATCCGCATACGTAGTCCAGCTACCTCCAGGTAGTGACCCGAGTCAATGTTGGCCTCAGAACATTCGGACATCCAAGACACTGGAAGCATGTCTCCCGTCTATCTCAACGTGGTTGACGGTTTGTTTATCACCAAGTCCCCTTGTGTATATTGAGGTGTGGGAAACTGGTGCTTGAGATGATGACATTTCGGCCCGCCGCATGGTCTGCCAGTCTGTATGCGTTGCCAGAAGTTTCGTCGTGAAGGCTGTGTCCTCTGACTATCGAAACAAAGATCCTCTCTTTTCCGAAAATTGAAATAGGGAAAGGGCCTTATTGCGAGTGTTGTTTGTTTATGAATGAACGACTATTATCGAAAACGGATCGTCGGAAACTGAAGATATCTGAAGTTGTGGTTGCATGAGATGTCAACAAACGTTTTATTTTTACAAAGGACTACGCCAACATAAATCTATCCCGCTAGCTTTGGACAACAATTTGAACGCATCAAACTTTGTGGTGCAAGCGACTCTTTTGGCATCGAACGTTGAACAAACTCGCAAAAAGGTCATTTACTTTACAGAGACTTCGAATACAGAATAATCTTATATATAAAAATGGATGTTTGTATGTTTGTAAATATGTTATAAACTCCGAAACTGCCCAACCAATTGAATCCAAATTTTCAAGATATCTTTGATGTAAGTCCGAGCGTGTTCCTGTCGAGTTTGAAAGAAATCGGTCGGGCAATTTGTCAACCAGGAGCAAAAATGCCTTCCGGAAGGGGAATTTGATAACATCGAATGTTATGAAATAGAAAAATGTGTGTTGAGAAGTTAAATTCAGGTTCTTAAATGACAGCCTTTGGGTCAAATATTTTTTTCGCAACAAGGAGTAGCAGTTTTAGTCGCAATCGCAGTTGCAGTTAACAATAATTCATAATAAAAATAAACTTATGTACATATGTACATAGGCTAACAATAAATTGGGCGGAATTTCAAATCGCAGCAATTGCAGTTGCAGTTATAGATGCAATTTAAGATGGAAGACATTAAATTGATTTTCAGATAAATATATTTTAATCAATTTTTCAGAAAGCGTACGAACATTAGCAGGGTGTACCTGTACAGTACATGTCAAAAAGTAATTGCAGTAAGAGTTTCAGTTGCATTTGTAATAAGCTAAACAAAAAGTACTGAGGACATTTAAACAAATGCATAGAATGATTTAAAATTTGTACAATAAGTCTAAAAAATGTTGGTGGAAAGCGCAATTGTAGAAAAATAATTTATGCTTTTATTTGCTTTTCTTTGATTCAACGATCAAGAAAAAGTGTAAAAATTCAAAAATATTTAAACATACTTGCATTTTTAGTTTTTGATTTTTGTTTATCCTAAAATGAAATGTAACCATTTTTGTTACAACACAAATTAGCTATGTTAACTTTAAGCCAAAAATCTCTTTGTTCGTTTTCTAGATAATTTGAAAAAAAAAACGGGATTAATATGTCATGTTATTTATAAAAATTGAAAGCACTACTGGATTGTCTGAACTTAGTCTTTTGGCTCAAGACTATGTGGCTAAGCGTTTTACTTTATTAACGGAATTGAATAGTTATGGGAAATTGTTTTAAAGTCAAAAGTAAAAAAAAAAAAATTATCCTCTTAATACGCGCGTTCAGTAAAAAAAAATATCGGAGACTTTGCTCCATCAAAAGCTGAGCAAGCGAATCCAAACAAGTGGTTGTTGTTCATTCAAAACCTTCAATCCAAACACTTTTTCCTCAGTGCTTTGACAGCTAAACTGACGTTTTGCTGAGAAATCCTATCTGAGATGGGTGATAGGCACTCCGAAATATCTTTTCTTGAACTCACTTATTTTTTGGTTTGCGAATTTTGGAACGCAATATTGTTTGTACAAATACCTTTTTTTTCCAAAATTTTAACAAAATAGGCTTTTACGTGATATACATTATGTATAAGAAAAAAACTAAAACAAATTCGAAAAAGGGTTGTTGTTCTTTCAAAACCTTCAATCCAAACACTTTTTCCTCAGTGCTTTGACAGCTAAACTGACATGTTTTGCTGAGAAATCCTCTCTGAGATGGGTGATAGGCACTCCGAAATATCTTTTCTTGAACTCACTTATTTTTTGGTTTGCGAATTTTGGAACGCAATATTGTTTGTACAAATACCTTTTTTTCCAAAATTTTAACAAAATAGGCTTTTACGTGATATACATTATGTATAAGAAAAAAACTAAAACAAATTCGAAAAAGGGAATTTTTTGAAATGTTTTATACATAAACATTTCTTAAATTAAGATTATTAATATTTCTGAAGTCTGAGAGCGACTGATTTTTTTTCAATTCACTCACTTTAAAGTATTATTAGAACAATTCGAACACTGAAAAATTCCATATGTTTCTTGAAACGCAATACCCTTTAGAAGATAATATGTTTAAAATCTGAAGAGGAAACAAAAGATAGAACATAGTGTAAGAAGTTGCTGCATTTTGTTGTTCAGAAACTACAACTACGATTTTTAAAATTCTTTTTGTTTTGGAAGGCTATAATTAAAATTGTATAACCGACGAGTTTGTGTTAGTAATGTACATTATCTACCTACTGAACTGGGCAGAACAACGTCTGCCGGGCGCCGCTAGTAGATTTAAAGAATTTTTGATAGAGAATTATGTTTATAGAACACATATTGTTTTTTTTTTTTTCTTTGCATTTTTAGCTAGAATCAATCAGCAAAATATTCCTTTGAATTTTTTCCTTAGGTTCAGTTTAATCGGAGGTGGAGGGGGTATTTTACACCTGATTGAAAAAAAATAAAAATCAAGGGAGAAATCTCTTTCTGAATTAGCGTTAAGAGGCTGAATATCTACCGCTCTAATTGACTTCATCTTTTAAATAAAAGAAAGAAAATCAAGATGGCGGCAACCCTTGTGGAAGTTCTAGAAATTTTAAGAGGAAAGCTAATTTTGAGTGTTGGTTGTAATGAAACCTCATCCACCCCCCTAACATCAGTTAATAATTCAATGAACTCCATTTTAAAGTAAATCTATAACCTTAGATGAATTTAATGGACTTTATAATGAAGGTCAATTCAAGACTCAACAAGTAAAAAAGGGGTTCCTCATAGAGTAAACAGAACTTGGAAGAATAAATTAAATTATAAGATAATTTCAGAAATCCTTTTAAATATCGAAGAAATGCCTATTGAATGTAAGGGTGCTGATTTTAACTATAGGTACTCTCTTGCTATCCCATAAAAGGCGCCCAACCCAAATGAATACTCAACTAACTAAAGTAGATGCACAAAGTAAACTTTTGATAACCCTCTGCCTTCACAGGAACCTATCCTGAAATACTTAAATTTGCACTTTAATGATTCTTATAAATGACAAAATATGTATATTTTATAATTGTATAAGTATGTGGACAATTTCTTATCGTTATCATATAAACTCATTTAAATCTAAGATTGGGAAAAATTAGAGTTTGTGTAGCTATCTTGTTCAAAAACTTGAGTTCCTTTTATGTGCAGTTCCAATTTAAATAGAGTGATGCATCGGTAGTATCGTATATGATGATGATGCCTCTGTTAATGGAGATACATGATGATAAAATGTATAGGCTAATTCCAGACCTAAGGACTCAAGTCCTTAAATTATAAAGTATATTTATATTTATGTACAAATATCAACTGAATTTATCAGGCAACAATCCAAAGTACACAAATTAATGAACTAATTCAGATAAATTGAAGGATCAATTCGGTTCAGAGGCCTGAAGGAATCCAGATTGAAATTTATTTTCAGGATAATATTAAATAGAAATCTAAATTAATTAAATTTCAATGAATATATTGAAGAACCTCTATGATTGCGACATTTTTAAATGCTTGTTAAAGGATATACCTTAAATATGTATTAAATACCAACAAAATAAAGATTTGAAAGGCTCTTTTCTTATATCATTCGCTCTACCCTTAGTCCAACATCCTTTTTCATATTTTTATTTTTTTTTGTAAAATTCATTCAGGTTATTGGCCTTTCGATATTAAAAACATATTGCAGACTAAAAAAAAACACGATGCACCTGACCACAAAAATAATTAATATCGTGCTTCGTGCACTACCCTTATGTTTCTCAAATAAAAAATATTAAAAAAAAAACATAAAAAAAAGGACGAAACGTGCATCAAAAACACTTGCATGTGCATATTTTATAAGTGTTGAAGTCTTTGCCAAACTCCCATATTTGTATGTATTATGATGACGACCTTTTTCAATTAACGACAAGCTTATGCAGAAAATGATTATAGATATAATTTTCGTCGTTAAACAAACGTACCTTTGGATGCCTTCTGACTCCTAATATGTACCTATACTTATCCAAGCTTCAGCCCTCACTCAAAGGTTCCTCGTTAAATGTAGGTACATATGCTTTTTGGTTTTGGACACAGGAGCCAAGGAAAATAGGTAGGAAAGGGACCTTCAGCTAGGCATCGAAAAATTAAAAAGAAACAAAAATAAGAAATGAACGAATAGAAAAAAAAAATAATTATTCACTCGAATGCGAGATTATGGAAAATTTTAAATTAAACCAAAGGCATCTTCGTCCTTCTCTTTGTTGTTGTGTGCATCAGAATGTAGTTATATCTATATAGCAGATACACTACGCATCACTTGATTTAGGCGGAACTTTCCGTTTTCTTTCAAACTATAGTTCATTGTATAGTCATTTAACTGGATTTTTCTGATTTTCATGAGAAAGATGGTTGCTTTATATTTTTTCCTTTTTTTTTAATTTAAAAAAGTTAAAGTCCTCAAACCATCTAGTATTCAGTGTTTGACTTATAGTCTAAGAGCCCATAGCAGATTTGGCGTACGAAAGTGAACCAAAAATAAAATTATATGAGTCGAAAAGTGTATAAGCTGATAAAAGAAATGCGAGTCTTGCAGTCCCTGGTGGCGGCTGTTAGGTTGGAGGGCCAATTTTCTAAAAAATTGACTTAAAACAGAAAAAAATTATTAAAAAAAACAACGGTAACATGTACAATGTCCTGTTATATTTTGATGAAAGGCCAGAAATCCCTTCTTTCATTTCCTTTTATAATAAAATTCTTCCAACGAACAGTTTTTGCAATATTTAATGTTTGAACTCAAAATTTTGCAAAAAAAATTAAAAAAATGGTCAAAAATATTTTTTTCGCAAAATTTCACGTGATTAAGTACTATTTTCGTTTCCAAAATTCAATGCCCTTATTAATTTGTAGTCAAAAACTGAAAACCGGATCGTTCTAGGACTTTTACTTTTTTAGATATTAAAAAGTAAATGAATCAGCTTTCTCATAAAAATAAGACAAATCCGGATAAATTATCTAATCAGCAACCAGTTAAATTAGGAAAAACATGCCGAAAAAAATTCTTACATTTTTGAAACTTAGTGGGAATATCGGATTAACCATAAGAATAAAGAATCAAAAGAGTCCATACAAATAACTGTATCCTACGGGTGTTTTTTGGAGGGGGAAAGGGGGAGGTATGACTTATCGAAATTAAAGAAATTATATTGATACAATTTGGACATATGATACATGATTTTAAGGTATTTTTCAATTCTGAATCTAATGACATCAAATTTAAGGCGATCCTTAAAAAAATTATGGTCCATTTTATCCAGAGATGACTGTTTCAGTAAAACTGGTAAACTATTAAAAAAATACCTTGAAAAGAATAGTACATTGATGAAAATTTGTATAAATATAATAAAGGATCAAAAGAGTCCATAAAAATATCTATGACGAAAGGGTGTTTTTGTTAAGGGAAAGAGAAGGTATGAAATTTTGATCATAACACCTATCCCAAGATTGGGAAGAAATTTATTAAAAATGTTTCATTTGTCAATAGCCAAATTGAATATTTATACAAATTTTCATCAATGTAACATTCATTTCAAAGTATTTTTTTAATAGTTTACCAGTTTTACTGAAACAGTCATCTCTGGATAAGATGGACCATAACTTTTTTAGGATTATTGTATATCCTTAATTTTGATTTCATTAGATTCAGAATTGAAAAATAACCTGAAATCATGTATCATATCAATTGTATCAATATAATTTTTTAATTTCGATAAGTCATATATCTCCCTTCCCCCCTCCAAAAAACACCCGTGGGATACAGATTTTTTTATGGATTTTTTTGATTCTTATGGTTAATCTGATATTCCCACCAAGTTTCAAAAATGTAAGAATTTTTTTCCGAATGTTTTTCCTATTTAAACTGGTTGCTGAAATGATGATAATTTAGTCGGATTTGTCTTATTTTTATGAGAAAGCTGGTTCATTTACTTTTTAATATCTTAAAAAGTAAAAGTCCTAGAACCATCCGGTTTTCAGTTTTTGACTACAAATTGATAAGGGCATTGAATTTTGGAAACAAAAATAGAACTTAATTACGTGAAATTTTGCGAAAAAATTATTTTTACTATTTTTTTTTTTTTTTTTTTTTTTTTCAAAATTTTGAGTTAAAACATTAATATTTCAAAAAATATTCATTGAAAGAACTTTATTTAAAAAGAAAATGAAAGAAGGGACTTCTGGCCTTTGATGAAAATATAACAGGGCATTGTATATGTTACCGTTGATTTTTAATAATTTGTTTTCTGTTTTAAGTCATTTTTTTAGAAAATTGCCCCTCTCACTTAACAGCCGCACCAAGGAACTGCAAGACTTGCATTTCTTTTATCAGCTTTGAAACACCTTTCGACTCATATAATTTTTGTTTGGTTCACTTTCTTACGCCAAATCTGCTGTGGGCTCTTGGTCTATTAAAATTATAAGGAGCATTGAATATTCAAATCTTAAATAGTAAATTTTTCAAATTTTAAGTTTGTCAAAATATATTTTTTTTTCAAAATTTAGAGTTTGAAAACTTATTATTAAAAAACTACTGAAACAACTTGATTTGATAAATTTGGAACGGATTTGATTTTTAATATTTTTTGTATTTGAATTTTTTTTTTCTAGAATATTGCTTTCCCTCGGGGAAATAGACTCCCTGTCACATACGGCTTTTTTTTCTTTTAGTAGTTTCTATTCTTATTGTATAAAAGATTCGCAACCATTTTACAATAATTGAAGTTAGTATGGAAAATACTCCAATAGCAATTCTTTTGGACAACTCTAATAATGTTCTTCGGATCAACTGAATTTACTCAATAAAGGTACAATTGCAGTGAAAAGTCACCTTGTTTACTCCTTGAAGTATTATTTAGTGATTATATGAGTGCGATTAATGGTAATAACCGGCTTCAATGGACGATAACAGGAGTTAAATTCTTAGTTATTTACGCTTTGCTCGTATTGGATTGGATATACTGAAATCACCTCCAATCAGTACATAGGTCTTAGGCTTTTCGGACGAGTTGCTAAAGACAATTTGTCTGATAAATTTGGTGTGACAAAATAAAAATGGAAAATATCTATCAATACCCGTGTTTTATTGGAAAAGCTATCCATACTAGTATTCAATAGTTGCTATACATAGTAGGATTTTACATTCATAACAAATACAACATCGGCAGTATGAATACTGCCGATAAAATTTAAAGTAGAAACATACTGCAGATAGTTTTCCGAGTCTCGAATGGATTTTTGGTGATTTCATTCTCAAATGTTGGTGACTAT
Organism: Melangyna quadrimaculata; assembly: GCA_949320155.1. Taxonomy (NCBI): domain Eukaryota; kingdom Metazoa; phylum Arthropoda; class Insecta; order Diptera; family Syrphidae; genus Melangyna; species Melangyna quadrimaculata. The sequence continues at coordinate 60,679,904 of OX439483.1, read as the reverse complement.
TAGTTTTTTCGTGAAGTTAATTTTGACTGCTTCTGATTCTCACAAATATTATATTTTGTTTTAAATATTGTGAAAGGTGTTCTTTCAGTTAAACCAATTTTGAAATACAAAAACCAGGCTACTGCGGATGCGTTTTTTTGGTGATTTTCTACTCTACTATTTATTATTTTCACCATTATTTGGTACTTTATTTCATCTTTTATAAAACTTACAATTGCAATTGTTTAAAATAAGTACATTTAAGCATGGCTATGCCGTCTGCCGAGAAATGACAACAAATTTAACATTTTTTTTTTTTTTTTATCAAATTTTAAATAAGAAATATAATAAAATGAGTAGGTACTCGTAATTTTTACAAATATACATATAAAAAGAAAAAGTGTGGATTTGACATTTTGTAAGAAGCAAGTTTTCCCCAATTTTCACTGTCGTTCAGTATACGTTTAACTTCTTCAATATTCATAAGATTGACTCCATAATGATATCGCCTTATTTCCTTCAAGATGGGACAGGAACCAAGAAAGTGCATCACGTCTTCGTTTTCCCTAGTGTTGCATAGGCAGCAGGTAGGTGAAATATCCCCACGATGGGGCATATAATTAAGCTTGAGTAGTTCTCCTCTCACTCGGATTACCATAGAAATTTGTGCAGTACTGAGGCCAAGGTTCAGATAGTTAATCTGTTGGTGGTCGAGTTGCCGATACAAAAACCGTGTTGATGAACTTTCTGCGTGTGTAATATTTTCTATTTGTATTGCCTGTTTCACAACAAGAACGAATTTTTGGGTTATGTTACGCCACTCTGAAATATTATTTTCTGTAAGGTCTAGCATGATGTTGTACTTAGCTGCTACATTTTCCCAGTCCTTGTAAAACATTGTTTTCGTTCTAAGTGCCTTCCTGAAGAGAACCTTGGTAAGTCGTGAATCGTCTGCCTCGTTTAGAACTTTGGTCACATAATTCATGCTGAGTTGGAGTGTAAAAACATGAAGAGGTGACATTCCGCTTTCAATTAAGAGCATATAATTGGGCGTGTTTGCTGGTAGACGCTGAAGTTTTTTCAAAAAGAAACGCAATAATTTTTCTACATCTTCATGGTATTTAACTCCCCAAATTTGTCCACCATAGCACATTATGGAGCGCATAACAGCTTCAAAAACATTTATTTTGGATGGTAGCCCAACCCTAGAATTCGATATAAGATTTTTCCAAGTTGAGTTTATGGCTTTTTTCGAATCAGAAAGTTTCAATTTAAAATGTTGTTTGAACGAAAGATCGTGGCTTATTGTAACCCCCAGATACTTATATGATTTGACGACTTCCAGATTCTCTCCACCTTATTTCCACTTTTCAAATCCAGCTAAGCGGTCCCTTCCTTTTCTAAATACAAGCACTTTAGACTTTGCTGTGTTGATTTGTAAACTATTGTACTTGCAGTAATTTTCTAATTTGTTTATCATAAGCTGAAGAGAGCTATGTGATTCTGCTAAGATTACCAGATCGTCCGCAAAAAGCAATGTGGTGATTTTAATACCTTCAACTGTGATTCCCGCTGGTAGGTAATCTGAGATGTCATCCAGAAACAGTGAACAAATTAGAGGACTTAGCAAGCATCCCTGTCTTACACCAATTTCTATTCCAAACCAGTCTGATAGCTCATTCCCATTCCATATTTCAGATTTGTTGGCACTATAGAGATTGGTAAGGATACTGAGAAACTTAGTCGATATGCCAATTTAGGAAAGTTTGTAGAAAAGACATTTTCTATTGATCGTATCAAATGCCGCACGAAAGTCGATGAAAAATGCATACAATTTTTTTCCTTTGTTTAAGTAGGTTTGCGCTATACTTGTTAGGTTGAATATCTGATCCACAGTAGAATAGCCTTCTCGCAATCCCGCCTGGAATTGGCTTAACTTTATATTTTCTTTAACCCATTTTGTTAGGCGTGCGTTCAATAAGCCCGTAAAAATGTTCGCAATAGTATTCATAAAAGAGATCCCTCTAGAGTTCGCTGCGTTATTTGGATCACCTTTCTTAAATACTGAGAAGATTATTGACTTTTGAAACTCCTCAAGTACATGTACATACGATTTAGGGATTTAAGTACTATTTCAAGGAAATTGATTGTAGCATTTTGGTAGAATTCATAGGGGATTCGATCTTCCCCTGGCGCTCTATTTTGTTTTGCTTTTCGCAACACCTCATAAAGCTCTTCGATGTAGAACGGTGGGTCCAACATTTCATCAAACACTTGTGGTACTGCATACATATATGAAATTTGTGGTCCCTCTGGATTAAGCATTGTTCGAAAATGGTTTTTAAGAGTATAGAAGGGTACCAACTTTGTATGCGTGTCCGTTGAGTTTTCTAGCAAGTGTCCAAAAGTCTTTGCTACTGGAAACCTCTCCTATTTCACTTGCCATTCCATTTAAATATATGGTTTTCTTGGACTCACAAATTGCTTCATAATGTAAATTTGCTTCAATATAAATTTGTTTCGCTGTAACCGTGTTTAGTTCTCTAAACAAGTTGAGAGATCCAAGTGATTTTTTCCTAGCTTTGGCGCAGTCTTCATCAAACCAAGGTTGTTTTTTAACTAGTTTGTTGTTGCTATTTTTTAATTCCGCTATGTGTTTAATTATGCTAGTCAAAAAACTTGGGTACAAAAAAGCATTGCCCACTCAATTTCTAGCATTATGACACATTCATCTAGTTGGCGTTGATACTCATAGACCCAGCTTTTTTCCAAATAAGTTTCGGCAGTAAGGAAAGATTTTTCGTAACAGGAATGTTTGTTTCTGTCCCGCATTTCATGAATAGGGGCAGGTGATCAGAGTAAAGTTGAGTTGCTACTTCAATATCCTGTATCAGTTCGTGCCAGTTTCCATTTATCAACGCATAATCAATTACTGTACTATTTATAGAATGCCAAAAAAACACGGGTAATATAACTTAAGGGTATGCAATAGTTCTGAATAAATATTGTTCGATATATTTTTTTGCATACTTGGAGGAGTATTAAAGTAATTATTGTTTTCTTGTCCGTAGAGATAATTAAGGTGTAACGCTTCCTTTAAAATTATTTCCATAATCTTACCTCTTTTTGGATTTTTCCGACAGAAGGAAGAGTTCTTGAGAAATATTCAAAGCTCTTTAAAAAAAAATCAGGCGGGAGTAATGGCCAATGATGTGTAAAATTAAACCTTTGTAGCGAATACAATTCATATTATTGGAGTAGTTTGTTGGTGAAACTATTTGTCTTTTAGTTTTGAGGTGCATTGTTGAACTTCGATAAAGAACTATCAAAATTACAGGCTATTTTCGAAACTTGTTCTATTGGCTTGTGAATAAATCTTTTTGTAAGGAAATTTTGCGTTAGGGGATTTTTACTATTAAATATTTTTGTGTGGAACCTAAGCTTCCTATATACAGAGAATGGTCACAACGGTTACTTTTCAATTTTGGGGATTTAACGCAAAAACTAAGCCAAATTTGGAAAATTAATTTAAGAGTTAATTTTTGTAACAAATAAGTTTTCTATCAAATTGAATTTTCAGTGTAAATCATTTGCATGTTATCTTAATAACATCAGTTCATATTTTAAAAATGTTATATCTGAGCCCCCACAAATTCTAGATTTTAAATTCATTTAAATGAGATCATACAAAATGATATCATCTAAATAAACACCAACCACCAAACTAATATCCCATTCACATTAAAGATAAAACTATAAACATCCTTTCCCATCAAACTAATATCCCATTACCATTAAAGATTCAAAATAGCTTTTATCGGCCTTTAGTCATTAAAAATTGGGGTTTCGCCGCCGGCGTTCTCACTTGGACCAAACTTGGCCAATTTTTAAGGACTAAAGGCAGTTAAAAGCTATTTTGAATCAATAATTCAACAAATCCAATTAAATAATGGTAAGTCTTCTACTTGGCTGATTTATTTCAGTAGTATACAGAATTTGTATTGTAAAAAAACCATTCATATTACATTAAAGATAAACTACAAAAATCCTCTCCTTTTGCATTCACATCGAAAATGTATCTATCACTGTTACTTAATATTAATAATGTATATCTAGATTTAAGAATCTTTTGTAAACAAAGATCGTTGCTTTTGATCACCAACGATCATCATAATATGCATCATATATCATGTATCTAGACTTAAGAATGTAGAAAAGCTACAAGTAGTTATTAAATAGTACTCACCGGAGATGGATGTTATTTCCGTTCCTAAAATAAAAAGACATTCAAAAATTATTAATTATGTTCTTTTTTTTATTAAGATTCAAAAGTATAATAACATAAATTGTATTCTTAAAGATCCGTTCAGAAATATTTACAGATTTATTTTAGACAGATATTTATTTTTGCAGAGCAAAGTCAGCCGATCATACAAACATTGATGACCTTACAAGCGCTAATTAAGTACCCAAAAATTAAATTTTGTGCTCCAGTACTTTTGGAAATACTGAATGTTCTGCTAACTTGATTTCAAGTTTAATCGTTCAGGTAGAAAAATAGGGTGTTATGTTAACTAGCTACTTATGCGAATCCAAAAAAAAATTCGAAAAAAATGGTTTTTCTACAAAAAAAAAATATTTTAATCATTTTGAAAAAAAAAAAATATTATATTTTTTATTTCAACTTTTTTTCATCCCAATTTTTTTGATTAATTTTGTACTCGTATAGTAAAATGTAAAAAAAAAATTATTTCATTTCCCATACAATACCTGCTCTGTAAACTTAAAATCGAGTTTTCCCGAAAAATTCTACTTTTTTTGATACGAATTTTTTTGATTAATTTTGTACTCGTTTGGAAAAACAAAGTAGGTAAACTCAATTATCTCATACTCTACGAAAACTTCAAGTTGAAAAATCGACTCTAGCTTTATCTTTAAACTCAATTATCTGGAGAACTAGAGCTAGACATTTTTATTGCCCCGTGGCATTTTTATTGCCCCGAAGCATTTTTATTGCCCCGCGGCATTTATTTTGCCCCGCTGTTTTTGCTTTGCCCCGCGGCATTTATTTTGCTCGCGGCATTTTGTTTGCCTCGCGGTATTTTTATTGCCCCGCGGCATTTATTTTGTCCCGTGGCATTTTTATAGCCCCGCGGTATTTTAATTGTTCCGCGGCATTTATTTTGCCCCGCGGCATTTTTGTTTTTGCCCCGCGAATTTTTATTGCGACATTATTATTGCCCCGCGGCATTTATTTTGCCCTGCGGCTCTTATTTTGCCCCGCAGCATTTATTTTGCCCGCGGCTTTTTTATTGCCCGCGGCATTTATTTTGCCCCGCGGTATTTATTTTGCCCCGCGGCATTTAATTTGCCCCGCAGCATTTATTTTACCCGCGGCATTTTTATTGCCCCGCGGCATTTATTTTGCCCCACAGCATTTTTATTGGTGATAAAATCAAAATTATTTGAATGCACAAAAAGTCTTTTTATTGGTCAATGTTTTTGTTTAAAAAAAAAAAAAAATAAAAAATCAACTATGAATGGGGTGAGCAAAACAGTGGGCCAAATTAGGCGTTCGGGCAAATTTCAAAACAACAGCCGTTACTCAAAAACCGTTATTGTTCGGGATAAATAAGTTATCAAATTCTGAAAGTTCATGACCTGGCCTATCACCATATTCAGTTTGGACCATCCTTTACGTCCATCCTAAAATCACCCCTTAAAAATACTAAAATTAAAGCTAGGATGAAACACCTACAAGAAACCTCAAGTTAAACCAGATCTAATGAACCTTCTTGCCAATCAAAAATTATGAATAGATTTCTATAGCACTTAGATCAATATCCAATTTAATTGGAATCGTGTAGGTTTAGGTCAATCAATTTTCAGAATAAAAAAAATCACTTTAAATCTATTATTTTCAAGGGCTTCTATAAAAGTAGAAAATAACTCAATCAAGTTTCCCAGAAACTAAACTACTATAGGTATTACGAGCAATTATTAGTTTGTATGTTAATTGATTTATTATCTGAGAGGACTTTTTTGTTACAGGCCCACTTGGAAATAATACAGCAGTTAAGCTAAAAATTCATTTGTCCGTCATCGGTAGGCCTATAGAATAGGCATATAGTGAGAAATGAGTGGATCTATCTAAACGCGCTTTTAACCAAATCATCCTCTTCAAACCTCTATATCTATCAAACAACTCAGAGTGTATACATTTATTCCTCTAAATGCAAATCCTTTTTCGAATCCTCGTTTGCCAAACATCTCCGCACTCTCAAAATGTATTCATATGCAATTTTTAGCTCTATGCAAAAATAAAAATGGAGAAAAAAAGTACACAAGTGTTCAGTGGCTGGGCTTTAAAGTGGGTACGTTGAACCTTTTTAAGGATTTCTTTTTTTTTTCTATATTCGCCATCATATTCCTTTTTATTTTTGTTTGTTTTATTTTTTTTTTATTTTTGTTAATGGTAAGAAAGAAAATAAAAGAAGACAAACAGAAATATGTGTGTTGAGGCTCTTTGCATCATGAGAGAAAGGCAAATGCAAAAAAAAATAATAAAAAAAAAAAAATAAATAATAACAAACAGAAAATTGATGCTTTTAATTCCGAATGGGATCTACTCTTCTCATGCACCTACCTACGAGCTACGAGTATAGGTATATAAAAATGCATGCAGGCACATCAGGTAAAAATGCCGAGGCATAACACCATAAGGCAAAAAGCTGTTAGCTAACTCCTGATGTTGGTGCTGTATAGGTATAGCTAGTGATGATGATGGTGTATCCTATTTTTAGAGTCCTGTATCATATATGTAGAAGCTCATTCACCTGAAATACTGAATTGATCCTGCGTTCTACTTCACTCTACATCACCAAAGGCTATAAAGTGAGAGTACCGCTGGCTATGTTAAAGCTGAAGCTGCCAAGTTTAGCCTGATGCTGCTGCTGGCGATGGCGCTGCTGCAGTTGATGATGATGATGATGATGGCTGTATGGGAGGTTTTGTTGTTAGTTGTGTGCATATGTTGCAAAAGCATATTGTAATAATTATGTTTATATAGATTCTTGTATCCTTTCCACACACTTGTAGATACTTTTTTTTTGCGTGCAGATTTTCAAGCTAAATAGCTTACCGCACGAATCATTTATCAACGCTCAAGGAGTTGTCTGATGGCACCCCAGAGTCCTTGGGGGATGTCGTGTTTTTTTTTTTGTGTTTATTTTCTTTTACGGGATGTATGTTTTAGCTAAGTGAGTTCGTTTCGTTTGGTTGTGACGGCTCACAGGTGACATTCTGACATTAAACAGTACCTACCCTGTACTTGGAGACCCGTAGTCGTCAACGTCGTCATCGGTTTTGGCGTCTTTGGTTTTCTCGTCGGTCGTCAACGTCATGAAAGAGTGAGGACGATTAAATTACATTTCATATAGAAGAGCTTCTATCAACATTTTCTTACCTACCTACCTGCATTATGTTAGAATGAACCTAACTTTATGCATTTTATATGGCAAAGAGTTGGTGTTTTATGTTTTTTAATTGTATACATTGCATGACAAATAATAACGAATAGCAAAAGTGAGAAAGGAAAAGGGTAGGTAGGAGTATGAATGCATTAATAATAACAATACTTCTTCTTGTCACCATATCTCAGCTATATGTGGGTTTTCTGTCTTAGTCATATATATGCGTCTATACCTAACCTTTAGAAGATGTATATAGTCTCTTTAGTAAGGGTACCTAGATATGCTTTTAACTTCTTTCTTCTTGGGATAATCATCATACAAATTCAAGTATCTAACAATTATAAGGTGTTAAGTAAAATAACGAGAATGCTTCATAGAAAATAGAAATATATCATTGCACTTGTTGTCTACTTCTTTTTTTAAGATTTTGTAAGAAAAGTGTTGCTTCTCATAATATGCTTCTTATATTATAATAAGTTTATATAGTATTTCTAGTTAATATTCCTTGTTTTGTTCTTTTGTTTTTAAATATCTTTTGATTTTAGATAGAATTAAATTTAAGGTGGCTTTTACATCAATGACCATGCCAGAATATGTTAACTATTTAAAGGAAACAGCGAGACATGTGCCAACCAAACTTCTTTATCCCAAAATGTTGGCTTTAAATTTTTTATAATTTCTTCAATTTTTACCAACAAAGCCAAAATTCATATAAAGACAATTGAGACTTGATAAATTCTAGATTTTAGAATCTAGATAAGTCAGAGATATATATATTTTCAATGATACCTATACGGAGTGGTTCGCCTAAGAGCCCACGCAGAAAAACAATCTAGTTTTCGAGAAGTTACTAGAGAGTTTTAGATAGATATTGGCAAGGCACTAGCAAGATTTAGCTAGAACACGGGCCTTAATTGGAGATTATTAACCCTTTTGCCTTTTCAGGCAAACAAACATTTAAAAAACTGGCCTATGAGGGACTTGATCCCCCGACCTTCTGATTTTCCTTATTACTATCTTAAAAAAAAAAAAATCGGGTGGCACAACGGCTCATGAAGAACCAGGGCCTAGTTATTAACAACTCGCAACCATTCCTGTATGCGCCTTTCGACAGGAATGGAAGGGACCTACAATTTTATGCCAAAATCGAACGACTAGACGAGAAGCACTTATTCGTGACAAGTGATACTCTTGGAGGATTTGTCAATTCCTCGCAAGAGGCAGTAGCCCTGAAAGTTTTTTAGGTGGACGAGGCTGGGAAGCGATCCCAGACCTCCAGCGTGACAGTCGAACGCACTAACCATTACGCTACGGGCTGCTACTATCTTAAAGCTAGACGAAAATTCATGAAAAAACTAGCCTACTTATCAATATCTTACAAATAACTTACTGACCCTAAGCGGGCGCTTTAAATTAAACAATAACTTAATGCTGATGCCTTTCGGCCTACGAACTACTTAAAAATAATATCTTATCATGGAAGTCCAATGCGCTACCCACCGAGCTAACACGCTATACAAAAATTCAATGTCGAAAGTGAAAAAGTTTCATTCCATATTGCATAACAAATACATATACAGAATAAAACCGGATTTTATGTACTTGCTTTTTAGATGAAACAACTTAGAATAGATTTTTCCTCATTGAACAATCCTATACAGATGTCCCACACCCATAGAAAAGAGTGTGATACCAAAAAGATGACAAAGGAAAGAGAGAAAAAAAGTGGCCTATGAAGCTGAAATTGTATGGTGCTTATAAAATTTGTGATTTTGGTGTGCAAGAGATATATATTCCTGATGGGGTACCGATACATGTCCAAAAAGTTTTTACTAGGTAGGGCCTCAAGTTGCCTCGTCTTAGTTTCTGGTACTGAAATCCAGCACGAGCTTGCCAAGTATCTGACAAATTTTCCTTGCCTAGATTTTCCCTTAGCCCAAACTTTTTTTTTATAATTTTAAGCCCACGCCTCTTTCTCCCCCAGATACCACGCGCGCTGGCGTCCATTTTCACCGAGTACGACGGCAATTACGATTGCAAGTAATACCGCCACTTATTTAAATTATTGGATGTTTAGATAATAAAAAAATAAATCGTTACTTACCCCCAGTTTCACAGTGGGAGTTTAAACTTAAGATCAGCTGAACCTTCAACTGAATTTAAATTTTTGGTTTTACTCTTCTGGTTTCACAGTGTAATCTGATCTTCAGATCAGTTGAACTTCGTTTAACTAGATTTAATGAAAAAAACTTGGCAGCATTGCTTGTTTTGCCTCACCAAGTGACGTATTGCAAACAGTACGTAGCTTCCCTTGTCTCTTCTTTCTCATTCTGAAGCAAAAAATACGCAAAACAGCAACAAATATTTTGGGTTGTTGATAATCTGTCAACATTGTATTTTCAAGTGACACGAACTTAATTTAAAAAAATGGAAAATAAACCAATAATTGTGCATAAAAAAGAGAAATAACAACTTTTCAACAGAAGACATAGATTTGCTGATGGAATTGGTTAAGAAAAATAAGTAAATAAATTCCATAATGTATTGTGTATAGTGGTCCAAAACGTTGAACTTAGGTTTAAACGGCAGAATGATCTCGGTTAACTTAAACTACAAATTGAACTCAGTTTAAGATTTAAACGAAACTGTGAAACTAAATAAATTGTTGAACTGAAGTTTAAACCAAAAGTAGAGTTTAATCTTCCACTGTGAAACTGGGGGTTAGTTATGTTCAAAAAATAAATAAAGAGAATATAAACAAAACTTAACGTCTAATTATAATAGCATTGAACTACCAACAGCTTTTGAAGTTCTCAGGTAATAACCTTCTACGATTGTCTCTTAGGTGATGCGTCTTAAATGAGCTAAAGGACCTTTCTACTTGAGCAGAAACGAGTGGAGCCCATATTTGCTCAACAGCTTTAAGTCCACGATTTACATTAAAAACAGTAGTGAACTTTTTCAACACTTCATTTGCAATTATTGGCCCTTTCGATTTTTCCAAATTTTCATTGACATTTGCAGTGCAAGGAAATGCACGATCATTCATAGAGAAATGCAAATATCTAGTTTTTATGAGTAAAAAAACAAAAAAGGACAAGAAATTTTATTAAGAAAAGATCATAGTAACCCTATCTACAGTCTACACTACCACTTTCTTGTTCTTGTACATATATTGAGGCAAGCAAATTTGTTTTCTGTGCGCTTAAGATTGTGTTAGGATCATGTTTTTAAGTGAAATAATCTCAACTGGAAATGGAAAAACTACATGCAGCTTGTATTTGTAGAATTTTTTTGAAGATTTTTTCGTTTAACTTTGATAAAAAAAGCAAGCAAGTCAAAATTGACACAAAAGACACCCACGGGGAAAAAAGCAAAAAAAAGCACTAACGGGTAAAAAAGGCAAAATAAAATACATAGATTTTGAGTCAGAAGGACATGAATCGTGTTTGTATGAAGTCGATACTTTCCTACGATCACGCAAAAAAAAAAATAGGCAAAGTTAGCAAAATTCTTTCCCTGGTTATGTTTAATAATAACACATCAATTTGTCTTACAGCGAAACGAGTATCAATAAACTTGACAGAAACTTGGCATTTTTCCAGCCGTAAGCTAGAGCGTTAACGTTGGGTCGATACAAGAAAGAAATCGTATTGGAGAGAAGTCTATTTTCCCCCTTACGGGGCCCAGTTATAGCTATCATTGGAAACCAGCATTGAAAAAGTTAGCTGTTTCTTTTTGAGGCACTTGGTAAGTTTAATCATTGAATATTTTAATGCAGAAATATATCTTACGACTTCAAAATTATTTCTCCTCCAAAAAAAAATTCATTTTGACCCATATCTTCCCCATAAAGTAACTTTTAATTTTTTCAATGACCATTGGTAAGGTAGTTCATCATTGAAAAACTTTTAAGTCATTTTATGAAAAAAGTTGTGCCAAATTGAATTTTGTGTTACCTATAAATTATTATTAAGTCAATAAGCTTTACTTTGGCATCAAAATAATCATGTATTTCTACTTCAAAATCTCTTAAAATTGACAATTAATATTTTCAATGATGGTTTCCAATGATAGCTATAACTGGGCCCTTAGACGGAAAACCAAAATTTCTAAAAAAAAAAAATGATTCAAAATTATATGTACAGTGCTGCCAAAAACATTCCGGATTTTTCCTCAGTATAATGTTTTTCTTAATATCAAGTAGAAAACTAATAACTTTCCATAGGTTTTCCATAGTTTGTAAAGGGTATGAGACAATTTAATAATAACCTTAAAAATATAATGCTACGATGACAAGAACAATAAAAAAAAATATTTTATAAAGTTATTCAATAACATGCCTGTGCAAAACTAACCGGATTGCAGGGAGATTGCGAGTCTCGATGTTTTTTCTAGTCTTTTGACTCACGCCGTAGATTAAACAGACTTTACAAGTTGAGAGCTGTGTTAGTTGAAATTGTAAAGTGCAGAAAATGGCCAAAACACGTTATACCAACGCGATTCGATACAATGTAATAGAATAGTTCCAAGCAGGTACAAAACAAAATTTAATATCTGAAATATTGCAAATTCCAACGTCAACGGTTTGTGACATCATTACAAAATTTAGAAGCCGGAAATCAGTAGAAGCAGATCATTTTGGTGGACGCTGATAGGCGCATAAAGAATTTTGTGCTTAAAGACCCTTTTGCAACTTCAAAGATTACTTGCGATGAACTAAATCTACCTATAGGGCCAAGTACGGTAAGGAAGCGTTTAAGAGATTTCGATCTTTTTGCATTTCGACCAGCGAAGGAACCTCTTCTTACTGCTTAACATCGTAGAAAAAGGTAAGCCATGAAAGGTGTTTGGAAAAGACTTTAAATTCCTAATCAAAATATTTAACTCAGGGTTGAATTTGCAAAAAATCATCTTAACTGGTCTTTAAGCAAATGGAGGAGCGTGCTTTTCAGTGATGAAAGCAAGGATAGTAAGGCGCTCAAAAGGTACGCGATTAAAGCCTGCAAATGTACTCCCTACAGTTAAGCACGGTGGAGCCTCGGTGATGGTTGGGGGCTGTTTTTCAGGCGCAGGCTGCGGTCTAATACACCAAATCACAGGAATTATGGACCTTTTTCAATATAAGGACATTTTGAAGTCAGTAATGCTTCCATATGCAGAGGAAGAAATGCCTTTGCGTTGGGTTTTTCAGCAGGATAATGACCCCAAACATTCTTCAAAGCTGCTAAAAGAGTGGTTTGCGACTAAAAATATTCGTGTTTTAGAATGGCCGTCTCAATTTACCGATCTAAACCCAATTGAAAACTTGTGGGCCATTTTAAAAAGGCGGGTTGGGAAAAAAAACACATGTCAACAACTTTTCTCTTTGCAGCCTTGAAAAATGAATGGGAGAATATTCCTGATTCTATTTTCGAAAATTTAATCCTCGTCGATGTCGAGCTGTGATAAAAAATAGGGGTTACTAGACAAAATATTAAAGACAAAATAATAATTAATTGTACAAGATAAAATCCGGTTAGTTTGTCACATTAAAATTCTGAATCAACTTTAATTTTTGACTATTATTTTTTGATTTAATGGATAATTTACCATGTTTTTTGTTTAAAATGATACAATTGTTTAATAAAAATGGCGAAAAATTACAAACATTTGATTTGTTCATTTTTATCTCACAAACCAACACTCAATGCAGTTGACCAAAAAATCCGGAATGTTTTTGACACCACTGTATATATGTATTTATAATAACTAACAATATTATGCTATTTTTTTTTATTAAGTCAGAAATTTATTATTTATATGTATTTTTAAATCAAGCTATTTTAGTGGTTTTCAAACAAAATTTTTTGAAAAAGAAAAACCAAAATTGCATTGTCCAATGGGGAATCAAAAATCGCGTAGAATTTAATGCTTCAAAAACTCAATGCTGTCTAGTGTCGTCAAAACGGAACCCACCCCTCATGCCACTATCCATGAGTGGTTCGTGCATTGAGGAAACCGAAAAGCTTTCAGTCCTCGGTATGTGTATCACAGACCACCTTCTGTGGAACGATCACATATTTGATGTTGCCAAAAATGCTGCTAAATGTTTAGGTTTTCTTCGGCGATGCAAGAAATTTTTCACCTCTTCTGGTCTGGCTGTTATCTATAAAGCCTTTATTCGTCCAAAACTCGAGTACAATTCTCATGTTTGGCCAGGTGCTCCAATAACTCACTTGAGTCTATTGGATAGAATTCAAAGAAGAGCTATGAAAATGATAGGTGATAGAAATATAACGGAAGCATTTGCACCTCTTGAACACCGACGCAATGTTTCATGTCTTTCGTTATTTTACCGTTATTTTCATAACCAGTGTTCTAGCGAAATAGCCAGTTGCATTCCTCCCCTAAAACAATTCAACCGTAATACTCGTATTTCTAGGAATGCACATCAGTTTACCCTTGAGCCCAACTTCGGACGTACTGTTTAGTATAGAGATTCTTTCTTTAGTCGCACTACAAGAATGTGGAATGCTTTACCCGGCACTATTTTTCCCTGTCATTTTGATATTCAAAGGTTCAAAACCAATGTGCCCCGGCATCTCCTCTTAAATCTTTTCCTATTTTCCTAACGCTCGCACTGTGTTTAATCATTTTAAGGGTAGTAAGAACCCCTTTATTGCGCGCTTAATTAAAAAAAAAAAAAAAAAAAAAATTAGATTTGTGTGTAAAAATTATGTTCTTAATTTCTATTTTGAACTTCAATACTCAATGGTGTTACTAACCAAGTTCTGGCACTACACACTTTTTACAGGATCTAACTCAGGCGATTTTTGAACCCCCTCTAACTTCAGTAGCAATAAAGCCAGAAACTTCAAACTCGCAGCATTTGCTAAGCTCACCAGGTTTAGACAACTCACCAAATTTCAATTCCTTAGCATCAGTGGTACCCGAGATATAAGACTGCAAAAATAGAAAAACCGTAACTGCCTCACTGACTAACTCACTGACAGATCATCAAAATTATGGAGCACTTCCCGACATCGTAGAATCTTTTAATTTCGCACAACGGTAGGCCTTGTGGTGTATGTACACAGAAAAAAATTGAAAATTTAATATTTTCTATTCAGGGGGCGTGGTACCCGCCCGTTTTCATTGAATTGATATAAATTACTTGGAGCATTTCTGATTGCCGTAGATTGATGGAATTTAGTACAGCGGTAGGGCTTAAAGTGCAAGCAAAGGAAAAATTTTAAAATTTGAGATTTTCTATCCAGGGGAGTGGCATCCGCCCATATGAATAAGAATTGATATAAAATATGATGAGCACTTCTGATTGTGGTAGAATGATCAAAGGAGAATGGGCAAAGTGGTCTACCCACTCAACAGTAATGTGTTGTATGTCGTTGAAAAGGTAATTTTACTGACTTCATTTCATTGTATGACCATTAAGCTCTAAACTATGGGGTTCGTGAGATATTCGGAATCAAAGCACCAAAAAAGACAATAATGCATTTCGTCATTGGTAGTGTGTCCTCATACCTACAATAATCTGTGATACATCGTTGAAAAGATAATTTTGTGTACTTTATTTTTGTATATAGCCGTGAAGACGTAGATCATAGGGTGCAAGAGATATGTGGGCATACAAATCGGCAAATATAACAACAATGCAATTCTTCATTTGGTACTGGTCTACCGACTCAACAGTTATGAGTCATACGTCGTTGTAAAGGTTATGGCATTTGCTTCATTTGATTATGTGGCAGTTAAGCTCTAAACCATGGGGTTCGTAAGATATTCAGCTCTTAAGCACAAAAAACAGCAATAATGCAATTCTGCATTGGTAACTTATCAACCAAGTCAACAACTATGAGTCATGTGTCGTTGAAAAGGCTGTTGCGTGTACTTCTTTTTATTATATGACCGTTAAAGTGTAAATAATGGGATTCGAGAGATATGTGCCAACAACGCTGAAAAGTGCAGTAATGCAATTCCGCACTGGTAGCTGGTCTTTCAACTCAACAGAAATCTCTCTTATATCTTTGAAAACGCTATTGCATGTACTTCATTTTGCAATATGCCGTTTAGCTGTAGACCGTGGGGTTTAAGAGGTATTTGGATACAAAATATTAACATAAATAAAAAAAAACACACTTATAATATTTTATTTGAATTTTTTTTTCATTTATATCATACTTTCGTCCAGTATGATATTACTAAGGCGGTCCGCAGGTGGTGTAAACCCATTTTGATGGCGGGCTATGCACATATACCACAAAATTGATACATTATGTGCACATGTACCGAAAGTTCGGCGCCCCGTCAAGCATGAACAATAAAAGTGTTTAAAAGCCTCTCGTCCTTCCCTACCTCTATTTATAAGTATATATGTGTAGTATTTCTTGGCTCTACTATGACGCGATTGTATTCGAGCTTAACTGCCATATAATGAAATGAAGCAGATGCTATAAGCTTTTCAACGACGTATGACTCATCACTGTTGAGTTGGTAGACCAGTACCCAATGAAGATGTGCATTTTTTGTTATATTTACCTATTTTGATGGCCAAATACCTCTTGAACCCCACGTTCTACAGCTAAAC
The DNA here is from genome assembly GCA_949320155.1 of Melangyna quadrimaculata. Taxonomy (NCBI): domain Eukaryota; kingdom Metazoa; phylum Arthropoda; class Insecta; order Diptera; family Syrphidae; genus Melangyna; species Melangyna quadrimaculata. Next base: position 60,663,866 of record OX439483.1, on the reverse strand, counting down.
GGCATATTGCAAAATGAAGTACATGCAATAGCGTTTTCAAAGATATAAGAGAGATTTCTGTTGAGTTGAAAGACCAGCTACCAGTGCGGAATTGCATTACTGCACTTTTCAGCGTTGTTGGCACATATCTCTCGAATCCCATTATTTACACTTTAACGGTCATATAATAAAAAGAAGTACACGCAACAGCCTTTTCAACGACACATGACTCATAGTTGTTGACTTGGTTGATAAGTTACCAATGCAGAATTGCATTATTGCTGTTTTTTGTGCTTAAGAGCTGAATATCTTACGAACCCCATGGTTTAGAGCTTAACTGCCACATAATCAAATGAAGCAAATGCCATAACCTTTACAACGACGTATGACTCATAACTGTTGAGTCGGTAGACCAGTACCAAATGAAGAATTGCATTGTTGTTATATTTGCCGATTTGTATGCCCACATATCTCTTGCACCCTATGATCTACGTCTTCACGGCTATATACAAAAATAAAGTACACAAAATTATCTTTTCAACGATGTATCACAGATTATTGTAGGTATGAGGACACACTACCAATGACGAAATGCATTATTGTCTTTTTCGGTGCTTTGATTCCGAATATCTCACGAACCCCATAGTTTAGAGCTTAATGGTCATACAATGAAATGAAGTAAGTAAAATTACCTTTTCAACGACATATAACACATTGCTGTTGAGTGGGTAGACCAGTTCCCATACATTTTTGCCCATTCTCCTTTGGTAAAACGGTAGGGCTAGAACTCCTAGCAAATGAAAAATTTTAAAATTTGAGATTTAACATTCAGAGGGCGTGGCATCCGCCCAATTTCGCAGAATTGATATCAACGGTAGGCCTTGTGGTGTATGTACAAAAAAAAAATTGAAAATTTAATATTTTCCATTCAGGGGGCGTGGTACCCGCCCGTTTTCATTGAATTGATATAAATTACTTGGAGCATTTCTGATTGCCGTAGATTGATGGAATTTAGTACAGCGGTAGGGCTTAAAGTGCAAGCAAAGGAAAAATTTTAAAATTTGAGATTTTCTATCCAGGGGAGTGGCATCCGCCCATATGAATAAGAATTGATATAAAATATGATGAGCACTTCTGATTGTGGTAGAATGATCAAATTTGGTAAAACGGTAGGGCTAGAACTCCAAGCAAATGAAAAATTTTAAAATTTGAGATTTAACATTCAGAGGGCGTGGCATCCGCCCAATTTCGCAGAATTGATATCAACGGTAGGCCTTGTGGTGTATTTACAAAAAAAAAATTGAAAATTTAATATTTTCCATTCAGGGGGCGTGGTACCCGCCCGTTTTCATTGAATTGATATAAATTACTTGGAGCATTTCTGATTGCCGTAGATTGATGGAATTTAGTACAGCGGTAGGGCTTAAAGTGCAAGCAAAGGAAAAATTTTAAAATTTGAGATTTTCTATCCAGGGGAGTGGCATCCGCCCATATGAATAAGAATTGATATAAAATATGATGAGCACTTCTGATTATGGAAGAATGATCAAATTTGGTAAAACGGTAGGGCTAGAAGTCCAAGCAAATGAAAAATTTTAAAATTTGAGATTTTACATTCAGAGGGCGTGGCCAATTTCGCAGAATTGGTATCAATTATATGGAGCACTTCTGGTTGTCGTAGAATTATGAAATTTGGTAAAGCGGAAGAACTTGGACTGCGAAAATAAGCTTTACAATTTGTTTTTTAACATTCATGGGGCGTGGCATCCACCCATTTTCTCAGAATTGTTATTAATTATATGTATCACTTCGGATTGTTGCAGAATAATAAAATTTCATATGTCAATACAAGGGAGATATTGGAAATTTTTAAATTATCCATTCAGGGGCGTGGCACCCGCCCATATTCTCAGAATTGATATCAACTATGAAGAGAACTTCTGATTGTCGTAGAGTGATGAAATTTGGTAAAGCGATAGGACTTGTGATGGACATGCAAGCAAAGGGGAAATTAAAAATAGCTTACTTGGCAAGTTTTCTTTTAGTACCTTATTTCTCAATTTTAAAATGAAAACTTGACTAGTAAACCAACTCAATTTAAGTCAGTAATCATAAGATAACAATTTTGAAGTTCTTCCATATAACTGTACTTAAAATATTTGATATTTAACATTAATAAACTTAGATCTTTAGATCTCACTACTTTTGACGGCTGACTTGTTACGCAAAGCTTTTTGTATATAGAAGAACTTGGCTCCTTTTTTAACATTTATGTTTTTGTTGTGATTAATTTTAAGTCAAATATTGAAATTCAGATGGTAAAACTAAGTAAACCAAATTCCTCTTAGAAACAAGAAATTATCATTTAGCTTGTTTTTGTTTTTTAATATTTTTAAAACTTTAATGGCCAATTTCATAAGAATTCATTGAAATTGCGTGTGTCTAGACTCCTTTTAAAAAATAACAGACCACTAAATTTTTTTAGTTTCACCAATGTAGAAAAGGGAAATTTTCGGAATATTTTAGTTAAAAATCAGTTTGCTCACATCCCTGTATACAAAACATAGGTTTTGCTCCTTTTACATATGAAGTTTACGAGAAAAAAAGAAACAACACTGTTCATAAATACAAAATGCCATGAAATGAAAAAAAAATTGTGTGTGTGCTATTTTGGAAGCAATTTTTTTTACCACAAAAAATTAAATAATTATTGGGCGCACAATGCATTCTTTTTTTATATTTCGTATGATAATTGTAAAAAAAAAAACAAAAAACAATTGTGCGCGTATTAAAGTAAAAAAGTATGGGACGTTTTTTCCTCGCGAACTGTGTAGGTATATTTGAATCGGATTTTTGTTGCTTAAATATACACGGACACGCACAATTATCTTTATTTTTTTTTTTTGATCATTCACTGAAATATAAATCAATTTAAAACACTTTAAAATTCGTTTTCTTTCTTTATCGTCACATAAATAATTTCTGCATGCGTACCAAGCTAAATACGCGGAATACTCTTTGGCGTTGAATCTCTTATTGCTCTTTATCTTCATGCTCAGAAGATGATGACCAATCTACTATTCAAAAAAGAAACCCAAAATGTTTCACCTATTCATAAGTTTTTTTGCTAATCTAAAAAAAAATAAAAACAAGTCGGATATCAAATTATGTCAAATATGTTCAGGGGATTTGATGACTTTCACGAGGCTTTTAAAATTTAATGAGACGAAAATGAGCTTTTAGTTTATAAGGTAAAGCCTGTTAAATTTAAAAGCAGTAGGTGAAACCAAAAATCCACATTTCAAGGCTAAATGACCTTATAAATATTTAAAAGTCCTTCATGAAATCGGCAATAAGTCCTACAACCAACTGGTTTAATAATAAGAGCATTGTATTTTAAAATCCAAAAATTCAGTCTGAATTACCATTTATTTTGTTTTTCAAAATTATAAGTTTGAAAACTAGGCTCTGAACATTAAGCCTATCATACTTACTTACTTACTTAGGTCCTCGGACCTACTACGTCCGTGATGTTTCCCTTACGGGACATAGGGCCGTGTACGATTTCTTGAAATATATTTCAGCTCTCTCCAACTTTTCCCCAGTCGTGCCGATTCCTGTTCGACCGTTCTTCGCCATGTACTTCTAGACCGGCCCACTTGTCTTCCCTCCTGTGTGAGCGGGTTCCACTGCATTGCTTGAGATGCAATGCACCGATCGCCTTTTCGAAGCGTATGTGCCACTTTCTTCTTCGTATAATGGAGTCTATGGGCTCCTGACCCGTTCTCTCATGAAGTTCGGCATTGGAGATACGGTTGGGCCAGAAAATCCTCAAGATGTTTCGTAGACATCTATTAACGAAGGTTTGCAGCTTTCTAGTGACAGTGTCAGTGACTTTCCAAGTGCTGCAGCCGTAAAGCAGAACGGATTCAACATTGGAGCGGAACAGTCGTAGCTTGGTCTTTAAGCTAAAAGAGTTGTTTCTCCATATTTTGGACAGCATTCCGAACGCAGCCTTTGCTTTTCTGATTCGGCTGTTTACGTCCAGTTCAGTTCCGCCACCCGTAGAGAAAATACTCGCAAGATATTGTAAATCCTCTACCATCTCTACCGGTTGTCCAGAAATATTTACTTGGATTGATGAGGAAGTTCCAAGGCTGATCCTTTTAGTTTTTGCCGAGTTGATCTTAAGCCCTACGATTTCTGCTTCTCTCTCCACCCTTGTTGTCATTTGATGGAGATCCATGATCCTATGAGAAAGTAAGCATACGTCGTCCGCGTAGTCCAGATGTTTGAGGTGAGATTGCAGAGTCCACTGAATTCCTCCATTTCCATTTGACAGAGCTGCGTGCAGTACGTCACTTATCACCAACAGGAACAGTATTGGTGACAGTATACAGCCTTGCCTAACTTTGGATTTCAAACTCCTCTGACAGCCTACCTTTGTGCAAAAAGTGACACTTGGATCCATCATATGTAGCCTTGATAATAGCAATCAATTTATCTGGGATGCCCCTCCTGCGCAAAGCAAGCCAAATAAATTCTCTATTGACACTGTCGAACGCCATTTCAAAATCGATGAACAGCAGGTGAAGTGGTGATCGATATTCAACGCACTGTTCGATGATGATCCGCAAGGTGTTGATGTGATCCACACAGGAAGATCTAGTGCGGAAACCTGCTTGTTCGGTGTCGAGTTTGTCTTCGAGGTGGTCTTTAATTCGGTCCAATACTATCCTTGCTATTATCTTGGCTACTGCAGGCAGAACGCATATTCCTCTCCAGTTTTCGCACTGTGTGAGATCTCCTTTCTTTGGGAGCTTGACAATCATTCCTTTTTTCCACTCTTGAGGAAAGCTCTCTGTTTCCCAAGCTCTCTTAATAAGTGGGTGCAGTAGCTCGCTCGATGTTGTTGGGGCTGCTCCTAAGAGCTCTGCAGGAATACCATCAAGTCCAACCGCTTTGTTGTTCTTCAGTGCTTTGATGGCGGTGATAATTTCTTCTTTACTAGGGGGTACGGTGCGTATTCGGGAAATTGTTACTTCGGGTAGCCCAGTGGGAATAGGGATCACTTCACTGGCGAAAACGCGGTTTAAAACCGCAGAAAAGTGTTCCCTCCACCTTATGAGCTGGTCCTCATCCGAAATTAGCAGGGATCCGTTTGTGTCTTTAACCAGGTGTTGTTTAGAGCTCTGGACACCAGTGAGCTCTTTGGTAATTCTGTAGACGGTCCTACTGTCACACCTACTAGCGGCTTCTTCTGCTTCTGTAGCCAATGCGTTGATGTAGTTACGCTTATCACGTCGCACACTACGGTGAACTTCCCTCATCTTCATGCGGTACGTAGACTCGAGCTCGTTTCTCCCTGCTGCTGGGGTAGCTGCGATGCGAGCTTTAAGGTGTTTCCTTTCTTCGATCCTTGCCCAAGTTTCGTCGGAAAGCCAAGCACTATTTCTCCCTTGCGCCCGGCCGACTATACTTTCGGCACCGGATATGAACACATTTCTCACAGCACACCAATGATTTTCGATGGAAGTGGTTTCCGTGCTGCTGATTGCGTTCAATCCTTGTGAAAGGTGGTCCCCTAGTTGTTGGCGCACTGCGGGATCCTTTAGTCTATCTGTATTAAACTTGGGCATTCGAGTGTTTCCTTGGGATCTCCGAACTGCAGCTGTACGCAATCTAACGGTAGCAACCATCAGATGGTGGTCCCGGGCCATTCCCATGTCAGCACCTCTTCTGTTACGGACGTCCTGGAGACTGCTTCTAAAACGCCGGCTGATCGCGAAGTGGTCAATTTGGTTGGAAGTTGCTTGTCTGTCAGTCGACACCCAACTGACTTTGTGGCACGTCTTATGCTCGAACATGGTCCCTCCAATAACAAGGCCGTTGGCGTTGCAGAAATCGACAAATCGTTCGCCATTGTCGTTTCGGTTACCAACACCATGTTTTCCCATGACATGCCTTAGCCCAGTGTTGTCATTGCCAACCTTGGCATTTAAGTCTCCCATCACCATAATTATATCACCTCGTGGAACGCTATCATAAGCAGCACTCAGTCGGTTATAAAAGAAGAGAGCAAAGTTGGGGCGTAACACTGTATGATGGTGACGCGACGTACTCTAGTCCGGAACCTGGCTTTCAGAATCCTGTCACTCTCATACATAGGATATTTGCAACAAAAAATATGCCATCTAAAAACTTAAAGTTCAATAAATGGTCAATAAATGTCAAATAGGTTAAATGAAGAAGAAGAAGAAAGGTCAAACAGTTTCAGAATTTAGTCAGCGAATCGGAAATTTTTAATCAATGGTTAAAGTTTTTCAAAGTAACCAACTATATTTGGCACCTCATTTATGGGACATTCGAAAAAAACCACACCATTTAAAAGTTCAGTAATTGGTCAGCCATAGTTTTTTTCAATGAATTTTTAAAGACTTTTTTTCAACAACTAGTTTTAAAATATAATAGTTAGCAATTTTGAGCATTTGTTTGCAAAAGCCCTACTTTTTGTAGTAGCTTAGTCGATAACGGACGGTAAGGTTTCGGACAATTTCATAATGTTTTGACCTAATTGATTTTTGGAAACTTTACCGTACTTTCAATAAATGCACTAACTACATAAGACCTATGACAACAAATGTTAAACATTGCAATCTGAAGTCAGTATTTTTTAGTTAACAACCCTACCATCCCCATATCGTCACCCTAAAATTACTCATAAGTCATAACTAAAAAAACTTGATTCTTTATAAAATAAGTTTAAAGTTTTTTAGTCATACGATTTTTTGTTATATAGTTTTTTTTTTAATATTTAAAATTTTTCTTTTTTTTTAACATTAGGTTAGCTACTTCGATATTTTATTAATTGGAATTCAACAAAATAAATTAAAAAATGTATGACAAAGGTGCAAAAATAAAATTTTTTTTCGGAAAAATGACTTTATTAGGAGAGGGCTTCTCCTAATTAAGTCATTTTTCCGGAAAAAATTATGTTATTCACATAACATTTTTTTTATTTTGATGTAAGTTAGTTAGTTCGATTAGCAAAAGGAATTAACGGCATAATTTGATAAAACAAATTGAGGTAAAATTTATTTAATATGATTAGTCAAAAATATTAGTAGTAGCCCGTAGCGTAATGATTAGTGCGATGGACTGTCCACCTAAAAACTAAAACGTTTTTTTTCAGGGCTACTGCCTCTTGCGAGGAATTGACAAATCTTCCAAGAGTATCACTTGTCATGAATAAGTGCTTCTCGTCTAGTCGTTCGGATCCGGCATAAAATTGTAGGTCCCTTCCAATCCTGTCTACACGCGAACACAGGAATGGTTGCGAGTTGTTAGTCACTAGGCGCTGGTTCTTCACGAGCCGTTGCGCGACCCAATTTACTTTTTTTAATTTTTTAGCCCAAAAGTGCCATTGCAAAACACTGTTTTTTTTTAAATTGATCAGGAAGATTGGAACATTTTGTGTTAAAACATAAAATAAGTTATAAAACTGTACTTACTTTATTGCGAAAACTGGCCCAACACAAGTTAGTTCCGTTTTCGCTGAAATTTAACGATAAATCTGTGGCACACCTCGAATTATTCCACTTTTTCACATAAAAAACACTTCCGTTCACCTCAAACAAATGGCAGAAACTTAATTATGTCATTGTTCATCATAAACAAACAATAAAAACGAAAGATGTGTCAATTGGACCAAAGTCCATCTAGCGGGATTCCGAAGTGCTACAATAAAGCCAATTTGACAGAAAGCATTTTTTTTAATGGAATGGCATCAATAATTCAAAAAATCGTGTTTTTTGAGTTATGCCGGTTTACTTAAACAGCGACGATATGATTCAAAACAAAATCAAATGTGTATTTTTTTGAAAAACAAAAAAGTTTCCGAACTTGTATTGTACACGTACACCCTTGCTAACGAATGTTCTTTAATTCTAATGTTTTTTTTTTTTAATTTGAAGACGATTCAAGGACAAAACTGTTTTGAAATTTGGCACCTTTGTCAAAATTGTTTAATTTTCCTAGCATTCTTATTTTTATAAGATGTTTTTTTTAATTTTGAATTAAAAATATATTGTATATTTTATCAAAATATTTTTTTTTTCCTCAAGCACAATTTGTTCGCACAGCTTGTCATTTTTCCGCCCTCACATGCAGGTCCGCTCATATTATTTCGATTTAGTGGAGCACGCTTGACTGAGAAACCCGATTTACTGATATAATAAATTTGAAATTGGGTGTTGACGAATTTCTTTTTGAATAAAAAATGAGGTACATGTTAAGCAATCAAAAATAGTCGTATATTGGTTTTAGGTCTGAAATTTAATTAACAAACAATAAATGCACGACTGGATTGAACGAACTTGGTCTTGTAGTTTAGAGAAAAGTTCTTAGCATTGTAGAAATAAACACGTATGAGTTTAGGTATACAATTGTTAAGGGAAAGTATTTAAAAGAGTCAAAAATAAGTACGGTACTAAAAAAAATATTTTTGTGTCTCTGATTCCTTTGTTTATAAAAGGTTTATTTTACTATTACCATACATACCTTGAAAAAGACTACAATATCTATTTTTTTTTATTGAATTTGAAGTGAAATACGAAAAGCAGTTTTTTTACATTGACCTTTAACATTATAGACATGAAGTTTTATAATAACTGTTAACTTCGTTTTTTAAGAAAAAAAAAAAAAAAAAAAAAACGTTCTTTAAGGACCTCCTCGTTTTAAGTGAGCTAACACAAAAAAAAAAAAAAAAAACAATTTATATTCTAAGGAAGCATACATAAACTAACATACGCGTGATTAGGACGACAATCACTTTTTTCGACTACGCCATTATCGTAATGTTAGATTTTTTTGAAAACCTCATTATTTTTGTACATAAAGGCAACACATACCTACTTTATTCAAAGAGTAAGTAAGAAAGTATACGAGCTGATGTGCCCCAGGGCTCCGTTTAGTCACCGACACTTATTTCCACATTTTTTTTTCTTTCGAGTAAACTAGTTAATTTAATTATTTGCGAGACGACACAGTCCTTAACTAGGATGAGTGAATTTCATCATTCATATAATTTTAGACTAAAATCAACCGTAATACTTGCGCTTCTAGGAATGCCCATCAGTTTACCCTTGAGCCCAACTTCGGACGTACTGATAAGTACAGAGATTCTTTCTTTAGTCGCACCACACGAATGTGGAATGCTCTACTCAGGCCAATTTTCCCCTTCCATTGTGATCTACAGACATTCAAAACCAATGTGCATCGGTATATCCTTTTAATCCCCTCCAACCTACCTAATCGCTCGTGCTGTGTACAACACTTTAAGGGTAGTTACAACCCCTTTAGCGCGCGCTAAATATAAAAAAAAGCTTACAACTCGTAACGATTTTTACGATGTTTAATACATCTTTGATATAGTCACCGTCCTTATAAGTAAATTTTCAAAATAAAAATCTTACAGAAGTTGAATTGTGGACAAAGTTATGTTGTTTAAAATAAAATACTAATATCGTTCTGTCTATATGAAATTGAGCTCAACAAGATAAACAGCAGTCTAATGTAATTCTTTCTTATTGAAAATGTCATTTTTCCTTATTGTTAATTCCAGTTATGACATAATATTTAATATTTAACTGGCAAGATGTTAAAACGATAACAGAAAACCCAGTTAAAAAGTTAAAGTTAAACAGAAAAAGAAACACATTTCAAAAAATTGCCTTGAAGATGCCTCTCCTCACTTCAACTAAATGCGCAATTCTCGAGAAAAGCTATTAGTTGGTTTTTGGTTTTTCGGGTATAACTTTTTAATAAGGGAAAGCGTAAGCGTTTAGAAGGAGAAGTGCTATATTTCGAAGAAGAAACCAGAGCAACCCCAATTTGCCTGCTTAATGGCCCATGCAAAAATCAATTTGACTTTTATTTTACTTTTGTATGTTTTTCCAACTCCTTTTAATTTAACATGCATACATATTCATTAAGACATTCTTTTGGACCAAAAACAAACATCACCAACCATCTACCTACTCTACTCTACTCTACTCTACAACCGGCATCATCGCATCATCACATTGATGGTGGCAAAGGAGGAGGGCGGTTCGGTGCGGCATCGGCATTGCCTTCAGGTTCAAGGGTAGATTGTTATCCTGATTCAACCGAAAACTAAGAGGAGCAAAGATGGAACAAGCAATGGCGGCGCGATGATAATAATCTACTTAAGGATGTACAAATGAATGTTTTTCCTAAATGTCGATGGATGAATACAAATTTTAGTATTATTCACGGGCTGGAAGGTTTAATTTACCCCACAATGAGCGCGGTATAGCTAAAAGCGCGTTGACGGGTGGAATCAGCTAAAATGTATGTATAGAGGTATCTGTAGAGGTACTACATAACCTTCGTCAATTAAACGCATTTGTATACAGGGTGGAGCCGAAAATTTGTTGTTTTGATACAACATCTGACTGAATAAAAAATCCCGCAACATTTTCGTAGATTCGTAGTGGAAGAAAATTATGTAAATGATGAATTTTAGCCTTATTATGAGTTTCCAGTAATTTCAGGCGAATTTTATCGCCAATGGAAGCGAAAATTTAAGGGTCGCTCAAATTCTGTGTTTTAAAATTCTATATGACCAAAATTCTTTGAACCAAATGACCAAAAATCTGGTTTTCAGAATTCGGCACAATAAAATTTCAGGATATCTTAAATATTGTTTCCAAATGTCTGCTAATGCTTGTATTCTATACTAGCCGACACGTGCTCGCGTTGCTTCGCAAATAAGTACTAAAGGAGATTGTTGGCATTTGTTTGCCTTCCCAACTTACTTACTTATGCTGGCGCTACAGTCCGGTGTGGACCAAGGCCTTCTCTTCCACCTGCATGCGCCACCGGTTCCGCGGCCTTCTTCTACTGCGCCGCCGTCCCTCGGGGAGGGATTCAAAGACTTTTCGGGCAGGAGCATTGGTGTCCTCCGCTCTACGTGACCCAGCCACCTGAGTCTTTGCCTTTTCACTTTCGTGACTAGGTCAATGTCGCTGTACAGCCCGTACAGTTCGTTGATGTATCTTCTCCTCCATTCCCCGTTTATGCATACGGGACCGAAGATCACCCGAAGAATTTTTCTCTCGAATATTACTAAAAGGTACTCATCTACCGCTAAGAAGGTCCATGCTTCTGCACCATACAGCGGGACCGGTATGATGAATGTTTTGTACAGGGACACTTTAGTCTTTTGAGATAAGGCTTTACTTTTCAATTGCCTTCTTAGCCCGAAGAAACAGCGATTGGCAAGAGTTATCCTTCGTTTGATCTCAGCGCTGGTGTCATTGACTGTATATATAGCGGAGCCCAGGTAGACAAAGTCCTTAACTACCTCAAAGTAATAGCTGTCTATGGTGACGTTCTGTCCAAGACGTTCGTGTTGAGCGTCCTTTCTAGATGACAGCATTTACTTTGTTTTGCCCTAATTCACCGCTAAACCCATCTTTGCCGCTTCCTTCTCAATGCTTGCAGAAGCTCCAGTAACATTACGCTTTGTTCTTCCAATTATGTCAATATCGTCGGCGTATGCAAGTAATTGGATGGACTTTTGAAAGATTGTGCCTCTAGTGTTGACGTGAGAGTTTTGCAATATTCTTTCAAGTATGACAGTAAGTCCGTCCGTATCCGAGGCTTGTTGGTGCTTCGCAACTAAATGATTTTATGTAGCCGGGAAGTCACCCCGATGGCACAACCGTGCTCTGTCTTGGAAGTTTTTTGACTTACATGCAATCTAAGTATACAAAAATGTGGAAAATTTAATGTTCTATAAAGAGTATGTTGAGTGATTTTTAGTTCGGATGGACATTGGATGAGATAAACTTTAAAAACCATTTCTTAAATCGAAAATTTGATGGGTTTTCGACAAGAACGGAAATGACGCCTTCGATACGGAAATGATAATGTACCAGTACAAAAATTTTCCTTTTGAAATATTCCTTGTAACAAGGGCCGTGTGATTCAGAATGCATTTAAAATACTTACGGTATTACAGGAATTTATTTAAAATTATTAAAATCTAAATTAAATCGATTTACGGAAATGATTGTGTGGTACGGAAATGACATTTAACTAGTAAAGATAAATAATTTGTTACGTTTTCGCTTCCCCACCTATCTCAGTTTTACGGTCTGCAATTGCCTTTTAGGGGTTTTAAATGCATGTACAGAAGCTTTAATGATTTGCAATAAATTCATAATTTTTTTAAGAAAAAACACATCTAAAGTCATTTCCGCAACCATTTTCTCATCGCCGTAACCCAATAAAGGCGACGGAAATGACGCGACGGAAATGACGAAAATCGATGTGTTTTAACTTTTTAGACAAGAAAAATAGAAAGAATATTTTTTTTTTTAATTTTGTATAACTAACTGCAACGTTACTTCACAAGACTGTTACAAAATATTTTTTTTTACTATCACTTACTAAAATTATATGCGGAAATGACGAAATTGATGAAACACGTGACGAATACAACCACTTAGTTTAAAATTACACACGAAACTGATGTCCCACCCATCTAATTGAATATATTTCAAGGGAAGCATGAATGAGTTTCTTCATTTAATCTAAATCCTATAAACTGCCGGCCGTTAATTTGAATTCATAAGCATTGAAAATTGTGTTTGAAAGTTTGTAAGTTAATTGTTTCAAATAAATAAATTTAATTTTTAGGGAAGTTGTATTTAATTACATATTCTTAATCCTGGAACTCAGTTAAATTAAAATTTATGCATTTAAAAACAAACAAAAAATCCATTTTTCCGCGCTGAAAAAAGGAGGAGACACGCGGCGGAAATGACATTTGGACCATAAAAACAATTATTTTTGTATTACATATCTGCATTTAAAATTTAGAAATGGCCCAGTTAGAAACGTTGCTTGCGCTGTTATTGACTTCAAAATAAATAACTTTTTTTGATTTGTTGAACCATTTTTTGGCCACGAAAAGGAGCTTTAATGGATTGTTGTTGACCCCCAAAATGCAGTTGTTCCTTGTCTAACCCAATTTATTGAAGGGCAAACGCCTTTCAAAGTCAATTGTTAGAAAAATTGCGATTAATTTTCGAATTTTAAGTATTTGAGTAGTTCACATTATCTTCTATATACATAAAAGAGAAATGTCGTCCGCGTGTGCGCCCATAACTCGAGAACAGATCGTTCGATTTTCACGATTTTAGGCTTGATGAATTCGTATTGACCCAAGGAAGGACATAGGATGCTGTAAAAAAAATCCCGAAAATTTTTGAGGAAAATTGGAAATCAGGGATCATCCTCTTTTTAATGCATATCTCGAGAACGGTGTCTTCGATTTTCACGTTTAGGGCTTGATGGATTTGTATTGGCGCAAGAAAGGACATAGGACATTGGAAGAAAATACCGGAAAATTTTCAGGAAAATTGGAAAACAGGGAACATCCAGTTTTAAATGCATAACTCGAGAACGGTTTCTTCGATTTTAACGATTTAGGGCTTGATAAATTCGTATTAGTTCAAGGAAGGGCATAGAAAACTGGAAGAAAATCCCGTAAAATTTCCAGAAAAATTGAAAATCCGGGAACATCCGGTTTTTAGTGCAAAACTCGACAGCGGTTACTTTGAATTTCACCATTTAGGGCTTGATAAATTCGTAATGGCCCCAGAAAGGTCCTGAGAGCATTGGCTTTATTGAAATGCGTGGAGAAATCGCAATAGAACACAAACATGTGAGTCGCTTTACGAAATGACCAGTTCGCTGCAGATTTCTCCAGTCAATTTATTGGCGATGGCAATGATACCAGTGGACTTAGTCATCGGCCTTATTGAATTTCCACCGAATTTTTGCTACTTTACAACAACACCGGAAGAGCTCATCGCGAATGTTTTTCCGAATTTCACTCAAAATTACGTCAACCATGATTGGCTAAGTTCACGCGCGATTTTGGTTGCGAAAAACAAGAATGTCGATCATTTGAATTTCGTCATTCAAAATCAAATCGTCAGTGAGTTAATTTATTTAAATCCGTGGAGTCCGTAATGGATGAAAGCGAAGCCACCAACTATCCCATGGAATTTTTGAATTCTTTGGATGTTCCGTGCTTATCATCACACAATTCAAAATTGAAAGTTGGCTCAGTTATAATTTTGCTGGGCAACCTCAATGCACCAAAACTTTGTAACGGAACGCGTTTGATTATAAAGTGCATCAAATCAAATATTATATCCAAGCCACGATTTTGAGGGAAAAATTCAAAGGCGAAGATGTTCTTATTCCACGGAATCTGCTTATTCCGAAAGATTTGCCATTCGTATTTAAGCGTCTTCAATTTCCAGTGCGTCTCGCTTTTGCTATGACAATTGACAATCAATAAGTAGTAAGAACAATCGCTGGATGTTTGTCGCATCAGTCTTGAATTCCCATGTTTCTTACATGGTCAGTTGTGTGGCGTACTCATGTATCGGCAAACATACCGCTTTGTACGTATACGCGCCTGAATATAAAACGAAAAATGTTTTTTACCATTAAAGCTCTTCAGTTAAGAAGCGGAAGGTTGGCCGACACGCCAATCATTATTTACTTAGTTTACATTATTAATTTAGTTATTTAATTGTATTTAACAAATCTTTAGAATAAAGAATTTCAATTGACCACATGAAACATCATTGTATATGTATATCATGCTCGGAACTATTATTTCCTTTACATAAATGAATTAAGGCAGAACGAAGTTCGCCGGGTCAGCTAGTTATTAATAAAAGTGCTAATTATTGATCAATTTTGATTAAAAAATGACAGTGATTTGTAAAGGTATTATTTTTTATATGGCTAAAGCTTTAAACATGTGTCTGTGTTAGTTAACTAAATAAAAAATGTTGAAAAATTGTGAAATTAATTTTGATTTGAAAAAATCTATGTTCTGAAGATATTTTGGGCAATCTAAATTAAAGCTTGATGCTGCTTTGAATCCAAATTGTGATTTTTGAGTAGCTGTGAATGTCTTCATTTTGGAAATGTATATGGTATACCTTGCAAAACATTGGAGAGTATTTTTTCTGTTTTTAGAATCACACTTTTTCGTTCCCCGTATGGAATTTTTTGAAGTTTGAAATACACCTAAACGCAGCCAAGGACCTTTATTTACGACTATACAGTTGGTATTCTATGCCTCTAAGGGCCAGTTTGTTCCTAGTGGGTAAAATTTAGTCTGTGACTCTCATAGGCTTTAATTAACTAACGCTATTAAAATTAAAATTGGCTGATTAGTGAAATCCATGATAAGCAACTCATACTTTGAATTTTTCAAACAAAATTTCATCAACAAAAACATTTGATGATTTCCCAGCTCCAATAATCATTGATTAAAGATAATCAGCTGTGAAAGAAACTAGCCCTAAGTATTCATAAAATTTTATGCCATTATGTAGACGTAATTAAACAGCTTATCGTCCTCATTGGACAACTATCAGATCTAATGATAAATTCATATTTCGGGAAAAAACCATTACAAAAATCTTACAATTTTTAATTGAACCTGAAACAGATACCATACGTCAAGAACTACCAACAGTAACAGAAAATTACTTATGTAAGTGACGGAAGTCACAAATCAGAAACCGAATATTGTAGCTCGGATTAATGTTTGTATTTAACGATAATACCCAGCAACTGTTTTTATAAAACTCATACGTCTTTAACTTCCATACCTTTAATTTTAGTTTCAAAAATACATATGTATGTATATATATAAAATTTCTCATGAATTATGACACCAAACTTTTTTAATTTATGTTTCATTTTTTCATTTGTTTTATTGTAGATAAAGGTACAAAAGTCTTACATTTAACTAATATTCTTAAGAGTTTTAGAACTTAACATTTTGTTCTTTTCAGCTTTAATGTATGTTTATATAATACAGAAAATTCGTGAGGTTACATAATATTAAATTAAGGGAAACTTCTACAAAAAAAACCCTTATGTAATACTTATAATCTAAATTGCACATAGGTCTTTTATTAGACTATTGTCCGAGAATTGGCATTTATACATAAAATCTGATACATATTTTATAGATAGGGTCGCAACAAGGTTGACATTAGCTCTTTCATGCAAATTTAATGTTGAAAATCGTTTAGGTAATTTTAGGATTATTTTAAGTATTTTGTTTTGCATGATTTGTAAACACCGTATAACAAGATAGGTTGAAAAATGGTTTTAAACTTATATTCATTTTTT
Source organism: Melangyna quadrimaculata (assembly GCA_949320155.1). NCBI lineage: Eukaryota > Metazoa > Arthropoda > Insecta > Diptera > Syrphidae > Melangyna > Melangyna quadrimaculata. Next base: position 60,647,624 of record OX439483.1, on the reverse strand, counting down.
TAATAGTAACTGCAGTATGATTTTGAAATGTTAATTTTGTATCGAATGTTATGCCCAAATATTTATGAATATTATTCTGTTTTTATCATGTTTAGTTGGTAATATTCTTCTTTATTGCAGTTTGATAATATTTACATTTATATAATATATGTTTATTTAAGAGATATAGAAAATTAAATTCTTTACAGCTTCAATATACATAGGTATTAAATATTAAATGAAAATAATTCAGATGAAAAAAAAAAAAACATTAATTTTTAAGGGAAAACCTACAAGAAAAAAACCCTTATATGATACTTAAAAACTAAAAATTTCACATAAACCCAAAAGCGATATAAACAAAATATCTAATTAAAGAGATTAAGAATAAGCTCGTTATCGGAATAAGAACATCTTCTAAAAAAGTTGTCTTGTAAATTATAAAGTACAAGCTTAAGTTGTTTAACATTAGCCTTATCATGAAGCCTTACTGTAGAATAATGCCTTGGCAAGTTAAGCATTAATTTTAAAATTTTGTTTTGCACTCTTTGCAACTTTTTTAAATGGGTCTCAGCGCAGTCAAACCACACTGGAGCACCATAAGTGAGTATAGGCTGGAAAATAGTTTTGAATATCAACATTTTATTATGCACACCAAGACCTGATTTTCGATTTATGAAAGGGTATACAATTCTTATTACAAGATTAGATTTATTAATAGTGTTGGCGATATGTTTGTCAAAAGTCAGTTTCTTGTCAAGTGTTACCCCTAGGTACTTGCAGTTTTCAGACCAAGCGATATCAACAGAGTTTAGTTGTAAAGTAGTTTGTGGCAAAAAATCTGATTTTCTTCGCCGAGAAAACCAGATTGCTTGTGATTTTTGGTCATTGACCTTGATTTTCCACTTATGAAAAAAGGTTTGTAAGGTATTCAGTGAGCATTGTAAATTATTGAGAGCAGATTGAGGCAATAGGCTAGACGAAAAAAGGGCTGTGTCGTCAGCGAACATAGCAAATTTAGTGTTTACGTCCAAAGATGGCAAGTCGGACATATAAACGTTGAAAAGTATGGGTCCCAGCACAGATGCCTGTGGAACTCCACTTACTATATCATATAGAGAAGATTTTACACTGCCTGCGTATACAGCAAATTTTCTGTTTAGTAAAAAACTACTTACTAATTTAATCAGATATGTCGGAAAATTAAACATGATAAGTTTGTAAATCAACCCCTGGTGCCATACAGTATCAAAGGCTTTTTCGATGTCCAAAAGTACTAGACCAGTCGATAATTTTAAATTAAAGTTACTTTTGACGTGATTTTTAATTCTTAAAATTTGATGGCTTGTGGAGTGACCAGCTCTAAAACCAAACTGCTCATTAGGGTATATGTTTGCATCCTCAATATGGTTTAGTAATCGTTGATTAATAAGCTTTTCAAAAAGTTTACTAATAGTACTTAATAAACTAATAGGCCTATAACTATTGGGATTATCCTTAGCTTTACCAGGTTTGCAGATAGCTATAACTTTTGCTTTTTTCCAATCATTAGGGAAATACGAGAGAATCATACAACAATTGAAAACCATTGTAAGAAATTTGGTGGCCATTGATGGTAAGGCTTTTAGTAACCTGTTGCTCATTCCATCAAGCCCAGATGATTTTTTGGGTTTTAGCTGTTTAATCAACTCCTTCACAGAACTATTTTTAAACAAATTGTTGCTATTTACGTAAGTAGGTAAGGAATTGAGTTCAATAAGCTTATCTTGTACAATATTTTCAGTAACAATGTCACTGAGATGAGATGAGACTAAATGATTTTGACAAAAACAGTCAGCCAATGCGCTTACCTTTTCCGATTGAGTAACAAGAACACTGTCATTGACTCGAAGAGGCGGAATAATTGAACTTTTTTTTTTAATAATTTTTGTTACCTTCCAAAAAGGTTTAGATCCCTTATCAAAACTGGATAAGAAGTTATTCCATTTTTTATTTTTAAAAATGTCTATCTCGTTCTTTATTTTTGTGTTCAAAATTTTAACATTAATCTTAAAAACATCAAGTCTAACCCGAATCCATTTTCTTCTTTCTGAATTGCGCATACGAATCAATCGTAAGATATATTCAGGTAATATAAGTTGGTTTGTATGAAAGGATTGGGTCTTAGGAATAGATAATTCAGCCGCTCTATTTACAACTTCCATAAAAGAGTCTATGAGACCATCAACCTGTTCAGCTGAAGTAATACAATCGATAGATAATCTCCTTTGGTTGATTTAAACATTTTATTCTGTTTAGCATCAAATAAAGTTTTTCCGAGCAGAGTTGGATGGGTCAGCTAGTAATAATATAAATATTTTAACATTTTTCTATTTATCTTGAATTTTTTGAGTGAAAGAAACACTTAAAATTGAGATTCGAATTTTTCCACTGTGCGCCGCAGAGCGTTTTTTTTTTTTGTTCGATTTTTGTGGTTTTAGAATCCACAAGAGGTAACTTTTAAAGTAAAACAATAAAGTTCTGCTTCTCTAATTTTGAAGATATTTTTGCCAATTTGAGAGGACTTATCAACTTTGAATTGAAACTTAATCTCAAGTGTTAAAATTATGAAAACAAAATAATAATTTCAATGATCCACCCTGTTAATTTTCTCTATCAACTCAGTATATAAAATTATGTGATGTAAGAAATTCAGTTTTTTTTTTTTTGTTTAGTAATTTAGTTATTTAAAGAATTTTTCAAATTAGCAGTGGATTAGTAGTCGCATTGTTTGTTTTTAATGAGATTCTATTTATAAAAATAGATGACAGCATCAAACAATAGAATTGCAATAACAGTTACAAATGAGGGAGAGCGTTAAGTATACCTGGCTTACCTACCCTCCAACAAATTTGAAAAGCTCTAACAAATTTGAAAAGTCCTTCCATTAACTTTTCATTGTTTAAATTATGAGTTTCAATAAAATTCAAATACAAAATGAAAAAAGTACCTAGCAAATAGACAAAAAGAAAAAATTACAAACAATTTTATTGGAATATTTTTTTCGTTATGCTCGTCTGCACCACAAAACTCTCGATTTGATTTTTGACTTAATTGAATTTAAATTGAATACATTCGGCTGAATAAATGAATATTAAATTAAGAATGTCTAGGTAGGCTACAGATATGGCTATGGCTAGGTTTAGGTACTCGCAGATAGATATAGGCGCCTCTATACTCTACGCCTGATCCTGAGCGTTGTTTCACAGAACCAGAGTTTCAGCAATTTGATTGTGTGTATAGAAATTTGTCAACACAACACATTTTTTTTTGTTTAATTTTATATTTCGCAGATACCAGCATTTATTTAAATAAAGCATGTATAAATCGAGAGAACATTGACGAAAGGGGATAAAACGATTTAGGACTATTTTTTTTTTTTTTTTTTTTCATTTTTATTTTATTTTATTTTATTTTACGAGTATATACACATCAGGAGTGTGTTCTACATACATAAGTATGGGGAAAGAGTTTTAAAATGTCATTGTTTAGTTTTTTGCGGTTCTGTAAATAAATAATAGATGGAGTTGTTGGCGACGTATTTGTGTATGCCTCATTTGATGATGATGACAAAGATTTATAACTCCCCACTCTTGTTGACGGAAAAAATAATAAAATAAAAAGTAAAACAGCAGGTTGTTTGTAAAAAAAAAATAAAGAATAATTTTCAGTGGGAAATTGAAAAGATAGATTGAAAGTTTAATTTCAATTGTGTTTTACGAGAAGTCACTTTGCTATTTAATATTTTAATACAAAATTTGCATCAGTAAATCGAGGACATTTTTGTTAGGACATTTGAGTACCGCCTCATTAATGACTCCTTATGATTATGGGATTATTTCTATTCTCATCTTTCTTAAATAAAGTTCAAACTAATTTTTTGTTGTTATTTTACAAATTAAATCTTAACAAAATCTTAAATGACCGAAATTAAAAAAATAATTATTTTGAAGTTACATATATGGTAGATCGATTTGCGGGATGCATAAATAGGGAATAATCGAAAAATAAGGCAACAAAAAAAATAAATAAAATAAATCGGGTGGCACAACGGCTCATGAAGAACCAGGGCCTAGTGACTAACAACTCGCAACCATTCCTGTGTGCGCCTTTCGACAGGAATGGAAGGGACCTAAAATTTTATGCCGAATCCGAACGGCTAGACGAGAAGCACTTATTCGTGACAAGTCATACTTTTGAAGGATATGTCAATTCCTCGCAAGAGGCAGTAGCCCTGAAAAAAAAACCTCTAGCGTGACAGTCGAACGCACTAACCATTACGCTACGGGCTACTACGAAAAATAAGGCAATATTTTCAAAAAAAAAGTTGCCCTATTTTGGATTACTGATTTATTTGGGTTCAACCTGCTTTCTTGCAATCGTTATAAGAACTACACTCATGAATTGAAATTAATATCGTGGTAGGCATTTACGAAACATTTTGGGAAAACCGAAATTCTCACTAAGGTACCAATATTACAATTATCATTGGAAACCATCAGTGAACGGAAGAAGAAATCAAAACAAAGTTTAGGTTGCAGCTAAAAAAAGGCAAATGCCGGATGAAATGACACAAAAAAGAATATGACTTTCTCTAAAAATTATTATTATTATTTTTTTTTTTTTTTCAAATATCAAACCAGTTCTTCAAAAGCGTTTGATAGAGTTTGGCACCAAGCTCTCTTATCGAAAATGCGCGCATTTGGTTTCGATGAACCTCTTCTTCGTTGGATTAGAAATTACCTTTCGGACCGTTCAATACAAGTCGTATTTCAAGTCTGAAATCCACAAAATAAATGCTGGTGTGCCCCAGGGCTCCGTTTTGTCTCCGACTCTCTTCCTTATTTTTATAAATGATCTTTTGTCTGAAACTTCTAATCCATTAAACTGTTTTGCTGACGATAGTACCCTCAGTTTCTCATATTCGTTTACAGATTCTCATCCATGTCCTTCGGATGTGGAACTTGAACGGCAGCGTATGATAAGCTCACTAAATTCTGATCTCGACAGCATTGTCCAATGGGGAATCAAAAACCGCGTAGAATTTAATGCTTCTAAAACTCAATGTTGTCTCCTGTCGTTAAAGCGAAACCCACCCCCAATGCCGCTATCCATGAGCGGCACTTGCATCGAGGAAACCGAACAGCTCTCAGTTCTCGGTATGTGTGTCACAGACCACCTTTTGTGGAATGACCACATATTTGATGTCGCCAAAAACGTTGCTAAGTGTTTAGGTTTTCTCCGTAGATGCAAGAAGTTTTTTTCCCCTTCTGATCTGGCTGTGATCTACAAAGCCTTTATTCGTCCAAAACTTGAGTACAATTCTCATGTTTGGGCAGGAGCTCCAAGAACTCACTTGAGTTTGTTGGACAGAATTCAAAAGAGAGCTTTAAAAATGATAGGCGAAAGATCTATAACAGAAACAATTACATCTCTCGAACACCGCCGTAATGTTTCGTGTCTTTCTCTATTTTATCGCTATTATTATAATCAGTGTTCTAGTGAAATAGCCAGTTGCATTCCCCCCCTTAAAAAATTCAACCGTAATACTCGCGCTTCTAGGAATGCCCATCAGTTCACCCTCGAGCCCAACTTCGGACGTACTGTAATGTACAGAGATTCTTTCTTCAGTCGGACCACACGAATGTGGAATGCTTTACCTGACTCGACTTTCCCCTCCCATTTCGATGTGCAAACGTTCAAAACCAATGTGCATCGGTATCTCCTTCTAAATCCTCTCCTACTTACCTAATCGCTCGTGCTGTGTTAAAAACATTTTAAGGGTAGCCATAACCCCTTTTGCGCGCGTGGAATATAAAAAAAAAAAAAAAAAAACCGGGGTATATAGACCCCCTTCCGGTATGATTGTCCTATTATTTTGGCTCAACCTACACGCTCCAGTGCTTTATGATGCATTTATATCAACCATTCTTTATTTTCCATTATACTGTTTGATAATACTACTTGTTATATTTTGTTTTTTATCGCTAAATTTTAAAATGCTGTATTTTGGAAACCATTCGGTCTACAGAGATGGTTTTGGGCTCAAATTGGAGCAAAATAGGTTACTTTGAAATCGTGGAAAAATGATTTTATTTAAAATTACCCCTTTAAGACTAAAATCGCCAATAACTGAAAAAACGCGAAAAAAAGCGGTTTTTTGATTTTTGACCATGAAGCTGTCGCCGCTCGAGGTCGAAAACTTAGGTGATTTACTAGGCTCATATCCTGAACAACCAGATTTGACGCATACGTGAATGTATATAGTTACTGTACTATAGGTATTCTTCCGTGTTTTTATTTTTTATTTTATTTTTTTAAGAGTCATAAATCAATTTGTTAACATTAGGTGTCATAAAATAAAAGCGTATCTGTTTAAAATGTATCAATTTAATTTAATAATGTTGTAAAAGCTTTATAGTAGAATTTTTCTTTATATGTTAGAAGGAAACAAAATAGGTTGCAACCATAAATAGTTAAAAAATAATAAGAGTTCATTTCGAGTAATGAGGTAATTTGTCACTTGTGAGGCATCAGTGAGGTGGCCCGAATAAGGCTGTATGCACCACTAAAAGAAATCTGATGATTGGTGTGGCGGCCATGATAGTTTTAATTCCTGTTTTATGTAATACTTGGTGATAGCCAACTCAAGTGGTTGTTATTCATTCAGAACCTTCAATGTTAATATGACGGAGCGAAAGCTATTTAGCCTGACTGCAAGTGGTATCACGAGAAAACACCTTTGGTTTATTACAAAAAAAAAAAAACCTAAACAAGTTGTCTCGACTTTAGGCCTAGAGAGAAGCCAGTTTTTAATTTTTTTCAGGAACGCTTGTTTTTGAGCAACAGTTCTTTTAATGTCGTTTGGCAATTTGTTGAAGATGTGTGGATCTATCACATTAAAAAACCTTCTACATTGCTCCTTTATAACTGCAACAACACTCACATAGCACAGATTGTTACGAAGGGGAACATTGCTTTTCATATTAATGTTTCCGTTTCTGATGAAATATGATTTTTATATCTTGAGAACATATAAGTAGCGAAATGGTAATATTCTTGTGAATCTGAATAAGAGTAGCGAAGGTTCTTGTCCACCCCGACGCAATATTAGGCGAATAGCTTTTTTTTTGCATTGTGATAAAAGGTTTCAAGTCACTTATATATGCACTCCCCCAACATGTTAAGCCGTATTCTAATCTTAAATTAACCAATGCAAAGTAGATTACTTGAAGCAATTTACTTGGAATCACATTTTTTAAGTATACAGTTTATTAATTGAACCGTACAGATATTATTTAACTTGGTTAATGTGTGGTTTCCAGGTAAGTCTTTGGTCAATTATTCATCCCAAGTACCTGTGGTCAGAAACAAACATTAGCTGAAAACAAGATCTGTCACAGCTATAGAGTTGTCACATAAAGTATGATTGTGATTAATTGGTTCAGTTGCAATTTCTTGGGACCAAGGACAGAGCCTTGCGGAACACCCACGTCAAGACAATCTTTTAAGTCACTTATAGAACTCCATTTACTTGGACGTGCTGTTTTCTTCCTTTTAGATAGCTATTAACCCAACTTTGCGTCATGCCTCTTAAACCCATTCGTGATAATTTACGCAGAAGTAGTTGATGGTTAACTAGGTCGAATTCTTTGGTAATGTCAAGCAAAACTCCAGCCGTTTTCTTGCTTCTGTCTAAGGATCCGTACACTTTTTCAAGAAAACTTTCCATTGCATATTCCGTAGATTTACCTTCTCTGAATCCAAACTGTGATGATTTTTTCAAAAACTTCAAAATTCTTGATTTAATAGCTTTTTCCAGAATTTTAGAAAAGACTGACAGTAGAGACATTTATTGGACGATAATTGTTCGGATCTTTTGTGTCGCCCTTTTTAAAAACTATGGAATAATCGAAGCTGTTTTAAGACAGGAAGGAAACTCATCTTGCTCAAAACTCTTGTTTATGAGGAAGGCTATAGAGGAGCTGATACATATTTGCATATGTTTATACCATACACTTATACCATCATTTCCACTGGAATTTGTTTGTTTAAGGCCATTTATAGTGGTAAGCCCTTCTGTTTCGTCAACTGGTGTAAGAAAAAAGGTTAAGGATTTAGGAGGATTATTTGTTTCTCTTGTCGAAGAGTTAACAGGGTAACTTCGCATGGTGCTATTTGGGTTGTGTTCAAAAACTTGTTTAAAAAATGTATTCAACTCGTTTCCTATTTTGGCTTTATCAGTAACAAGAGTATTTTCTTTGGATTTGATAGTTAAAATTTGTTCATTTTTACTATCCCCACCTAAGATATTATTTATTTATTTATTCAAATAATTTACAAAGTTAATTTATAAATTATTTAGTAAAAGGCATCAGGGTAGCCAGCCCATATGATGCCGTCTCTTAATCAAAATTATACAATAATAAATTATAAACATTATTAAATAAATTTGAATTGAATTGATATAAAAAACAATTTAGAAAAGAAAAGTATTTTATAAAGCAAAAAAGTTAATATTTATATTTCATCGAATTTTTGGTGAACGGATATGGCATCTTTTATGTATTGGAAAGACCTTAAGTCGGCTGGATTTACAATTTCTGCTAGCTTTTGGGTTATGTTGTCTGATGAAATATTAACTTGGCGGGAAATGGGACATTCTACCAATATATGCCAAACAGATAGGTCCGTTCGACAGTCAGGACATTTTTCAGGATCGCCACCATTAAAATAGTGTTGAGTAATGAATAGAGCTTTTACAACTCTGATTCGTAGGAGTTTTATGCTGTCTTCTCTGTTAAATGATTTGTGTTACGGGATACGGACGTAAGTGGGTTGATGTTTTCGTAGAAAAGTGGTTGAGCTTTGCCAAATTTCGTTGCGTTCTTTTCGTTGCTCCTGCTTGAAAGTCTTACGAAAGAGCTGGTAAAAAAGGGGATGCTCTATAATTAGTGAATAATTTATAGCAGTTTTTGCGGCCTGATCTGCAGCCTCATTTCCATTTATTCCAGAGTGTCCGGGTATCCATGCTAGAATAATGTTTTTATTGGAGTATAAAGAACATCTAATTATCTCCAGAGATGGACATTTATTTGTCTCATTTTTTAGCCCCATGAAAATTCCGAGATTATCCGTAAGAATCAGGGTTCGGTCAGAGTATTCCATGGCAATGGATATACTTTTATAAATTGCTGCTAGTTCTGCAATATAGCTATCTGCGGATTCTGGTAAAAGTGCTTGATGGATAACAGACATCTGTGTATTTGGTTGAGATTGGATTACTGCGTATGAACACCAATTTCCTTCTTCTTGTGAACCGTCAGTATATAAAATTCTATCAGCCTTAGTGGCTGTGATAGTTTCTTCGTGAAGCATTCTATACATTTTATCTGAAGTATTTTCCTTTTTAAATTTTGCGAGCTCAGTATTAACCGAGAGTAAATTTCTTTTCCAAGAGGGCGCAGTATCTTTTACTATCGGCATCGGCATATGTGATGAAAATGATGTTGAATGAGAGACTAAAGGTATCATCTTACTGAGCGGTGAGACAGAATTTTTCTTTTTCTTTTTTGTTGTAGAAATTTCTACTTCAGCGGCTTTGAAGAGGGGATGAGTTGGATCTGCCAGTGTTTTACTTATGAGGTTAACTGCTCTTCGTTTCCCTAAGTTTTCGAAGGATTCTTAGCCCGCTTCTAATATTCGAGCTTCTATATTTGTAGCTCTTAAAGGTCCTGATGCTGTTCGAAAACATTCATTGATGGCTGCGTGGATGGTGTTAAGATTTTATATCGTCGTCCACATAAAAATAGTTATGCTGTGTTTTAGTGTACCTTCAACTAGGGTTTTCGCAATTCGAAGCGCAGTTTCCAGATGTGGTCCTTTTCGCTTTGAGCTGATCATTTTTAATGCGTTGTTGCGTCGTTTTAATTGGTTTACTACGTTCTTCACATGACAGTCCCATTCCAGATTTCCGCTAAAAGTTACTCCAAGGATTTGTATCTACTTCTGAAGAGGAATGATTGTATCTCGTAGGACAATTGAGTTTGCGCTGCATTTTCTTTTTCTGCAGGCATGTAGGGCTTCTATTTTTTTTTTTTTTTTTTGAGGAATAACCGCACCCCTTTCTTGAGCACAGTTATATATAGACAAATCTGCCTTTTCTAAAGTATCTTTTACCTGGGCAGTATCTCAGGAGGCGACAACATAAATATTATCGGCGTATACTCCAACAAAGTTGAGTTTATGTGACTGCTGGGAGAGTTTTCCAATGAGTGAGTCTATGAAGGCATTTTACAGGACGACTGAAAGGGGTGACCCTTGCGGTGTCCCATTGTCCAATTTCGTTATTGAGGAGTTATATCCATCCACATTAACCCGAAAAGTTCTTCCACTCATAAACGACATAATTACTTTAAGTAATACATTGATGTAGTTGCTTAATAACTGGAACCGTCATAACTCTATCAAATGCTTTTTCCAAATCTGTAGACATGATTACGCTGTGTTTGGTTTTTGATAAATTTTCAGCGAGAGTATGCTCTAAAAGGTGAAGAAGTGTCGAAACACATCTTTTAGGTCTTAACCCATGCTGTCCTGGGTTAGCCTTTTTTCCATGAGCCAACTAATTCTTCTAGCAATAATTTTTTCGAAAATGTTGGAGAGAATACGGTATGCGGTGATAGAATGCGGTATTCATTAAAGTCATGGTGATTTCGCGATGTTTTCGGAATCGGCTTGAGTTTTGCTCTTTTCCAATCGTGTGGAAAAGTTCCAACCGATAGAATGTCATTATAAACTGAACAGATTCTGTCTTTGAGGCTGTTATTGCTATGTTTTACCATCTTATAAGTGATTTTGTCCTCTCCTGAACTGGTTCCTTTGACCATCTTGAGAGTCATTTCCGGTTCTATACGCGTTATATTTTCTGTAAGAAGTTCATAAGGCTCATTGTTGTTAAGTGATACAAGGTAATTTAGACTGAAGCTTGTTTTACTATCAATAATAGATAGGTACTATCTGCACTGTATTTTTGCCACTTATCTGCGATGGTATTTGCTATACTTTCGGGATCCACTTGTTCCTTTTCATCGATCATCATATAAGGAAACATTCTGTCTGAGTTTGGGGATCGAAAGGATCTTATCCTACCCCATAAAGTTCTCATGTCTAGTGACATTTTCATTGTATTTATGAAATTATCCCACGAAGCTCTTTTAGAAATAATTGATTCTCGTTTAAGTTTTGCGCATGTTTTTCTGTATGCTACACAGTTTTCCGTGGTCGGGTACCTGCGGGCGTTTTTCCAAGCTTTGTTCTTTTCTTTAACCAAAGTCGCTATCGCTCTTGTAAACCATATAGGGGTGGCCTATAAGAATACTTTATTCGTCATAGGTATTGCTTTTACTGCGGCAGTTCTTATAATTTTTTTGATTTTCGCAGCTTCCTGATTGGTGTTATCCATTTTGTCTGTTTGTGAACTAAGATGTTTTGTTGTAGTTTCAAACAATTACCAATTTGCAAGTTCTTCTCTGAATCGAGGAGTAAATTTTGGGCTCTGTTTTTCTCCTGGAGTGCGTACAGTTATCGGTTATGATCCCTGCTTTCTGCGTATGTCAAAACCTCCCAATGAAGAAGGGGTGCAATATCTTGTGCTGCGAAGGTGACATCGATTGCAGAAACGGTATTTCTGGTGCTGATGAAAGTTGGGGATCCGTCGTTCCAAGTTATGAGCCCACGATCATTGGCAAAGGTTTCAAACAATGCTTCTGCACTATTTGTGGTGTTAGAACCCCATAATGTGCTATGGGCAGGGCATTCATATCACCTAATAGGATATGGTGAGAGCTATCGTTACCCGTAGGAATACTGTTTAACAACTCCAAACTAACCTGAATATCATGTTTCCTGTATACATTTGTAATTTTTATTGGTATTCTGCCTGGAATCTCAATAGTTTGGTGTAGCAAATTTGTATCAGAAGTAGTGTGGGAGTTAATTGGTATTTTATTTTTGACCAGGATGTCTATACCTGCTTTTCAATATTCAAAGGCTTTATTAAAGTGAAATGATCTTTAATTTTTAATGCTAAAGAACTTTTTATTTTTTTTCGATTATGTGAGTTTCTTGTAAAGTAATAATATCTGGTTTATGTTTAGCTATTAAACGTTCGAGTGCATGTTTATTGTTACAAAAGCCTTGAATGTTCCATTGGAGGATTAGAAAATCCTTTGCCAACAGAGCCACTATTGTGGTTGGGTGTTTTCTTTTTCGATTTAAGTGTTTGGTTTGTTTTCATTAGATGGTAAGTTATTTGGTTTGGTTGAAAGATTTGAAAGGTGAATAAGGTGAGGTAAGGAGGACTGAGGTGAATTCTCAGTACCAATATCCATCTCAATATCATGTGTTAAAGATTCAACAGAGTGTGAGATCTTCAGGTTCTTTTTCATTATTAATATTTGTATTGTTTTCGTTAATTTGAGAGGTTAAATTGTTGTTGGTTATTGGTTGCGTATTGCGTTGTTTGGTTGGATGAGTTAGTTTGATGATTTGAATGTAGATGAGTTAGAAGACTTTTCGTGATTGTGTCGGTGTTTTTTTCTTGAATACTTGCTTGAGTTGGTAGTGTGGGATTATTTTGCAGTAATTTAGGTTGGGCTGATGAGTGTGATGAGAGAGGAGGTATTGAATTGTTCTCGGAGCGGTTTTGTTGATCTCGTAATCTTGTACTCTCCAACAGGGTTGCCAGGTTTTAAAAAGCGAAACCGCCAAAATCAAAATTTTAATCGCCAAAAAATCGCCAAATTTGAAAATTTTCAACCCAAAAATCACCAAATTTATAAAATAAAAAATACGCAATTTGTAGTTTTAATATCAGGACAAATCATATTAAAAAAGAAAATAAATAGGTAAACAAAATCAAATAAAAATTCTACATAAAAACTTAAAAATTAAAAAAATACTCTTTTGTACTTAGTCCTATTCAATATATTCGATATAAATTATGTATGTATCCAGTATTTTATCAATTGGATCATTTTCAGAGCCTTTGAAGCATGGCTAGATCTTACAGCATACCGTTCTAAGTCAGTTTTGAGCGAACGTATATCGAAGTCTCAAATTTCGCTATGTGCTAATCCCTATCTTTTTTCGATTTGGTTAACCAACAATGTTATTTGTTTTGACATACATGCATCATTTATTTCAGGGATGTAAGTGAAATCGAATTTCAGTTTTGGGGTGCGTTCAGCGCAAATAGCGATGAAAAAGATGTAAGGTTAAAGTGAACATTTGAGAAGAATATTAGAATTTCGATTCAAAAAATGTAAATCGCCAAAAATTTAAAATATCGCCTTTTTTGGGGTACATCGCCAAACCGATTTCGTGTCGCCAAATGAAATTTCAAATCGCACATTTGGCGATAAATCGCACAATCTGACAACCCTGCTCTCCAATCGAGATTTAATGATCTTTGCCATAGTCGGGCTACCTTCACTGCGTTTTCTCGGAGCAGGGAGTTGATGAAGAGAAGGATTATCATTGTATATAGTCCAAGCATCGCGAACAGTACGACGACGATCGGCTTTAATTTTATTGATCGATTTATAGCGAAGGAAGGCAGGGAGGCGGGGTCGTATGGAGTATGACTTTCTTCTTTGCAATTAACGCAATAAACACGTGTGCAATTATCGTTATTCTTGCAAAGAGAGGCATTTGTGCATCGGTTCTTAGTGTGACCAAGTTTTTGACAAGCCACACAGCGCCTAGGATTTTGTATGTATTCTTGGACTTTGCAATTTACCCAGCCAATTTTAACTTCGTTTGGTCTGCGAATCAAGTCGAAGGTTAGTATGGCTGCACCTGTTGGCACTAAAGCATTTTCTGCCGTATTGACATTCATGACTTTAAGAAGTAGATCTCCTGAACTCATTGCTTTGACTTCCAATATATCTTTCGATATATGCTCGAAGCCACAGTTGATCTGAATCGGATTATATGACGAAAGAAGTCGAAGTTTTTCTCTAGTTTTTTCCATTCTTGTTATAACTATACTCGGAATATTATTATCATTCTGGACTACTGGCAATTCTGGATATTCTTGGTCATCCTGTCTTATGCGTTTTGTTTTTCTTTTGTTGTTGTTGCTCTGGTTTAAGTCCACATATGGAGATAGGCTCATGATTAACGAGTGTGGGTGTTGTTGTTGTTTTTTTGTTTTTGTTTTATGAAGGGAAAAAGTATTTTATGAAGAACTTACCCCGAGGAGTAAAAACAAAAGTGAAAAAAAGCTTAGGTTAATAAAAGAGGTAAACTTTTGCCACTGATGAGAAATTCTTTATGCAACACGTGTGTAAACGGCGTTTGCCAGAACAGAACTCAAGATAGTTTTTACTAGTCGCCATTGCTTTCGAGCACTTAAGCGACACTCTTGAAATTTTTTCTGATAATAATTAATTTTTTGTTTTTCAATAAGCTTTCGAACATGCCATTTCAATCATTGATAGAGGGTTTTATTTCAGGGAATTGTATTTTTTTTTTTTTCAGAATAGAAAAGTTTTTTCTCTTATCTTAGCGCAAATGTTATCAGTTATCCACGGTTTGATTTTCTTATGTTTAGATTTAGCCCTGAATTTTTTATTTTCGGTTATGTGCTGAGAGACTATAACATACAGATAGTATTGATATACATATATTTTATGTATATTTTTTTTTTCAAGTAGTTTTTTTTTTGAAGTCTTGTTGTTTTGAATGCGTGGGAAAAAAATAAACTGAATTTGAAATCATTAATTGTTTTCGAAATATTTGAGACGAATATTATTTTTCAACTGTTTTGTTTATATTAAAAAAGAATTTTTTGTTGGATTTTTTTTTAATTTTTTACCAATTCTTTATTACGTAATTATGTGTGTAACGAAATTAATCCGAAGTCGATATCTTTCCGTTCTCGAGATATTCGAGATCAATGCAGTTAGTTTTTTTAAATTGCTGTGGTAAAAAAACGGTCAATTGAATTTGTTATAAGAACCTTTTCAGCACGTTATGACATTATTATCTGTAAAATAAAACTCATCCAACATCGATAGCTGTATTCGTTCTCCAGATATGGTGATGGACGAAAAACGTACCCAGAACGTACGGACAAACAGACATCTCCCTAAAAAGGGCGGATTCTGATTCTAGAAAACCTCAAAACATGTCAAATTTTTCAATTCGACAAATCGCGTCAATTACAATTACTTTCAATGGGAAGTTAATAACACAATAATTTTGTTTGAAGTAAAAAATTATAAAGTAGAAAAGAAACAAAAAACAAGTTCTCTCTTTATTATTATTACAATTTCACACGTATTATAAACTGACAATACATTTAGTTAGGGCGTTAAGGCCATATTTTAGGTCAAACCTTGCACTTCATTCTGACGGGATGAGCATTGGTACGCTAATAGTCCACATCCTAAGTTTACTTTCAAGAAGTGTTTCCACGGTGGCAACACTGGCAGACCGGAGATATAAGGGTTGCTTTCTGACCATGCTTTAACACGAAATTTCACATAAATTAGCCTATAAATCTGGAACCAGACATCGGTTGATATCGTGTAATGTCTCGTTGGATTAAGAATACTTGAAGCCATAGGGATATGTTCATTTTTTTACTCCTCCCCCACCCTTGTACGCGGGGGGGGGGAGCAAAATACCCTCGGCGGATAAGGGTTTTTATTTGTTAGAAAATAATGGTTAGAAAATGAATATTCGTAAAATTTAAGATGAGCGTCGATGTAGAATTTCATACTCTACAGCATATCCGAAGTCCATTTTTATCCATGTATTAGTTTTTTGTATAATCGCCTTCAAAATGGGGGAAGGGGAAGGTGGAAGTATATCAAACCACTATATATTCGTCTTGGTATAATCTAAGCACATGCCACATGACCTAAGGCTAATTTTTAATGCCCAATCTTATGCAATCAAAATAATTTCAATATAATTTTCATAGAAAAATTTATAACCTTTTTATAGAATGATGACTAAATTTTCAATGAAACGAGCATAATATTACCTAATTTCAATGGTATGGTGATGAAACTTAGCACACATTTCTCATTTCTCTTATAAAGTTAGAATCAAAAGAGTCCATAAAAATATCTCGGGCTGAAGGGTGTTTTTCTGAGTAAAACAGAAAAATGTAAAACTATGCCCCGTAAACCCCCCCAGAACTAGTACGTTGATGAAAGTTGGTAGGAATGTTTTGTGTTTTATTGTTACCAAGAATAAAAAAAGATAACTCAAATACCTATTGTCAAAGGTGGTTTTTGAGAGAAAATGCTTTATCTGCTCTACTCAAAAAATTCATTTATATTTCCAATTAAACGACAATTACTTTCTTAATGGTGATTGTATCGTCTTCATTTTACTTAAATTGGATTCAGCGTTAAAAAATACTTTTAAATCATGTACTATATTATATATTTGGACCTCGATTACATAAAAATAAAATGTTGGGTTTATAAACGCATATTTTCCTTTCGCCTAAAAAAAACACCCCTGGAACCAATATATTTGCATAGATCCTTTTAAGTCTTGGTTCTAACAAGAAATAAAATATTTCTACTAACTTTTATCAACATACCAGTTTTGGAAGGAGTTTATTGGTAAAAGTATTTCTCTTTTCCCTTTCACTCAAAAACTTTTATCAACATACCAGTTTTGGAAGGAGTTTATTGGTAAAAGTATTTCTCTTTTCCCTTTGACTCAAAAACTTTTATCAACATACCAGTTTTGGAAGGAGTTTATTGGTAAAAGTATTTCTCTTTTCCCTTTCACTCAAAAAAACACCCCAGATATTTTATGGACTCTTTTGATTCTTATTTCTTACAAGAAATGAGACATGTGTACCAAGTTTCATCACCATACCATTGAAATTTGGTAATATTATGCTCGTTTCATTGAAAAATTAGTCATCATTTTATAAAAAGGTTATAGTTTTTTCTAGGGAAATTTTATTGAAATTATTTTGATTGCATAAGATTGGGCATTCAAAATTACCCTAAGATCATGTGCCATATGCTTAGATTATAATAAGACAAATATAAAGTGGTTTGATATACTTCCACCTTCCCCTTTCCCCATTTTGAAAGCGATTATACAAAAAACTAATACATGGATAAAAATGGACTCCGGATATGCTGTAGAGAATGAAATTCTACGTCGACGCTCATCTTAAAATTTTATGAATGTTTAATTTAAAACCATTATTTTCTGACAAATAAAAACCCTTATCCACCGAGGGTATTTTGCTCCCCCGCGTACAAGGGTGGGGGAGGAGTACAAAAATGAACATATCCCTATGGCTTCAAGTATTCTAAATCCAACGAGACATTACACGATATCAACCGATGTCTGGTTCCAGATTTATAGGCTAAATTATGTGAAATTTCGTGTTAAAGCATGGTCAGAAGGCAACCCTTATATCTCCGGTCTGCCAGTGTTGCCACCGTGGCAACACTTCTTAAAAGTAAATTTAGGATGTGGACTATTAGAGTACTAAAGCTCATCCCGTCAGAATAAAATGCAAGGTTGGCTCCCTTAACACCCTAACTAATTGTTAGTCCGGAAGAATTAAAGTAAATTAATAAAAATATATACATAGGTAGGAAATGTATGTAAACATTAAGAAAATCAAAGTCTATTTTCTTTCTTTTTATTTGAATCGCTGTAGGAAAAAAAGGCCCGAAAATTTAGCCAGAAATAGTTTTTTGGAAAAACGCCAGAAAAAATTTGGTTTTTCGAAAACATGAAAAAAATGAGCCAGAAATTTAGTTTCTGACTTTTTTTCCAAGCTATTTAATCTGACCATTTCTGTAAATAAAAAAAAGAACACCAGCTGTTTTTTTTTTTTGGAGAAAAATGCCTGAAAAGCTGAAATTCTGCCAGAAAAATTTGGCCTTTTTTCCTAAGAAAAACAAAACAGAATTTTGTATGTAGAATTTTCTGGCGTTTTTTCCATTAAAAAAAGTTGGCTTTATTTCGGTGAGCCAAAAAAAATAAATAATATTTCTTAAAAGTTTGCAAGCAACGCGAGCACGGGTCGGCTAGTTTTACACTATAAAGCAAATACAGTAAAAAAACAAATAATGACACGAGACATTTTAAATTAAATTCTCAAAAATTACTGCTTCCAACCTTATGCCCGGCAATAAGCTTAGAAGCAGTAATTTTTGAGAATTTAATTTAAAATGTCTCGTTGATACGCCAAAGAGATCGAAATTTTGTATGACACAAGAGAGTAGATTGTTTAATATATTTTAGCAAAACCTAAGCTTGCACTTCAAGAACAAAAACTAACGGCAGCCAAGAGAATAAATGTTAGCTGAGTCACTTTTTTTATGTAATTTTATCGTTTCATAAGAAGCACTTACAAAATTGAGGAAAAACGATGGTTTAAAGGAGAATGGGCATTTTGGTCTCCCCATTGGCCAATAATGAGATATACAGGGTGATTGGTATAAGGTGCAACAAAATGTTGTAACGAGTAGGTTGGGTTAAGACAAGAATACAATCTTATGGGAGGGGGGGGCTATTTCCCTCGGTTTAGGCGGGAGCGGCAATTTTCTAAAAAAAAAATTGACTTAAAATAAAAAAAAATATTTAAAAACAACGTAAAAACTTGCAATGTCCTGCTATACCTTTTTGGAAAGCCAGAAACCTCTTCTTTAATTTTCATTTTTAATTAAGTTGCGTTGGTGAAATTAAAAAATTAATTTTCAAACTCAAATTTTGAAAGAAAAAAAAATTATTTTTTAAATTTCAAACTGATTTTTTCTAAATTTTACGTTATTTGGTACTATTTTTGTTTTCAAAGCCCAATGCTCTTATTAATTTTTAGTCAAACACTGATCTGACCGCATGGATCTAGGACTTTTAATTTTCAAGATATGAACAAATAAATGAAACAACTTTCTCATAAAACTAAGAACAATCCGGCTAAATGATCATTTCAGCAACCAGTGGATCATCAACCTCGTTTTTTTCTTGTTTTTACTAAGATGCTGGTTTCTTTATTTTTTAAAATCTTGAAAAGTAAGAGTCCTAGGACCTTGCGGTTTTCAGTGTTTGACTAAAAATTGACAAGAGCATTAAGTTTTGAAAACAAAAATTATGTTTAATTACGTAAAATTTTGAAAAAAAAAAATAGTTTGAACATTTTTTTTTTTAAATATTTTTCTCAAAATTTCGAGTTTGAAAATTAATTTTTCAAAAAATGTTCACAAACACAACTTAATTTAATATGAAAATTAAGGAAGATATTTCTGGCTTTCTAAAAAGGTATTGCAGGGCATTGCAAGTTTTACCGTTTTTTTTTTAATAATTTGTTTTATGTTTTAAGTCAATTTTTTAGAAAATTGCCCCTACCGCCTAAACGGAAGTAAATAGACCTCCCCTCCCATACGATTTTTTTCTTGTCTTAATCCAACCTTCTCGTTACAGCTTTTTGGTACACCTTATACCAATCACTCTGTAGGTATATCGTTGAAAAGCTTAGCCCTAGTACCTACATCATTTTCTTGTGTGGACACAAAGTTGAAAACCGTGGGGTTTAAACGGTATACGGCAACAAAGATTGCAATTAGAGCAAAAATGCATTGCAGTACTGTTCCATTGAAATAACAGTATTGGCCACTTTCGATGAACTGAATAGACTCCAAAATAAAGGAACTTTTATACCAATGGCCAATTATAACAAATAGTATCACGGTTGGCGAGTAATTCGCTTTAGAGTATGAAAAATATACTTTTTTTTATTCGATTTAGCGAATTTATTAAATGGGAATAATTGTGTGTCTAGTGCCCACAATTGAGATATACCACGTTAGAAAGCTTAGTTGGTAGGTAGAGATGGCGGTCACAAGCATCCTTGCTCGATGACCCAATTAACGCTGTAATGCGCCGTTTTGATACCATAACTCGTTTGACCTGTGGGTTAAAAGAACATTTTTAGGAAAAAGAGGGTATTTGGTGATTGATCTCCCAACGGATCATCGCCTACGCCCGAGTTCAGCTGCAGTATGCTTCGCTAAGCAATTTCCTGATTTGCCCGGGACGCATACGATCTGATCCCTTAGGGTGATCATCTAGTCGCACACTCGGATATGGTAATCTCTGTACACCTCCGTCTGTTTGCACAACATGACTTGTGGTTACCAGAGAAAGTACCACCCGCCTGTATGACCAGACGCTTTTATTGGATTTAGACATGAGATGAAACTTATTAAGGATTTGGACATAGGAAAAACACCAGATAGGACCAAAGTTCGCAACTTAAAACCATCTACACTGTGCCAACTAGGCAATTTGTTGACTGGTATTGAAGCGAAGGTTGGCACAACCGTGTGATCCTCCGGTCCTCGTGCAACATGAGCCACCTTCAAAAACCAGTAGTCTGCTAGCTCACAGTCAAAGGAGTTTGGGGAAGAAAATGGTGCAAAAGGAAACCGAAGTTAATTCTAGATCCATTGAAACATTCTTGAACTTGAAAATAGGAAAACACTCAAAAGGGTCGAAGCCCGCAACTAAGACCCTTTACACTGTGGCACCTAGGCACTTGTTGGCTGGTATTGAAGCGGAGATCGGCCCAATTGTGTGATCGTCCGGTCCTCGTGCACCATGACCCACCTTCAAAAACCAGTAGTCTGCTAGCTCGCAGTCATAGGAGTTTGGGGAAGAAGACGGTGCAAGAGGAACCGAAGGAACCATTTCGTCGCGTTGAGGAAAGAAGTCAAATCTTTGATCTTCGTTCCGGAGAGTTCGTTAAGGTCGTCAAAAAAGGGCTTCCCAAAAGATTGTTGCCTCATTCTGGCCAAAGCGGGACAGTTACAGAGGAAATGAAAGACTGTTTCCATTTCCTGCTGGTCCCCACAACTACGACAGTGAGTATTGTAGGGGATGCCAAGCTTCGCCGCATGTTCTCCTATTGGCCAGTGTCCAGTGCATGTTGCAACAATCCTTGATATGTCTCGCCTGGGTCTGCACATTAGGTTAATAGTACGGGATTTATTATAGGTAGGCCAGATTTTTCTAGCAATAATGCAGTTAGTTAAACTATTCCACCTACGATTAGATTCTGAGAGAAAAATTGAGAATATCCAAGAGGAATACTGACTCTTTCCGCAAGTGAGTTATGAAGGGCTGAACCTTGCCTGGCAAGCCCATCAGTTAGTTGAAGAGCACCATTTTTGAATATGGACACAGAACTGTAAACCATGGGGTTTAGGCAGTATATTATACAAAATATAAAACAATTCGTCCGTTTATTTGAATTTGCAAAATGTTTTTTTTTTTATTTTTGTTGGTCACTTGTTTTGACCAACTTCCATTGTTACGGACAAAAAAAAGTACTCGTACGTTGGTACGCTCCATTACACTTTATCATTTTCATAGGTCTCGTTTCTGGGCACTATAGGTGGACCAGGTTCCATATATTTTTGCCCATTCTCCTTTTTTTTTACAAATTTATTTACTTAATAGTGTATGCTGCCACCAGCTTAAAACAAAAAATCCAAAATTCGATGTTGAAGAGAGGTATACAGTGATTTCAGGTAGTCAAGGCCAACTTTACGGTGTGAATCAGTATTGCTTCGCTTTTTCGTATACTTTTCATGTGGGCCATCCCAAAACATTTTCTTTTATTTTGAAGTCCGGTGAATAGGAAGCCAAGGCAGCAATGGAACATATTTCCTTCCTAACAAGAGACATTTCAAATTCAATTCTCAAAAATTACTGCTTCTAACCTTATGATCGGCAGTGTATAATTGATGATTTAAAAAAAAAAAAATAACAAATAAAACTGGTGGGTGCGACATCTACACAAATTAAATAAATTGGGTTGCACGACAGCTCACAAAAAACCAGGGCCTAGTGACTTACAGCTTGCAACTATACCTGTGTGCGAATGTTGACAGGAATGGAGGGGACTTACAAATTTATGCCGAATCCGAACGGCTAGACGAGAAGCACTTATTCATGACAGGTGATACTCTTGGAGGATTTGCAAATTTCATGGGTCTAAAAAAGGTATAACATGGCGTTTTTAGTGTTAGCGTTTAATAATTTTTAATTGCTTTAAGTATTTTTTTATTAAGAAAATTGCCACTCCTGTGAATGGGGGGAATAGTCCTCCCGTTCCATGAGATGTTTGTATTGTTTGTAATCGGATAAAGGCAACATTCATTTTTTATTTTGAAAAAATATGAATGTATTGGTAATAATATAGAAAGGTCATCAATTTAGTAGCACACATTTGGGTATCTATTACACATGGTATCTATATGTTCATTTTACTAACTCCAAAAATAAAGGTCACTGAGATTCTCATTGATGCATAAAAACAATCAAAGTTTATATTGTTTCTTCTTTAAGTTAAATTAAATCTACGGAAGGACCATAGAGTCACACAAAGGGCCTTTATATTCTCCAAAATTAATTCCCGATAACACCCGGATATTCGATACATAAATAGTTTCTGATTTAAACCCAAAATCCTCTGGGTGATTTTGATTTTTTTTTTATGTTTTTGTTATCGAATTCGATATCTTCTCCGTTCATTTGGATCAAGGGTTGTCACAGGCCAAAAATGTCCTCCAATGATGACGATGTTTCTCCTTATTATGGGGTGCAGGACTTTCGAAAACATTGACTCGCATCGTCATAAAAAAGGATACTCTATAACTTCGGGCTGGCTGGGGTTTATTGTCCTCTCCATCTTCATATCATAGAGAATCTGTTAGGTTTCAACAAACTTAAGCTCTCTTAAATTCAAAATGACCCGCTGTATCAATCAAAGTCGTTAAGTAGGTATCACTTGTTTCTCAAACAAATCTCAGGATCAGGACACCCCATATATACCGCATCGCATTATTCATTTTCGAAGAAACAACTAAAGTGTATTTTGTGGTTTTTCGCTAACCTCATCACCTCTTCTCCACCCCCCTTTAACTTTTTGCTAATAACCTTTTCTGCTCTCAGGAATTTGAACTTTTCCCTCAACATACTTTGGCTCTTGTTTCTTTTTTTGTTCGTTTTTGCTTTTCTGGCACAATATCCTTACTGCCTTACTTGTTCTTTGTTTATTCCTTGTGTTCGTCCTTCGAAAATGTTTTTGTCACATGTGCGATGCTCCAGATCCTTCAAGTGGGATGGCACAATGTGCTCGGTGCTGGTGTTCTGGTACTGGTGCTTGTAAGGATGATTTGTATGAATGCAAAACATTTCGCGTCTTAATGCTTTATTTGCCTAAAACAGACAGTTGTTGTTAGGTTCGTGATTCCACGAAATGCTTTTTTTTACTTCTTCAATAAAAAGAAAAAAAAAAAAAAAAAAAAGAAATGTGAATGTGAATGTAAATGTCTTGAGAAAAGGAAAGGAGGGTTTTGTTTTTTCCTTAGAAATATTATTTACGTTCAAAAGTCCTCCGCCGAGCAGCGAGCTCCGACAGACAAATGCATTGATTTTGATAAATGTGAGAAACTGTGTAGGCGTTAAACAATACTTTTGTTTTCTAGCAAGGAGCTTTTGAGTTAAGTTAGAGCATTAATATATGTACAAAAAACAGTCGTTTAGACATGACAAGTTGTTATTTTATATTTTGCATTTAAATTGAAAAATATAAAAATAGGTTGGTAGGTGATGTACCAACTGTACTTATACTCAGTCATATAAATATAAAAATGTATGAGCTTGAGCTTGTCGTAAAGTATTTTTTGTTGTTACTTAAGTCATTTACATTGAAAAGTATACCTTGCATTAGTCTTTTTTGAACTTCATAAAGTAGGCTTAGACAAGAAGACTTAAATTTCCATCAGCTGCTTGTTTTTCTCTCTCTTCAAAGGTAAATAATCTGTTTGATGGTTACTCAATCAAGTTAAGAGCCTTGATATATGTACAAATTGTTTTTAAATATTTCGAGACGAATTTGAGTTTCTGGGAATTAAGCTTAGTAAAGAATTATGAATTTCCTTATAATTCATATTATTTTGAATGTAACAACAACAACTAAAGTGTTCTACCACCAAGTTATTTTGGCTGAAGTTATAGCTATTTCACGAGTGCCACCCCGATCATCAGACTTCTTTGTGTGGTGCTGAGTCTTAATATGTTCATTTTTATTTGAAAAGCTTTGCCCGTCATGGGGATTGAACTTAAGACATCAACTGTGACTGGAATTCGGACGGCATACCCATCGCGCTACCGAAGCCACATGACAAGCTCCATCTCAGTGCAGGTTTTGTTGCTTATCAAATGTACTTGAACGACTAGCATTTTTATTAGAGCACACAAGCTTGCTGTTAACTTCAGCCAAAATAACTTGGTGGTAGAACACTTTAGTTGTTGTTGTTACATTCAAAATTTTCAATGTTAATTATTGTCTGCGCAGCGTGACTGTATTGTATGAACTTTAGTTCATACAAAAATCCTAATAAAAATTCATATTATTGTTGTTTAATATTTTTAAACCCTTTATGCTTTGTGAGAGACCATTGTAAAGTGGAAAAAAATTCAAAAGTGTCTCTCGTTAAATTTTATCGATTTTTGTTTAAATTTTTTTTGGATATTATTTGGAATTATTTAAAACCATTTAAAAGTTAAAAATATAAAATAGCTTGGGTGATTATCTACTAAAAGCTCCGTTTCGGGACACGTCCAATAGGGAAAAACAAATTAAAAAAAATATTAATCAGGAATCAACCCTATTGTGAGTTTCAACAGGAAAACATTTCGCCCGAAAATGTTTTTATTTTATTTTTATTTTTTTTTATTTTATTTTGTTTTATTTCGTGAATGCTTTATAACAGTAAGATACAATATTTTATAATTTAGTTACAAGCTAATTTTACAAAGAGAGTACAAAAATGACAATAAATTAATACGTATCATTAAATCAATTATGTAGAGAAAAAAAAGATAAAACAATCAAATATTAAATTTCAGTTTAAATTATTAAATTGACAAATTTTCTGAATAGTATTCCCTTAGATCCTTTTTAAATCTTGCTGAATTTTGTATTACTTTAATACGACGAGTTAAAGAGTTCCAAAGACGGACAGAGTTTACAAAAAATTGACGCACAGATGTTAAAAATGAACATCGGGGGTGAATTAACTGATAATATCGATGCGAGGTTGCAGTTCTAATTCTATCAAAACAGTATTGGGGTTGGTGTGTTATTAATATATTTGACAGCAAAATTAAAGTACGAAATTTCAGATAATTTTCAAAAGGCATAGTCAGCACTATACTAGCAAGGCCAGTCAATCTGTCATATCATCGTAGGCCATAGACATAACGTACTGCACTATTAAACGCGACATTGAGCTTACGTTTGCTAACATAATTGCAGTTACAATACATTTCACAACCGTACATTAAGATTGGTATTATTAAAGTCTTTACAAGTAATAATCGTGTTTTAACAGGTGTAAAAGACTGAGTTACCCTGGGGTACGTAGAACACCAAATACCTTGCCCATAAGTGCATTAATATGGTTATCCCAAGTCAAATTGCGATTGAAGGTAACCCCGAGATGTTTGCCTTTTCCACATAATCAATTGAACCGTTGCTCAATACAATCGAAGGAAAATATTCGAGATTAAGACTTTTCTTTGATATTACTATGCACTTAGATTTTTTTTGGATTTAAAAGCAGACCATTTAATTGAGACCACTTTTCAATTTTCCCTAGGTCTTCACTTACACAAAAAGCTGCATGCTCAATGAGCCCAAGGGGACAGCTCATGTACAATTAATTGGACGTCATCCGCATACAAATGAACCGAACAGTTCTTGATAATTGATGGCAGTTCATTGACATAGATTGAGAACAGCAGACGACTAAGTATAGAAATTGAGGGGGATGAACGGGCTAACGAGCTGACCAGGCAAGGTTCAGCCGATCGTAACTCATTTGCAGAAATAGTCAGTATTCCTCTCGGAGTTATGAAGGCCAATATATCTTCAATTTTTCTCACTGAATCTAATCGTAGGTGGAAAAGTTTAACCAACTGCATCATTTCTAGAAAGATTTGGCTTACTCATAATAAATCCCGAACTATTAACGTAATGTGCAGACCCAGGCGAGACATTGCCAGAATTGTTGCAACATCCACTGGACACTGGCCAATAGGGGAACATGCTGCGAAGCTTGGCATCCCCTACAATACTCACTGTCGAGGTTCCGATCTGCAATCCACTGTGAGTGGACGTGTGCGGGAGTGGTGATTTACATAATTAAATATCCCCAGTTCTTAATAATTGTCTACACTAATTAATCATTACAATAGTCCCATATAAGAAACAAAAAAAAAGTGCAAGTGCCACAGTACTAGTGCAAAACAACAACAAAAAGTGTAACTTCAAGTAGCGCCGCGTGAAACAAATCAAAAATCAATAGCCCATATTCCCTAAAAAAAAAAATACCCAAATCAAAGTCCAAGTGCCAGTGCCAGTGCATAAAAGAAACAACAAAAAGTGCACCCATGCATCAAAGAATATGATGCTAAATTACAACGATCCATAACACAGCGGTAAATTCCTATCTCTCCTTCCCACATCACTCACAGTGCTTTGGTTTAGTCATTATATGCAGTGTGTGTATGTATCATACCATACAATGCTTACAATTGATTGAGCCAAAGCATATCAGATAAATTGTTGTTATTGATTTTGTGTATCCAGGGGCGGATCAGTGCATTTGCTATTTAGGCATAACACTAGTAGTATTTGTACTGGGAAGTTTTTTGGGGCCCAAAATTGATAACAGCATAGTTAACTGTCTGATTTGGTTTCTTGTGTCTGTTTTTTCGTAATGGGGGGTGAATTTAGGGTTGACTACAGCAACATTCGGGGACTTAGGCAGAATTTTTGTGCTGCATATGTCCATACTGTGAAAAACAGGCCAGCTGTTTTGGCACTTAGTGAAACGCAGGTAGGGGAAAATACCGATCACTCGGAATTCAGCCTACATGGTTATAGCTTAGTGCCTTTATTTTTTTCTCATCATGGTCTCGCCGTGTATGTTCGAAACGATGTTGCTTATCAGCTTCAACCACAATATGGGTCTTGTTTGAATACCTACTTTAATTTCATGTGGTTTAAATTCACCATCCATAAGCGCATCATCCATACTTGTTTTGTTTATCGTAGTCCTAGTTTGGATCGTAATTCGACTTCCAATGAACTCGATGCACTATCTGACTCCATCCAGAGAATTATTTCCCATTTTCCGCACAGTGAAATCGTTGTTACGGACGATTTCAATGTACATAATTCTTCGTGGCTACGCTATTCGGGTCAGACAACACCCGAAGGAAGGTACGCCGAGATTTTTGCTGAGTTAAACAACTTAACTCAGCTTGTTGACGAGCCTACTCGGATTCCTGACGTTGCAGGTCAATCCGCTAACACTCTAGACTTGTTCCTTACCTCTGACCCTGATAAATACACTATTAGTATATTATCGCCTCTAGGCACATCAGACCATTGTGTCATATCTGCTAATTTCTCATGCCAACAAAATCCAGTTAGAGAAAAAACTCCCAAGAGAACCGTTTGGCAATATGAGAAAGCCAACTGGGACGGTCTCAATGATTTTTTCAGGAGCTTTAACTGGTCACTATGCTTCCTCGATAGTGACGTAGATGCCAGTACAGATATGATCACAAATTTAATTCATTGTGGAATGAGAAATTTTATCCCAAATAGGGTAAACTCTATCAAACCCAAAGAAAACTCGTGGTTTGATTCGAGCTGTAAAGAGGTTATCAGGATCAGAGAAGTAAGCTTCCGTTGTTATAAAGCCAACCCTACTGAGGAAAACCGGAAAAAGTTTCAACAAGCTAGAAAGACCTGTAACGTTCATATTCGAAGAACCAAATTTTTACATGATCAAAAATTACGACAAAAAATACTACAATGTCCCAAAGGTAGTAAAAATTTTTGGTCATTTGTAAAAAACATACGAATTACCATCTCGTCCTTGGTTCCAACGCTCGTCTTCAATGATACTCCTTTTGTCAGCTCGCAAGATAAAGCCAATTTGCTTGCAGCACAGTTTGCTGTTAATTCGACGCTGCCAGAAAGTGTTATGACTCCTCCTGTACTTGAGAGCGTAAATGATTTTATGGGACAAATCTTCTTTCGCACTCTTGCAGTTGCTAGAGTTCTAAAAGATCTCGACGTTCACAAATCCGCTGGCCCGGATAGTATCCCTCCCATTGTTCTGAAGAGGTGTTCTTCAACGCTGGCAAAACCACTGCGTAAGCTTTTCCATCTGTCCTACTCTACTGGTCTCTTTCCGAGTGGATGGAAAACAGCATTTGTCCAGCCTGTCCCTAAAAAAGGCGTGTCTTCTTCCCCCTCCAACTATCGACCAATTGCGCTTACGTCCCTTCTTTCCAAGGTCATGGAAACGCTGATAAATTTTCAGCTAAAGAAATATCTCGCAGAACGAAAGCTTCTTAATGACCGGCAGTACGGCTTTCGTAGCAATAGGTCCACTGGTGATCTGATGGTATATCTCACCGAACAGTGGCACAAATCTTTACATCGTTTTGGAGAAAGTAAGATTATTGCGCTTGATATTTCAAAAGCATTTGATAGAGTTTGGCATCAAGCTCTCTTATCGAAAATGCGTGCATTTGGTATCGATGAATCTCTTCTTCGTTGGATTAGAAATTACCTTTCGGACCGCTCAATACAAGTTGTATTGGACGGTTTCAAATCTGAAATCCACAATATAAATGCTGGTGTGCCCCAGGGCTGCGTTTTGTCTCCGACTCTCTTCCTAATATTCATAAACGATCTCTTATCTGAAACTTCTAATCCATTAAACTGTTTTGCTGACGACAGTACCCTAAGCTTTTCATATTCGTTTCTTGATTCACATCCATGTCCTTCGGATGTGGAACTTGAACGGCAGCGTATGATAAGCTCATTAAATTCTGATCTTGACAGTATTGTCCACTGGGGAATAAAAAACCGTGTAGAATTTAATGCTTCTAAAACTCAATGCTGTCTCCTGTCGTTAAAGCGGAACCCACCCCCAATGCTGCTATCCATCAGCGGCACTTGCATACAGGAAACTGAACAGCTTTCAGTCCTCGGTATGTGTGTCACAGACCACCTTTTGTGGAACGACCACATATTTGACATCGCCAAAAATGCTGCTAGGTGTTTAGGTTTTCTCCGTCGATGCAAGAAATTTTTCTCCCCCTCCGATCTGGCTGTGATCTACAAAGCCTTTATTCGTCCAAAACTTGAGTATAACTCCCATATTTGGGCAGGTGCTCCAATAACCCACTTGAGTCTATTGGATAGAATTCAAAAGAGAGCTCTTAAAATGATAGGTGAAAGAACTATAACGGAAACGTTTACATCTCTGGAGCACCGTCGAAATGTTTCATGCCTTTCGTTATTTTACCGTTATTTTAACAAAAATTGCTCTAGCGAAATAGCCAGTTGCATTCCTCCCCTTAAACAATTCAACCGTAATACTCGCGCTTCTAGGAATGCCCATCAGTTTACCCTTGAGCCCAACTTCGGACGTACAGTTAAGTACAGAGATTCTTTCTTTAGTCGCACTACACGAATGTGGAATGCTCTACCCAGCGCTATCTTCCCCTCCCATTGTGATCTACAGACATTCAAAACCAATGTACATCGGTTTCTCCTTTCAAATCCCCTCCAACCTACCTAATCACTCGTGCTGTGTTTATCACTTTAAGGGTATTCATAACCCCTTTAGCGCGCGCTAAATATAAAAAAAAAAAAAAAAAAAAAAAAAAGCTTGGCATCCCCTACAATACTCACTGTCGTAATTGTGGGGACCAGCAGGAAATGGAAACAGTCTTTCATTTCCTCTGTAAAATGTCCCGCTTTGGCCAGAATAAGGTAACAACCTTTTGGGAAGACCTTTTTTGACGATCTTAACGAACTTTTCGAAATGAAGATCAAAGATTTGATTTATTTTCTCGCTTCAATACCATTCAAGAAGCTGCCCAGTTGGCACAGTATAGATGGTTTTAAGTTGCGGACTTCTATTGAGTGTTTTTCATATGACCAAATCCTATTGAATTCTGTCCCATGTCCAAATCGAAGAAAAACGTCTGTATAAGCAGACGGAGGTGTACAGAGATTACCATATCCGAGTGTAATATTAGATGATCACCCTAATGGATCAGATCGTATGCGTCTTGACAAATCAGCAAATTGCTTAGCTTAGCATACTGCAGCCGAATTCGGGGCGTAGGCGATGATCCATTGGAGGGGGGGTGGGTTCTATCACCATACAACCATATTTTCTTTAAAAAATCTTTATTCCACAGGTCAAACGAGTTATGGTATAAAAACGGAGCATTATAGCGTTAATTGGGTCATCGAGCGAGGAAGCTTGTGGCCGTCATCTCTACCTTCCTACCTATGGGTTAGTTTTATAGCTTATCAGCCACAAAACAAACTAGAGAACATGCAATAGCTTTTTCAACGACGTATAACACATTACTGTCATGGATTTGTATGAATGTAACTCTTCGGCGATTTAATTTTGAATGACGAAATTCAAATGATTGACTACCTTGTTTTTTTGACAATATTCGGGAAAGTATTCATGATGTAGCCAAAACTTTGATGGAAACTCAATCAGGCGGGTGAACAAGTCGACTGGCATCTTTCCCATCGCGAATAATTACCTGCAGAACTGTGCATTGGACTGGTTATTTCGTAAAGCAACTTGCGTGTTCGTTTTTAATTGAAATTTCTTCTTCAGGCATTTGTCGGAGTTGATCTTGGAATGACAGGCAGAGTATTAACACCTTTTATCATTTCGTATATATTTCAACGCACGATTCAGGGCTTCCAATGCGCGTAACTTTTGTGAGCCACTCTGCACTCGTCTTAGTCTTAGATGGTCTTTATCCACTTGCAGATTATATGACAAATTTCAATGCAGATTGCTTCGACTGCCTTCCAACAACGGAGCCTCAATCCCTCTAGAAGCGAGTTCCAAAGCTATCTCAAATCTCGTACGAATCGTAGCCAAAATTAGTAAAAACAGGATTTTTTTTCAAACCCACTGAAGGCATCAAGGAAGAAAATGCCACCATATCCATTATCATCGAAAATAGTCCGGTAAGGAAATCAAAACCCGTGTGTTTTTATTTTTTGGGGGGGGGGGTTAAGTTTTTTTTATGATTGAAATTTATTTATGGCATGATTTAGGTGAAATTTAGCCTGGGAGTCATTTCTGGAATTTTGGCCATTTTCGTGAATTCTAATTGTAAGCAACTGCAGTTGAATGAACAGTATTCCAGGCAAATTAGATTTTTGCATGTATGTAACATATAGTATCTTAGATTTTTGTGGTATTCGATCAGAAATAATGTAAACAAAGAAAATATGAGGTTGCTGCCGCTCAAAAGGTGTGCTATTTGCAGGTAAAATCAAAAAATGCAAGAAAATTCATTATTCACTCCCTGCTTTTTTGTTCTTTTCCTATATAACTTTGGAAACATGTATCTTAGAAAAAAAAAACAATGCAACTAAATTTGTTTGTTATAAAATTCTCCACAAGAAGGCATTTATTTAAAACTTTCTGGTGTTATATTTTTGGTTCTATACAGCGTTGACGCCAGAAAAAAGCTGTAAAAAACAGAGTCGTTTTGAAGCGCTAAACTGACAGATAAAAAATGGTCCAATTCTACTGTAAATGTGGACTCAGATACTCTAGGGAATTACAAAATGAAATATTGAAACCCTACTCAAATCGGTGTAATAGGTTTGGCATGCGAGGTAATGTTAAATAAGTGCGCCGCGAAATATTTGCATCAATGCTGTGGTCAAAGTTAGACATTTAAGCTGGCGCAAATTTTTGTACGCATACTTGGAACTTTTAACTATAGTAAATTATAGTTATAATATTTATTTTATTTTTTTAGACACTTTTGCAGCGATTTTAAAAGAGCAAAAATTGTATGAAAAATGCTTTATTAAATTAATTATTTAATGGGGGCGTGCGTGTCATGGTCGTTTTGTCAGACCAACACAACGACACCTTGAACACAAACTAAATTGTCTAAGTAGTTTGACAGTTTTCTCATATTAGGAACGTTGGGCGCCATTTTCGAAATTGCGGCTAAACGCCAAAATTGCAGAAATGACTCCCAGGCTAAATTTCACCTAAATCATGTCATAAATAAATTTCAATCATAAAAAAAACTTCACCCCAAAAAAAGGCGCGGGTTTCGGTTTCCTGACCGGACTAAAATCTTCACACAATGCGACTCGATCGAAGTCTATTCTCACTCCAATTCTCTATTAAATGCGAAGAAATGTACTAAAAACCGGATCTTCCGGATTTTTAATTTTCCTGTGAATTTCCGGCATATTTCTACATAGTTCCCTCCATTGTACCAATAGAAAGTCCATCAAACCCAATATAGTACCTATGATCTAGGGTGCATCCAACCAGATTTACGAAAATAACCCAAAAATAAGTCAGATTTGTACAAATCAAAAAACTTTAAAATCATATTTTCGTTGTGTGTATAAATTGTTTGCCCAAAAGCTAAGAAGTGGCTTTATTAAATGCATCGCAATAAATATTGTTTAAAAAAAATGTTGCTCATACGCCACCGAAACTCATCAGAAAACTATTATTACTATTATTTTCCCTAAAACGGTAAAAACCCGGATAGTTTTTATTTTCATATCATGGAGCAATAGCTTTTATTTTTTTTTTTTTCCAGAAGGTACTCATCATGGTGCTTAATTAACATACCCATTACTTGACCTATTAATCTATGTACAGCAAGTAAAAATGATGAAAATTATGCTTTTCTTTTTTCCTCAAGCGTTCGCCTTCAGTTTTCTCATCTTAGCTTCTCTTTGTTTCATTTTTTTTTTATAATTGGCAAAATGGCCAATCAGCTATCAGCAACAGAGATATTAAACCGTTCAATTAAAAATCTCACAAGGTAAATAGGATCAAGATAAAAGTATAAGTCACTAATTAAAAGCTGCAGGTACCAAGATTAACAGTGTTTCAAAGAATTAAGCTGCTGCGAGCGTAGTTGGTAGGTAGAAGTTTAGTAATTATGGGTTTGTGTTTCTTTAAAATTTTATTTACTTTTCGGTAAAAGATAATTATTCTCAGTAATTAAACATTAAAATAAAATCTTCAGATAGCTTGTTAAAAGCCATTGAAGTTTTTTTTTCTGCGCGTTGTTTCTCAGTGAAAAGCTTAATTTCTTTGACGGAAATTAGGTGCGGTATCTAGGTAGGAAGGTAGCATGGTGTATATTTACTTATACTTAAAGCATTATTCTTTAAGAGATTTGATACTCAACTTAAATAGTACATCAAACCAAACAACGGAAACGGAAGGTAAAATTAACAAAAGAAAAACAAAAGATAAAATCAAGTAATTTGGCGCTGAATGAAGTCGTTTCATTTTCGTTGTTGCAAGGATACGGTATAAGGATATTCGTCGTAATATTGTAAACCGCAATATAGCCTGCTCCTATACTACTGCTCATTGTAAACATAATGACGAAGCTCATAACATTTTTAGTTAACTGTTTTTTTTTATTTTATTTGTTCATTCGTTTGTTCGTTTTATTTGCTTGCTCGAACCTCATAACCTAAATGTTAAATTTGGAGGCAGAAACAGAATGAAGGATGAAATCTAACGATCCTTGCGTTGATACATTTTGGAGCCAAATAAACCTGTTTTCTGTGGCCAAATGGCGGTTGTTTTAATGTAGAAGCATCTTATGAGTGAGTACAAAAGTCTATGGCAACACAAATGACACGACCAGAGGTATCTACGTTAAAGCGGAAGGAGTCAACGGAGAAAGCAAACAAACAAACAAATAGTAGACAAAAAAAAAAAAAAAAAAAAGAACGCAAAATGCAACTCAACAAGGACGAAAAACAACAACAACCTTAAACCAAATAAAGATTAAAAATACGAGCAAAACAAAAAAAGAAGAACCAAAAAGAAATAAGAAGCTGCGAGTACATTTTGAAGACAAGAAAAATTGTTTGTTTGTGTGTCTTTTTGCACTTTGTCCGACGTCTTTTATTCAGTTTGACTCGGAGAAATATAACAAGAAAATTTTGTTGTCCTTTTTACTTCTTTAGCATGAAAAAAACAGAAAAAAAAAAATGAGAAGCAGAAGCGCTGTGCTTGTGATTGTGCTTGAGTTTGAGCAGCGCACTATATTGGCTATGTGTGCATGTGTATATGGCTGCACTTCCTGTTTGCATTTGTGTTCCGGTGCTCGGTGATGCTGTATGTACATTCTACCTCCGGCGAACAGTGGTGCAACTGTGTAACAAACAAAAAAAAAAACTATCAAATTTAAAAGTCGTTATTTAAGGTGGGTAAAAGCTGTCAATTTTTGGTTAAGGTCAAATGAAGTTTTACAAAGTACAGTAAATAATAAAAGTATATTTCATTTTCTGAAAACCATGTAACTTTTTCGTGTAGCTCTCTGTAGACATAGACAGACTTACATTTGAAATAGTAAGGAACTTCATGTTCATGTACGATTTGCTTTTTACTCAGACAAAAGAAGTCGATTTAATTCTATTCCAATCAGTCTAAGCAAAAATGTCTAGACAGGGGAAAATAGACATAGATGTACGTACATTTGTACATGCTGATTCGCATAAGAAGGGACAAAGTGCTAGACAGGAAGATGTCTATTTCCCTCTGTTTACGCGTTTACCAATTTTTCAAATAAAAAAATAGCTTATAATATTACTAATAAATATTATGAAAAAACGGTGCCATCACCAACAAAATTATGCTTTGTCTTTTTAAAATCAAGAAATCCGTCCTTTCACTGAATGTTTTTCGAATAATAAGTTTTCAAATTAAAAAAAAAAATAAAATACAAGTTTTCTTAAAAGAAAAAGAATCCGTCTGTCTGTTTAACAACGATCCTGGGTTATTGTTCAAATTTCCATAAATTTTTAAAATTTAGTTGTTTTTTAAACCAAAAATAACGGTATCCCAATTTAGAAAAATTGTTTTGCTGCAGATTTTAGTGTTTATAAGGCCCTCTGTGGAAATAAGTTTCTCTAAGGTGTCACGAATTCGATAATAACTTCTTTTAAAACTTTTGGAAATAAATATAATCAATTACTTTGGAGATAATAAAAAGAAGACTTGCCGAGTTTGGGAGTTTTTTTTTCTATAAAAGCCTCTATCAATGCTATTGAAGAAGATTGATGGACCTGACAGATTTTTCAAAAAAAAAAAAAACATCAGTTTATTGATTTAGGTAAGAAAAAGGTTCGTTTTGCTATTTAAACGTTTAAATAAAAAATAAAGTCACATACCAATATACCATACACCAAATGTTAAAAAAAAAAAACATATTTTTCTTGAAACTGACTCTTAAAATTTTGAAAAAAATGTAAATAACGATGTGCCTTTAAAAACATGCAGAAGACAGTTGTAACAAAAACTGAATAAGATTTGTGGCTTAGCTAAATTCTTAAAAGTTTAAATAGTATTTCATATGAAAATCTTCAAAAAAAAATACATGTGCTTTATATTAAAAAATATTCATTTTTTACCAGCGATATGTTCATAAGGTACTATATGGCAAGTTATGGATTAGTACAAAAATCGAGGTCGAGATATATTTTGCTAAACATAGATAGCTACCGATTATAGAGAACGCGAAAAAAGTGTCTCTCGCAATTCTGTCTGTCTGTCTGCCTGAATGGCTGGTGGGATTTTCTTCAAACTTGGTAAATAGTGTTATTTGACTAATATGCCCCCACTTTTTTTGAATTTTTTTTAAGGACCAAAAATAATGGTATCTGTCATACAAAAAGGAAAATAATATTTTTCTCAAAAACGGCTTCCAGGATTTTGTTAAAGAAAAATCAAAAAATTAAACTAATAAATGCTACTTTTTAATAATTTTTGTATTTTCAAAAATTGGTTAATTTTGGTACTAACCATTTGGTTGTACTAACCAATTGTTTGGTTTTTGATAGGGGAAACCTTAATCGATTTTTTTTAAGACTGTTTTGTTGATTTTTTTTGTTTTACAATTCTCCAAGAAAAAGACGATAAGGTCCTCTTAAGAAGCTTATATCTTGAGTTGTATTGGATTGCCAAGATTATGACGTTTAGACTTAAAGAAAATGACATCATGGCATATATTTTTTTAAATTTATTGATGTGGTAATACCTCTGACAAATAAATTGGAAAATCGCTATTTTCAAACCCCCCCACACCCGCCAAATGCTGAACAAAAAGAATTTACAATTTTTATTTTAACGATATCATAATATTGTTAAATTTAAAATAAACATCATCATCCTCTTACTACGTTAAAGTTGTTATACTCTATTCAACAAAAATTGTCAGTAGAGGGAAGATAGGACGTTTGTATCACTCTCTGGTCGCATTGGCTTGCATATACCTATTTCAAGTAAAAGCTCTCATAGGGTTTCCGTACTTAGCATTATATCTCACATTAATTAATTCTTTTCTCAAAAGCTTGAAAACAGAAAGCTATTTTATAAAAACCACTGAAAAAGCACTTTTGTATTGCTTTCAATAAGTAAGGGTAACACCCTTGGAATTTATATTTTTTTAGCTCACACAGCCAGACTCCAGAGTAGAAACGATCATATGATCAGTGTGCTTTGGGTTTGTCCATGCAATGAGGTACGTCATGACGGAGTGTACGATATTTTGCAGGGCATTACAACAACAATTCCTGTACGTTGTTCAGTAGGTAAGAATATTTTTTTATTGGCAGTTTTCTTAATTCAGTGTGTGAGAGTATACACAGGCGCCACTGTACACTGTTTTGAAAAAAGCTCGCCCATAAGCCCAGTACTGACAATTTTTGTTGCACAGAGTATAGCTATGAGAGCAAGTTTGTGCGATCCAGTCGTGCCCATTTTTTTCTGATAATCCATTTTTTATTTTTTTCAAAAATGTGTTGATTATTACTTGGGACATAATGTAGGTAGTATTGTAAAGCAAGTTATGAATTCGTAAAAAAGAACTGAACTGCGGATGGCAATGGCACAGTGGATATAGTATTTGACTGCTAACCTGGACGTGGGGGTTCGATCCCCAGTCTAGGTAGCATTCTTTTCTATATTCACCAACTTCAACTGGATGCCACCCGTGGAATTTAATGAGATAATTTACATCTAATTCTCAATCCAATGTGCCAACAAAAATCTTTTCTTTCCTTCTATTCCTTCTAACTAGTGCCGTGCATTGCATTTAAAAGGCCTGAGGCCTTACAGGCATATAGTTATAAAATTATTATTATTATTATTATTATTATTATTATTATTATTATTATTATTATTATTATTATTATTATTATTATTATTATTATTATTATTATTATTATTATTATTATTATTATTATTATTATTATTATTATTATTATTATTATTATTAACTCGAGATTTTGATTTTACTTTATTTTACTTGGTACTTAATTTTTTTGTTGGGTTAAATTACCAGGTATTTTGAATATTTTTAGGACCAAAATATAAATGTACTTACCTACGTATCATACAATGTTTTTAACCGCTAAAGAAAATAGAATTTTCTCTGAAAAACCGTTCGATTTAAATACAAAAAAAAATCAGTAAATTACTATCAAAATGGCTAATTGTTGCTATTTTTTTTTTCTGAACATGATTTTTTCATTTTGAAGAAAAAAGAAAAATATTACCAATATTGGTTATTAACGGCTGCTGTCATATAACCGATTTTTTTATTTTCAAACTACTCGTTAAATTTAACTAATTTTTTTTTAATACAGTAAGCCTGATTGATCAAGTTTTTATATAAAAAAATTTCAAAAAAAAAAATAAGTTTTGGATTAAAAAAAAAAACATTGATCTTTTTTTTATTTTGTGTAAAATTGTATTTTAATACCTGCTAAAGTTGGCATACTAGATTTTATTTCTAAAATGGTCAACATATTTAATAATTTTTTTTTATTTTAATTTATTTATTTATTTAATGTGCCTTATATAGTTAGGGCGTTGAAGCAAATTCTAGGTCAAACCTTGCACTTCATTCTGACGTGACATAGTAAGTTTACTTTAAAGAAGTGTTCCACGGTGGCAACACTGGCAGACCGGAGATATAAGGGTTGCCTTCTGACCATGTTTTAACACGAAATTTCACATAAATAAGTCCATAAATCGGGAACCAGACATCGATTGATGGCGTGGAATGTCTCGTTGGACTTAGAATTCTTGAAGCCATAGGAATATGTTAATTTTTTGACACATCCCCCACCCATGTACGCTCGGGGAACAAAATATCCTCGGCGGGTAAGGGTTTTTATTTGTCAGAAAATAACGTATCTTTATGTACCTTTAAACTTTTTGTTTAAACTTAACTTTTAAGACATTATTATTATTATTGAACTAATAACATACACTGTCAATTTTTAGCTACGTTTAAGTTGTTAGCTACGAGAGCAGGTTTGTGCGCTCTAGTGGTGCAGTTTATTTTTTTTTTCAACATAATATGTATTTCGAAAATGATTTCATCCATTTATTTGAAACTTTTAGGATACTTAAAAAAAGTATTCTTCCTAGAACCAAAAATAACGGTATCTACTATTAATATGTTAAAACCCGTAAATAAAAATCTTATTTTCTCGAACTTAGGTAAACAAAATGTATGCGTTTTTAATTGGTTCAGTATATTTTTGAGGAAAAATAATTTTTACTTTGCATTGCTATTAAAATTATCTATGTTCAATTGAAATATTTTTCATATTTTCTACGTTTTCATTATTCAAATTAATGTTTTTATTCGGAAGCTTTTAAATGTAATTGCACATCAAATTGTCCAGGAAATATGTTTTTGAAAAATCGATTTTTCAAAAACGGTTAGTGTTACCATGTTTTTCCACAAAAGTTTTTCAAAATTTTATACACAAAAAAAAAATTTTAAATTAATGTTTGATCAAAAATTCAAAAGGCTCAAACTTCTATATTTGAGAAATTTAACCAATAAAAAAAAACTGAAATCCATGCTTTTAAAAATGTTTTTAATAACAGTATGTTTTTTTAATAATACTTTGATACATTAAATTTTTAAAATTTTACATAAATGCCATTTGAACATAAGATCTCGCGACATTTTATTTGTTATGTAATTTAAGACCACATTAATTAATACTAAAAATTGGCTAAACAAATTTTTTTCATGGAAAATGGGGATTTTTATTTTGGAAATGTTCCAATTTCTTATTTTTAATTTTGTTTTATAAAAATATTATTAAACATTTTTTGGTTTTAAATTGATCGTCAAACATAATTTTTGTAAAGTTTTCGCAGACATCTAAAGTGCGGTTTCCTTAAAATCACCTTAGAAATTACGAGTTATAAAAATCATTACCCATTTTTGGGATTTTTTTTTAAGACAATAAAACTAACGTTGTATGGCAACAACCCGCTTTAGATAAGCTAGAACAAAAATTCGCATTTCTCTTCCAGCGAATCATACTCTGTACCAAATTTGAAGAAAATCAGATCAACAGTGGACGTACAAACGCACGCTCAGAATGATGGACGTTCTGACGAAAACACTTTTTGGCACAATTTTTTTGGATCATTCAAATGTAAGATTTAAATAAAAGCCTCTTATTTTTTTGACACGATCTTCTCAAGCAGCAAACAATAAATAAATCAGTGGCGCAATAGCTCGTTCGAAAACCAGAGCCTAGTGACTTACACTCTCAATCATTCCGGTATGGAACATAAAGCTAGTCAGCAAGAATGGAGAGGTCCTTCAATTTTCTTTTGAATCAAGAGGTGCTTTATTACGACAAATTATTCTGTTTAAGAATTTTCCACCTTCTTGCTAAAAAAAAAAACACAAAATCCATATCTCTGGCATCATAGTCCACGCACAAACCTAACCATTCCTTTTTTTCAAAACCCTTTTATTTTGCTTAAAAAAAAAAAACCGAGCCACTGTATTCGCAGTGTCGTATGCATTGCACACTTTTATTGCATAGCTGCTTTACTGTTTTAATTAAATTTATTGTTTTTCTTCTGCGATTATTCATTAAGACATTAAGAAAAAGAAAGAAAGAGACAGAAAGAGAATACAAAAATGAGAAAATCGACCATAGTCAGTGACTAAAAGTAAAAGATAGCTCAAAAAGAGAAATCACTTTTCGTATAACAACCTACCTACCTAACTCTAACTGCATATTATAGTCTTCTTTTTTAAGAAATCGTACACGGAACAACGAATACGAACGAAACACCAACTACAATTGTCTCTATTAAGTTTATACTATACACGTTCTAGGAAAAAAGAAAAGGATTGCAAGGACTTTGCTATTTATGGATGGAATAAATTGTAGCTTCCTTTTTATTTTGTTGGCTTCAATCAGAAAATGTCTTCATACTACCTACAGTTAAAGCATTTGCTTTGCGTTGTATTTTCATTTTTATTTTTGGTTGTAATCTTTTTTTCTATAGAATGAGGTTGCCTTTTTACAGAACCAAGTCATGTCTAGAAGATGAATTTTGTTTTGTTACTATTTTTTTTTGTGTTGTCATTTTTAACCAGCAACGGAAGGAAATTTAACAATTGAATTTTGTTCCGAAAATTTGATTTTAATATAAAGTGCATCTTTATATCGACAACAAAAATATCACAACTTGTAGTTTTTATTCTTTTGAAAACAAAATTGATACCATCGATGCTTTGGTTTGGAGGAACAAAAAATACACTATGAGTTTCATTTTCGAGTTTTTCTTCTCGTTATAATTTCCGCAAAACAAACGCATTGCAAGAAATAAAACGTCATAAAGTGAATTGATGCTTTTTTAAACTGAACCCTTTGGTTCGTTAAATTGAAAAAAAAAAGAGGCATACAATTATTAAATGAAATAAATCACTTATCATAACTGGTTCTTCGGCGCGAGCGGCTTCTTCGACTGTTTTGAGCAGCTGGGCTATTCATTGAATGTCTGAAGTAAAAATTTGCCACGCAAATTTATTTCTGTAATGGTAAAATATACTTACTGCTACACTGAGAAAATTAATATTTTTTTTTTCGTTTGCTGTAATTGTAATACATTTGCTGGAAATGTTATACAATCCTTGCAAACGTATTTCATTTGTAGCAATTGTATTACAGTTGCCACAGAAAGTAATTCCAATGCATCAAACATATAACAAATAACCCATTCGTTCGGAGCTCAATTTGCCAGGGTTGATTACGGTAAATGACAATGTTTCCCAAATTCAAACGACATGATGTTTGCAAGCAAGTGTAATTGTTTTTGGCAAACGAATGAATCGATTGCGAATTAAGCTTTTGCAATGCAGTTTGCTGCAAGAAGTTATACGTTTACTATATAAATTACAATTGTTTGCAACTAATGAATCGAACATTTGGGACGAATGGTTAATTCGTAGAAAGTAAACATATTTGTAGCAATCGATTGAATGATTGCAGGGAATATATTTTGAAATCTTATTTTTACAAATTAACTTAATGCTTGTGGTTAACATTTCATGCTTTCGAGGCGAAAGAATTTTTGATTTTAGGTTTCATTAAAAGAAATTCGCTTGCAGCAATGAATTTCCTATTAGGAAAAAGTATTTTATTTGTTTAATTCCTATCTAACCAATTTCAGGTAATCTAAAGGGCAAGTATTGGGTACGTTTCAATACTTGTTTTGCTTTATCAATTTGGTATTGTTCTGAAGTTCAGCACTACTTGTACAAAAAATCAAATTTCAATTGAAAATATGTTGCATTTAAAAAGAATGCGATTCAAAATTGAAAATTTGTTGCTTTAAAAAATAGCAAATTCAAAATTCGTAAATATTTGCATTAACAAATAAAATAAATGCTAGTTTAAAAATCTTTGCATTAAAAATAATTGTTAAAATAATTACATTCAAAATAAAAGTACAATTTTAAAAATGAATAAAAATTACCTACATCTCCGTTGTTCATTTCAAAAAACAATGGTGCAAAATTTAGATGATTAAGTACGATGTTAAATCAATTTTAGCGTGATACTAGGTTAAAAATTGTGTTTTGCTAATTTTAAACGAGTTTATCATCGTACTATCATCCCCTTACATCTTACTAAAGTTAAAAGTTAGCATCGTACTATCCCCTTACATTTTACTAAAGTTAAAATCACATCTTTTTAGTATCGTACTAAATCCATATGACTGGAGAATGGAAAATTTTACTCCAGGTATAGCACAGACCCGAGGGTTGCCGGTTCGATCCCTGCTGGTGCCCAACTTTTTTTTTTTTTTTTGTAATAATGAAGTTAAAATGATAAAAATATAAACATTGAATACTTATTTAAAGCACATGTTGGGTTTCCATCAATATATAATTAATTTACAACGCATAAAAACAATTATTGTGTTAAACAAAACGATTTTCTTAAAAGTTTTGATTCAGTCCTAGGAGCACATCTACGTAGTTATAGTTTAAAAATTGACCCAATATTTTAAATACTTCGGTCGTCCTCGTCATAGTTAAAATAATTAAATACATGAAATTGTCTAAGCCACATTACTTAATCAGTATATTTCCTCTGCTCAACTAAATAAAAGGAAAATGTGTGAATTTTTCAACTGATTAACATTTTGCCGGAGGATTTACTGTTGCAAATAAGCTCAGTGGATGCAT
Source organism: Melangyna quadrimaculata (assembly GCA_949320155.1). Lineage (NCBI taxonomy): Eukaryota > Metazoa > Arthropoda > Insecta > Diptera > Syrphidae > Melangyna > Melangyna quadrimaculata. The sequence continues at coordinate 60,604,859 of OX439483.1, read as the reverse complement.
GCTCGCTCTCGATACGGAAGGATACCAGTTCAAATCCAGGTAAGTAAAGCTTGATATTTTTTTCAATTAAAATAAAATAATATAATTTCAGAATTAAGGGAAAACCAGCAGTCACACTGTATTGATTGTGACAAACGCACAAGTCATGAGCAACAAACGCGTTATTCATTTGTCATAACCACTTTGATCTTCTATAACAATTGACCCATTCGCTTTTCTATAAAGTATTAACGTTTACTCTAAAAGCACTATTCGTTTGCCACAAACATTAAATATGTTTACAAAACACCATTATTCGTCTGACAGAAACACTTCATTTGTTTGACACAAACACTCTATTCGTTTGAAACAAACGATAGAATTTTGCTACAACAATATGAATTGTTTGTCTCAAACGAATTTAAGAGTTTACTGCAAACGAACTGTCAAAACTGGCTGGCAAACGAACGTTTGCCGCAAACGATTCCTTCCCCAGTGTATGAGAAGAAAGTAAGCTTCCAAACTAACTGTTAATACAAACAGTGTTCCCAATTTAAAAACCAATCTTCCATAACTTGTGTTTTTTTTTTTTGAAATTTTGCAGCACCTGCAAGCCGAAATTTAAAAAAAAATAAGATAAAACCGAGTTTTGGTGTCTTAAGGTACTTTAAAATTTAATTTTATTATTTATAATTTACGAATATTGATATTGAAACTAAAACAAAAATGTTTGAACGCAGATATTCTGTCAAGTCAACTTATAGTACGGAAGGTGACCGTAGGTTTACCTATCTCATCGCGGCTTCAGAAAAGAATGATGCCAATTCATAGCTTTTGTCTTAACATTAAAAAAACCGCTGGTCGGACAAAATTTTTCCGGTGGCAATGGGTAGAAAACGCACTTTTTCGGTTGCATTTTTGGCTTAGGATACCTAAACCATGATGGATTTTTTTAAATGGGGGTATCAAATGAAAGCTAAAACTGCCCTCTTTATAAAACCAGTGGTCGGACAAACTTTTGTTGGTTGTTAAGACTGTTTCAGGATTATTATGAAGCTGGATTTTGGAGAGAATGGGCTTATGTGAGTAAATAAAAAAGAATAAATAGTTCAAATTATTTATTTTATTTATTATTTATCAAATAGAATTCGATCAAATACGGGCCCCCGCTAATAAATCCCAACAGAGATTCATTCAATATTTGTGTACTGTATGACGATTTGGATTACCAGACTAATTGAAGATATTAGGGCATATTCATAGTCGCAGATAGACCCAGGTTTAACTAAACTACAGTTTAAGACAATTTTGGCTAAATGAATGACCGATTTTAATTACAAATTGTTGGTTTTATATTTTTATAAGATAATTAACTTGGTATACTACACAAATAGCTTCAAATATTTTGAAATGATAACCTTAAAAAAATTGAATCAACATCCGAAAATTCAACCAAAGCTATGTTTAACTTAGACCCAGGTCTAAAATGACTATGAATATGCCCCATTAAGTTTTGCAGATTTTGTTTCTCTTTTTTGATTTATTATCTTATTTTCAATTGTTTTATTTTTCTTTTGTTAATATTCATTTAAATATTTTAAACTTTTTCATGTGGCATTCTAAATTCAATTAAAAATTCTTACTATTGTAGCCTTTACAAATATAAGGAATTATAATAATTATTATTTTTTAAATAAAAAAAAAAATAAAACAATTTTAACTAAAAATAAATAAAAAATAAACAATTTTAACTAAAAATAAAAAAAAGTATAACAATTTTAGCTAAAAAAAAAAAAATAAAAAAAAGAACAAAACAATTTTAAGTTTTAAAATATTCTTTGTCCCCATACAAACTGATATAAAATCATCCATACGTCCATCATGAACATCAACCATATCATAATTGATACACAAAATTTGTTTTTTTTTTGAGTCATCTACGTCCATGTATCATATATGATTCATAAACAGAAATCGGCTTCACTGTCCCTATACAAACTGATTTTAAAACATCTCCACGTGCAATACTTTTTAAAAAACAAAAAGCATTATTGTTTAATAAGATGCAACATGGAATGGGTTGGTTGCGTAAATAATTGTTCACTGCTGTTAAAAAAAGGATTCAGTTTCGTGCTCATATATGATTCATGGACGTATGCTAGCTCATTTCATATCAATATGTCCAATGAATCATATATGATCCATTGTAAAGTGTGATAATCTATATAGGTACTTAAAACTTGAAAACGACTGGACTGACTTTGAAACTTCTTTCTGCATGTTTGTTTGAAATTAATGCGCGAAGGCTTAGGAAAAAAGAACAGCCGAACAATTCTCCACAGGTGGCAGAATAGGCGAAAATTTAATTTTTTTCAGCAGCATAACTCGAGAATGGATCGTTTGATTTTCACGATTATAGGTTTGATGGATTTGTATTGGCCAATGAAATCCGGGAAGATCCGGGTTTCAGTGAATTTCTTCGCATTTAATCCAGAATTGGAGCGAGAAATGGATTTAGATTTAGTCGCATTGAGTCCCTATGTTCTATGAATGGATGCAGACAGTGGAAAACGGAAATGGTGGCATTTTCTTCCTTGATACGTCCAGTGGAATTGGAAAAAAGACATTCCTGTTTTCACTGCTTGTATGGCTACGATTCGTACTAGATCTGAGATCGCCTTGATTTTGGTCTCTTAGGGGATTGAGGATACGTTGTTATAAAGGGGCGAACCATTCTGCATTGAAATTGCCATTGAATATGCAAGTGGATTAAGAACCTACATGCAACACATTTCAAAGAAGTCTGAAATGGCGAAAGGACGAGTGCACAATGGCTCACAAACACGCATTGGTGGAGGCCTTGAATCGCACGTTGAAAAATATACGAAATGATGAACGTTTTGGTAATACAATTATTATGCTGTCAGACTATTATCTTCATAAGCTGCCTGGCATTGCAAGATTAACTCCGGCAAATGAATTGAACACTTGTCTAAAAGCGTCGGAGATGTGTGAAAAATTTGCAGTTGAAAACGAACACGCGAGTTACCTTCGAAATTACAAGTCCGCTGCTAGGCAATTGTTGGCGGTGGGCAATGTCGTGATTTCAGTCGACTAGTCACCGTTTCATGATGTTCAAAAGGGTAGTTATGTGCATTCAAGAGGACACAAGCGTCCACAGGTTTTTCTCAAAACCCACCTCTGTCTACCAACCAATGGTGAACATCGGGTGTCTTGTACCTCAGCTGGAGACGGGGTTTAAATCCCCGTAGAAAGCTGTTGGGGACAGCCAACGAGAAAGGGGGGAGGAGTGTTCACACTAAGGCACTTCTCCTTTCATCGAGGCGGCAGCGGACGAATTCTCAAGATGGAATCAACGGTGGCGTCTACAGTTCCAGTTAGGTTGAACTACTTAGTGAACACCTTATATGGGCTACTACGACATATTTGTAGCTCAGGCCTATAAGGAGCGGTTTATCCGGCTCCCTACCCTTGGAGTTATACGAAGGGTGTGGTCCTCCGGGTCGGGGGTTGTGCGTCGGGGTAACTTCCCTACCACGTAAAAAAAGTTGTTCCGAAACAACAACAAGCCTCGGATATGGATGATTTTAAAGTTGACGACCCCAGCAAACGAAACAAGGACAATGAATTTCGGATCTGCACGTGGAACGTCCTGTCCTTATACAGAACACGTGCAGCCGAACAATTAGTGGAGAACCTGGACAGGCTAAAGGCTGACGTAACAGCCATCCAGGAAGTGCGATGGGATGGATAGGGCATACGGAGACTGAAAACGTGTGACATCTACTACGGCGGGTGCTCGAAGGAACAGGGTCAGCGGCTCTTTGGTTGTGGTTTTGTGATAAGGGGAAGACTTAGGCAAGAAGTCTTGGGCTTCCGAAGTGTAAGCGAGCGCCTGGTCACAATCCGCAACAAAGGCAAATTTAAGAACATTTCGCTGATCTGTGTTCACGCCCCCAAGGAAAGGAGAGAGGACTCAACTCAGAGAGTGGCCCGGGAGCTCTACGGGCTGAAACGAAAAGAGGAACGTCGACTTCTCAGGAGGAAAAAGAGAGAGCACGAGAAGCGGGCGGTAGAGTCTATTGAGGGTTGTAGCGGTAGGGGAGATGTTCGAAAATTTTATCAGAGGGTGAAGCGATCCACTCAAGGATTCAAGGCTAGAACGGAAGCCTGCCGAGATGAGAGTGGGAATATGGTAGTAGACACACAGTCAGTGCTGAGGATCTGGAAAGAACACTTCTCTAGACTGCTAAATGGCGAAGACAGCCAAGATGCCGCTCATAGGCAGAACGCTCCATTCAACTTGGACGATGATGGCCAAGAGTTCCGTCCACCCGACCTAACCGAAGTGCGGCTGGCGATATCCAAACTTAAGTCATACAAGGCTGCTGGTGCGGATGGCTTACAAGCCGAACTATTTAAATCAGCGGGAGATGAATTGGCTAGGAGCATACACCAGCTCATCTGCAAAATTTGGTCGGATGAAAGTATGCCCGATGAATGGAACCTCGGTATAGTATGCCCCATTCATAAAAAGGGAGATGTTCTGAAATGTACCAACTACAGAGGAATTAGTCTCCTAAACGTCGCTTATAAAATCTTGTCGGCTACTCTGTGTGACCGCTTAAAACCTTTTGTCAACGATCTGATCGGCCCCTATCAGTGCGGTGTTAGGCCAGGCAAGTCAACTGTCGATCAAATGTTCACACTCCGACAGATTTTAGAAAAATCCCGGTAATTCCAGATCGATACACACCACCTTTTTATCGATTTTAAAGTCGCGTATGATAGCGTGAAAAGGGACGAATTATACAGAGCCATGTCGAGTCTCGGCATCCCTGCCAAACTCGTCCACCTGTGCAGGATGACGATTGAGAAATCTCGCTGCTCCGTCAAAATTGGTAAGAACACCACCGATTCCTTTGATGTTGAGAAAGGATTGAGGCAAGGCGACGCGTTATCATGCAACCTATTCAACATCGTTCTTGAAGCCATTGTACGCAACGCACATGTCAACACCAGCGGTACAATCTATCAAAAGTCCGTTCAATTGCTTGCATATGCGGATGACATAGACATTGTCGGCAGAACGAAGCGAGCTGTGTCAGGGGCATTTGCGAGCATTGAATCGGAGGCGGCTAAAATGGGATTGGCGGTTGATGAGGACAAGACGAAGTATATGCAGTCATCGAGAGAGGAATCTCAACATCGTCGACTCAGGCAAAATATCACGATGGACAGATATAACTTCGAAGTTGTCAAGGACTTTGCCTACCTGGGCTCCACTATTACATCGCAGAATGACATCAGTGCAGAGATAAAGCGAAGAATTACTCTTGCCAACCGCTGTTTCTTCGGTCTAGGAAGGCATTTAAGTAGTAATGCCCTCTCTCAGAGAACCAAGGAGATTTTATACAATACCCTAATCATCCCGGACCTGCTTTATGGGTCAGAAGCATGGACACTGAAAGATTTGGATAAAAATCTGCTAGGGTGCTTTGAGAGGAAGATTCTTCGTGTGATTTTCGGTCCGGTGTGTATCGAAGGAGTATGGAGGAGAAGATTCAACGACAAGCTATACGGGCTATACAGCGACGTTGACCTGGTCAAAAAGCTGAAAATACAGCGGCTGAGATGGCTGGGGCACGTGGAGCGTATGGACAGCAACGCACCTGCCCGACGAGTCTTCGAATCCAACCCCGATGGGGTACGCAGCAGAGGAAGAACCCGTAACAGGTGGCGCAATCAAGTGAATGACGACATCAAAGCACTCGGTGTGCGCAACTGGAAGCGGCTAGCTAGGGACAGAGCTGGCTGGAGGGGCTTGTTAGTTGAGGCCGAAGCCCATCCTGGGCTGTGAGCGCCATCAAAAGTAAGTAAGTAAGTAAGCTGTTTTGTTAGGGAAAGGGTTGCTGTTCTAGCGATTTTATCACTAGGTCTAGCGACATTTAAACTTCTTCAGCGACAACAAATATTTTCATGTCGCTAGATTATTGCTGGAGAGCAAATTTATATTAAGATTTAATTTACAATTATTTTTTTCTAGCGACTTTTTGTCTCCAGAATGTCATAAAATTTAGCGATTTTGCAGGTGGGTCAGCTATTTTTCATTTTAGCTTGAAACCACTTAAAACATCTTGGATTGAATGGTCAGAAAGGTAATTATAATTACTAATCGAACGGATAAGAGATCCATCGATACCAAATGCACACATTTTTGATGATAAGAGAGCTGGATACCGTCCTCTATCACTTGTCTTAGAAATATCAAGTGCAATGATGAAATTCCATTCAAAAAAGATTGAAATATTTTTTTTTTTTCAATATAAAAATTGAAGAAATGTCTTGTAAAATTTAAAAGGTGCTTTTTCTAATATAATGCAAAAAACTCACAGTTGTAAACGAATAGAATATTCCTAGTTCAATTTACAGGGGAATTTTGGCATGACTACAGTGTAAATTTTTACGAAGTTTATGCTAGGATATGGTCTCTTGTAAATTTCAATTTTACTACCAAGCCTAGGCTTGGGTAATAGAAATTCAACGTAGCACCAATTCAAAAACCAGCTATTCGGTCCTGCAGGAAAATATAGGAGACCAAGTTAATTTGTCTAGATTTTCGTGTTGATTTGACAAGATTTTTTTCATTTAAGGCCTCATGTAGATTTTATTATTAAATTTTGTTGATTAAACACTACGCGACGTTAAAATCATGAATCATAACGAAATAATTAACACAATCAACCGTGTTGGAAAATAACTACATACTTATTGTTTTATTTTTTTTTTTTGACTTCACGTGATTATAACTCTTAGTACAGTAAAGAAAGACTTTTTGGCGAAACGAAATACAGGTAAACTGATTGTTTCATATCTGAAAGAGGGCTATTAGAAAAGCTTAAGTCCGACTTTTCGGGACACCCTGACAGTGGCGAAATCCGCCATTTTGAAAAATACGTATTTATCGTTATCTCCAAAACTATTGCTTTTAGAGGAAAAATTGCCAGACCAAAGTTGTAGGCAATGAAAACATCTTTTATTCATGCATTATTTTTTTTTTTCGGTGCGGGCAACATTTTCAAGGTTATTTGGTTTTATTTTATTTATTTATCGTTATCTCCAAAACTATTGCTTTTAGAGGAAAAATTGCCAGACCAAAGTTGTAGGCAATGAAAACATCTTTTATTCATGCATTATTTTTTTTTTTCGGTGCGGGCAACTATTTCAAGGTTATTTGGTTTTATTTTATTTTTTTGACATTTACACATTTTTTTCCGCAAGAAACTTATTTTTCTTAATTTTTAAATAAGAATTTTAGAACACTAGATTTCCAACATTTTGATATATTTTTGTAGATGATGCGATACCGCATTCCAAAGTTATAGCTTTAGAAAGTTTTCCACCACAAATAACTAAAAAACATCAGGCGCTTCACAAATTACGTTCACATGGGATTCCTTTGCATAAAGTTCAATGGAACGATACCATCAATCTGCAAAAAATACTTACCATTCGAACTATCAAATTTCATTCTGAAAATGAGGAGCAAAATCTGTGGAACGAAAACGGTTACACCGACGACATGGATTTACTGAAATTGAAATCGATGCCAATACTGTTCCAAGAATTCCACAGGAACTGTTTCTATCCAGTGGTAAGAACGAGGTAAGGTTAATTGAGATCCTGAAGCAAGAACTATTCTGGTGGGGCTGCGAGAAATACCAAGCAATCGAAGAGGCAAACACCTTAATCGTTTAGAAGGCTATTGAGCTAGAAAGAACCATTCTATTGTATTTTTTTTTTGTTGGTGAAGTCGTACATAGATCTACTTATATTAATAACAGCATTAGCAAAACAAAATTGTTAAGATTGATGAAGAAGAATCAACCCTTAAAATACGACTTCAAAATTAAGAATAACAACTTGGCTAGCCTTTCACCAACTAGTGAAGCAGCAAAGCACCAAATTATGTATACCGAAAATATCACCAGTTTCAGAAATGGCTGCACAAAGATTCTGTCGCTACTAAACGAGAATGGGGGATGTCGAAAGACGGTCCTACACCGATCACGATGCTGAAAGATCCGGGACCAGAAGACGCTCAGAAAATAATTTCCTGCAAATGTACAAAAGGATATAGTAAGGCGTGTGGAATGTAGTTGCCAAATGGTTGGTTTTATGTGGTCCTACCTATGGGTCATCATGCACCAACGCAACATTGTAATTAAAGTTTAAACCAACGTGCTAGAGGAAGATGGTCAAATAAAATTGACCGAACTTAACGAGGACCCTAAATAAAATATTTTCACAACTGAAACATGTTTTGCAACCGTTGCTAAGGGGTCAAAGAAATAAAGCGAGGGTTACAGTCAATGGCGACCATTATAGAGCCATGATCAATGACTTTTTTGTTCCTGAATTAAATCACATTGATGTGGGGGAGTAGTAGCCCGTAGCGTTATGGTCAGTACGTTGGACTGTCACGCTGGAGGTCTGGGTTCACTTTCCAACCTCGTCCACATAAAAACTAAAAAGTTTTTTTCAGGGCTACTGCCTCTTGCGAGGAATTGACAAATCCTCCAAGAGTATCACTTGGCATGAATGAGTGCTTCTCGTCTAGCCGTTCGGATTCGGCATACAATTGTAGGTCCCTTCCATTCCTATCCACACGCGCACACAGGAATGGTTCTTCAAATCTTCACAAGCCGTTGCGCCACCCAATTTATTTATTTATTTTTGATGTGAGGGAGCTGTGGCTTAAACAAGATGGCGGAACATGTTACACAGCGCGTGCAACAATGGAGTTGGCCTCCAAGATCGTGCGATTTAACACCGCTAGATTTTTTTCTGTGGGGATGTGTAAGCCGCTAGCCTACACCGATACGCCAGAAACAATTGACGACTTGGAAAACAAGATTTTTATTGACGATAAACGACCCTAAGTGCTAAAGAAAACACCCTTTATTATAGTTAACTTTTCATGAAAAATGAAGTTTTCCAAGATCAAATGAATTAATTATTAATTAAAAAAAAAAAAACTATAATAAACTAATAAATACAAAATTTAAATAAATGAGAATTTCAAAAATTGTATGAAGGAAAACTTAGATTTAGTATAAAAAGAAACATAAATTTAAAATTTACACTTGTGAATTCAAAAATGTATATTTATTAAATTCACCGAAACCTATGTTACAGTAAATGACAGATATTAAGCCCCATTTATGCTCCTTACAACAAAATCGTCAACAGCACCGTGACGCAACACCAGCAACTCCTTCCCAAGTTTATTATTCCTTCATCACATCATAACAAAATAACTGAACGTTTACACTCATGCTTATGGTTTGGCAAATTAGGCTAAACTCTGCTGGAAATAGAGCTCTTCGAGTATAACTTCAACATTTGTGTAAAATTTTATTTCCATACCAGCCCCACATCAGCCAGCTATGTCATATATAGAAACACAAAATACCAATAAAAAGATTTTAAAACTAAGGACCTTACCTACCATCATCAGCCCAAGAGTGAGTACTTTTTATTTGTCCCATATTGTGTACAACATCCATATCCACTTTGGTATTAGGAGGTTGGGTGTATATAGATGATGGTATAGGCTGTAGGTAGGTACTAATTCCTTATGACAATTCGATTTGTCAAGGAAATTGCATGGAATTTCAAAACGGATTTGCCGATAACAATCATTTGAATAGGCATTGTATGAGAGAGTAGCAGGAGGAGTAGAGTTATATAGGGAACTTGCAGCTCTCACCGTCTTCTTCCTTATTTTCCTTGGCCCGATACCGGCAACATCGGCATCGACATCGACATCAAAATCGGCATCATACACAAATCCAACTGCCATATATGCCATGTCTTCACCAGATGCCAATTGTGTGATTCCAACTGAATACCGAATGATGTCACATACCTAAGCAGAGTCACGTATTCGTCTACGCCATATTCCAAATTATACCCAATTTCCAATAACCTTACAGTCAATAACTAGAATCAGACAATTTTACATTTTTTTGCTGTCGTTCGTTCTTTCATTGGTTCCTTCTTGCTTCCTGCCTTCGTCTTGTCCTATTTATCTTCTCATTTTCTTGAGTTGGTAGGAGCTTACCAGCTAAGGGACTTCTTCTTTCGTCTTTCCATATCCAATCCAATCCAATCCACAATCCAAACCAAAAACGTTCTAGATGCATATAGTGAAGGCAGCACTAGAGCATTTTGTAGAATTGCTGGGCTACTTCTTGTTGTTCTTCTTCTCTTTATGTGGAGATGCTGCTGCTGTTCTTCTTTTTTTTTTATAGTGTCATGCTTTTTTAATATTATTTCTAAAATTGACTCGTTTATTCTCGGGCAATTACGTTCAAAAATCGATTCGATCTGAATCGGCCATGATTGTGGCATCCTTCTTCATGGTGACTTTTCGATGGAATCTCTAACCAACACCAAGAAATATGATAACTCGCAGCAATCAGGGTACTTATTAATTTAAACTGTTTATGCTTGTGTAAAGAAATACTCGCTGACCCATAATGGTCATTTCAAAAGATCCATTTTATATTCTTTCTATTTTATTTCGATTCTTTAGTGTTTCACCCGATCGAGGGAGTAGCGACCCAGGGGTCCTACAACCTTAACAAGACCAGGATATTCCTGTCCGTCAACATCGAGGATATGGCTATAGTGACAGGAGCAGCACCCTCTCATAAAAATGAAATAGCAAAAATTACTCTTCATAAATTTTCCGTGCTTTTTTAATCGCCCATTCCCACGGGCAACATACAAAATTGACACTTTTCGAATTACGACATGACACGGAATGTTTCATATTTTCCGGTCGTTTCATTTAGGTATCCCTTGTCTTCCCGAGGGAAGGCAACAGCTAGTACGACGACAAGGACAATGACGACAGGGACAGTCGACGACGAGCGAAAAGTGACGCGACGACGACCAAGTAAAGTGAAGTAAAAAGTGAAGACACCCCAAAGTGCGAGTATCTAGCTATATTCCTATATTTTTTAGAGGGAAGGAGAACTGTCATTTCCTCTATCTTGGTTAAACTGAACAGCTATGCGTTGTGCAGCGCAGTGCATCATCCTTCTTTTGAAAAAAAAAAAAAAAAAAAAAAAAAAATAGAAACAACTATAAATATAGAAACTCCTCGACGTCTATGCGAGAAATTACTGTTTGAAAATTTATGGAAAATATCATTTTCTTTTATTGGCTACCTATATATATTTTATGAGTGATGATGAAAGTGATGGATAAATATGTAAAATATGCTTGTCTGTTATGCAAACTGGGGGAAGAGTTTTAATAGTTTACCATTCTGACATTTCGATTAACGTTGATTTGATTGGTATTTTATAGTTTTTCAATAAATAAAATATATTAATATTAAAAAAGTTGTTTGTAATGAATTCAAAAATACAAAGCTAAATCGTACAATTTTTAAAAAAGACAAAAAAGTAATGGTCTGGCGAAAAAATTACGGGGTGGCAAAAATAATGCCGGGTGGCAAAAAATTGCCGGGGTGGCAAAGAAATGACGGGTGGCAAAAAAATGCCGTGGTGGCAAAAAATATCCCGGGAAGGAAAAAATTGTCTGAATGTCAAAAAAAGTGCCGGGGTGGCAAACAAAATGACCGCGGAGGCAAAAATTATGCCACGGTCTCGTTATTTTTTCTCCAAAACGGACTATATAGTTATTTTTGATAAAAAAAATCAGTGGCTCAAAAATTTTAAGTTTTCAATTTTTTTTAAGAAAATGCTTTTAGAAAGTTAAAATAGTATTTGTTTTTATACGCTAACATTTTTAAAAGTTTTTTTTTTGAAATTTAAAAATTAAGTTCAAATTATGTTTTTAAAACGCAAACGTATGCGTGCACGCAAACGTATTCGTGCACGCAAACGTATGCGTGCACGCACAAATTTGCTCAACAAATTTTATAGACAATTAAATTTTCTACAAGTTTGTAGTACAATTTTTTCGTCTAGGATGAATAATGCGTGAGTAACGCGTCAAAACCGAAGTGACCATTAAAAACAAAATGGCGGCTAAATGGCACTAGGTACAGTTGTGCAAAATTTGGTTTTAGACTCGTGTACTAATACTCTTTCGAATGTTAAAGTCAAACCTGACTTCGGATTTATTTCCCAGCAAAAGTCTAAATGCCCCGTACTATTTACGGAAATGGGCGTTCAAATCAAAATGCATTTCGTGCACTTTGTCATTTTTTTGGTCAGCATAATGGACCAAATGTGTCCCCAATCGGTAATTGTGCCCAAATTTCAGAAAACCGGGTCTGTAGGAAATGTAAAAACACCTGTGCATGCTCGCCCAGTTCGTTCTGCGGAAAACATTGCTGTTGTTCTATTGCGAACAGAAGAGCCGTCAACCTCGACTCGTCGTCGTTCCCAACAATTGAACATCTCACAAACATCACTGATACGAATTTTGAATACAAGGGCCTACAAGGTTCAATTGACTCAAGAGCTGAAGCCAACTGACCATTTCAAGCGTCATCAATACGCCGAACGGTCGGTTGAAAATAGACAGAAGTGAATAATGGTGGCTTTACAACGAAAATAATCGTTAATAATCGATTCGTTAACAAGCAGAATTGCCGCATTTGGGAAAATGGGATTCCACGAACCCCCAGTGATTGTTTAAAAGCCGATGCATCCATAAAGAGTGACTGTTTGCTGCGGTTTATAGCTGGCAGCGGCGGCGTCATCGGGCCGTACTTCTTCGAAAATGAGGTCGGCCAAGCAGTTACCGTGAATGGTGTTCGCTATCGTGAGATGATTACGGACTTTTTTTGGCGAGAAATTGAGGATATGGACCTAGACGATATGTGCTTCCAACAGGATGGTGCTACTTGCCACACAGCCAACGAAGCAATGGCTCTTTTGCGCGACAAATTCAATGGCCGTGTTATATCACGTCGCGTCATGGCGATGATAAATTGGCCGCCACGATCATGTGATTTGACACAGTTGGACTTCTTTTTTTGGTAATATTTAAAAAAAAAGTGTACGTCAATAAGCCAAGAACAATTCAAGAGCTAAAGAATGAGATAATGCGGCACATTAACGACATTGCACATCAATTATGTCTTAGAGTCATTGAAAATATGAACCATCGGTATGCCACCGATGCCGTGGCTAGCGTTTGGCCAATATTTTGTTTCACACATAATTGTCATATCATTCTATCATAATAAAAATATTTAAGATAATTATCTGAAAATTTTTTGTTTTATTTACAATTAACATCGTGCGTTTTCGTTGGACCACCCTTTATTTGTTATATGCAATATGGTATAAAACATTAGAGTATGAAACTTATTCACTTTTGACATTGAATGTCTGTATAGCGAGTTAAGCCAGTGGGAGTTAGACCAGTGGGTATGACTGAAAAGCAGAAGGTCACGGTATCAACACCCACATAAGCCAACTTTTTTTTTTACTCATGAGACAAAAGGGTTCATAATCGTCAAGGCCCTTGTTCTACCTTTTACTTACCCTCGCTAGTCCCTTGCCAGAATCTATGCAAAACTCTCTAGCGCCTTGTCGAAGACAAAATTGTTTTTCTGCACGGTGTGCTATAGAAGTTACGACTTCAAGATATTGAAAAATAATAAAAGAAATAAATAAAATTTTAAAGTCAATTCAAGAATGATTTTTTGTTAATTTTACAACAGACAAAATATAATTAATACAAAATCTGAACACATTCAGCACAAAATTTTCATTAAGTTTTCCCTTGAACAAAATTGATTTAATAAATTATACAGAATGTTGCTTTATTTGTAAATTGTATTCAAATGTCCAATAATACCCAATCACACCCTAAAAACTTATAACCTTCTAAAAATGACCACATAATTACCCTAATCGTTAACAGAGCCCTTCATGTATTTTGCATAAAACAATTCAACTTATTAATAATAAACAATTATTATCTCGATAATAATAAATAATTAACTCTCCACATCACCATCAAGCCGGCCCTTTAAACGCTTTTGTTTATGTTGTTCGATGCTAACCATATTTATTATATATTTTATCCACCAACGCCGCCGAGCGCTGGCCGCCACACTCCGTGCACTTGTCAAAGTTTCGACATTAAACTAGTTCTGTTTCCGGTTTAAGTTTCAACTAGACTCGTTAAAAACCCGGCCCAGTATTAAGTCACCTGCAAATGTATACAATTTGCATTTGAAATTTACACAGGCCCTTTCGTTGTCGTCGTGGTAAAGTAAGGAAAGGCAAGCAGAGCAAGGCAAGGCAAAGCGGAGCAAGGATAGGCGTTAGCATTATCCGCACTATTCCGGTTTGCATGTGGTAATTAAGTGCTGAAATTATTATCGTTAGTACCTTCAGTTGCGAGGCTGTTGGTGATGCAAAAGCGGACGCGTGAAGGGGGCAACGTGCCTGGTGCACGCTACAATATACGAATAGTATACGAAAATCGAATACATGCAGTCAGCTATATACAAGAGTGAATTTGATAAGAATACCCAGCTGTGCAGCACAGGACTAGCAACTTATATATTTATATGTGTGTGTATGTATACTAATAGGATCTTCCATACAACGAGTGTCCTCTACTCATCCGAGAGATTAGTTTATGTCATCTGTTTCCGGTGCGACTTGTAAGCGATGAATTAAGCGAAAAACTTGATTTTAATATTTTCATTCATTAAAACAGAAAGACGACACACCAACTACGTATACCAGCGACCGACACGACACAGCGACATCAAGTTTGTGAAGCAAAAACTAAACAACTTGTACGGAATGGACTCCTGCCCTTCACCTTGCCGCCCTTAGCCCTACAAGACAACATACAACTGTTATATTTACTATCTAGGTTTAGTGTAATAAATGTTCCAAAGGATTTGCTGCCACTCCAACTGCAGCAGACTACAAGGATGGACTTCAATGAGTGTGTTCCATCATTGAAGATGCAATCATCGTGGAAAGCAATGAATTTAGGTAGCAAAAGTCGTCATGATGCAATCTCTGTCGGTTGCGTCGCTTGTCATGATATAAATAGACAGCAGCGGTGTCCCGGACGCCATCGCCGCACCACCACCACTACACCGCCCTCCATATACGATAGATAGCTCGCTCAAGGTGAGTGCAAACTAGTTGATGACACTTAAAAATGCCAACTTGGATGTAATCCCTTTTATTCGGAGATGTGGCATGTCTCTTAAGCATTCGCATGCAAAATATTTCCATAACGATGCTCACACCGAACAATGTTTAATGAGATGTTGATTGTCCCAAGAAGCAAAAAACAGAAAAAAAAACTTTTGATTTTGTATACCTACAGCCCGCGGCGAGAAATATGATGAAGAGGCAAAAAGTTAAGTTAACTTCTTCTTGGTTGAAGGATAATTTAACTGGGATGCATCTTTTTTCTTTTGTGAGTTTGAGTTATTTGCTTGTTTAATTCCATCAAGTTGTTGTCGTTGTTTATACAAACGCAGGTTCTACTTTAATATAAAACTTCTTCTTCGCAGTTTATTTTCTGCTTACTTTTTGATGTCCTGTCCAATGAGGTTATGATCTGAACTTAAGGGTCATTTAACCAAAAGCATTTAATTTCATTGCGTTTTATATCCAAATTGGGCTGTGGGGGATCACCGAACTGACCTCATAAACTGTCAAACAAGCTTCTCGATTTCACAAATCTGGGTTATTTTCAATTCTGATGTAGGTATGATAACTTAATTAATTTTTGTTGTTTTTTTTTTTTAAGTACATAATTGAAAATTAAAAAAAGTTAATTAATTTTTTGTATGATGCTGAAAACCCTGATGGGTGTATAAAGAAAGCTTTGACAAAAACTTCACCACTTTGAAATGAAATTGTTTAATATTATTTAAAAGAAATTTGAAAGAGAATCCTTTATAATATTAGCTTCAAGGTTTTTTTGTTATTATGTTAAAAGTGTCCTTGGATTAATACGGGTGGAAAAAGAACCATTAAGTCAAACACAGCACATAAATATTATTATCAACAAGCCAAACAAATCAACTTAAAGGTTGGGCTATCTAGTGGTTTTGACACTGACAGCTGTTTCCCGCTCTTCACAGAAAGTCAGTATCATCCTCCGCGGAATGATACTATCGCTTTACACTTGAACGACGACGCGTTGCGACGCGAATATTGCAAACATATTTCTAAAGTGAGTGCTGTGTAGCGATGTAAATTGGCCGCCTCGGAGCTGCGATTTGAGCCTTTTGGATTTTTTTTTTTTTTTTTGGTACCGTGAAGGACCGCTGTTATGCCAACAATCTGGAAACGATTCAAGCACTTAAGGCCAATATCATCCAAGCAATTCTTGAGCTACAACCCGAAAACAACAACAAGATCTTGGAAAATTGGAGTGACAGAATGCGCTACTGCGAAGCCAGCCGATCTTCATCATATGGTGACTAATCTGGAATGCGAGGCAAACAAAGTCGGTTTGAGGATCAACACCGGGAAAACAAAAATCCTCAACATTTCTGAATCTTCTTCTCAAGTTGTCGTTGCGGGACAGCAGGTTTAAGCGGTGGACAACTTCCTGTACCTCGGTAGTGTTGTCTCAAAAGACGGCGGTGGTACGGATGAAGATGTTAACTGCCGAATCGGCAAAGCTAAAGCTGCTTTCGGCATGCTGTCTAAAGTTTGGAGGAGCAACGCTTACAGTACGAAGACCAAGCTGCGACTGTTTCGGTCAAATGTAGAGAGTCAGTACTACTATATGGGTGTAGTACATGGAAAGTGACCGCCTCTGTCACAAGGAAGCTACAAACTTTCAAAAATAGATGTCTCCGAAACATCCTAAGGATTTTTTGGCCGAACAGCATCTCCAACCAAGAACTCCTTCGGAGAACGGGCCAAAGTCCTATTGACATCGTTATTAGGAAAAGAAAGTGGCAGTGGATTGGTCACACCCTACGTCGTGGTGCAGACTCTATTGCAAGACATGCAATGGAGTGGGATCCACTCATCCAAGATGGCAGAAGACCTGGAGGCCAGAGAAAATCTTGGCGCAGAACAGTCGACAAGGAATCACAAAAGCTCGGTAAAAGTTGGGGAGAGCTAAAATACATTTCCAGAAACCGAACGAGATGGCGGTAGTTGACGCCCTGTGCCCCTTAGAGGGTTCAAGGATCTAAGTAGAGTAAGTAAAAAAAACAGTGAAAATTCAATCAGGCCGAAGACTAAGTCGACTGGAATCACGCCTTTGCCCATTGCCTCCAATTGCGTGGAAAGATCTGCAGCGGACTGGTCATTTTGTAAAGCACCTAGTATGTTCATTTTCATTTTCAATGTCAATTTTTTCAAATATCGTCAAAAAGCACACAATTTTAGGCAAGTGTTCAATTCATCTGCCGGAGTTTATCTTTGAATGAATCGGGTGACAGCAAAATCATTGCATTATCAAAACGTTATTCATCATTTCGTAAAACTTTTAACGTGTGATTTAGGGCTTCCGATGCGCGCTTGTAAGCCACTGTGCACTCGTCCTAGATAGTAGTCTTACATTGCTGCGAGATTTCTAATTTCACCTGCAAATTTCCGTGATATTTCTACATGATGAAAATCGAACGATCTGTTCTCGAGTTATGCGTCCTGAGAAACAATATGTTGGCTCTCAGCGCCACTTATTAAGAATTTATTGACTTTTCTTCAAGCTTTACGTAGCAATTACGAACAAACACGCAAAAGAAAAATTATCCAATTTGGTCCAGTCGTTTTCAAATTTTAAGCATCCGCACAAACCACGATCCATTTTTAAATATATAAGAACTACGGCGAATAATTTCTGTCGGAGGATGAGGATATCGAACAAGAAGTTCTTATGGAGCTGTCAAAATATTACTAAAAAACGCTGTGCATCGGATTAAATGCAAAATTCTGGGCTTTGTTATGATGAACAGCTGTTGGGAAGAATACCTTGAAGCAAAAATCCTCTAATTCGGATTTTTCCGTTCCGACTCATCCCGTGCCAGTGCCGATTCTCTTATGTTAATGGGATCCAAATAAAGGCGTAAATTTATACATTCGAAAAAGTATCCTCTATTTTATGTTAAGTTAACTGCATTTTAAGGACTTCAAGTACATATAACGAAAAACCTTTTGTGCTGTACAAATAAGGCGCACTTTCTTAGAGCAAGACAAAAGTTAAGCTAGAGTTAACTCAACAAATTCCAAGTGCTAACTCAATCACAACTCCGAAACTCGGATATTTCGCACTGAAAATTGTCTCTTAGTATTTTGCCATTCCGATAAACAACGAACAAGTTAAAACTTAGAAAAATACTTTTTAGCTTCAAATTTCGTTGGGTTCATAAGGGCCGATGTTGAATGTGAACCACAACTAAACGTCAAGTTTGTTTCTGCATTTCATTTGACATTTCTCAATTTCAAACTAACTCAACTTGAACCATGGAAAGATACACAATCGAGCAACGCTTTAAAGTTATTCAGGTTTATTATGAAAATGGGCGTTCAAATCACAATGCATATATCGTGCACTTCGTGATTTGTTCGGTCAATTTAATCGTCCAAATGTACGTACAATCGGAAAAATCGTGCAAATATTTGAGCAAACCGGGTCTGTAGGAGACGTGAAAACACCAGTGCATGCTCGTACAGCTCGTACTGCAGAAAATATTGCTGCTGTTCGCGATAGTGTGGCTGAAGGCCGTCCACCTCAACTCATCGTCGTGCCCAACAATTGCACCTCTCACGCTGGTCGTTGATGAACATTATGCATAAAGACTTGCATTTACACGCTTACAAGGTGCCATTGACTCAAGAACTAAAGCCTCTTGACCATTTCAAGCGTCGTCAATAATGGTCAGAATGGTGGCAAGAAATGACAACAATGGATGATCAATTTTCGAAGAAAATCATCTTCAGTGCTGAGGCACATTTTCAACTCAATAAGCAGAATTGCCGCATTTGGGCGAATGATAATCCAAGAGTGATTGTCGAAAAACTAATGCACACACAAAGAGTGACTGTGTGGTGCGGTTTATGGGATGGCGGCATCATCGGGCCGTATTTTTTCCAAAATGAGGCCGGTCAGGCAGTTACTGTGAATCGTGTTCGCTATCGTGAGATGATTACGAACTTTGTATGGCCCGAATTGAAAGATATGGGTGTGGACGATATGTGGTTTCAACAGGACGGTGCCACTTGCCACACAGCTAACGAAACAATGACTTTTTTGCGCGACAAATTCAATGGCCGTGTTATCTCATGTGGTGGCGATGTCAATTGGCCGCCAAGATCATGACATTTGACACCGTTGGACTTCTTTCTTTGGGGTTATTTGAAAGAAAAGGTGTACGTCGATAAGCCAGCAACAATTCAAGAGCTAAAGGATGAGATAATTCGCCACATTAACGGCATAGAACCTCAATTATGCCTCAGCGTCATCGAAAATTTGGACCATTGGATGGAGGTGTGCCGCCAAGGTCGCGGCGGTCATTTGGTCGATATTTTGTTACATACATAATTTAACCATACCAATATTATCATAATAAAAAGAAATGACAATAATTTCCTAAATAATATGTGTTTTATTCAAAAACAACATCTGCCCTTAACCAAGCACAAGTTTTTTTGTTAAAATTATTTGGACTCAACCTTAAGCAGTTTTTGTAGATATTTTGCCTTTTTTAGAATAAGTTTACAAGGTCAACTTAAAATTAAAATATAATTTTGAAGTTGGGTATTTCTTATAATTCTTTATCTATAGCTTTTTATTTTTGTATTATTAAGTTAAACCTCATCATTACCATTCAATGGGATTTGGTGACAAAATTTGTCTGGGACATGACCTTGCCTTGTTGGACTTAGCCAAACATGAACATTGAACATATTCTCTGTCTGAATACAGACAAAAACCATTTATTGTACTTATACTTGATTCGAATGCAATAAATAGGGTTTCGAGAATAAATTGCAAATAACCTTATTTTAATAAGCAACCTTTAATTTGATTGACAAAAAACTGTTACATTTAATCCGATTTCAAGATGTTATTATTGAAAACAGGTCTTTGATGATAACGCTTTTCAAAGGAGCTCTGTTATACGAGGGTTGGTTCAACTCTTAATTGAATAATGTGTTTTAAAAATATAACAGATATTTATTTAAAATATTGACTTAAATAGATTTTTCAAGGGTATTTATGTGAAATCAAGAGAACACAAGCGTCCACAGGTTTTTCTGAAAACACACCTCTGTCTACCAACTCCTACTATCACCTCCTAGTAGTGAACATCGGGTGTCTTATTACCTCAGCTAGACATGGGGTGTTAATCCCTGTGGAAAGCTGTTGGGGACAGTCAACGAGAGAGGGGGGCGGGGGGTGTTACCACTAAAGCATTTCTCCTTTCATCCAGGCAGCAGCCTTTGAGTTATGCTAAGGATACGGACGGATTTACTGATGACGAACCAAGCGAACGAAATAAGGACAACGTATTTCGGATATGTACGTAGAATGTATTGTCCTTGTGTAGGCCACGTGCAGCCGAAAAACTAGCGGATGCCCTAGACTGCTGCTAAGCAGACATAACCGCCATCCAAGAAGTTTGATGGGATGGACTGGGTATACGGAAGATGAAAAACTGCGATACATAAGCCTCATATGCATGCATGCCCCGCACGGAAGAAAGATGAAGACACCAAAGACGAGTTCTACCAGCTCCTGGAGAAGCCTTATGAACAGTGCCCTAGCTATGACATTAAAATTGTTCTAGGCGAATTTAACGTGCAGCTAGGATGAAAGGACGATTTTGGTGACATTGTTGCAAATCGCAGCCTGCACGACACAAACTCCGAGAACGGAATCAGGCTGATCGACTTTTATGCGGGAAGAAACATGGTGGTAGCTAGTACACAGTTTTCTCACCTCAATATCCACAAGGGGACAACGAAACCCATGGTTTGACGACGAGAGTGCGGGCAGGCACATGCAGCGAAGCAGCAGGATTACAAGGCGTCGCTGCACAGAAGGACCAGAGCGGCTCGCGAGCTCTAAAAGCAAAAAAGGAGGGAGGAACACCGGCTTCTCAGAAAGAAAAAGAGGGGGCATGAGAAGCTCGAGATCGAATTAAGACGAATTAAGACATAATTTTGAATACTAGAAACATAGAGATATCGCCGGTGATTTGTTATTGGTCAAGTGCCTATAACGTAATTAAGGAAGTAAATAAATTTTGTTGATGGGGTCGCAGATGGGGACGAACACGGGGTTGGAGTAGGACATAATATAGAATAAGTACCAGGCGGATAATGCTTCCTTAAGAAGAATGTAAATGTAAAAATCCACAATTCTTAGACTTTTAAAATAGATTTCTTGACAGCCATTTAAGGCATTGATTTCGAAAAAAACTGGGGGAAACCCTAATTTTAATTTTTGCTTCCTCTTGATGGTTAAAGAAGCTTTCAAAATTTCGTAGGTACTAATATGAGCAGTGTTTTACCAGTCAAACGTAAAAATAGCTGAAATTTGGTGTACCTGTAGGTATTCTTCCTGTTACTGTTCTTAAGAAACTTTAAAAATTGTCCTTCGATATAATCAGATTTTTTTTATAAATCTCATTTAAAGAGAAAAATATGTCAATTTTGATAAATTAGTTTTCGTATATAGTGCGATACATTGATTGAAAAGTGGCACTCCCAAGAATTAGCCTCAAATCAAGTTTGAAGGTGCCCACTTTGGGAGCCTACGACGTTTAGTTTGCTCGCAAATTGAGTTTAAAGATAAGTCATTTTTCATATCATGCGATACATCGATTGAAAGGTACCACTTGCTAGATTTCAAATATCCATTTTATCAGTCGCTACGACGCTTAGTGTAGCCGCAAATCAAGACTGAATGTGCAGACTTTGATGGGTCTACGACGAATAGTTTGACCCAAAATGGGGTTTAAAGATAAAAGTCAGACTTAAATATAATGCGATACATCGATTGTAAGGCACCACTTCCTAGATTTCAAATATCCATTTTGTAAGTCGCTACGACGCAAAGCACAGTGGACCGACCCCATATAGCTAGACATAAAAAAACCGATGACTTAGATTGCGATGGCGACCGCGACGGCGATGGCGACCGCAATGGCGACCACGACGGCGACTACGACCGCGACGGTGACCGCGATGGCGACCGCGACCGCGACTTCGACGGCGACCGCGACCGCGACGGCGACAAACGATGGCGACCGCGATGGCGACAGCGACCGCGACGGCGACCACGATGGCGACGGCGACCGCGACGGCGACCGCGATGGCGACCGCGATGGCGACCGCGACCGCGACGGCTATGGCGACGGCGACCACGACGGCGACCACGATGGCGACCGCGACGGCGATAGCGATGGCGACGGCGATATTGACGGCGACCACGACGGCGACCACGATGGCGACCGCGACCGCGAGGGCGACTGCGACGGCGACCGCGATGGCGACCGCGATGGCGACAGCGACAGCGACCGCGACGGCGACCACGATGGCGACGGCGACGGCGACCGCAACGGCGACCGCGATGGCGACCGCGATGGCGACCGCGATGGCGACAGCGACCGCGACGGCGACCGCGACGGCGACCGCGATGGCGACCGCGATGACGACCGCGGCGGCGATGGCGACCGCGACCGCGACGGCGACTGCGACGGCGACCGCGACCACAATGGCGACCGCGACGGCGATGGCGACCACGATGGCGACCGCGATGGCGACAGCGACCGCGACGGCGACCACGATGGCGACGGCGACCGCGACCGCGACGGCGACCGCGATGGCGACCGCGATGGCGACCGCGATGGCGACCGCGATGGCGACCGCGATGGCGACCGCGATGGCGACAGCGACCGCGACGGCGACCACGATGGCGACCGCGATGGCGACCGCGATGGCGACCGCGATGGCGACCGCGATGGCGACCGCGACGGCGATGGCGACGGCGACCACGACGGCGACCACGATGGCGACCGCGACAGCGACTGCGACGGCGACCGCGACGGCGACCACGATGGCGACCGCGACGGCGACTGCGACCGCGACGGCGACCGCGACGGCGACCGCGACGGCGACCGCGACGGTGACCGCGATGGCGACCACGATGGCGACCGCGATGGCGACCGCGATTGCGACCACGATGGCGACCGCGGCGGCGACCGCGACCGCGACGGCGACCGCGACGGCGACCGCGATGGCGACAGCGATTGCGACGGCGATGGCAACGGCGACGGCGACCGCGACGGCAACCGCGATGTTGACCGCGATGGCGACCGCGACGGCGACTGTGACCGCGATGGCGACCGCGACCACAACTGCGATCACGACGGCGACGGCGACAGCGACCTCGACGGTGACTACGACGGCGACCGCGATAGCCACCGCGATAGCGACCGCGACGATGATGGCGACGGCGACCGCGACGACGACCGCGACCGGGACGGCGACTAATTTTTGAACGTGTTTACGTACTTTAAGAATAAGAAAAATAATGATTTACAATAATTTAAGTAATTCGAAGAATTTCAGTTAGAGCAAACCTCAGAAAACCTACCAATGGCTCATTGCCTGAATTTGAATTTTATTTTGTTCCAAAATATTTCCATGGTAACCCTTCTCCTTATTAAAATTATAAATTGAATAAATTAAATATTCATTATTTTGAAGGCGCTTCTTTTTTTTCGAGGTAAAATGTTCAAATTAGTAGATAACATTTTAACCGCATATATTTTTTGGTTCCCATACCTGTGAAAAACAATATAATGTATCGCCTTTATGAGTGTAATTAGTTGACTTACGAAATAAATACAACACAAGCCCATTATTTTTTTTGCCATAATATATTATGTATACACACAAAAACTAAAAAGCATTTGTTTCTTCTTTTTAAAAATGCTTAATGAGAAAGATGAGATAGGAGCACCTCCCGTTGGAAGAGACGCATTCTCAAAGCAAGATTTAGCCGAGCTTTAAAAGATTTTTTCGAGAGGCAATCGATAATACAAATGTCATCTCATAAGAAAAATGCAACTCGGATAATTAGATCACAAGTATTGCAAAGAAACATATGTTATTGTTATGAGTAGGCAAGAGCCTCCCATAACTAGGCCATTTAACGCTTCTAACTGTCTTATAGAAATCTATAAATATTCTTCAAGATTATTTTTAGATCCCTTAAATTAGTCTAGTTAAGCTCCTGGAGCATCTTATAAGAGGCAAAATGTTACTTGGGAAGCGTTACGTTAGTTTTTAGTTTTTAGTTTTTAGTTTTTAAGTTTTCTAATTTCATTTTTTGAGGAAACCCTCTCAGCAAATATTTTAATAAATTGAATAGATTTAGTTTAACAAATCAATTGCTGTTCGATTTTCCATCGTAATTCAGAGATACGAACCCTAAAAACGTAACAATACCTTAACAAATCGCTGCCATTTTTGTAATCAAAATTGATCAATAATTAACACTTTTATTAATAATAACGTGAACTACTCAAAAACTTAAAATTTCTAAAATGTATCGCAATTTTTTTAGCAATTGACTTTGAAAGGCGTTTGCTCTTTAATAAATTGGGTTAGACAAGGAACAAATGCATTTTGGGGGTCAACAACAATCCATTATAGATCAGAAAAAACAAAACAATCTACGTCATCGGTTTATTTACGTCTAGCTATATGGGGTCGTTCCACTGTGCGTTGCGTCGTAGCGACTTACAAAATGGATATTTGTAATCCAGGAAGTGGTACCTTTAAATCGATGTATCGCATTGTATGAAAGTCTGACTTTTATCTTTAAACCCTATTTTGGGTCAAACTATTCGTCGTATACCCATCAAAGTCTGCACATTCAATCTTGATTTGCGGCTACACTAAGCGTCGTAGCAACAGACAAAATGGATATTTGTAATCAAGCAAGTGGAACCTTTTAATCGATGTATCACATGATATGAAAAATGACTTATCTTTAAACTCAATTTGCGAGCAAACTAAACGTCGTAGGCTCCCAAAGTGGGCACCTTCAAACTTGATTTGAGGCTATTTCTTGGGAGTGCCATTTTTCAATCAATGTATCGCACTATATACGAAAACTAATTTATCAAAATTGACATATTTTTCTCTTTAAATGAGATTTATAAAAAAAATCTGATTATATCGAAGGACAATTTTTAAAGTTTCTTAAGAACAGTAACAGGAAGAATACCTACAGGTACACCAAATTTCAGCTATTTTGACGTTTGACTGGTAAAACATTGCTCATATTAGTACCTACGAAATTTTGAAAGCAAAAATTAAAATTAGGGTTTCCTCCAGTTTTTTTCGAAATCAATGCCTTAAATGGCTGTTAAGAAATCTATTTTAAAAGTCTAAGAATTGTGGATTTTTACATTTACATTCTTCTTAAGGAAGCATTATCCGCCTGGTACTTATTCTATATTATGTCCTACTCCAACCCCGTGTTCGTCCCCATCTGCGACCCCATCAACAAAATTTATTTACTTCCTTAATTACGTTATAGGCACTTGACCAATAACAAATCACCGGCGAGATCTCTATGTTTCTAGTATTCAAAATTATGTCTTAATTCGTCCTTTTTGTTTATAAATGTATCCGTCCCTCTAGACCCCATCAACATTTCCATCTATTTACCTGATTTTATGTTTCTAATTATTTCAAAAGTGTCTTACGCATACTCGCACTCTGTCCTACTAACTCTGTCCTACTAACGCTTTTTGTAGGCATCCATATTTCTTTGAAAGCCCAATACAATCCCGACCTGCAACCAATAAGAATCATCATCCTCCATTGTTGTATGTAAATAAGTCATACGCATACACGCACTCTGCCCTACTAATGCCTTTTGTAGGCATTCATCAACGTTTGAGAACCCTATCAGCAATTTGTTTCAATGGTGCAATATATTATTTATATTTTTCTCTGACCAATTAGTATTCAATACCCCCCACTCTTATATTTGCTGTTCACATTACTTTCCTATATTGTTGCCAGCTCAAAGGCCATGCAAAAATAGTAGTATCAGCTTTAAAGTCTAAGCAATAATGGTAGTGTCAGAATTTTCGTGCTAATGGTCTTCGTGCACGAAATGTTCGTGTTGTGTAGTTTCCTACATCGGTTGTATAATATATATGTATTTCCAGACTTGGCTATGCGTACTACTTTTTTTTCGCACGATGCTATTTTACATGTTGCCTTCGAACACGAGTTTTTAGCGTTTGTGTTACAGACTCGGTGTAGAAGCATGGACTCTGTTAGCAGCGGATGAGTACGCAGTAGGAATATTCGAGAGAAAAATTTTCGGGTGATCTTCATTCCGTATGAGTAGACAGGGAATGGAGGAGAAGGTACAACAACGAACTGTACGGGCTGTATAGCGACATCGATCTAGTCACAAGAAAAAGCAACGACTGAGGTAGCTGGGTCATGTAGAGTGGATGGACACCAATGCTCCGGCCCGAAAAGTCGAAACTGGAAACAGCTAGCTAGGGACAGAGCTGGCTGGAGAAGGCTTGTTGGTTGAAGCCCTGGTCCACACCGGACTGTAGCACCACCATAAGTTATTAAGTAAGTATTGACTTAAATAACAGCAGCAGCACCCAAATGAAGATATCTAAAAAAAAAACTTAAATGGTATCACTTCATCCTTTTATGATTTTTTTCATCTTAAACAAAAATCCAAGCTAGCTTCCTTCAAACTTTAAACTGATGGCTTTAAACTATTTGATTTTTTCGTATATAAGACAAAATTCTCTTTCCCTCTCTGATATGATATTTAAATAAGGATCGAACTTTTCGAAAATTTCATTACCTTTTTTTTTTGTTGTTTGTATTTTTTTTAATAAAAAGCCCTTCAGTTTGTTGTAATCAAAAAAGTTCATAATAATAATTATAATGTCTTCTTCCATCCAAAATTATTGTAAACCTTCTTCAGCAGGACATCTTGAAAACACGAACGAACGACTATCTAACGACAAACGCTGGCAACTTGAAAAAGTATAATTTATATGAAATTTTTCTCTAAACAAGTCGGTCCTTTCTAATGAAATTATAATGAAGTAGGTACCAACAATAAAAAAAAAGAAAATGAAAAAAAAACTTCTGGTGCTATAGTGTAAAACTTTTCAAGAGCTTCATTCTTCTGATACGAAAATTTGTTAAGTTTGATGTCAGACAAATAATCGCCACCGTCACCGCCACTGACAAGACAGAGGACAGGCGGACGAACGAGCGGTGTTAGCACACACCTTATGTCACACTTCAAAGGACTTTTTTTGTTTTTCTTATTTTTTTTTTCGTTTTATTTTATTCAGTTTTTGGTTAAACTTGGTGTCTTGGGTAGGTCCTCTATACCTTTATAGTATTTTATTTTTTTTTGTTCCGTGTTTTTTTTTGGAAGGCATATTGAGGAGTATTCCCTTTTATCCTTTGGCCTTTAGTTAAACCTCCCCATTAGACTTCTGAATGGGATTTGATTATTTTGTCTGGGAATTCACCTTGATGCCTTGTTGGATTTAGCTGAACAATTGAGGTCAACAGGTGGTAACTGGAAGGCGCACACATTTGACAGTGAATATGTATCAATTTATCTATGAGGGTCAAACATAATCTCACAGGGAATAGAATTTACGAACAAAAGAAGAAAACATGTGTCGTGTGTTGTGTAGTTGTCCTGCCCTGTTCTGTCATGTATCCAGTTAGTGCGTGTCGTCGGGCATCGCTGCTGTTCGTCGTCCTCGTCGTCATCATCGTTGTCGTTGGACATTGGAGCTCCAAGGGCAGGTCTTAATCCTGCAATATGTGTCTTTTTAGCCCCTAACGAACTAAGCCATTCCCTAAAACCACAATTTGCTGTCATATGATGTGTCATTTGATAGAAGGGTTATAAGGCTGATTAAGAAAAGTAGATCATACTATACCTTACCTCTATTTAGGTAGGAAGCCAACAACGTCCTGAGATTATTGTGTCTATGAAGTTGAGCAGAGCATATGTGAATGTGCTTCTAGCTACTCTCACACCTAAGTGTGCAATTGAGGATAATAAGAAGGATTTGTTATCCTCTCTCACTCTGTCTATACGTTCTGGGTGTGTATGTGTTCTTTACCTTCGATATTGCTTATGAAAAATGCATCGTGTCAGATACAATCTTAAATTTAACTTGACATTCAAGGCAATTATCATAGTTTGAAATGGGAGAGTCTAAGCTTAGCCAGTGTGTTCAAAGTTCAATGACTCTGAGAATGGGTAAATTCAGGTCTATATAAGATGATGCTGATCTAAATTAAGGGGTTACTTTAGTAGGGATTAGGAGACTTCGAGCAAGTTCCAATGAGGGAAACACGAAGAAACAATATAATATCGAAGCATCTCTCTCCCCAAGGCAAGTTGTGAATAAACCAATTAAATTGCTTTCACTTCCACACACATTTGACTCAGGGTTTGTTTTTAAGGATTGGATTTGCTATAGGAAATTTGTATATTTGGTTGATGATGAGAACTTATTTATGCGGTTAAGATTGCTTATATTATAAGATTAACCTTAATTGCATTTATTATACCTTTATTGAAGTACAAATATTGACAATAAGAGCTCTGGTGTATACATACCAAATAAGTTTATAGCTTGGTTTATTTAACCCGGATAAATCCGGCATATCAGAATCTGGCAAGCGTGGTTTATTGAACATTTGAATACCTTTCTATAATTGATTTCTATGTATATGAAAATAAATATGTAAATAATTATCTTAGAAAAACAAAGATCTTTTAATGCGTTTCTGTT
Source organism: Melangyna quadrimaculata (assembly GCA_949320155.1). Lineage (NCBI taxonomy): Eukaryota > Metazoa > Arthropoda > Insecta > Diptera > Syrphidae > Melangyna > Melangyna quadrimaculata. The sequence goes on along the minus strand of OX439483.1, from coordinate 60,576,016 downwards.
TTCAGATAAACAATAAGACAATAAACCGTAAATTTAAAGCGACTTAAGGGTAAAATTTTAATGTATCACTGAAAGGAGATGGTCCAAAATTATATGGAAATTGGGCCATGAGTGTTTGTAGTAAGTATGTACTTTTAAATCAATGAAACTGGTATCTGTTTGTTATAACTTATAAGTATGGACATCGTATTTGGGGATTTTAGTGTTTAAAGTTCATATTGCCGTAGGATCTCTTCTGGTGCAGATGATTCAATTGTCCGTTAAGATGCATATAAAATAATATTTATCTACAGTTAAGTCCGTACTTAAGAAGTAGTTTTACCGTGGAGGATGAATGCACGAAGACTAAACAAACAAGAAGATAAGACAACAAATATGTAGGTACATCTGTTGAGTTAATGCAGGGTTAACTTATTAATTTGGTGAGTTAAATCGGGTTTAATTTGAATACTTCAGCTAATAACTGACTCTAAACTCTTGCACCAGACCCCGCCCCGGTGCGGTCGTACCTATGACTCTCTTAAGGTGGATATCGCCAGCCGCACTTCGGTTAGGTCGGGTGGAGGGAACTGTTGGCCATCATCGTCCAAGTTGAGAAGAGTGTTCTGCCTACTAGCGGTATCTTCGCCGTTAAGCAGTCTAGAGAAGTTTCCTTTCCACATCCTCAGCACTGACTGTGTATCTACTAACGTACTCCCACTCATCTCGGCAGGCTTCCGTTCTAGCTTTGTATCCTTGGGTGAATCGTTTCACCCTCTGATAACATTTGAGAACATCACCCCTGCCGCTACAACCCTCAATAGATTCGACCATCCGCTTCTCGTGCTCTCTCTTTTTCCTCCTGAGAAGACGGCGCGTTGTTCCTCTTTTCGTTTTATCCCGTAAAGCTCTCGGGCTACTTTCTCAGCAGCTCTTGTTTGAGTCTGCAACATTGCTTGGTAGACCTCGTCCTTAGCTGCATGCACCAGCCGGCACTCTACATTGAACCAGGGCCAGGTTTGGTTGTGGTCGCCTAGTGAAACCCAGCACATCAGAGGCGGAACTTCTGATGACTTTTTGACAGTGTATCCACTGGTTCTATGCACTTGATGCTGGTGGGTTACTTGCTGAGAGATTAAGAGTTACTTGGTCAGCAAAAGTTCCGGCGGTCTCTTGTGACTTAAGCTTCTCGACATCAAACCTTTTCACAGCATCTGCTCCGCGTTGTGTGGTCATGGATGTCAGCACAAGTAGTCTAGCTACCACAAGGTAGTGATCTGAGTCAATGTTGGCCCCTCGGAACGTTCGGACATCCAAGGAACTGTAAGCATTTCTCGCGTCTATCACAACGTGGTTGATTTGGTTGACGGTTCGGTGATCATGCGACCGCCAAGTCCCCTCGTATATATTGAGGTGTGGGAAACAGGTGCTTAATATGATTTCGCCCTGCCGCATAGCCTGCCAGCCTGTGTCCGTTGCCGGAAGTTTCGTCGTGAAGGCTGTGTCCTCCAATGATCGAACCAAAGATGGCTTCCTTTCCGAATCTTGCGTTCAAGTCACCAAGAATGAAGATCATTCGTCGTACTTCGGGAACATATCATACGTTGTCTCCAGGAGATCGTAGAATGCTTCTTTGGTTGAGTCATCTCTCTCTTCATGGGGGACATGAACACATATCAGCGTAATGTTCTTTAATTTACCTTCGATGCAGATTGTGACCAGGCGCTTGCTTACACTTTGGAAGCCCAAGACTTCTTGCCTAAGTCTTCCCCTTATCACAGAAACGCAGTCTCCGTATGCCCTCTCCATCCCATCGCATTTCCTGGATGGCTGTTATGTCAGCCCTTAGCCTGCCCATGTTCTCCACTAATTGTTCGGCTGCACTTGTTCTGTATAAGGACGTTCCACGTGTATATCCGAAATTCATTGTCCTTGTTTCGTTTGCTGGGGTCTTCAAATTTAAAATCATAAAGGGTTAGCAAAGGCTAGAACAAGGGCCTTGGCGATTATGAACACTTTTGCCTCGTCAGACAAAAAAAAAGTTGACTTATGTGGGCCTTGATCCTGCGATCTTCTACTTATCAGTCCAATGCGCTAACCACTGGGCTGACTCTCTAAACAAAAATGCAATGTCGAAAGTGAGTAAATTTAATACTCTAATGTTCCATACCATATTGCATAACAAATGCAAACAGAATATAACAGGATTTCATGCATGTACTTGCTTTTTGGATAAAATAACTTTGAAAAGGTTTTTCGTCACTGAACAAAATTTTGAGTTTGCATGCAATTTTTTCGAAAACTGTAGGCATGAATAACTCAATTTAACTTTAGGATTAAATAACAGATTTTTGGCTTTCAAAACCGGTATAGTACTTTATTGAAGGTGTTGCCGCTGTTTTTTAATATTTTTTTTTCATTTTAAGTCATTTTTTCTAAAATGCCCCTTACCTCCTAAACAGGGTGAGATAGACCCCCCTCCCATAGTAAAAAAATGCCTTTTTTTGACCCTTCTAAAAAAAACGTTATCAATTTTTGACGCCAAAGTTATCGTACTCTCCCCCGAAATTGCATGGATCTTTTAAAATGTTTGTGTTTGTTGTAAGAGATATTCCTGATGGTGATGGGGTGCCGAAACAACAAGTTTTTACTAGGTAGCTCCTCGCGAGTGTTTGAAAAGTTTGCCTCGTCTAAATTTTTGGTATCTACCTACTGAGGTCTAGCAAGGGCTTGCCAAGTATCTGAGAAGTTTTCCTCGTCTAGATTTTCCCTGCTGAAAATTAACTATCCCAAACTAGACAGAAACTAGAAACTTGCTATTTTTCCAGCCGGGTTTGATTCGTAAAAAAGAAATCGAAATCGAGATAGTAATTTTCCATAACATTACGATCATAGAGAACGCGATAAAGTGGGTACCGCATTTCTGTCTGTTTATCTGTCCGTGTCTCTCTTTGCATAAATCTTTGAAGCGATTTTCTTCAAGCTTTGAACTTTTTTTTTTTGGATTATTAAATCTTGGAAACGGATCAATGAGTATTTTTTAAGTTTTGTGTACAACTGTATTTTAATAAATACTTCAAGTTGCCATATCAGTTTTTTTTTTTTATGTTCAAGAAATTTTGTATACAAAAATTAATTTTTAAGAAATCATAATAAGATTTTTTTAACTGAGGTAAATATACAATTGGCTCGTATTCCTACTTTACCTACATTAAATAACATTGATATTTGAATTTTGTATGGCACATGGCTTATTTTATACATTGGTTTTTATTTTTAAGAAACACGCTCTAAAAAATAAAATAAATCGGGTGGCACAACGGCTCGTGAAGAACCAGGGCCTAGTGACTAACAACTCGCAACCATTCCTGTGTGCGCCTATCAACAGGAATGGAAGGCACCTACAATTTTATGCCGAATCCGAACGGCTAGACGAGAAGCACTTATTCGTGACAGGTGATACTCTTGGAGGATTTGTCAATTCCTCGCAAGAGGCAGTAGTCCTGAAAAATACTTTTTAGTTTTTAGGTGGACGAGGCTGGGAAGCGAACTCAGACCTTCAGCGTGACAGTCGAACGCACTAACCATTACGCTACGGGCTACTACAAACACGCTCTAAAGATTTTTGATTTTTTTTGTTGATGTCATCGTTATGTTGGCATACTCTCCGGAATCACTCCAGCTAATGACAAATAGGTTGTCTGAATACTGCTTGCGATGGTATCTAGTCGTTAACTTGAATAAATCTAAAATAATGGTCTTCAGGAGAGGAGGAGGAAGATCTAGGACAAATGAACAATGGTACTGCAACAACGAAAGAATATAAGTGGTTAAGGAAGAAATACCTAGGAGTTCATTTTACTCAGAATTTTAAAATGGAAAGACATCTCACGGAGGAACTGGCGGAGGCAAAAACCGCTATTAATGTAGCATGGAGAATGTTTCACTACTGAGATTTTTTATAAAACAAACATTTCGCCTTCCTACAAGCACACCGAACTATATGATAATGCTGGAAACAGGCTAATCACCAATATTCATGAACACGCTAAAACTTCAAGTAGACTACATAGTGAAAGTTTGCAAAATGCCAAATGATCGTCTACCAAAGAAAGCAGCACTACAAGCCCTTCGATGTAAGACAGGATGGGTTAAAGAATGAATGGATCTAGCGGAGGAGACTGATGTTTCTCTAAAATGAACGAACAGAGTACGTGAAAATCGACAATGTACCAGATAATTACCAGTTTGGATGAAAACTTGAGACAGAGGTACAGAGTAGAAGCATCAAACTCACTGTATCGGATGATTTATAGTAGGTTCAATCATGATCTCAATGCAAGAAACTGCTTTGGGGATGATTTTCCCATCGAAGAAATTTCAAACATGCTTCGTCTAAGAGGAGAACTGCTAAACTTAAACTTCGACCCACACCGTGAAGATTTACCGCTACTTTGTGAGATGTGTAATCTGGCAGAACGGGCGGATGTTTTTCATTTTGTTGGAAGGTGTCCCGTACAAAAGGGAAACTAGAACCATGAAGACACATACTAGTTACGGACTTTTTAACAGAAGGCAAACCTTTCGATCTGCTTAACGAATTATCCAAGATTTTAAAATCTGCAAAATCGCACCTTATTATCGAAAAAGAATACTACTTTAAGCTAATAACTGTAACTTAATTAGTTTAACTATATATGTAAGTATATTGAACATTTTTGTCAATCAGGCAGACGGCAAAGCCATGCTTTATTGATTGTTAATAATAATTGTAAAATATCATTAAAGAAAATCAATATAATCTAATCTAAAATCTCAATCTAGGATTTTTTTTTACTGTCTCGACCCATTGTACACGCTCTATCTTTTTTTTACACCTTATTCGAATCTCACTCTAAGGACACTATCTATGTAGTATGCTGAAATTTACCATCAAGGTCGTAGAACATTTTTGTATTAAAATTCTGTTACATCAGAGAGAAGAGAAGAATGTTCATAAAATGTAAGTGTTGACAAAAAAAAAAATAATTTTCGGTTTTATATTACATGGTGATATATTTACAAATTTCCGAAGTATATATTTAAATTCTTTTTGAGATATGCATATATTTACGTACAAAAATACCTAAATATTTACTTTAATATAACAAAAAACTATAAAAAAAATAATACAAAAATCAAGAATAATTCATAAGCCCTCAAGTAGACATCAAAAATGAATCAGACTAACTTAAAAGAAAAAGTCTATATAGCTAAGTCATTCTTCCCTAACCGGCAAAACTTAACCTACCTTACTTAGATCCATACATACAATGAAGATTTGCCAGATTTGTTTGAATTCTTGGTTTTTACTCCTTAAAAGAGGATAAGAAACTATACACAAACGACCGGATGCACCCTTATATTCCTAAGAAACACATATGTCACACACTGTATCAACATAAAAGATTTTCTTCTCTAGTTATATGGGTAAAGTAGGTACCTGAGTATGAGAGTATTGAAACCTTTTCAAGTTTCCAGACAAAAGTCCATAAGCATCTCATTTGAAAACTGTCCCAAGGCCGACAACGACATAGAAAATATTAAACTTCGTATGGTCGGTACCTACGAGTATTTAAATGATTTTACCATATTTTGCTTCAAGCAAACATGTGGTCAGTTTTATGGAATATAATGGCTTCGGACTGCTATGCCATGTCCTTTTGTTGTCCTGGACACTATTTCATTTATGTAAACGAAAGATATGGTCGTTTTGTAGCAAAATACAATATCAAAACCATTTCGAAATAAAATCACTATAGATAGAGACTTTTTCAAACAAACTTTTCTTCGTTATACCGGTAGGCATGTATGTATGAATTTATGTGAGAATGTGTGTCTAATCACAAAGAGGACCAATATGTGAGGTTTCTATATATTCTTTCATGCATAACCATAAAAGACCTTCATTGAATTTTATTTATCCTCAGACATATTATCTCAAGGTACATCTAACCATACCTACTTATAAATATGTGGCAGAACAAATTCAAAAGTCAAACTATCACTGTCTTGAACATTTATCTTATGTATGATTCTTAAATGTTTTTTTTTTTTTTATCTAAAACAGATTATAGTGGAACAAAAACACACAATAAAAATTTGCTTGTTTTGGTTTATATATGTATGTACATTTTGGGGAGCAAAATGATTTTGTAACCTTTGAATCGCTTCGTTCTGTATTATGATATTTTATATAGATGTTTGCTGGTTTAATCCTGAAGTGAAGATCTTTACAATGAGATTTTTGTGTACCATCATCAGGACCGGGCAGGGCAAACGAAAACGATGATGCTCCTTTGCCAAAAGATATAAATTCATTTCAGATGTAGTTCAGTTCAGTGAAAGAAAACCCCGAAAAAATATGCAAGCGAGAGAGTAGAGTAGAGGTATAGAGTGTTATTGAGGTGGTTATTAAATTATATCCTCCGGTCATGGTTTCGAACTATTTTTCACTTTAAAGGGTGAATTTATTATTTTGGCCGATTATTTTTTTTTTTTTTGTCTGTATAGCTACCTATAATTTTACTATGCACTTATGCATAAGAACAGTGCTGTGTAATTTTTGTTTCCTGAGTGCCACCTTACAGTTATCGAAATGCAACATTGTTGATGGAAGTAATTTCATGAAAGTTACCAAAATGCTTCAATAATTGATTCCTTCTTTCCTAGTAGGAATAGATGTAACATCAATTTAAATGATATAGCTTCATAGAATTGGCACTTCGTTAAGGCCCTGACGTTATCTTACATGTAAACTGCCCTTTCAACCGATATGGTTGGCTAACAAAAATATAAATTGGCTTTTAAAAATCGAATCTTAAATGTAAAGCTGGCCATACTCGACCGAACCAGCGAGCCGAACGGGCCGAACCAAAATTACCCGTGAGTGCGGGAAAACTCAAATGGCTTCGTTTGGTTGGGCCAAACAATTTGGATTTTCAGCCAGTCCAAAATCCACGAACGCGAACCTCCAAACCAATGTTCGGCTCTCAGCAAGCCGAGCAGTTCTGTTTGCTTCCAACTTTCCAATCGCTCCACCATCACTAGATAATAAATTCCCACTTTCTCACTCTATCTCATTAAACTGTAGAAGACAATTTTCGCCAAAAACATCTAAATGTCTCATTCTCTTTCTTGTCAAGTTTTATCATGTTCAATACAAAACACAAAATTCAGAATTTTCTTAGTTTCAAATTGGGAAACTGGCATAAGAAGATCACTTCAGTCGACTTTTGCATTTGCATTGAACGGACCACTGATGTTTTTTGTATGGACAAGAACCAGACTGCCAAAATTGGTTCGGTTCGGAAGTGTATGGTACCCAAATTTGAAACGTGGCCAAATGGACTGGAGCCCAATGGCTCCGAGCTATTCGGCCCGGTCGTGTATGACCAGCTTAAAAGTTTTAAAATTTAGCATTCATTTTAAATTTGCGGTTTAATTTATGTATACAAACTATTTCCAAATGCGTACAAATTTTACAGTAGAGGGGTGTCTGAATCCACCAATAACTTGACATCCACTTCAAAAAATGCCAAATTTAATAGAAACTTTCAGAATTTCTTAAACAAAATCTGTATCAACCTACGAAGTTATTGGATTTACTTTCCTCTAAAATTTGTTTAGAGGTTTTATATTATGTGTAATTTTAGTAACAGATGTGGGAAAGGTTGTTAATTGTAAACTAACTTAAAAAAATAATTTTAGTTTAAAAAAAAAAATTAAAATCACGATAAAAAAGTCTTTTTGGTTGGCTTGTGAAGATTTAAAATTTGAGTTTAATTTTCGGATAAACAAGATTAAACAAAAATATCAGGACTTTTTTTTAAGATTATGGGAAATATAGGAAATATAGGATCAGTAGATCTATATATTAAAAGAAAAAAAAGACAACAAAAATTTAATAAAATATAAAAGTTAAAAATTAAAGAAAAGCATGGTAAGGCATTTGTTAAGTTAACTAGTAGTTTCAGTTTCTCATCCAAAATTGTATTATTAATACTAGTCAAAGGAGATTATTATTGTTTATGTTAGTTATATGAAGAACCATATATAGGAGATTTTTGTGTGATCTTGCTATGATTAAAATCAAAAATATCTGAATTTGTGTTTACTTCCCTCAACATTTTTGTAACGGGTTCATTTCTACCAAAATCAGTTCGGTGAGGAGCTTGATGGAATTGGGGTATTGATCGAAGAGTATGTGAGTTGATGTTAAAACTCATTACCTCGAGTAAGGTAGAAGAATTAGTGACGCCAGACAAAATTTGATGTACAAAAATAATATCAGCTACTTCACGAACGTTTTTGTAGGGATTGTAAGTTAAGAAGCCGCAAGCGATCTTCATACGGGGGCAGGTTATAGTTGTCATCACAAGGAAGTCCCCTTAGAGCGAAACGGAGGAATCTACGCTGAATTGCTTCGATTATTTTAATATGAACAAGGCGATACGGAGACCATACTTGGCTAGCATATTCAAGTAAAGGTCGGGCAAAGGTTGTGTACAGAGATTTCGTAACAAAAGGATCCAAAAACTCCTTAGACCAACGCTTGACAAAACCAAGAGCAGAGTTAGCCCTAGAAATGATATTGTCAAAATGTGATCTGAAACTGAGCTCACTATCACAAATAATGCCTAAATCCTGAATGGACGTTACTCTGGGGACAATGACATTATCAATAAAGTAGTCCCGCGGTGGTGGACGAAAACGTTTGTGCGAATATGTGATTGCTTCGCACTTACCGACATTGAGTTCTAAATTGTTCTTTTGACACCAAACAAAAAAATTATCCAAGTCATTCTGTAGAGGAAAAGTATCAGAAGGTGAAGCAATTACTCTAAAAATTCTCATGTCGTCTGCGTAAGTAGAAAGTTCAGGATGCTTTATCACTGACTCCACGTCATTTATTGTCAAAATAAAATTAATAGGACCCAGATGGCTGCCTTGAGGGACGCCATGATTTAGCAATGAAAGAATCTGATATAGAAGCCCTAAATAATTCTCGATATGTACGACCTGATAGGTACGAATCCATCCATTGAATAAAACCAGGAGGAAATCCAAGAGCTTTAAGTTTGAAAATGATAATTTTGTGTGAAATTTTGTCAAATGCCTTGATAAAATCCGTGGCAATAACATCGATTTCGTTTTTCTTTTCTATGGAATTAAGAGCATACGAAACAAATTCTGTTAATTTAGTGGTCGTGGACTTACCCTTGAGGAACCCGTGTTGTTTGGAAGAAAATAATGGTTTACAATGAAAGTACACTGTGTCAAAGACAATTCTTTCGAAAAGCTTGGGAATGCACGACAGTTTGGCGATTGGTCTAAAGTTAGAATCATTGGATTTGCAGCCCTTTTTGTGAATCGGAATGATGAAAGAATCCTTCCACATGATGGAAATATACCCAAACAAAGGGATTTTTGGAAAAGAATAGCAAGAGTTTTTGCGAAATTGGCTGCACATCTGAGCCTGATGAGAAATCATCCTTCAGTTTATAAATTTTATTGACGACATCATCAACATTAATGTTAATTGATACCAATGACGTTTGATTGCAATTATTAAGATAGGAAAAGTAGTTAACATAAAAGACTAAACAAATTTGCAAATAAATTAGTTATGATTTGAGAATCATTAGAAGGATGATGAATTCATTGTATGCAATCAAGTAAAGGGAATAGTCGGTATCTGTTTCGGATCTTAAATATTTTTGCCACAGACCATTAAGGAAGTTTCGTAGTGTACGCAGCTCTTTTGAATACCACGGAGGTGACGATAAATTATTTTTTCGGGGAACATAAGGTACAGATAGGAAAAAACTTTCAAAAATTACAGAATTAAAGTGAGTGGTTAACGTTTTGATATCATTGTTCGTATTATAGTTGAAAATTGAGTCAAAATTAATATTGCTAAGGAGTTCATTCAGTCTGATAAAGTCAGCCTTACGAAAATTAAAATGGTATACGTTCTCAGACTCAATATATGAACTGCCATGATCGAAACTATAGGTTAAACATAAGGGTGGATGATAGAGGTCAATAGTGGAAAGAATTAAGCTAGTTTCCTGAAGAATGCAGTTCTTAGGTTCATTACAAAAAATTAAATCAAGTTGTCTATTCAGATTTTGTTTAACATCACTAATCTGGAGAAGGCCAGAATCAGAAAGACTGTCTGTACATAATAGCTTTTTTTCGGTTGATGCATTAATAACAACGAAATGAGAGTCATCTTCTTATCGAGACCAGGTCAGATTAGGAAGGTTGAAGTCACCCAGGACCAACAAGCCATCGTGTACCTGCATTTTGTCGCATATATAGTCAGTTGCATTAATCAAAACTTGGTAACTATCGATTGGGCTACAGGGTCTTAAGTAGCAACAGACAACATAAATACTTTTATGCTTAGCTTTAATTTTAACATAAATTAGCTCAATGTTTACAGTGTTAGGAATGTCAAAAACAAAACTATCATACTTTGAGTGAACCGCTATAAGAACCCTTCTCCCAGCCTGTTCCCGTAAGTCAAAGAGACTATCCATCCGATAAACATTCAAATCTGATGTGAAAAATTCATTATTATTAAAACTACTATTTAGATTTGTCTCAATAAGAGCAAAAACATCAAAAGGAAGTTCTTGCGACTTTAAAAATACATTTGCAGCTTTAGAGCGAAGTCCCCTTACATTTTGATAATAAATGGACAAGCTTAAAAGTTTTTTGGAGCTGTATTTAAGTTGGTATTGAGACTTACATTACGGTCTATAAATTCCTGAATAAAAGTATTGACGGGCCAAGATGTTGGAGACATCAACACATTAAACATTGGATCAGGGACGGTTATTTTGTTAATAACCCTTCCATTTGATCTTGTTATGGTTTTTGCATTTAATAAAATTATGATCGTTGGAAAAGTTTTGCTGAAATAAAACACATTTAATGTGGTTAAGAATATCCGTTTAAGATGTTGATATATCGAAATTAGAAATAAATATACACTTTGGGACAGTCACAACTCTGGGTTGAAAAACTGGTGGGGTAACATCGACCGGGGGATACAGATTTCGGCTATTGCTGTTGTTATTTAAAGAGGAATTAAGTAAAGGAGGAGCATTATTAATGTTGGTGGGACATTGTAACTCATCATGAATAGTATGATGGGCTTAATTTGCGTAGTTTCAACAGAATTAAAATGCATCTCTTTTACAGCTCTTAAAAAATTGTATTAAAATTTTAGCTCAGAAATTTAAGGTTAAGAGGACCTAACTTTGTCTATAAAACCAAAATTTAAAAATGAGTCTGGGGTCGACCCACACTAGTAACTTCCCATTGGTGCACTTGATACCCATATTAAATATATAATATTTACCTAAGTGGTGGGTGGTAGAGTATATATTATATAATTATATATTTTATAGTGTAATAACTTTGGGTTTTTGGATAATCAGTATATAGGTAGGTATAGATATGGAGATACAGGGCAAAATGTGACATTACCTATATTTTGTACTTTAGCTATTTATAATAGTAAAATTTTTATGTTTTTTTTTGTAAATAGCTTACAAACCTCTAAGAATCTCACTTATAAAACTTTTTTTCCTAACTCTTCTCGGTATGGAGGTATTAATTCTTTAAGCCAATTATTTCAAAACAGACTATTGGCTAAAAAAAATACAAAAAATCAGGGGAGTGTACTTAAAAAAAAAACATGGTTTCAAAGAATATAAAAAGGCAAATTAAGTGTCATATGCTTAATTTGGATTTTGTAGCGATTTTGAGTGTAAGAATTTTTCGAATTAAAACATTTTTGAAAAGTTTTTTCTTGCAACATTTTGATTTTTAGCTTTTTAAAGGGTGATTTTAAAAATCTCAAAATTACACAACATTTAGGTGGTATAGGTATATATTTTTGGTAGATATTTCAAATCACTATCATTGTTTGTTTTTCAAAATATTTGAGTTGAAAAACATTTGTTAAGAATTTGTAATAGTTTTTGCTCTTAAAAAAAAATGTTTATTGAATTTTTTTAAAAAAAATTATCAGTTGGTGACCACGTCATTATTATGTAAAAAAAAAATAGACTGGGTTCGGATTAATTTTTTGTTCTTGAAATATTTGAGACGAAAACTATTTTTCAACTGTTTTTCTAAGTTTAAAAAGAAAGTGTCTGTTGAATTTTTTTTTAATATTTACCAATTTGGTATTGTGTAATTATGTGTAAACTACAATTAGTCTGAAATGAATATCTTATTCCGTTCTCGAGATATTCCAGATAAATTACATTTTGCAGCTCCTTTTTAAATTGCTTTAGTAAGAAAACGGTTTATTGAATTTCCTAGGAAACCTTTTCAGCACGTTATGACAATATTATCTGTAAAATAAAATTTATCCGAGGTCGATAATCTTTATCCGTTCTCGAGATTTGGTGGACGAAAAAAGTAACCCGAACGTACGTACATACACACATACAGACATCTTGCTAAAAACGACGGATTCTGATTCTAGAGACCTCAAAACGTGAAGATACATATGTCAAAATTTTCAATTTGACAAATCGCACTAATTACAATAACTTCCAATGGGAAGTTTAAAAAGAGTAGGTACACTACGGTTGGTATATTCAATACATTTTTCATTGTATTATTATTTGGTGAATTATTTTTTAATATTTAGGATGGTTCACAAAAATGGTCGCCAAAAACGCTGCTAAGTGTTTAGGTTTTCTCCGAATATGTAAGAAACTATGTAAGAAACCCCTCTCCTCCTGGCTGTGATTTACAAAGCCTTTATTTGACCAAAGTTTGAGTATAATTCCCATATGTGGGCAGGTGCTCCTATTACTCAGCTAAGCTTGTTGGGTAGAATTCAAAAAAGGGCCCTAAAAACAAAAGGTGATAGAACAATAACGGCAACAATAGCATCCATCGAACACCGCCGAAATGTCACCTGTCTCTCACTGTTCTATCGCTAATTTTATAAACAGTGTTCAAGTGAAATAGTCAGTTGTATTCCTCCCCTTAAACAATTCAACCGAAATACTCGCGCTTTTAGGAATGCTAATCAGTTCACACCAGAGCCCAACTTCGGACGTACTGTTAAGCATAAAGATTGTTTCTTAAGTCGCACAATAAGAATGTGGAATGCTTAACCTGGCCCTATTTTTCCACTTCATTTTGATATTCAGAAATGCAAAACCAATGTGCACCGGTATCTCCTTTTAAACCCTTCCCTTTTTTCCTAACGCTCGCACTGTGCTCGTCCATATTAAGGGTATTAAAAAAAAACCTTTAGTTCGCGCTCTATTAAAAAAAAGAGGGATTTTGTTTTCCACGTTTAAGCCTAGTACTCAGTTCAAGGAAAATTAAATGTCTATATAAAAGTGACATTTATTTCACAACGATGAATTTATAACGAGAGCTGAGTACCCAAAATGTAAGACCGAAATATGAACCGGTTCAAAATTAATTTCATTTTATAATTATCATTTCCTAACGTACGACCACTAGGAAAAAATAATTGAAGTGTGAAAAAGTGTGACATTTGTCAATAAATTAAAATAAAAGTTGTTATAATTGAATAAAAAAGCCTAAAGAATTATTTTGGATCTTACGATCGTTTAGTTTTGAATATTAAGTGTTACCGACAAGCCAAAAACCAAACTATGGAATTAAAATAGTCTTATCAAGCATTTCAAGATTCTGTTAAACTGTCAGACAAATCAAATTATTTTTTTCATTCAAAGTGAGTATTAAAAGTTTTTAAACTGAGGACTGACAATTAACGTGGATAATTTATTATGGTTTCACAATGGTTATTCACGTGAATTTCAAACCGCTTTTATTTTTCATTTCACTTAGAGGTGAGTACTAGGCTTTAAGGGGGGGAACAATTTTTAAAATTAATTTTTTTCATTTTCATTTTTTTAATACTCACTTTGAATGAAAACAAAATAAAATGCTAACGAAGACTATTTTCAATACCATGGTTTCTTGCACCACCAAGTAGCACTTTAAGCCTAGTACTCACCTCTGTGTGAAATGAAAAGTAAAATCGGTTTGAAATTCAAGTGAATAACCATTTTTTCAAAGTCAACAAATGATCAAGAATTTCGCGTATCAAAAGTGGTTTCACCGACTTTAAAAATGATTTCTTTTGACTCAATAGGGATACTAATAATAAAATATCTTAAGTAACTGCCCCTTAAAATTTCAAAATGTGCCTGTTTTACTCGATAAATGGCTGAAAACCCCCAAAAAAATCGGTTGATTTTTAAGCTTTTCTCGATTTTAAAGACCTCCATGGGTTTAGGAACGAGCAAGTAAGACTCGTATCAGTATTAATTTCGTGTGCTGAACTCAAATCTATTATCTGTTTTTCGCCAGCAGCTCTAGTTTTTGAGATAATCCAGTCTGAAAGTGGAATATAATCATTTTTCATCTATTTTTGAGATTTTGTGCATTTATTATTCAAAATAAATGCACCGATTCATCAAAGTACTGCACTATGACTCATGATCATGAATGATCGGTGCATCGGTGCATTTTTTCGAAAAAAAGCATTTCGAATTTTTACAAAATCTCAAAATAGGTAAAAAATGGTTATATTCCACTTTCAGACTGGAATATCTCAAAAACTAGAGCTGATGGCGAAAAACGGATTATAGAATTGAGTTCAGCACACGAAATTTCCTCTGATACGAGTCTTAATTGCTCGTTCCTGAACCCATTAAAAATCAATCGCTTTTTGGGGGGTTTTCAGCCATTTATCGAGTAAAACAAGCAAGTTTTGAAATTTTAAGGGGCAGTTACTTAAGCTAGTTTATTATTAGCATCCCTAGAGAGTCAAAAGAAATCATTTAAAGTCGGTGAAACCACTTTTGATACGCGAAATACTTGAACATTTGTTGACTTTGAAAAAAACGTGTTTTTTACATTATAAACAGCCGTGGGGTCTGGAAGTACCATTTTAAAAAATTTCCAGGACGCAGAAATACTTGTGTGGGTATCCTACACAAGATCCACGATACTCATTTTAAATATCTGACAAAAAAAATTAATAGACACCCCTAAGGTATATTATTAGAGACTATTTATTTACGACTTCACTGCTCATTAAAATTTTGTCAACTTTACCTTTCAAAGAATAAAGTAGTTTAGATTTATTAAATGAACGTTCACACGAAGCTGACGTCACAGGAGCAATCATTCTCCCACTTTTCAAATTGAACATCCTTTTGGAAATGTCTTCGAAATTTGTACACTTTGTCGATAAATTAAGAAGAATTTGCAATTCAGAAAGTAAACAATCTGAATCTTCATTAAAAATAAATATGAGCTCCAATATTGCACAATTTTAAAAATGTTTTAAGTAAGTTTAAAATTGTAGACACGTTAAAAAATTATGTTGTGGAACTACTGAAGAATATAGTTTGAATTTTTATCACTGTCATACACTACACTTGGTAAGAACTTGCCTAAATTGTCTAAATTTTTATAATAATAATAATAAAAAAAAAATGATACGAATTAAAATGCGGTTTCTGGATTTTAATTAATTCATCTTGAGATGCTTTAGGAAATCACTATATGGACTGATCAGTAATTTCTCAGCAAACGAAGTTGAACATTTTATAAATGCATTAATTTGGTACTAATCGCTGTTAATTTGTTAAAATGACAATGATGTGTGTTGAATCAGCGCAGCGTTAAAACTTCAATATCGTTTAACTCTTCTGCTTTGAAATTCTCTGTTTTTTTCTTTGAACATGACATTTTTACATAAGTATAAACAACTGAGAAAATCAAAATCCAAAATTTTTTGCTCAGCAATCCAGGAGAACTCTTATTATTATCAAAAGAACTTGCATTGGTTTTTATTTCTTCCAAGGAAATTCACAAAATTTTTTTTTCGAGTTTTTGACAAATTTTTCAGTAGCAATGGATTTTCAATACTTTTGAATTTCTCGCGCATAATAATAATGTGATTTGTGCTGCTATAAGAGAACACATTCAATTATTCAAAAAAAAAATTGAGAAAAGCCTTTAATGAACACAATCACATTGCATGGTGTTTCAATGAATATGTTGATCCGATTTTTCGTCTTCTTGTTTCAGGCAAGAGGGAGGATTGACATTCTTTGACATTTAAAGATGTTCAAGTTGAAAAGCAGGAGAATGACTGCTCCTGTGACGTCAGCTTTTTGTGAACGTTCATTTAATAAATCTATCGACTCTATAAGATCAAGTTTGATAAACTCACGGCAAACGGAAAGCCCAACACTTCTACTATCAAATTCGGTAAAAAGAAACCTTGGTATGAACTGCATTGCCACGTTGATGGATAATTTTCACTAGGAGCACTGATAAGTTGAAAAAAATATAACCTAGAAGTTAGAAGGAAAAACAGTAGGAGTAACTACTATCAGCGTATCTCACGCCAACTCTCATATATTACCTGCTCGAAAGTATGGTGGAGAATCACACAGGCAAATCTTGGAGATTCGACAAAGGTTGGAATACAAATCAGTGCTACAGAATCTTCATCAATTACGTTATTTATACCAGTTTGGGAAACCATTTATCTTCCAATACTTGATAATGAAATAGAACGGTATGAAGTGATCTTGACAAAAGCTAAAATAAAGGAAAATGAAGCTCCAGGTATTGACGATGTTCCAAACGAGTTCATTTACTGAGGAAATGCATATTCTGCTCAGCGATATCTTCCAAACTGGTATTATACCTTTTTCCTCCAGAAAATCATTTTCTTTCCCACTTAACAGAAAGGTTGACCCCATTGTCGCATCAATGAATACCAGGCCACGCACGTAAAGAAGTCACTACAGAACAGTTGACCAAATGTACAACCTGTCCTGTATCATCCAACTTCAACTTAGCAAAAAAAAAAACCTTCATGCTTTCTTTGTCAGCACCGTTTGAAAACATTTAAAGAGAAGCGCTTTTTGAAAATCTGTAAGGGTGCATTCTATGAAAATACGGAAGTTTGTTTTGTTACGAGAGACAAAGTTTAAAGTAGATAATGTTAAAGAGGTAGCAGGAATTTCTAGATTCCACTTCATGGACTCGGAGGGAAAATTGTGGAATGCAAGGATAATGTGGATTTCCAAGAAAAAATCCGTTATTTCCTATAGATTTTTATGTTCGTTTTATCACACGTGACACGACAACAAACGTTGTCGTGTCACGTACGGACCGTGGAATACACCTTAAGCTAGTTATCTCAAATAAATAATTTCCACCATAAAATCCCTGTACCAGGAAACAACAGCAGTTTGGGATGTATAAAATATATCAAATTTCTTTAACCCACGCTCATAGGTGTCAAGCAAAGATGCGTACTGAGAGCCTTACTTTACTTACACCTAGATGATCTTCAACAGTAATTTTTTGTAAAGGTGGTAGAAGGGCACACAATTCTAACAAATATAAAAACCTCGGGGTTATCTTCACATACAATTATGTCTTGATCAGACATTTTAATAAAACGACCTTCAATTCGACTTCGTCTTAATTAGTTAGAAAAGCTTAATATTAATTGCATGATCCAGCTAGGAAGTTATTAATTGGGGGGGGGGGGTACAAAGAACACGCCCAAATTGAAAAACTTCAAAGTTTCTTGGCCTTCCAGATAATACACTTAATTATGCAATTTATATCGAAACTGGTCTTCCAAAAGCGTTCCTTACCACATTCAAATTACACCTTCCATACATACGAAATATAATCTCACTGCCAAGAGTGACAGGCAACCGTCAACTCCGTATTCTCTCTGAAGCCGTAATCAAGAAAAATATTTACTGGGGCCAAGGAGTTGTCATGCATTTTCCAGGAGACTGAAATAGACAGCAATGCAATCCATATGCTAATGTTCCGAACTATTTTTATGATGGTAATTTCCGAGACATCATGAACTTAATCTTCAGAGAAAGGTGTGGTCTTTCGAACTTAAATGCTACAGCGCAGCGTTACGGAATGTTTCTGTTGGCATATGTACCATAACCATATGAAATCAGGATGCTATCGAATATACTGACAACCATCTTGGAGTTGGCCCCATCCTTAAAGGATACCGTACCCTATTCTAGATTTACTTGAAAAATTATTGACAAGTCGATATTTTGCTGGACTGTTTTAAAGGCAGTCAACATTTTGTCAACTCGAAATTTCTTAATTCGACTTATTTTTTTCAATCTTTCGTACGTAGCCTGAAATCCTTAGACCTAGCTAGAAAAAACGTTTTTATGTTCTATGAATATATACAAAAAATAGAAGATTTAACTACTGTCCAAAGGATCTTCTACGATAAATTTTATGTTAGGAGCTAAAGCGTCTTATAAAGTTCATTTGACAAAAAAATGTTTAAATGATCAAATTCTTCAACTTACATATTTCTTTTACATCAGACCACCAGTTGTTGCTTACATACTCACCGGACTTGAATCAGCGATGAAATCCTTATGATATAAGACGTTTCAGCCTTCATTTAGATCTCTGTCGACATCAAAGGTGCTGATTTTCTTTGCGATGTTGACGATCTAGTGAGATTTCTCCATCGACATCTAGAAAAATTGGAAGATTTTTTGATTTCGATAGGGATGATGAAATAGGCGACTATGAAACAAATCAAAACGTGTAGTGTACATCAATCTCTTGGGCCCTGGGAAAAATCAGATTGCTAGCAAAAAGTTTCAGCCCAGTATAGAAGCATAGCGGAAGTATAACGGACAATATTTTTTAGGCAACATTTAAGGAGACTTGTTTTTCTGTTGATGGTCCAGTATTCAAATTTTAGTCGTTTTGCTCTTTTAGTACTGAAAATCTTTCTTTTGCAAAGGGGCCCACTTTAATGGAGGATGTATTCATATAGAGCAGATAAGTTGACGCAGGCTCCATACCAAGTAATCTCCCGCTAGTTCATGTGGTAACCATTCACCCCAGCAATCTTGTTGACCTTTAGTACAGATGGAAGGAGGGATCGTCATCGTCCAAATTGAACGAAGTTGTCTACCTCTATCTTAACTCCGAAGGCTTCTGTTCTTATTCTGGCTTTTTGTAGCATTGGGTGTAGATCACTCCACCTTTTAATAGAAGCACTTTCGTCCACACCCGTAGAAAATCTCAATAGTATTTGACGTTCAGAAATCTAGAAACCATGGTGTACTATGTATGAGTAAAATTATCATAAGGACTTAATAAAAATTAACTGTCCCAAATTTCAGTTGTTTTGCTCTTTTAGTCTTTTAGGGACTTTATTGCGAAAGCTTCATTAAATGATATCAAATATGAAGAAACACAGTTGCAATTTCACCGCGATTAAAATAAAAACTATCAAGTAATTGCAGCCGATTTGACAAAATTCTTTAGAAAACTAAAAAAATAGTTGTACCGTACAAATATTGCACATTACTGTCTATATATGGAACATGACAATGTGGCGCATAGAAATATGCAACACAGAACGAGTAAGAAAGAAAAAAAATAATATTGCTGCATATCTCGTATTTAATATCCCCTATTCACTCTGGCAAGGGTCCAAATCACTGGGTGTGGCGGTGGCTTATACTAACTTAAGAATTCGTTTTTTTGTTGCTATACAAACATATCTATATGTAGTATAAGCGGATAAGCATGTCCTCGCTTTTCTTGCTCCTTTAATTGAAATTTCGCTTCTTGTCCAAAAATATTTGTTTTTCTCATTTTTTTTTAAATAAAACAATTTATCTATTTACAATGACGTTATTATTTCATGTGTCAACTTAACGAAGAAGAAGACGAAAAAATATATACATATATTCACATAAATAATATATAAACTAAGATACAAAACAAATATCATTCATCATCATCGCATCGCATGGCATAAACATTAGAAGAAGCCTGGGACTCGGAATGGGACATTTTCATTGCCAGCATCATTGACATCGCCTACAACAACGCTATACATCACAATACCCCATCATACAGGAGCAAAGGACCTCTTATCCCATCTATTTAATGCTCGTTCTAGCTCTTCATCTATTTTTCTATTTCTATTTTTTGTATTTTTTCCTGTGTGTTAGTGCTTTGATTGCTGACTCATTAATTGAATTTGCTGACAGATGGAAAGAAAATTCGATAGTGTGTTCGTGCTTGGATAATGTGTCCTGTTGAATTTCTCCACTTCATTACGGAACGCTCCATCTCGTCCTTTTGCTCGCTGGCTGGCTCGGCTCGTTCGTTCGTTCGTTCGCTCGCTATAGCCAAGGTTAAATTGACCGAAAAATCATTCATTCAATCGGGATTAGACAGGATCCCTATGGAAGGTTTTGACCAATGATGATTTATCTATAATTGAAATCTTAGATTTATTTTGTATCTATGCGATGATGTTTAGAGTGTGTTTCGCTATGGGTCTATATAGGTGTAGCCTGGGAGGTATATCTATCATGTGGGTATATGTGTGGGAAATCCTTTTTATTTTGTTTCTTTGTTCCCTGTCTTTTGGGGATTTTTGTTGTTGTTCTTCTAGTTCAATGAGTGTGATATGTTGATATTTATATGAATTTCATTTGAAACGTTCCATCTTCATATGATGATGGTATCTCTATATCTCTATATCTCAAGTAGGGGGATCATTTTTCTGCTCACTTGGCACACACGAACAGAAGATAGTGATATTTTCACAGACTGTTTTTGCTATGTCAAAAGGATGTGAAAACTTCTAAATGCAAAAGAGGTTTAGCGGCGAGGTATAGAGAGGCCGAAAGTCTTTGTCGTTCTCGTTATCATCATCCCACCACCCTATCCCTGAGAGCTTACTTTATAAAACATATATTTACTATTCCTCCTTGTACGAGAGTATGTGAAGTGATGTTTAGTGATGATGTGAATGGGGCAAGTGCGATTTTATTTTTTTGTTATAACAACACATATGCCATGCACTTTGTTCCACCTAATAGCATGGCTTAATTTGTGATTCAATATTATTTTACTTACAGTCAAAGAAGAAGGAAGGCGTTTTTTTTCTTGTTAGTTGTGGGTTCTTGGTGTTGTCAGTGGGTGCTGGGTGAGAATACCAGTGACTGATTAGACAAGTAGGCAACACTGTGTTTTAGTGAGGCCCATTTTTTTGAGGGGCCTGAGATCTTATGAAACTTAATTGTAGTGTTAAGTATAATAAAAGTTTCCCACATAAAATAGACGTTGTTCATTTTTCATAAACTGTTTTTACATCAGCTCTTTTATACAACCGACCACGAAGGAACATTTTTTTAATAAGGAGAAATCACACTTATTGAAAAAAAAGAAAGACGAAAATTTGTAGTTAACTAATTATTTTTACTAACTTGGTCCTAGGTGTTGCGGTCAAGATTATACCTACATTAGGATGATTTAAATTAAATTATTTTACATTTAGGTGATTCAACTTTAGTTCCCATTCTACCAAAAAATAACAAAAACCATACATTTAGACATCTTCTGATTTTTTATTGTAAATGTAAGCTTCCTAAAGCCTGATCTGGAATAAAAGAATAAATTCCTGAGACGAAAATACTGCGACGGAAGGTATAGCATTTAAGAAAAGTTAAAACAAATCAATAAAAAATTTAAAAAAAAAATTGCTGCCTTGTTCGTTTGTCAATGACGAGTTTTTGTAAAGATGTCACATTATTTTATGCAAACTCTCCGGAAAAATTTACCGCATTGAGTATATTTTCAGAAGATACGAAGCGTAAGCTGCAGGTATTTGACACAGCGAACAAACTGTAAATTTTTAGGTTTCACCTCCGACTCTGGGATCTTAGTACCTCATAATTCAAAAAAAAAAAAACTAAATCATACAAAAGGTCAGTTAATCGTCAGCCATAGAAAATTACTTGTAATCAATGGTTAAAGTTTTTTAAAGTCTCGAGAGATATTCAGAAAATCATTTAAGGGATATTCGCCGGAAACGTATATCAATTCAAATATGTAGCCCCAAATCTTCATAAAAGGTCAACTAGAAATTTATCAGTCATTGATTTTTGTACATGAATTTATTAATTTTGACAGATTCAGAAATTGGTCTGCCAAAGATTTTTAATGAATTTTTATAAAATTTTTTTCAAGGCCCTTTAAGACTAAAAACAAACAACTTAAAAAATGCATTAAAAACACTAGCTGACCTTTTATAACGATTTGGTGACCTTTCAGAGTTTATTTTTTTTTGCAAATTTCCCCTTAAAATCACGCGTGACGTTCAAAAAATTTAACCACTGATTTGAAATTTATTTCAGCTGACCAATTTCTTAAACTAGTTGACAGTTGTTGATCATTTTCTGACCTTTTAGATGTCATATTTTTTTATTTTAGTTTGCGAGATTTTGGTTAAAATTTTCGAGGTTTTTGGTTGTGAGATGTAAATAAGAGATTTTTAAAATACGAGATTTTGTAGTTGTGAGTTTAAGAAGAGCAGGATTGTAAATTCGCGAGATTTCATTTTTCAAGATTTTTTTAAAAATTTGACATTTTGTTGTTCGAGATTTTAATTTGCGGGATAAAGAAAGAAGCTATTAATTAAAGCGGAATATGAAAGGATGAAGGGAACTATTGGGGTTTTTATTATTGAATATTTTTGTCTGGAACTTAAGCTTGCTTAAACACACAAAATTCGACCAAATTCATACATGCATTTCTGAGAGAATGGTCACACTGGTTCTCTTTCAATATTTTTAGTATAGCTCGAAAATTGAGACGAATTTTAAAATTTAATTTAAACGACTTTTTGCTGAAAATAAAGACTTTCTAATAAAATGAATGGTTTAAAAAAAAAAATAAAATAAAAATCAAGCAGGGAAAAAAAACGACCCAAAAACAAACTGATTTTAACTTTTGCAAGGTGCAAGACATATGAATGAATGAATCAATTCCGGGTATGATGCACTGCGACCTTAGATTTATTGTGCCCCCATCTAGAGCTGAATGAGATTGGTCACTTAAAGCTCATCCTCCAAATTTAGTTCTTTGATAAAATTAAGTATTTGGAATATTTTCAGTGAAGGTAGGTCCCTCTCCTCTATCTGTTGACTTCTCAGATATATGTGTCTTTGATGCACAAGTGCGTGGCATTTGTCATTCAACCAATATACAAATATTGATTTATTTCTACTATAATTAATATTTTGGTAGAAAAAAAATTTGTTATAACGGTACCTGTAATACAGCCGATTGTTTGGTTTTCAAATTTCTCGTTAATGGATACACCGATTTCAACCAAATTTTTTGTGTAAGAGGTCCTTAAAAATTTTAACAACTTTGCTTATAAAATTTTTCGAAAAAAATCATTTTTGGATTTTAAAAAAATATTGAAATTTTTTTTTTGAAAATTCAATATTTTGAAAACCGGTCAATGAATATTTTTTTTTTAATTTTGTATAAAATTGTATTTTATTGAATTCTAAAAGTTGGCATACCAAATTTTATTTATAAAAATGTTCAAGAATTTATATATAAAATAAATTAATTTTTAAGAAAACCGCTCTAATTTGTTTGAAATTTTTTTTTTGTCATAAATTCATTTTTATCAAATAAATCAGATGACATACTTTTTTTGAGCTCTATATGTTTTAGCTATTAAAAAAACAGTAATTTTTAGTAATAATTTATATTTTAAATTGTTTTTAAAACTTAAAACCACTAAATATGCACATTGTCAATTTTAAACTACGTTCAAGTTGTTAGCTACGAGAGCAAGTTTGTGCGATCCAGTCGTGCCTATTTTTTTTAATGTTGTGATAAACAAAACGATAATTCTTGAAACTATTCTAGTGTATGGGCAAAATCAATCCGTTTTTAATATTCTAAATTGCTAGTGACATGCAGCCTTACCGATTGTTAACAAATATTTCCTTCTTATGAAATTTTTTAAACATAAACAATTTTCGATTAAGTAAAAGGTAATTATATTTTCAGAGGGAAAATTTTCTTGAAAAAAAAACATAAAATCATAATTGCTAAGGCTGTTTATTTCTTTTCTCTTATTTAATGTTAGTGGATACCAACCATGCCTACCGAAACTCACATTCGCTTAAAAACTGCTGGTTTAATAAATAGAATATGTAGACTAAATTGGGGTGGAAATGGGATATACTCGCCATTTAACCCTAGCAAGTATTGCTGCTAATTTTTAGAAAAAGTTTTTCTTAAATAATTTACAAAGCAGACACCAAGAAAAAGTAGAATCGTCTAAGGGACGTCGTTCAGACGATTCATGCATTTTTGAGTTTTACAAAGTAATACAATCGTCAAAACGACAAACATTTTTTTAAATTTTTTAGTATTTTTTTTTTTTTTTTTTTTTTGAAAAAATTACCAGTTGTTGGCTACGTCATTATATGAGGGAAAAAAAATTATTGTGTTCGGAATCATTATTTGTTCTTGAAATTTGTGACGAAAATTATTTTCAACTGTTTTTCTTAGTTTAAAAAAAAAAGTGTCCGTTGATTATTTATTTTTTTAATTGTTACCACTTCTTTATTGCGTGATTATGTATAGAGTAAAATTTGTCTGAAGTCCATATCTTTTTCCGTTCTCAAGATATGGTGTAGGAAAAAAGTACCCCACACTTACGTTCATACACACATACAGACATCTTGCTTAAAAGTTTCTTAATATTAGTTTTTTTGTTTTGATTAATCCGGTTTGAAGGACCATAACAAGATCGATTGAGACTGAAATACATTTTTCTTAGCACATGTCATACTATACATGAATAGACAATGTTGCTAGTCGTACGAAGTAAGAAGGATAGATACTACATTTTTTTTATTCTAGAAACAATTTCTTCTTAACAGTATCTTAAAAAAAAAAACCTTCGTGCTAAGTGTGAAAAAATCCACTTGTTCTTAAGCACTGGTGCGAAAGATCTTGATATACATAAATTCGCTGGCCCGGATAGTATCCCTCCCATTGTTCTGAAGAGGTGTTCTTTAACGCTGGCAAAACCACTGCGTAAGCTTTTCCATCGGTCCTGTTCTACTGGTCTCTCTTCGAGTGGATAGAAAATAGCATCCAGCCAGTCCCTAAAAAAGGCAAATCTCCTTTACCCTTAAACTATCAATTGCACTTACATACGTTCCTTCTTTCCAAGGTCCTGGAAACGCTGATTAATTTCGAGCTCAAAAAATAACTCGAAGAACGAAAGCTTCTTTATGACTGCCAGTACGGTTTTCGTAGCAATAGGTCCACTGGTGATCTGATGATATATCTCATCGAACAATGACACAAATCTTTACATAGTTTTGCAGAAAGTAAGATTATTGCACTTTATATTTCAAAAGCATTTGATAGAGTTTGGCATCAATCTCTCTTATCGAAAATGCGTGCATTTGGTATTGATGAATCTCTTCTTCATTGGATTAGAAATTACCTTTCGGACCGCTCAATACAAGTTGTATTGGATGGTTTCGAGTCTGGAATCTACAAAATAAATGCTGGTGTACCCCAGGGCTCCGTTCTGTCTCCGACTTTCTTCCTTATATTCATAAACGATCTTTTGTCTGAAACTATGAATCCATTAAACTGTTTCTCTGACGACAGCACCGTCGCTTCTCATATTTATTTCCAGATTCACATCCATGTCCTTCGGATGTTCAACTTTAACGGCAGCATATGATAAGCTTATTAAATTCTGATCTCGAAAGCATTGTCCAATGGGGAATCTGAAACCGTGTAGAATTGCATGCTTCAAAAACTCAATGATGTCTTCTGTCGTTAAAATGAAACCCACCCCACCTACCACTATCCATGAGTGGCACTTACATTGAGGAAACCGAAAAGCTTTCTGTCCTCGTAATGATTATCACTGACCTGTGGAACGATCACATAATCGACGTGCGTCGCCAAAAATGCTGCTAAGTGCTTAGGTTTTCTTCGGAGATACAAGAAATTGGCGTTTCGTACGGGCGATCTCACTTCGACTCATCAGTTGAATAAGTGCAATTTCGGTAAGTTGACTTCAATTTAAATAAAATGTACGACAAAAGTCAAACGCAATTGGAATTCTTAATCAAGAAAATTTAGAAGTTTTTATTTTTCTCGTTTTTCATAGTTTTTCTTATCACAGTATCGTTTGAATTTTGTCTGAAAATGTTTGTGGAGAATTAAAAGTTGGTTAAGAGCCTGAGTCACTGTTACTCCGGCTCTGCGTTTGAGTAAAAAAATAATGTGTTTTAGATTTCGCACACAACCGACGACGACACGATGAACTCCCAGAAACAAAAAAAAAACTACATCACTTACACCACACGCCTAGCCTGGCCAGGCCATTTAGGAATATTTAATTATTCCCACACGACAGACAATAGTGGGAAGATTTTTGGACTTCTTCCATTGTTTCCGGAGTTTCCGCTTGTAATATCAAAGAGAGGCTTGTCTGGAACTTACAGAATAGGTACCGTAGATATAGGTAAACGACATTCGACAACCAAGACGACAACAACGATGCCGACGACAACGAAGCCGACGATGGCCAAAGTGACTGCCTGATTGAATCATGACTGGGAGTATTTTTTGCTTTTCTGTTTTCAATTGTGTGTCGTTGTTGTTTTCTCTCTAGAAAAAAGAAGAAGAAGTGTTTCCCCACTTTTCTCGCTGTCTCCCCCAAAAACACTTGCTATACGTCATTATTGCATTTCAAGTAATCTAGTTAAGTAGTAGTTTTTTTTTGTTGTTATTTTTCTTTCAAAAAGCATCTTTTGGTATAAATTTGTAGACTCTTTCTTCCAGGGAAGATGGGAAAGGCTTTTTTTCGCATCAGACATAACCAAGTACCTATCCTCATCATCTGGAGCCAAAAATGGGAACACGATTATTGTTATTATTATTTCCATGCATCTGTTGCGAAAAAATTGTATACAAAGGGGGAAGTTCAGCCTCCTTCTCTTCCTGAATAAATATATTATGCTTCTGATGATGATATTGTTTGTTTTTGTTGTTGTTGTTGTTGTTTAAAACGCAAAGTGAAGGACTATTATTTTTGAATTTTCTCAGTCAAATAGAAAGTCGAGCCGAACCGAACCGAGTCGAGGGTATTGTTTGGAAATTTCCATCCATCGCTATATTGCTATGTCGAGTGAAACAACGCTAGCTATTTTTTTTTATCAACATGTCGGTATGTCAAGCGTTTATGGCAATTTTAATTCAGAAGCATAGTATTCGCTAACATGTCTGGGAGCATGCGATGTCGTATATACTAAACGCTAAGTGCTTTGGTTTTAGATACATTTTGCTTTATGTGAACTTAATTGCAACATAAACACAGTTGGAGACTCGATTTAAAGTACCCATTTAAACATTCTTCCATCCAACCAGACGAAGACGAAAAGAGGTTATAAAGTTGGGCTTAAGTATAAAATACGCTTTTTTGTTGTGTTTTCTATATTATATTATAACTACAATGCTTTGGGATTTCACAACGCTTGTCAATTTAAAAGTAATATGCTTTGAAGCAATACCAGAGGGGGGTCTTCATTTAAACTGCTTTTTATTTTTTTTTTTATTTTACTTTTAAGGGTTCGAGGGACTTTATTGTCATAAAAAAAGTGTGTCCTTTAAGTCTTAGCGATTTACTAACCCACATACACCAACTATGTACATTGACATGCAAAAGGAATCACATCACGTGTTGTTTTGAATACTGACATGCTGAATTTCGCGCGTGACCCAAAACATGCCAGCCAGCGCAGCGCATCACCACCGACTTATGTATGCCAGTGCGAGGGTTTCAATTTCGATATATTTGTAGGGAGGGGGTGACTTCAAATTCAAAAAGGAAAACTTTTATTTTTATCTGCATACATATAGTCCTTCGCGGGTTCTTCTGGCTGATATGGAATTGTGCAAAGGATAAACTGATATGCTGAGTGTGCATGTTAATGTTTCGAGGAATTCTGATACGATGTAAAGGTGACGTATGGAATTTGTTAACCGGTTTGAGAGCAATAATTTGCATATTTATATGCAATCAAAGCTTTAAATAGCAAGCAATACCAAGCAATATGTTGGAATACGGAATTATTATTATTATTGTTATTATTTGTGGGAATTTGATAGCCTCCCTCGACTCTCTCGCAAACAGTGTAAGCAAACAGTAAAGTTGTTTCAAAAGGAACTTTTTTGTTTGAAGTTTGATATCAGCTTGAAGCAATATTAGTCAAGCTGATTGTCAACATCCAGGATGAGTGATGAGTCAGTCGTAAAGATAAATTCGTCGGTTTTTCAGAGAATCGAGTGAAATGGTAAACGAAATTGAAGACAAATATTTTTGAAACAAATCTAAAAGAACGGATAATATAATAGACACTTGTAGTATTGCAAAACATTAAGCTTATTATTTGACCCCGAAAATTGCAAAAACTGTCCCAATTCCCAGAATTAAAAATATTAAAGTGTGCTTTGTTAACTCTTTCCTAAAACTGCAAGACCACATGCAGATCAGATATTTCAGAATGAACTCGAGCAAACTTTTCGAAATTGGTGAATTAACTTTGAATCAAAGGGCACGGTAGTCATCACTAGCCGATTTATGGCATACACTTTTTTTTACAAGATCAAACTGAGGCGATTTTCGACCCCCCCCTCCCCCTATGACTTCAGTACCAAAAAGTCAGAAAATTTGAAGTATCTGCTAAGCTCACCAATCACAGACGCCTCGCCAAATTTGAACTTTTTAGCATAAGCCGTTCCTGAGATATAAAACGGCAAAAATCTCAAAAACCGTAACTGACTGACAGGTCATCAAAATTATGGAGCACTTCCCGACATCGTAGAATCTTGTAATTTCGCAGCGCATAAATTTACGATTTTTCATTCAGGGGCCGTGGCATCTGCGCGTTTTCACAGAATTTATATCAATTATATGGAGCACTTCTGTTATCGTAGAATGATGAAATTTGGTAGAGCAGTAGGGCTTGCAGTGCGAACAAAAAGGCAACATTTTAAAATATGAGATTTTACATTCAGGGGTGTGACGCTCGCCCATTTGAATAGAATTGATATCAATTATGAGGAACATAATGATGAAATTTGGTGGAACGGTAGGACAAGAAGTGCAAGCAAATGCAAAATTTTAAAAATTGAGATTTTTCATTCAGAGGGCGTGGCATCCGCCCATTTTCGCAGAATTGGTATCAATTATGTGGAGCACTTCTGATTATTGCAGAATTATGAAATTTGGTAGAGCGGTACCCATAGGAATTTAAGTGACTGAAAACAAAGAAAAAAAAATTAAATTTGTCATTCAGGGCCGTCGCGCCCGCCCATTTGTTCAGAATTGATATTAATTAGGTATATGAGTGACTCGATTGTTGCAGACTAATGAAATTTGATATAGAACGGTTGGTTTCGTTATAAGAACATACAAAATGGAAAACTTGAGATCTTCAATGGGGGGCGTGGCAGCCGCAAATTTTCATAGAATTTGTATCAATTATCTGGTTATCTTAGAATGATGAAATTTGGTAGGGCTTGAAGTGCAAGCAAAGGCAACATTTTAAAATGTAAGATTTTATTTAGGAGGCGTGGCACCCCTCCGTTTTTTCAGATTGATAATAATTATATGGGGCACTTCTGATTATCTTCGAATGAAGAATATTGGTACAGCGATAGAACTTGACATGCATACAAAGGGAAATATTAAAAACTTGAGTTTTTATATTCAATAGGCGTGGTACCCACCCATTCTCACAGAATTTATATTAAATAGAGCACTTCTGATTGTTGCAAAATTATGAAATTTGATAGAGCAGTTGGTTTTGAGGAGTAGAGAAAAAAAAATTGAAATTGTAATTTTGCATGTGGGGGGCGTGGCATCCACAACTTCTTTGCAACTATTATCATTTAAATGCAGCACTTTTCACTAATGAAAATTGGTAGAGCGGTGACCTTGTAGTGCATAGAAAAATTAAAAACTTAGCTTTCCGTATGGGTTCAGTGGGCGTTTTTTCTACCCCACTTTCACCTGATAAAAAAATCTTTGCAAAATGTAGTAAAATCACACAAAAACATAAATGTTAAAAAAGAAGCCAAGTTCTTCTTTATACAAAAGCCTTTGCGTAAGAAGTCAGTCGTAAAAACTAGTGAGATCTAAAAGTACGCCAAGTTCTTAGTTTATTACTCTTACAGCCAATTTCTTAACAAAGTACTAACGCTAGACCCGGTACAAGTCCTAAAGTTAGGGCTCAAATCGGCATGAACACATTTCTTCACACACGTACTAAGCCCTAGTCCTGGCCAATTTGGTACCTGGTATTAGTTAGGACCCGGTACCAGCTAGCTCCTCAAAACTTCCTAGTTCCTGGTTATTATACCAGTGTTTAGTACTCAAATTGGTACTAACTGATTTCTTCACAGAAGTACTAAGCTTTATTCCTGTCAAATTGGTACCGAGTACCTTCCAGTAAATAATCGGTGAAATCTGGTACCTCAAAATTGGCAGAAATCTAGCAGAGTTAGTACTTGAATGAAATCAATTTATTTGACTTCTTTCTAGAGATATTTTTCAATGTCGATAGTTTCTTGATTGTTATTTTATACAAATAGGTTATAACTGCAATATGTGTTGTGTATGCAACATATGAATGTATCATGTACGGTCATTTAAAATGTTTTTACAAGTGCCCTTCCGCCGGCAACCGCTACCACGTCATAATTGAATTAAATTGAATTAAATTGAACTCTAGAAATGATTTGATAGAACTGAGTTTTTACATAAAACAAGTTAAGTCTAACACATAGTATAACAGGAACCATCGTGATGTTGGCTCCTAGCAGTCCAGGTATAATAGGTCGATGGTTTAAGTAATGTGCAAGAAGATTTATACAAACGTCAAAATGTATCCACTTGTTTAAATTTAAACGAGCCCCTGAGCAGGTTAAATTTCGACGTCTGTATTCACCTCAGTAATGTTAAAATTTAGCCATGGGATCAAATTTAACGCACTTGACACACGGCCTTAATAACGTACAATTTTGAAAAAAATTAGCTTGAAATTTTTTTAAAACTATTCACAAACGCAACTTAATTTAAAATGAAAATTAAAGAAGAGATTTCTGGCTTTCCAAAAAGGTATAGCAGGGCATTGCAAGTTTTACCGATGTTTTTAAATAATGTTATTTCTGTTTAAAGTATTTTTTTTTTTAAATTGCCCCCCCTGCCTAAACAAAGGGAAATAGACCCCCCCTCCCGTACGATTTTTTTCTTGTCTTAGCCCAACCTACTCGTTACAGCTTTTTGGCGCACCTTATAGCAATCACCCTGTATATTCTTTTTGAATTTGGGGTTGCAATATATGAATAGTACTTACACTTGTCCAAGAAACCAATGAAAAAAGAAAAACCATTTCGGGCTCTTACCACTGTCGTTGAAAAATTCTTAGTTTTACCGTTTTTGTTTTTATTTCGGAATCTTACAGCAACATATGCAGTAAAGAAAAAGAAGGTCTGAACTATCATGACAGTATGCGAATAATTGAAGTTGTACTTAGGGCCAGTTTGTTCACAGCTGATTATTTTTAATCCATGATTAGTGGAGCTTGTTTTTGTTGATTAAATTTTGTTTAAAAAATTCAAAGTATGAGTTGCTAATCATGGATTTCACTAAGAAGCCAATTTTGGTTGATTAGCGTTTGTTAATTAAAGCGTATGAAAGTCACATACTAAATTTAACCCACTGTGAACAAACTGGCCCTTAAATCTCACGTATACTTTTTCCTCCAACTGTTATCTGTTTTTGTTTTTTTTTCGAAGCCTTGTCTTTGAGAACATTGTCTTTTAGTAACTTTGTACTTCTAAACTCTGTTAAAATTTAGTTTCACATTTCAAGTATCGAACTCTTATGCATCATATATGAATTTAGATAAGCCCCATAGCGGCCAACGATTACCCAAATTAGCACCTTTGCGAATATCAAGTTTCTTGTGATTAAAAATCGGTTCGGGGTGCGAAATAAAGACAGATGCATTTATACATATAGGGGTAAGTGCAAACTCATTTAGCGCCAACTTGCTTTTTAGAACGGACACTGATTCGAATTTTTATGATTTAAGATTTTTCATTCATTATTTTCATAATTAAACTTTTGTGTACTAGTGTGACAACCGCCACTTTGGAAACAAAGACAGCATCATCTTATGGCTGCAGATTTAAGTGACTTGTAGCCGACCTATTTAATAGCATGGATCAAACAAAATATGAAAATGTGCCACTTTTTACTTTTTTTTACACGAAGAAACACTTTTATTAAAAAAAAAAAAAATATTAAATTGTCATAGCCCGTCCCGGGGTTATATTTTTAAGAAAACAATTCGATATTTGTTATCTAAAACTAATGCCCTTTCAAACCATATAATGACTTTTCTTAATCGACTCTGGGCTTTTCGCCCATACATTTTTGGGCATTCTCTTTTAGACGTACTATTTCCTAATACTGCTTTGTGAAATTAGAACCGGTACTTATGATGTGAAGAAATGCTGAGGTACTTACTTTTCGATAGGACGTAGTATCAGAGCTAGTACCCGGTCTAACTAGACTGGGAACTAGTACTACTAGTATTACTATACTAGTTTAGTACTTTTGTAAAGAAATTTGCCGTTAAATAATATTTTAAGTAGACTAATATCGAAAAACCTCAAATTTATTAGACATATCTATTTTAATGATCAGGATCACTATGACCTAAATTTGGTAGGTTCACTAGTCAAGTTTCTATTCACTGTGACACACACAACAAATAGACCAGATTGTTGTAATTACGGATGAAAAACGGTATTTAAATAATGCATTTGTTCTTTAAGCATTTTACAAAACCTTTTAAATTCACAAAACACGTACATATATATTTGTTGCTTATTAAAATAAATCGTGCAAAATTTTGCATGCATTGCATTGTCACACGTTATACAAATGCAGATTGTCAATAGGAATATTCGACTAGTGAGAAAAAATAAAGTGCTGGGAGAGAAAAATTTCCTTCTTTCAGCCGACAAGAAAAACAAAAAATTCAACTTTTCCTTTTAATTTCAAGAAACACTTTTAAACCTCAACCAAGTTAGCTGAACGCATTTCATTTATTGGTTACTCTAAAATTCGACCTTAAAAATTTTACTCTCAAAGCTCATCAAGGAGATTACAAACAAAGTTTAAATTTCGTTTTTCAGTCCGCAGAAGACCACAAAACTCATTCTTAAAAAAAACAGTTTCTAACAAATGAATTTAATATATGTTTTTGTTCTCATTACAACTGACCCATGACCATTAACAGGAAATTAACCTATGTTAAAGCATTTTCCAACACACATTTGACCCTCTATTAAAACTAATTGCCATGCCACACACATACATATTGTAAATCTATCAGGTCATGATGCTATCTCTACAAAATAATTGCTGTGAAAACACAATTGAATCTTAATTTGGAAAAGAAT
Organism: Melangyna quadrimaculata; assembly: GCA_949320155.1. Lineage (NCBI taxonomy): Eukaryota > Metazoa > Arthropoda > Insecta > Diptera > Syrphidae > Melangyna > Melangyna quadrimaculata. The sequence continues at coordinate 60,542,533 of OX439483.1, read as the reverse complement.
TAGCTTTGTTTGAAATCTGCCAATAAGGCTACAAAGTTTAAGGGGCTCGTATAAGGGGTATCTTTAAAATTAAATATTGGCATTTATAATTTTGTCTAGTTGAGGTAATTATGGGGTATTGAAATTGAATTTATCCGAAATTTAAATATTCTTGAAATTTTCAGAGTGAGCCCAACTTAGACCACTTTTCCCTACAGAAAAAGTACCTTAGAAAAATTCGCCATAAAGTGACGAGATGATGACAAATTAGTTTTAGTTCCTACCTGATTTTGGTCCCATCATCAATTAATTGATCTTCTTTGCCACTTTCTGCCAAACCAGGTATGTTTTCTCACATACACATGTCTTCGTATAAATGTACATATACCTACAAGTGTACTTGGGGTTAACGAATTAATATTCAGAAGCAACTAACTAGCATTGATTGTCAATAAACCCTCAATTTATACGCCAAAGTAGTTATTACTCAAACTAGTTCTCTCTGCCGAATCTCGAGTCCCGATTAAGATATACCTAACTGGAGAGGTCTTCTTTTAGTTTTACACACGATTTCATTCAGGTTATGTGAGTTTGCTTGCAGCATCAGCAGGAGTTGGAGATGTGATGAAGAAGTAGAAGCCATTGTAGATACGTACAAGCTTCCCGAGGACATGTTTGCTTTAGGAATCGCGAACACCGTTGGCTGACTTGGCTGACTTGGATGGCTGACTGGGCTGGGTGGATGGTTGTATAGTGGCTGGCTGTGCAATTGTGGGTACACTGCATTAGTGCACGTCTTGAGAGCGAAGCCTTTATTTATTTCACTGCACAAAGTGCTGATTGCCCTTTTCCGGTCCATCGGCGGCAGTGGTAGTGGCGGCGGCGGCGGCATTCAACATTCAACATGGGGCAGTTATATTTTTTTTTGTCTGTTTCGTTCTTTATTTTATTGGCAGCATGAAAGAAGGATCGAATATAAGATACTATTAGTAGCGCTTCTATTTCATTCATAAAAATACACAACTCTGCTGGTTGCGCTCGCTTGCCCTCTGTTGACTTGTGCGATTTTTAAATTGACTTTTTGTACTTATATTATGTAGATACATTATCTACGAGTATTGGAGTTACATAGGTTCCAGGTTTTGTTAGAAGAAGAAGAAGTAAAAAAAAAAGAATAAATAATAATATAAGATCGAAACAGTACACAAGGGACACGTGTTCGTGGCGCCGGAAATTAATCGGTTTTTTCTGCTTCCATTTTTTTTTTTGTTTCTTTTTCGTTCCTATAGATTGTTACTGGGTTGCGTTTTTATATAGATAGGTAGAGATATCAGAGTTGGTGGTACTGGTACTGTTGTATTATCGGTCTAGATACATTATTATAGCTTGATAAATTTTAGCTGGAAGAAACAGGAATAATATATCACCTTACCGACCGACCATCCGTCCGTCCGTCGCGTCGCGTCCGTCGCCGTCGCCGACCAAACCTGAATTGATATTGCATGGTTATAGTTATTGTTATTATTTCCAGGAGCATTGAATTTCAGCAATATATCTTCACTTACTTAGATATACTTAGATACCCTGTTGGCGTTAATGTTTCGTTTCGGTTTTGAACAAGAAAACAAAATAAAGAAGCAAAATATAAGGGAGTAATACTCTTGATAGAGGGTTGGATTCCATTCGGTATGCCGGACGACGACGACGAACGACGGCCGGCGACGAAAATGAGAAAAGATATCAGTTTCTTTCGTAACTGGAATGAATTTGTTCTTGTTTCTTCAATATAATATTGATGATGTATCAAGAGTTCAGGTCAGACAGCTTCGAGGTGTGAAGTGGATTGTTTTTCTTTTTGTTTCTTAGGAAAGGATGTAGTAGCTAAATTTGAATGAACAATGGCAGGAAGGTCAGATTTTATTCTTTGTTGTCGTTTTTCTTTCTTAAATACCAAAACCACAAGGTAGGTACTTTGTTAAATTTTGTGTGGTGTTCTTATCTGTATCTTGAGACATGTATGTGTTATGCTTTGTAGTTAAACTAGGTGAACTTTTTGAACTTATTTTAAGTGGCGCCCAACTGTTGCATTTGGATTATGAGTAAAGGTAGAAAATCAATTCAATGGTAGTGAAAAATCAAGGAAGCCTCGTTGGGGGCTCCATTTGAGACTGTAAGAAATTAAGGGCAGCAATAAAACATAAATTCATACTTTTTTATATTTTATAGAATTATAAAAATGCGTTGTAAATTGAAAACACTTTTTTTTCAATTTTTTTTTAAATATATGGTTGAATTTATTTCAACGTTCATAGGTTATATAGCTTGCAGTCATAGTCCATATTGAATAAGCTTTCATATGGCGTTAATATTATATAGTTTTATTGGATTGTCTACGTAAAGAAGTTTGCCCTTTCAATATGATGTGAAGTAACCACTAGCAAGACACACGTTTTCTCTAAATCAAAAAGAGCAAAATTCATTTTTTGTGCAGCTTATTTCCAATTAATAAGCAACCAAACATAAAATATAATCTGATAAATTTTCGCAAATGCTTTCTATTAGAATTCTGTTTTTGGGAGATTAGGTACGGCTGCGAAGTTGGCACAACAATTTAGCACGGGTTGGGGTCGAAATTCTGTTTTCAAAATTTTGTATTTCAAAATACTGTAGGTATTTCAAAATCCTGGTTTTCTAAATTCTGTATTTAAAAAAAAAAAAAAAATAGTAAAAAGTGCGCACTTCTTTACATTATGAAAACGATTTTTTTTTTTTTTAAATACAGAATGAATAAAGGTTTTTTAAAGATGAACTACTGGCCAATTTGGATTATAAGTACTTAAAAAGTGGATAAGATTAAGATCTTAATTTTTCCTTCGAGTTTTTTGGTCACAATGAATATGGCAATGAAACAATCAAGTTACATTTGCAAATGTTGTGTGATTTTAATCTTATCCACATTTTAAGTAAAGGTTTTTTATGATAAAAAGTTTGGGTTTTGATGCTGCTGTAAGATCAGTCAGTACTATGCTTCTTTGCATAGTGAATTTGAAGATAAGAATATTTTTAAAATGGCAGTCTGGTTAAGATAAATATATGGGTGATTCTCCACTAAAAGCTCCTTTTCGTGGCTCCGACCAAAATGTTTGAACAAATTAAAAAAACTTATTTATTTTGAAGTCAATAACAGCGCAAGCAACGTTTCTAAATGGGCCACTTCTAAATTTTAAATATTTGCAGATTTGTAATACAAAAATAATTGTTTTTATGGTCCAAATGTCATTTCCGTCACGAGTCTCCTCCTTGTTTCAGCGCGGAAAAATGGATCTTTTGTTTGTTTTTAAATGCATACATTTTAATTTGACTGAGTTCTAGGATTAAGAATATGAAGTTCAGTACAACTTCCCTTTAAATTGAATTTATTTATTTGAAACAATTAACTTACAAACTTTCAAACATGTATCTCCATATGTATTTGCATCATTTCCGTAAAAAATGTTAAATGCTTAAAAATTCAAATTAACGGCCGTCAGTTTATAGGATTTAGATTAAATGAAGAAACTCATTCATGCTTCCTTTGAAATATATTCAATTAGATGGGTGGGACATCAGTTTCGTATGTAATTTTAAAGTAAGTGGTTGTATTCGTCACGTGTTTCATCAATTTCGTCATTTCCGTAGGTGCATATAATTTTAGTAAGTGATAGTAAAAAAAAAAAAATGTAACAGTCTTGTGAAGTTATGTTGCAGTTAGTTATACAAAATTAAAAAAATATTCTTTCTATTTTTCTTGTCTAAAAAGTTAAAAACATCGATTTTCGTCATTTCCGTCGCGTCATTTCCGTCGCCTTTATTGGGTTACGGCGATGAGAAAATGGTTGCGGAAATGACTCTAGATGTGTTTTTTCTTAAAAAAATCATGAATTTATTGCAAATCATTAAAACTTTTGTGCAAAAAGGCAATTGCAGACCGTAAAACTGAGATAGGTGGGGAAGCGAAAACGTAACAAATTATTTATCTTTACTAATTAAAGGTCATTTCCGTACCACACAATCATTTCCGTAAATCGATTTAATTTAGATTTCAATAATTTTTCCTGTAAATTCCTGTAATACCGTAAGTCTTTTAAATGCATCCTGAATCACACGGCCCTTGTTACAAGGAATATTTTAAAAGGAAAATTTTTGTACTGGTTTTGAAGGCGTTATTTCCGTATCAAGCCAAAATTCTCAAAAAAGCTTAAAATCAAGTGCCCGCACTTTAAATCATTAATTTATTCCATAATTTATAACAACACTTGACTCCACATAATTTTTTCTTAAATTTAGGTAGGGGACATTTTGGGTGCTAAAAAGGAGCTTTTAACAGAGAATCACCCATATATGCCTACATAGACATCAAACTGAGTTTTGTTCTGGCTTTGAAAATTCAAAGAAAATAGGATGAAAAAGGATGGAAGGAGGAAAGGATGCAAAACAACGTTCAGGCCTAGGATCAGTGGCCAGCGGTTAACAGTACTGCTTGGAAGAAGCAAGCGGTCTTTCTCTCAGGTTGGTTAAGCAAATAGAAGCAAAATTGAAAAATTTACCAACATGCATAACATTAGGTTATTTCCATTTTTATCTCGTTAAAAAAATTTCACAAAATGAATACAAAACAGAAATACGACTTCAATTCTGAATAATAGATACTAGATTAGGATTTCAGAATAATGATAAAATAAAAAAACAGGCAGCAAATAAATAATATGCGAAATTCATCTAAGCGATGTTGTGCGTTTCTCAATATAAGTAGAAGTGAAGGATATATGACTTTTGGAATACCAACATTTATGTAATCGAATACGAGTTTCGGTAAGTGATTTTAAAAACGGGTCTGAATTCGCAAACGCGCAGATGGAAAACACAAGAAATGGGGATCACATTCAAAAAAGGGAAACATTCTAAAAAAAATAACAAAATTCTTCATACTATGAGAAAAAGACCTGACTTCAGTAAGATTCCTATTTAAAAGAATATGTTAAGTTTAATGCTTCTTTGTGTTATCTTACGGCACGGCGGTTATACGGAATAATTTTTCTTTATTTTTTAATAATATCAATTTTTCAATAGAAACTAAAAGTTTCTTTTGTTATGGAAATTTTTCTTTGAAATGCTGAATTTGGGCGTAAACAAAATTTTGAAAAACAGAATTTTGCACATACAGCATTTTGGATCAGAATTAAGGACATACACAAGTTTGAAACACAGAATTCTGAAATACAGAATTTTGGTCATGCAGAATTTTGAAATCCAGAATTTTTTTTGTTTCAGTTTTTTGCATTTCCATTCTGGATTTTGCAATTTGATGAAAAGGGTGTAGTCAGGTGCACCTTATTCTAACTTTACTGTTAGGTTAGCATGGATTACATGTTTAACACTGAGCCTTTCCTTGAAATACTGACAATTTGGAGCCTTATTTCAGAGTCTTAGCTGGCTCGGATGTAAAGTTAAGATGATATTATTTTTTTAAGTCGATTTATAATGTTTACAGTGAATATAGCAGTACACTCGATTGAACCTACCTTTTAATGAATTTCAAAATGAAAAAGAAAACTTTGCTTATTTAATTGATCAGGTGAACATTTTTAGATTTCAAACCGTATCGTAAAGAGCCATTTGGAGCCTATTTTATGTGAAATACAGAATTTTGGAATACAGACAAATTATTTAAAAAGTAGAAAACGTGTTTTCATCTTTTGACCTTATATCAAATCTGTTCAATAGCTTAAACATTTGCAGAAATATCGCAAATTTATTTATTTTTACAAACAAATTTAAATTATAATTTGTAGAAAATAGAATTTATGTACCTATGTATAAAGAAAATTTCTTTCCATTTCTGCTTTTTACGCATACATATTTGATATTTTTTGTTCAAAATGATTTTAAATTGTTTTAAATTTTGGTTTATTTTTTTTGATTTGGAAACAATATTGTTTGCAGTTTTGGTTTAATTAATTTTTAAATTTGATTTGGTATAGGAGATTAGCTTATTAGGATTCGAATTTTTAGTTTAAATGCCATTTTTATAATATTTAGGTAGATATTCCTTCATACACGCATATGCACATTTTATACACATTGGCCTTAAAAATGAAAACCTTCAATTAAAAATATATTTATTGAGTCAATATGTTAAACTGCTGTAGAGACTCACTAAGCATGGGAGCTTATTTTTAGCTTTATCCACATTTCTTTAAGTTGCAGTTGGTTCATTCATATAATTATGTTACTATTCGTGATTCACATTTAATTCTGACAGAACTGTTCATATGTAACATTTTTGATAACTCACTCCAAACATAAGGAGATACCGTCGACTATACAGGGTGTCCCTTAATTCGTCGAGAGTATTTTAGGGTATGATTCTGGGGTATATTCTAAGAAAAACATTGTTCTACAGTTAGGGCCTAACTCCAATGTTGATACCATTTATCGGGAATCTAAGAAAAGTCTTACTTTGGGGTACCCTGATCCATGTTACCGGTAATAGCGCCGTAAGTACTAATGATAGAAACTTCGTTTAGGCCTTTACTTTTAGAAGAAATACCAGCCTTTGTAATTGCGTTTAAATAAATTTGATACCTTTTCTCAGTCTTAAGATATCCAGTTTTAAGCCTGTTTCATTTTTCTTGCCCATGCTAATTTTTTGACTTTCGGGTCAATTTTCTTCAAAAAATGCGTAATCGACATGATGTGTCGAAAGTGGGCGGAAACACCATCAAGTTATGAATAAGATGGAGCTAGTTGAACCTATAAAAAGTCCTTCAATAGTTCTGATAAATCATTTTGCAACAACTGCAGATAGTTTGTAGAATTCAACTTAAGTGGCTACTAAAATTAGCATTTTTTCTAACCAAGGAATGTCAAAGTGCACCCGTTATAACTGTTTCAATAAAAAACATACTTACAAAATTATCTAAAACCACACAAATAATTTTTATTCATAGCTTTTCGAGCTTAAAGCTAAAAACATTTTTTTTTTAATTTTACCTGCCGTTGTGTTTCCAAATTATCATAAAATCTATGGGTTTTTCGGCAAATTTATTTCTGAATTTTATTTTTATTATTGTTACATACATTCAAAAAAATTATTAAAACATCATGCTGATTACGCAGTTTTTGGAGAAAATTGACCCCAAATTCAAAAAATTCAAAAATATCTTAAGACTTAGAAAAGATGTCAAATTTATTTAAACACAATTACAAAGACTGGTATTTCTTCTAAAAATAAAGGCCTAAACGAAGTTTCTGTCGTAAGTACTTACGGCGCAATTACCGATAACATGGTTTCAGGGTACCCCAAAGAAAGACTTTTCTTAAATTCCCCATAAATGATATCAAAATTGGAGATATGCGAGGCCCTTACTGTAAACCAATTTTTTTCTTAGAATATACCCCAGAATCATACCCTAAAATACTCCTGACGAATTAAGGGACACTTTGTATACTTTTCATTTATTTTACACTGAAATTGAAGTGTTCTTTTAATATTGAAAAAAAAAATCATTATAAAATGTAAAACAACAATTTTTAACACATGCAAGTACAAATACGATTTGTAGCAATTATATTTTTTTTGCAATAACAACCAATAAAGCACGATCTACACATTCGTGCAAATTAAGTGGATCAAGAATTTTTTCATGATTTTTTTTTTATTTTATTTAAGGGATGTATTTATTTCTAGGGCTTAGGTTTTCGGTGGTGAGTAATCTTAAATTTAAATAACTCTGGAAAAACGGTTTGACTTCAATTGAGTCATAAGCTGATCAAGAAATATGTTTATCACACCAATAAACATAAATGTTAAAAAAGAGCCAAGTTCTTCTATATACAAAAACCTTTGCATAACAAGTCAGCCTAGAAAAGTAATGAGATCTAAAAGTACGCCAAGTTCTAAGTTTATTAATTAATGTTAAATATCAAATATTTAAGCAGAGTAATATGGAAGAACCTCAAACTTATAAGAGAAATCTCTTATTTAATGATTACTGGTTTATATTGAGTTGGTTTACTTGGCAAGTTTTCTTTTATTACCTTATAACTCAATTTTGAAATCAAAACTTGCCAAGTAAACCAACTCAATCTAAACCAGTAATCATTAAATAAGATATTTCTCTGATAATTTTGAGGTTCTTCTATATTACTCTGCTTAAATATTTGATATTTAACATTAATAAACTTAGAACTTGGCGTACTTTTAGATCTCATTACTTTTCTAGGCTGACTTGTTCTGCAAAGTTTTTTGTATATAGAAGAACTTGGCACTGAATGTAAAATCTCAAATTTTTAATTTTCCTTTTGCCTGCATGTCAAGCCCTATCGCTCTACCAAATTTCATCATTCTACGGCTGTCAGAAGTTTTTTACATAGTTGATATCAATTCTGAGAAAATGGGTGGGTGCCACGCCCCTGAATGGATAATTTAAAATTTTTCAATATCTCCTTTGTATTGACCGTATGATCTACCAGTCTACCAAATTTTATTATTCTGCAACAATCCAAAGTGATCAATATAATTAATAAAAATTCTGAGGAAATGGGTGGATGCCACGCCTCCTGAATGTTAAATATCAAACTTTAAAATTTAGCCTGTGTTTGCAGTTCAAGTCCAACCGCTCTGCCAAATCTCAACTTTCTAAGACAAACAGAAGTGATCGATAAAATCATATATATTATTTCTGTTGTCAAACTTATTTTTTCTCATTTATAAAATAGTCAAATCCACTAAAATAGGTATCACTGAATAGGAATTTACACATACTCATGACATTGCACAAAAACTTTATGTTATACCACACTATTTTCTATAAAATTCGGAAATTTCAAATAATTCAATGAATGCAAATTTTGACATAAAAAATACCTCACTTTTAACCCATTGAATGAGTGAAAGAGAAAAATATGTATTAATTCTGTAACTTAAAATTCTCTTTTTTTTGGTGCACCTTGAGTGAGTGGGGGAGAAACATTCTTTAGTTACACCATGCCTGAATGAATGAAATGTATTTATTACTTTTGTAATGCATAATCCTCTTTTTTCGCTTGCACATTGAGTGAGTGTGGTCTGATGTTTGTAGGAAATCTTTGTATCACTAGATTGCACGAATGAAAGAAACATATTTATTAATTCTTTAATTTAAAATCTTACAAAAAATAGAGGAACGGGCATATCGAGGAAAAAGTGAGGTTTTTTCCAATATAGTGTGAGTTACACAAACACAAATGCATTCACACAGGGTCGTAATGCAGTGAGGTAGCTAAATGCCGGGACCCCCAAAAGAATTTTTAGCTGTGTTTTTGAGATTAGTTTAATAGTAAAAAAGCTTATTAAACTAAATAAAAAAGTAAAATAAATGTAAATACAGTGAATACATGCAATACTTCATTGAAAAAAAAAATAAATAATATATGCGGTGCTGCGTTAAATCCTGTAAAAACATCATGTGGAATATGAGACACAATCAGTCCCTGAGATGCAAAAATTGAAAACTCCGTAGTATATGTGTTTTTAAACGATTTAACCCATATTTTTTAAATAAAGTATTTTTGCAAATATTCTTTATGTTAACTTTTATTTCACTTTATTTAGTGTTTTCACTATTCTAACGTTTTGAAATCTCTAAACACTTTCCTCTAGCTCGGCAAAATGACAGTGGTGCGTTCTTTTTCTTGAAATGTTAACTATTGTTGTTTTGTATGGCATCAAATTTTATTAGAAAAAATATTATTATCACTTAAATGCATATCTATAATATTTAAATTAAATTCTTCTAATATGTTTATATCAATAATAAAAAGAATTTATTTATTTTGTTCAAACATTCTATTTGAAAATTTAAAGCCTTATTGAATGTGCGAAATTTTCGCACGGGTCTTCTGGTTAATAATAATTCTGAGAAAATGGGCGGGTGCCACGCTCCTGAATGTAAAATCTCAAATTTTAAAGTTTTGACTATGCCTCCACTTTAAGCCCTACCGCTGTACAAAATTTCATGATTACACGACAATCAGAAGTGCTCCAAATAATTTATATCAATTCTATGAAAATGGGCGGATACCACGCTCCCTGAATGAAAAATCTCAAATTTTAAAATTTTGCCTTTGCCTGTACTTTAGGCCCTACCGCTGTATTAAATTTCATTTTTCTAAGAGAATCGGAAGTGCTCCAAATAATTTATATCAAATCTATGAAAATGGGCGGGTACGACGCCCCCGGAATGGAAAATCTTAAATTTTCTATTTTTTCCTTTGTGCTCGTATACACAACAAGGCCTACCGAATTAAATTACAACATTCTACGATGTCGGGAAGTGCTCCATAATTTTGATGAGCTGTCAGTGAGTGAGTCAGTCAGTCAGATACGGTTTTTGCAATTTTTGCAGTCTTATATCTCGGGAACCACTTAGGCTAAGGAATTGAAATTTGATGAGTTGGGTAAGACTGGTCAGCTTATCAAATGCTGGGAGTTTGAAGTTTCTGACTTTATTGGTACTGTAGTTAGAGGGTGCTCGAAAATCGCCTGAGTTTGATCCTGTGTAGTGCCCTTTGATAAAGTGTGGCAGAGGACGGATTTGACTATAATTAAATCGGTAAGGCCGTTTCCAAAGAAATCAGAAACAAGAAAAGTGAGGTATAGAACTACCTGATTATACTAGCGCAACGAACAGCAAAATTTCAGCGTGTCCCTATTTTTTTCATTTACAATTCTTATTAAGCTTGATGTAGGTACTATATGTATGTGAATCTCCTACATACCCATTTGGTCAAGAACAAGGCTACCAATAGCCACAGTTTTACACAACTTTTGCTCATAACTTGAAAACCTACCAGCCAAAGCTAGAATTTTAGTCTGTGTTTATCTATCATCTGATCAGGCCCATATTTTCGTCGAAGCAATTTTCTTATATCTACTCTAGTTTTCGAACTACGACCTTCCAAAGGTGTCCTTTAACGCTACATAACTTGGAAGAAAATGTTAGGTTAAGACACCTTTCAAAGGTCGTAGTTCGAAAACTGTAGCAGATATAAACAAACTTGCTTTAACGAAAATATGGGCCCTACAGAGCCCTAATATAGAAATGAGAATGGGGCCTGGTCTACCTAGTGCCCAGAAACGAGACCTATGAAAATGATAAGGTACTACGGAGTGTACCAACGTATGTGTATTTTTCTTGTCCTAAGCAATGGGAGTTGGCTAAAATAAGTGACAAATAAGAAAAACACTTTGCAAATTTGAATAAACACAAAAGAATTGTTTTATATTTTGTAATATACTGCCTAAACCCCATGATTTACATTTCTGTGTACATATTCAAAAATGACGCTATCTTGAACTAAGCTTTCTAACGTTGTATATATCAATTGTGGGCACTAGACGCACAATTATTCCTATTCATTAAATTCGATAAATCGAATAAAAAAAGGAGAATTTTCATACTGTTAAGCGAATTATTCGCCAACAATGATATTATTCGCTACTATTGGCCATTGGTATAAAAGTTACTTTATTTTTGGGGTCTATTCAGTTCATCGAAAGTGACGAATACTGTCATTTCAATGGAACAGTAGTGCAATTCATTTTTGCTGTAATTGCAATCTTTTTTGCCATATACTGCCTAACCCCTTGGTTGACAGATTCGTGTCGATACAAAAAAATTATGTACTAGGGCTAAGCTTTCCAACGCTTTCCAACGATATATATCTCATTCGTGGGCAATAGGTAGACCAAAATGCCCATTATCCTTTATTTCATTTTTCCGACTTCCGACTTCCCGAAGTTAGTTTCCAAAATGAAGGACAAAATGTTTCATTAATCTGATTTTTCCCTTTTAATTAGCAACAAACCTCAAATGTAAAAGTGGTTCATCTAAAAAACACAATTTTGTTACCAGAAGAAGGTACCTACCCTGGTCGCCTGTAACAAATTTGTTTTATCTAGTCGTCGAAATCTAGTTTGAATGTGCTAAATAGGACAAATAAGGTTGATCAACCAATAATCGTGGTTGAGAAAAAAATGTACTGCTTTTATGTATTTTTTTAAATTAAATCTTCATTATTTGATACTCATTTATCTAGAAAAACTAAAGTGGATAACTTAAATAGTTCAGGTGGAGTTAGTCTACCAACTGCATACCTTCATACATATAAAGAGTTTGAATCCAGTACCGACCTAAAATAACCCTCTTAACAATTGAATTATATACGAGCATTATTACCCTTTTCTGTTCCTTTTTTTAATCCGATTGACATATCCAATATAAAATAAATGTTCCATGTCTGATGCCACAACGAAGCATTTAGGTTAAAGGTCTAACCTAACTTTTGATATTGAACAAAAAAAAATAAAAAAAAAAAAACTCTTCTTGCTCTAATTGAATAATGTCCTTGATACTTTTTCTCCGCGTGAGACAATAAAAGGAAAACTACCTACTAATACTGCTACTACTCCAGTATATCATTCGAAAGTTTGTGTACCTATAAGTATATATCCGCACCCAAAAGGGCAAACAAAATTTTGTGTTGCGTTATAGGTATTGCAATTATTTTTATTCAAGCGCAAACTCAACGAATATAATTGAATTGCGTTGAACAACAAGTGTGCGAAAGTGCACTAATAAATTGAGAGAGTGCAAATTATATAGGTATATACCCACATATAGGTAGGTATACTATACAATTATATATACATATATAAAAATGTCATGGCCGGACATTATAACCGAACCGAGTATAACATCACACACATGTGTGAATTATAAAATCTTCCTCTTTTTTGTTGTTGTTGTTTTCATTTCATACACACAACTTAACCTAACTTCGAAGTGCCACAAGATGCTGCTGCATCTTTCTAGACTTCCAGTTTTATCCAATCTCTGTGTGAAATGTTAAAAAGAAAAAATTAAAACAAAAATTGAAAGAAACTAAAGAACTCCAGCAACGGAGCGTAACCGAAAGCCAACACTTGCCGCACATACGTTTTCTCTACTTGGATTTCAAAGTGAGATGTGAGCTGACGATGGGGGCTTCTTTATATTGCGCCAGGGTTATATGTACAATCAAGGAACGCGACGGAAGGGAGGTCACACACTACGCATTCAAAATGCATCCCAACCATTTCTTCGTTAAGTTCATCTTATAAGATTCCATGGTACGCGCGCACACACAGCTTCTTCGGTCCATTCCCATTTGCCTACCAACCATCCAGAGACAAAGAGACCATAACTACTCTTCAACTTCGACTCCTATTTCGAAAACTGCCATTCCCAAAACTGAGCACACACCGAAAAAAAAGAGAAGCCAAAGAAAAAACCTGCGCATTGTCGACATATGGTGCAGGAAGGCAGGAAGTTCTTCGACAAGTGTATCTGTTCATCGTCGACTCTGTGCAAGAGTACCCGTTTATTTTTTTCGACATCGAAATACCAACGAATCCGAATCTTTGTCTTCGTCCAATTCCATCTCTTTATTCAGCTTCGTTCGTTTCGGTCTGAGTCTTCTCAGTCTCATTGGAGTATTTATAGAGTTTTTCGTAGATCTGGTGTTTGGGACTTTACCAACATTTTGTTGTGTTCGTGTCTTTCGTATTGCATGCATGTGATGACATTTGCTGCTATGTTGTGTTTTTTTCTGTTGTTTGCATTCGTTTTCTTTGTTTCTTTCGTCAACATACACAAGAAAATTTATATGAGGAGAAAAATGATATAAAGAAAAACCTCTTTTTTGAGCCTGTTTTTCTGCACTCGTCGTCGTCATCGTCGTATACGTAAAGACCTACACCTACAGTGGTTATAATAAGACGAAACAGAAAAACAAAAGACAACAAAAAAAAAATTAAATGAATGCGAGCCGGGACTGAGCTTGGTTTTGACGAACGAGACGACCAACAAACCATCATCTTAGAAGCTAACATTATGTTGCGGCACCAATATAATCAGTTTTAATTCGTCTGTGGTGTGGTTGAGTCGTCGGTTGTTCTCGAAAATCTCGCTCTCAACAAAAGATTTAAAAAAACACAGAAAAGCGGTTTCTGCTACACTCTGTGAGACTTGGCTAGAAATAAAGAAGAAGAAGAAAAAGCTGAAGAAATAAATTTCAAAGGAAACATTAAGCCAACTTTAGTTGAAGAAAATAAATCCTAAAGGGGGAATGCACCCGGTGCAGTGAAAATATCTAGCTACTTTTTTTGTATTCGATTGAATATTGTGAAAGATAGTTTTGTATCTATGAAATAGAATTTAGATTAATCAGCGATTGGATTCTTGTGTTTGTAAGAGTTAAATGAGATATTTTGTTTTTGTTGTATCTTCATAGAATGCTAATGAGTTTTTGTGGGTTTTCTGAAAGAGTTTTAAGGAAATACTTGAAATTATAAATAAAATATACATTCCAAGAGTTGTGATTAAAAAAAAAAAAAAAAAAATGAAAATGCCCAAATTTAATGTGAAAATAGTGCCGGTTAACTTATAAAAGTGTGAATTATTCATAATTCGAAACAACAGTTACACTTAGTGCTTTGTTACATATTATTTCAAAAACAGTTTGTGCTTTTTAAAGAAAAAGGATACACAATGGCTCATATAAATTGCCAAGGATTAAGCATATTTTTTGGACTGCTCATAGGTAAGTGGAGTTTTTGATACTATTGATTTGGTTTTTTTCAGTACGAACTAGCTAGTTGTTTCTTTAATTAAGAAATGAGTTCAATACATCAATCGCTTTATTTAGTAATTATTGAAATAGGGTTTTTTGGTTTTATCTAATAATTCACCTTACTAAATTTCTTACAGGTGTCTTTTGTTTGTTCGCGGTAGAGATTTTCATTTTTTTTTTTTACAAAAATGTATGATACAATTTTTTTCTTAAGATTTTGTATCGAATGTTAGAACTTGAACGAAATATCGTTATCAATACGCTTCGGACTTCTGAAGAAGACTTAAGCTGTTAAAAATAAATAAAATAAATGATGAAGTCAATTTAGATAGGTAATTTCGATTAAAAATTAATTAGTTTGAAAGTTAAGGGGTAGTTTTGATTTTTGGTCCTGATTTATTTTTTTTTTCGGGGTGCTGAATTGGAGCCAAGGCTTGAAACTAATTTATCCTACAAAAGTGAAAAAATTGCACTTTTTTTCGGCTATAACTGAAAAAGGGTCGACTTTTCGTAAAAAAAACATCTTGTGGAGTTAATTTTTTTTTAAATTTTCTAAGAATTTCATTCTGAAATTTTTTTTCTGTAGATATACGTATTAGAAGAAGATAAACAATAACAATAAAAAACTTGTTTTGTTTTTTGTTTAGTTGCACTTTCATTAAAATATTAATTTGGAAGGTTTTTGCGACATAATGCAGATGTTTTTCGCTCTGACACCAACAGTTGAGCTCTTCCGCAAGAATTGTTGTTGCCTTTCTTAGGCACATGTTTTTAGTCGATGGCAAGAATTTAAACAAATTCCCCTGAAAATTATATAATTTGCAGCACATCAGTGCAGCTTATTTTATAAATACGTCGGTAGCCATCGACTAAAAACATGTGTTTAAGAAAGGCAACAACAATTCTTACTGAAGAGCTCAATTGTTGTTGTCAGAGCGAAACACATCTGCACTATAGGTCGCAAAAACCTTCCAAATTGATATACATATTATCCTACTTGCCCTGATATAAGTACAATTCTTTTTCAATGGATTTTAAGGAAAAAACTTTAATTTATAGGAAGTTTAATGTTATTTTTTTAATGGTTTTTTTTTTAATTAATTTTGTATATATAAAAAATCTTTAACATTTTTAAAATAAAATTTGGTATGCCAACTTTTAGTATTAAACAAAATACAATTTTTCACAAAATTAAAAAAAACATTCATTGGCCCGTTTTCAAGTTATTGAATTTTCAAAAAAAAAATTTCAACGTTTTTTTAAAAATCCAAAAATTATTTTTTCGAAAATTGGTATATTTTTTAAAATTTTTTAAATTGTAAGTGACCTTTTGTGTAACAATTTTGGTTGAAAGCGGTGTTGTACTTAACGAGAAATTTGAAAACCAAAAAATCGGTTGTATGACAGGTACCGTTAATAACCGTTATAAAAATTTTTTTTTCTACCAAAATATTTAGTTTAGTAATTTAAGTACCTCGTAATTTTTTTTTGAAAATCATTAGAGCCGTTTTTGAAATAAATCAATTTTTGTATATTGGCTATATGACAGGTACCGTTAGTTTTTGAGCTAAAAAAAAATTCAATTTCCCTCTAGGGAATCACATAAGAACCTTAAGTCCAAATTTTGAAGAAAATCGCTTCAGCCGTTTCGGCTGCAGGTCGAGGTACAGACAGACAGACAGACAGATTTGCGAGACCCACTTTTTTCGCGTTCTCCATCATCGTAATGTTAGGGAAAATTATCATCTCGATTTTTTTTGTACGAATTGCAAGTAAAAAAGTTTGCTGGCAAAAATACAATTATTTGACACGACTAAAAAGGGAACAAGTACAAACCAATCAATTGAATTTAGAGAAATTATGTACTAATAAATAAATATTTAGGTAAATATAAAACTAATTGGATTTGGAGATACGGGGTTTCCTGGTAGCTTGACGTCAAGTTAGCAGGAAAACTTTCTCAAAAATGTAGATAAATGACCCGGGAGTGGATAAATGTCAAGTCACGTTAGCAGGTAACCCTGTATCTCGTTTAAGTGCAAGTTTAGGCAAAACTCAAACTTACCGCTGGCCACGAGACGAGACTCTGCGAGACTTTTGTAAGTCTCGTCTCGGTCTCGAGTCGGTCTCGTATAATTAAGTCTCGTCTCGGGCTCGTCTCCGAAAAATTAAGATTTCCGTCCAACTTGTTGATTATTGGAACGAAATATTTTAAATTACCTATAGTTTGAATGCGCGCAGAAGAAAATAAATATTTAACTGAAATTGGATTTTTTATTTTATTAGACTCACTGTAAATTTCGCTCCAAATATGCAGTCTTGTCTCGATCTTGTCTCGGTTGATTAAAAGCCAGTCTCTTCTCATCTTGTCTCGGTCTCGTCATGCGAGACCGAGACTGAGATTTTTCTCAAACTTGGGTCATCTTCTGTTGACGCTTTTTAAAAAATGACTTTTTATCAAACATTACAAATTACGATTACAAGTAGATGATTACCAACCCATACAAAAACAACCAACAAAATCTCAATTTGCAGATGAAAAGTTAAATAGCTGGGACAGTATCTGACACTTCTGAGCTTTTATAGAGCTTTACAAAAAAATAAGGAAATGAAGGAACTGCTGTTTCGCAGCTTTATTACTCTTTTCGGATTTTATTTGTTTTGATAGTTTGTACTAGGTACAACAAGAAATATTCAGGGTATCAAGAAGATTATTTTTTGTCGGTAAAATTTTGCTTCTAAAAGTGAAAAAATAAAGAGAAGGCACTGCAAATTAGAACAATCATACAAAAATATTAATCTTTTCAAATTATATTTAGGTAATACAGAAATAAATTCTATGGATTAACTATACAACTGATTTTTACATTTTATCTTCGGTGTTTTGTAAGCCTTTTTGCTTTCATCTTCAATTTAAAATTTTCTTCTTGAAGTAACTATAGACAAATCTGTTTCCAGAAATAACGAGCTCTTTAATAAGACTTGTTGTTGCAAAGGCTGTAGTAGCCCGAAGCGTAATGGTTAGTGCGTTCAACTGTCACGCTGGAGGTATGGGTTCGCTTCCTAGCCTCGTCCACCTAAAAACTAAAAAGTTTTTTTCAGGGCTACTGCCTCTTGCGAGAAATTGACAAATCCTCCAAGAGTATCACTTGTCACGAATAAGGGCTTCTCGTCTAGCCGTTCGGATTCGGCATAAAATAGTAGGTCCCTTCCATTCCTGTCGATATGCGCACACAGGAATGGTTGCGAGTTGTTAGTCACTAGGCCCTGGTTCTTCATGAGCCGTTGTGCCACCCGATTTATTTTTTTTTTTTTTATCGATTACATTATCTGTGAAACTGAAATATAACATCGTTCAAATGGCCGCCGCGGCTTTGCTGGGTGGCGCAGATTCGAAAGGTCCAGTTTTCTACGACTTTGGCACATAAATCAGGCTGAATTTGACCGATGGCATCGATTATGTTGTCTTTGAGGGCCGCAGTGGTTTGCGGCTTATTCGCATAGACCTGCGACTTAAGAAAGTCCCACAAGAAACAGTCCAAAGGGGTCAAATCACACGATCTTGGTGGCCAATTCACGTCGCCTCGGCGCGAGATAACCATACCATGAAACCGCTCGTGCAGCATATCGATTGTGTCTTGAGCTGTGTGGCACGTATCGCCATCCTGTTGAAACCATATGTCTTCGGTGTCCGTATAATCCAATTCAGGCCACAAGAAGTTGGTGATCATCGACCTAATAGCGATCACCGTTGACGGTGATGGCCTGGCCAGCATCATTTTCGAAGAAGTACGGACCGATGACGCCTCCAGTCCAAAATCCACACCAAATAGTAACTTTATTTGGATGCATTGGCACCTCGGGAATCTTGCGTGCATTGGTGCCGTCCCAAATCCGATAATTTTGCTTATTCACGTACCCATTCACCCAAAAATGGGCCTCATCGCTAAAGTTGATTTTTCGACCCAAATTTGGATCAACTTTCGACTGCTCCAAAATCTAATTAGCACGTGTTTCTCGACGCTGTAACTTACCATGATTGATTTCTGATTTCTCTTTAATAACTGATTAAAAGAGGAGGTTTTGACAGAAAGTAAAAGAAACAATATGGCCGCCACGAGCTTTTCAATTCAACCCGTCCTTATTGGAAAAGACGTTATTATTTAAAAGAACTCATATAGTTCCAAAAAGTAATTTATTACTATATATTTAATTTATTATTGGATATTCGTCCACATTGGAAAAAAAAACAAGAATTATAAATTTATGTTCGAGCATAGGTACCTATATGAAAAAGATTTTATCGGTTATTCCTTAGTTAAATACCTATAGTTAAATTTTGTGGTTTAAATCCGTGTCAGCTTTAGATTTATTAACCCCAAAGCTAGGATGAATTCGAAATAAATAAAAGACTGGCGTTTTTGTGATACAAGAAGTTAATTCAGAATTCATAGACAGACAATAGACTTTTCAACAGACTCATACACTAAGGGCCAGTTTGTTCATGATAACCAGTAACTGATAAATCATCGATGTGTTTGTTAACTGACATTTTTATAAAAAAAACAGAGTTTGATTTATTAATCATGTAAATCGTAAATCAGCAGATTCTGGTTGATAACTTCTTCTTAATTACGTAAACCTGTGATACCAACATTATAAGTTAAACAAACTGTTAACAAACCGACCCTTAGGCTGCGCGTACAGTAGTGCGACAAAGCGATGCGATGCGAGAAGGTATTTGAGATTCGAGCAAAAGTGGTCAAAAGAGTTTGTGAACGTGATGCTTGCGATAAGTATGTGATAAAATCAGAACACTCGCAGCAAATATCGCTTCACTGTGCCCACGTTTATAAGAATAAATTTAAATATTCTTCTCACAGGGAAACATTTCTCGCATCGCATTGCTTTGTCGCACTACTATACGCGCAGCCTAAGACCGTTCAATCTATGAAGTCGTTAAGCATTTTAGACTGAAGACTTATAGAATATTTGCACGAGATGCCGACTATAATAAAGAGCTCATCAACCAAATAGGGCAATTTTGAATAAAAGCAATTCACACTATTTATAGACTGAGAGCCCAGGGCCACCAAACATACGTTATTTTATCAAAGCCAAGATTTTTTCTACGAACAGATACTATGGTAGCTAAGAACAAATCGATACTAAGAATCTTCAATCCGGGTGCAATAAAGAGGTAGCTAGTGTTAAAGTTGCATACAAATGTTGCAACATTGCGTTATTTTATCAAATCTGGATTTTGATACAGTGTTCGGGGATGGTGTCATTTAATTTATTTGACACTTTCCAGACATCTACAGTGGGACCTAACGTGAGCTCCAGACACTAACAATCTGTCAAACTAATCGTGCCATTTACGTAACAGAATCAAATCTAGATTTTATGTTTTCTGTGGTCAAATATTCTACATTATTTTCTGATCAGCAAGACACCTACAGCGGGGCCTTGCATCACCTTAAAACTGTCAAAATAAGAATTCTTTGTTACTAAAACGTAATTTGTTTCGCTTATTTTAGCTGTTTTTAAATGTCTGGCTGATGAATACGACCCACTGTAGATGTATAGCTGGTGGGGAATTATTTTTAAACAGTTGCCCATAAAACATATAAATATTAGCTTTAAAACTACAACGTAAATGGCACGATTATTTTGACATATTTAAAGTGTCTGCCTCACGTTAGGCCCCACTGTAGATGTCTGGCAAGTATCCAATAAAGTCAATGACACCATCCCCTAAGACATATCAAAAATTCAGCTTTGATAAAATAACGCAATGTTGCAAACATTTGTATGCAACTTTAACACTCGCTACTTCTTAATTGCACGCGGATTGAAGATTCTTAGTATCCATTTGTTCCTAGCTACCATAGTACCTGTTCGCAGAAAAAATCTTAGCTTTGATAAAATAACGTATGTCTGGCGGCCCTGGGCTCTCAGTCTATAAATAGTGTGAATTGCTTATATTCAAAATTGCCCTATTTGGTTGATGAGCTCTTTATTATAGTCGGCATCTCGTGCAAATATTCTATAGGTCTAAATATTCTATAGGTCTAAGTATTCTATAGGTCTAAATATTCTATAGGTCTATTATTTATTGTCTTATGTCCAATGTTTGGTATAGCCAGTTTTTTCTAATATTCTGACAACCCATGATGTATCTTAGTGACATAAAAAAGCAAAACCTTTCCGACTTAGACCTACATTAGGGTGGTTCTTATAAAGGTCTCTGTCTTATTTTGAATGACGCACCCCCCCCCCTAATTTGTTCTAAATAAATAAACAAAAATCCTTCAAAATTTTAGCTCATTATATAAACGTTAACCCGGCCCCCAAGGCGTCTGAAGTTTTATATGGGAAATCCCATGTATTTTTGTAAGTCCAAATTTGAAAAATCTTAACTTTGGTAATAATAGATAAAAAAAAATTTTATTTTGGAACACATGTAGTCACTTTTGTCATATTTATAAAAATGTAAACAAATTTACAACAGTTATTTACCTACTGCCATTTAAACAAAAATATCTTTTTTATTTAATTTTGTACCTACATTTTTCTTAATATTTTTTTTTAAACATGACAAAAGTTGGTACATGTGTTCAAAAATTTAATTTTCTTTATCAATTATTACTAAAGTTATGAATTTTTTAAGTTGGATGTACAAAAATACATGGGATTTGCAATATAAAACTTTAGACATCGTGGGGTCCGGGTTAACGTTAATAAAATGAGTCATTCAAAATAAGGCAATGACCTTTATAAGGAATACCCTAACCTACATTCATATATAACCAGGGCCGTAGGGTCCATTGGGGCAACAGGGGCAATGCCCCGGGGCCTCCGGCCAGGGGGGCCCCCAACGAAGATCTCCTAATGTATCGTTCCAATCAGTATTAACTTTGTAAAGTTAGATTCGTTCTTATCAATCCCACTTTTTGAGTCATTGCAACTAAAATCCAATTGACGAATAAAATCCACTAATCAGCTTTTACTTTAGAACTCACTGTGCAGTGAATTCAATTAACCGATTTATTGCACCAATTGAAAGTTTAGCCACTAATATTCAAGTATTTGTTGTTTCGTTTTGTGTATATGTGATCCATGATAATTCAATTGTAAAATAAAAATAAAAGAATTGGGAGCAAATTTTAAAAATATGTTTTTTACGGATAGCCAAAGCCCATGCTAGCTAGATGGTGGAACTAGTACAATGCATTTAGATTTCATTATATGGTGCTCTGGGAAAAAATTCCGAGACGAATTTGACTTCGGTATTTGAAAGAGTACACGAACCAAAAAACACATTTTACACCTAGTGTCATTATGTCGCAGTCTTGTTGTTAACGGTTAATTCAACTTCTGCATGTTGCTCACGTAGTTTTTATCCCAGACAAAAAAATTTAATGGGAAACTTGTAGGAAGTTAAATTTTCTACAAATTATGTATTGTAACTTTTTTTTCTCATTGGTATGGCTTAAAAGTTATAGTGTATTTTGTTAAGAAAAAGTAAGGGTTGATTTTTGTGTATTCGTCGTATTTGTTTTGTTTGTATCATCTCATTTTTCTTAAAATCCTTGAACCCGGGAAGTGGTCCACCCAAAGTACTATTTAGTACAAAAACTTTGAAAGCAGACTGATACCATAGGTGCCTTCCAGATGGGGTTTATTTCCATTTTAAATTGGAATTAAATCCTACCAGAAAAAAGAATTAAACCCCGCGGTTGTTCGTTCCTAATTTAAGAAGGAATTAACACCCACGGGGATTAAATCCTTTTTTTTTTTTTTGAACTAATACCCGCGGGTGTTAATTCCGTGGGCGTTAATGCACTGCACCCTATTTTGCTTGATTTAATTTAATAAATTTGCAATGAAATGAAAAATAATATTTGTTTGTTTCCTTTGAAACTAGGTAGGAACTATATGAAAGTAATTCAATAATTTCAACTAATTTAATTTTCATGGAGTTAAAGACTATTGTTGGTCCCTTCCTATTAAAATATAATTTATTTAGCAGTATTTGTCGACCCTACAACTTTTTTTTATGCCGATAGCGGGCTTCCCGCTATTTATATTGACTTTGATATCATTTTTTTTTTTACAAAAACATGTTATTAAGTACCCTTTTCTTATGAAACCCTTATTTGTTCTCTAAACAACAGCTTATATTATTTTGTTGACAAAAATAAGTTCAAAATTATAAACAAAATAAACAGAAAAGTTTGAATATTTGCTTAATACTACGTCTAAGCTACTGAGTGCTAAAAAGATCGAACGTTTAAAAAAATAATAAACTGAATTAGAACTCAACATTCAAGTTTTCTTCAATTTCCTTTTTTTAGTTTTAATAATTTGAAATGGATTTCTTTGTTAAAAAAAATACAAGGTAGCCAAAAGATTACAAGTTGGTCTTTGATAAAAAAAAGATATAATAATAACGTGGTTTTGTAAGAAACTGATATAAGCATGAAAAAAGGCATAACAATACAGACAAAATGGGTTTAAATAAATTGCGTTGCAAGGTGAGTAAAAACTATTAATTGTTCTTGTTTAAATACAAACAAAAATTCAAAAATTGGCTGCAGTTGGGCAAAGTTAAACCCAGTTAAAAGAAACAGAATCAAAAATTATAAAAATTATTATAAGTCGAAAAGGTAGCGAAAACGAGAAAATTACCTCTTAAATTGTTCGAATTTTAATAATTTTCGTCTAGGCCGGACACCCTGTATATATATTTATTTACTTAAAGATACTATATTAATTTATTGTTTTAAATTTAAAATTAAGTGTTCTTAAATCATAAAAACTAAATTATAAAACATTGGTTAAAACATTATGTTCGTGTTAAGAGTGCCAATAATTGTGCCTGGGTAGCAATAATTATATCAAGGTGCCAATAATTGTAGTTTTTGGTAAGCTTTTTTTAAATTGCTATTATAAATATAATCCAAATAATTAAATCTTTATTTATAAAACTTAATCAACGCGGAATTTAATAAAGTATACTTTAGTGTACAACATACTCAAATTACTCTACAACTAAATATGTTATAGTTGATCAAAGTTGAAATTTCCTTAGGGGTGCCAATAATTGTAGTCGTAACGCTATGCACCGCTATTATAATGTTTTTAACTATTCCTGTTACCACAACACCACCGAAGCACCATCGAACAAGAAAGGCTTAGCAATTTATCATTGATATCGATTGAAAATGTAAGAGCACGGTAATTAGATGTGAGAAAAGTAATTAATAAGTTTGCTTCTGTAAAATTCATACAGAAATCATTTGAGTACCTGCCTAACCTTTTATTGCTGTAAATAGTAAGTAATGTTATCAACTATATATATATATGTACGAGTATATATTAGAATTTTTTGTTGAAATTTATTAAACTATATTTAGGTAGTAATTGAGAAATAGGGCCCCATATTTGGTTTTGCGCCGGGGCCCCAGAAGCTCAAGCTACGGCCCTGTATATAACAGAT
Organism: Melangyna quadrimaculata; assembly: GCA_949320155.1. Classification (NCBI taxonomy): domain Eukaryota; kingdom Metazoa; phylum Arthropoda; class Insecta; order Diptera; family Syrphidae; genus Melangyna; species Melangyna quadrimaculata. The sequence goes on along the minus strand of OX439483.1, from coordinate 60,518,355 downwards.
GGTTTACTTGCCAAAACTGTCCAAAATTCTGTCCTAATTTTATACCTTTTTATAGAACTTTGATAGAATTTCAAACTTAAATGCACAGAAAATACATAAAAGTAACATTCATACCTAATTGTTTTGCAACCATTTTTGGTCCGTTCTACGATAAAAAAAGTTTTATTTATTTATGTAAATAAAATTCCTAATTTATTTTGGCTTCTCTGAATGTCCTTTTTATTGTTGAATTAGCTTTACTTTTTTTTCAAACTCAAATTATCTGTATAACAGTACCTATCAACAACAAACAAAAATAAAAAACAATATTCATGGACAAAGTTAAGTTCCATTTCTGTTTCTTTTTTAACTAAAGTTACATCCAAAAAAATGTCTGGCTCTTCAAATATATGTACATAGTCAAATACTAGGAAAATTCAAAAAACCTTTAACCTTTTGATAAAACTTTGTTCGCTAAGTTGTTTGATCAATCCGAGACATACAAAATTCAAAGAAAACTTAAATTCCATCATTACCCACCATCGCATCATTCCTCTCTCTCCACCAATTCAAGTATCTATGTATCTACAACTATACAACAACTGGCTTCTTCGCTAAATAAATCTATCATCAAAAGGTGCGTTCTAGATACATAATTGCAAAGTTCAACATACCTACTGCTACTATACTTGTAGCTGACTAGCTTAGCTATTAGGTACAATAAGAACTCAATCATTCCAACTAGACTATATAGCAATATTTAAAAGCTATACTTTTAATTGGACAACACATAAACTTATAGGTAGGTATAGCTATATATCATCATCACAGACTAAAGATAAATAGATAGACTTTGTTTTTTTTTTTTTTTGTTGAGAGTCGTTGGATGGGTTTTTAGTTTTTTTTTTTTTAATATTATTTATACCTACTAAAACGTTTACTTAATCTTTCTCTCTCGGTTTCTTGAATGAAAGAATACTGATATTTCCTGTCCTATTTTTTTTTTTTTTTTTTAAGTAAGTTAGTCTTAATTCAGATAGGCGGCTTGGCTGCGGGAAAACCTGTCCAATAATAGGGCCTATCGCTAAGATATAGTGAAATTAGCACAAACAACATTACCCTGAGATGTGTGACCAAGGTGTGTTCTACACATATTAACCGATTTTAAATGAGTTTTTTTTTTTTATTTCGTAGTAGATATGTTAAGCTTTGTTTTGTCAATGCAGATGGTTTATATTAATTTTAAATTTAAATTAAGTGTCTTATAAACCCACCAGAATAAGTCGTCGATATTGTATATCCAAATCATAGATTGAAACACTGCAGTTCACTTGGCTAGGTATAAGGTCGGGAAAAATGTTTGTTATTGGTCAATTTTTGTTTTGTTACTCCGCATAGTTTGTCAAGAAATTCGAATGCAAACATTTTTTGAGTATTAGGTTTATCCTCTTACCCCAAAACCAAAATCCCCAAACAAAAATCCTTCAATCAAAAGCCCTTAACCGTTATTCCAAAATCCCCAAACCGAAATTCAAAAATCAAATTTCACAAAACTGAAGTCACGAAATCAAAACTTTCTTCAGTCGCACCGCACGAATGTGGAATGCTTTACCCGGCCCAATATCCCCCCCTCATTTCGATATGCAAACATTCAAAACCAATGTGCATCGGTATTTCCTTTTAAATCCTCTCCTACTTACCTAATCGCTCGTGCTATGTTAAAAACATTTAAAGGGTATTCATAACCCCTTTTGCCCTTATGAAAAAAAAATCTAAATCCTCAAATCAGAAACTTACAATACCATCATCTTTAAAACTAAAGTACATAGTACAAGAAAAGTTATGTTTTGGGGATTTTGGATTTATATTTGTTTGTCAATACTGGATTTTCGGGATTTTAAGCTTAGAGTTTTTAATAATTTTGTGGATTTTTCAAAGTTTTGGGATTTTTAATTTGAGGATTTTGGTTTTGGGGATTATGCTGATATCACTAATAAATGATAGACTTTGACACAATTTTGTGTTCGCTATTAAATTATTCATACAAAAAAAGTTGGTTTCGTTGGGGATAGAGAAACGTTTAAAGTTGTGAAATCTTAGAAATTCAAAAAAGGACAATGGCAACACAAAATTTATTTTAAATAGGGTGTAATAAATAGTACATGAAAACTTACCTTAAAAATTCGGCTGGGAATGCATTCCGTCCAACCTTAAAAAAAAAAGAATAAATTGGAATTAGAAACAAATTAAAATTTAATTTTGAATAAAAATTCTTTAGTTGCACTAAGCTTAACTGAATCAAATTTTTTGCAATTACGATGATGTTGCAATAAAGCGAAGTCGACGGCTGTACCTTAGAATATTTTGCGAAATCATATATGTTTGACGTATATGATATACGTTTGAGAGCAGGTTGAAAAGTAAAAACCCTTTAAATTTTATGTAGGGAAGCTGATATGTATATTGTAGTATAGGTACCTCTTGGTTCTCAGAATCCAGAATTTTCGTTTTTTACTTTTTTTTCAAAAGAATTGAATAATCGATGTAAAAAGTACGTAGAAAATTTCCAAATATTAATTTTATGCCCCAGCAGATATCCGTCGGATCGAAAAAATCATAAAAATCCAAACATTTTTTATCCGATTGGCTTGTTGGAAAAATAGCCCGAAGAAATTATTTTTGATTCAGAAGAAAAAGAAAAATTGAGGTAGGAGAACACAATAAGAAATGTTATATCAACAAAATTCGTTCAGAAATAATTGTTGATGTGCTTAATTTTCTTATATTGAACGCTTTGAACCAGACTAGATTAAATTGAGATAGTTTTCATGTTCATAAATTTGGAAAAAGGATTAACTGCAACATACAAAAAGAAGTAGCCCGTAGCGTAACATTGGACTGTCACGCTGGAGTTTAAAAGTTTCTTTCAGTGCTACTGCCTCTTGCGAGGAATTGACAAATCCTCCAAGAGTATCACTGTCATGAATAAGTGCTTCTCGTCTAACCGTTGGGATTCGGCATAAAATTGTAGGTCCCTTCCATTCCTATCGACACGCGCACACAGGAATGGCTGTTAGTCACTAGACCCTGGTTCTTTACGAGTCGTTGCGCCTCCCAATTTATAATTCATTTTTTGCAACATAGAAAAACGAAAACAACTAACTGCCCCAAATTTGTAAAAACTCTTCTTTATCTTTAAATCGGCTCTGCGGTATCCAAGAATTACATAAATTAAGTTTTCAAAAATTTGATCGCATTTGTAAACGAGCTAACATGCCTCAATGTATGACAAATTGTTGACGATTTAATGACGAACATTAGCGGCTAGATACTCCGCTTTCAGTTAATTGTAAGCGTGTTATTATGGAAATAAAAAAAAAACTGAAAACTGTTTAATGTAATTTCTTGAGTATTGAAACAGAGAACACATATTTTTACCATGTTTTTCAGTAAGCCACCATGAAGAGGCCGTCCTCACGTCTTGCAGATATTTTGACCTAGCAAAGCATCTGTCAGAACGGAATTTCATATAAATCGGAGGATTTCAGCTCAAAGGTGTTCTTCCGAACAGCCGATCGAAGAAAAAATCATTCAATTCCTATGAGTAGTAGCCTGTAGCGTAATGGTTACTGCGTTGGACTGTCAGCCTTGAGGTCTGGGGTCATTTCCCAGCCTCGTCTACCTTTTTTCAGGGCTACTGCCTCTTGCGAGAAATTGAAAGTGAAAGTATCACTTTTCATGAATAAGTGCTTATCGTGTAGCCATTCGGATTCGGCATAAAATTGTAGGTCCTTTCCATTCCTGTCGACATGCGCACACAGGAGTGGTTGCGAGTTGTAAGTCACTAGGCCCTGGTTCTTCAGGAGCGTTAGCCAAATCTATTTTTTTTTCCAAACAAGAAGTGAAATTCTTCCACCTAAGATTTGTCCTCTCTAACATCTACCAACTTTAAAAAGCATTACTTTACATTCAGCGTTCGAAAAATACGAAACTCAAAATCCCGAAAATCCGTTTTTTCACAAACCCAACATTTTTCATTTTATACTATTTTAGGGATTTTGGGTCTCAGGTTTTTGGGATTTTGAATTGTCGGGAATTTGGTTTTCGGAAATCTATTCGTATATTTCAAGATTTGTATTCATATCAATTACAGAATTCACAAAACTTGATCCGAAGTGATTCGCTTTTATTTTCACGATCTCTAGATGAATATATAGGAAAGAAATTTTTAAATACCTAACTAATTTTGTTTTATTTCCATAAAAATCACAAACGAAAGACAACTACATTTAAGGAAAATTAAATTTTGGCAACTTATTAGATGAAATATATATATCTATATTCGATTCTGTTTACCTATACGGAACTCCGCCTTTCCTGGTATAGTGGAATTTAGGTTATTATGGATTATAGCTTTTGAAATGTTGGGATTTAAGGATTTTAAGTTTTTAGGATTTTGGGTTTTACGGATTTTACGTGCTCGGGATTTTGGGATTCTGTCCGAATGCCGATTTGGTATAACTTCTTATGTAAGCTTACAAAATTATGGATTGTAAGATAAAAAAAAAAAAAGAAATTCCAAAACCACATCATATTTTCAATGAAAATCTTAAAAGTGCATCGCTTCAAAATTTTGGAGATTTTTCGAAGATCCCTAAGAAAATACATCTAATGTTTTTTATTCTGCTAAGTAATTTCTTTAAAACTGTTATCATCCAATCCTATAAAAAGAAATAGAGTAAAAGTTTAAAATGTATCTTATAGGAAAAATCTTCATCTTTTAAAATTCGGCACAATTTTCAAAAACATCAGTTTTCAGAAAATAATTAAATATCAAATAAATCTCAATCCTCTTGCAAAAAGTTGGGAATAATTTGTACCTACTAAAAAATGATACACACCCTATCCGTAGTTACATTCTTTTTTGCATTTTAAAAATAAAACAAACAGTATTTACATTATATCGTTACATTTTTACTCAAGATAAATTAAATACAATACAAGTGCTTTTAATTGGACGACCCGGACTGTAAGCTAGGTAGTAGGTAGATAGGTACCCTTGTGTCTCTCTATTAAGTGGTATCTTGAGCGTACCTACATATGAAAAAAGATTTTGTAATTCTGTGTTCCCACTGACATTTTCAACACAACAACAACAACAACAACAAAAAACCGTGGGACCAAAGCGAACTAAACTTACAACAAAAAAACGTGTTTTTCTAGTTTAATATTATTTAGTTGTTGTTCTTGTAATGAAAATACAAAATTAAAAAAAAAAAAATAACAAATATTAATATATGCAACGCGTACGAATGTTGTTTATCCCAATAAACATAAAGATACACATAGTTAAAGATACAACCAATATCTAAAATATCGACGACCTGTAGTAGGTAGGCAGACTGGTAGGTATCGTATATATGTAGGTATAGATTGTTCATTGCCGCTCAGCAGTCCATTCATAATTTTTGATCTGACTGATTATTTTTTTTTAATGGCATTCACATTTCCGCTCAACTTTGCATCAAGTGGTTGTGATTTTTTTTTTTTTGTCGGTCTGATATTTTTTTTTCACGCACTTATACGGTTCGTTTGGAGATTTTGATGATGAAGACTTTGTCATACAAGTAAATCGTTTTTTTTTTTTCTTCTTACTTACTTCACCTTTTAAATCACCTGTTCTCTTCCATAAAGTTAGGCACAGGAAAATAATAAAAAAAAATAATAATAAATAAACCCATTTGGAAGCTGGGAAGGTATTTAAAGGGAAGAAAAAAAACAACTTTTCCAATATTCCACTTGATTAATTTAATAAGCCAACGCTCTTTTGGAGCCCAACGAAACGTAGACGAAATAACCTGAAATCAATTACCTCTTCGCAACTCTAACAGTCCGAAACATCCAGGGGGCGAGAATGATGACGACGATGATGATGATGATGGGGGCTTAAAATGAAACATAAGGGGAAGAGTAGTGTTTTTTTTTTGTATTTTTTTCAGCTTTGATTCTTCATCTGTTCATCTGGACGCCCCGCTGCTGCCGTGAACATCATCGTAGTGGTTAAGAAGTTGTTTATATGATGGTCGGTGGTCTTCGGTCTGGATCGTCGACGACGACAGGGACGAGGACGACAGAAAATCGGTTAACGCAGGAAACACCACAACAACAACAACAAAAAAGCACAACATGGATATTCTCTCCGTTTATATATCATCTGACATTCAATAAAGTTACTGTAATGGTCCCTTGAGTTTTGAATATGACGAAAAAGTCAAGACACAATAAGCAAAAAATCAAAAAATCAATATTGATGGATAAAGGATCCCCCTATATATGAATGTACGTAGGTATGTTACAATACAATACATACAAGCAATACAATGTGAGGTGTCTAGCAGACATTGCTGTGAAAAATGTTTTTTAACAAAGGAAATTTGTTGAAATTTCGGAGAGGATTTACCTCATGACTTGCATCTTGCATCATCTATATAATTCTCATACAATAATATTTATCGTGTTTGAGTAAAGAGGCCTAAGAAGACATAGGGAACCTATTTAAACCAAGTGCAGACCATGATATCGATGGAAGAGAAGAAGAAAATAATTCTTAAGAAATCGTTTTGGGAGTCGCTATGACTAACTTACAGTAGAGAACCAAGCCAAAGACCCTTCTTGGAAAAAGTGTTCCTTGGCCTTTCATTAATATGATTTTCAGGTTTCAGCATTTATTTTTGTTGAGTTCTTAGAATTTTAAGTTACAGATTTTTGAATAAAAAAAAAAATTAGACTTGTATCAAAAATTTAATAAATGTTGTTGGTGTAACAGCAGTGCGAGAAAAATATGACGTTTGCTTCTCAGTTTGGTTGCATAAGATTGCGTAAAACATACTTATTGACTGAGACAAAAGGGCTTTCTATCCTCTTCGATCTTCTAGCCTCTCTACTTTTTTCTGTGGTAGAAGCAGGGGTTCAGCTCAGTTTTACGAAAACTGTCAGTACATATTTTTTACTTGGTTAGCAGACTCTCGATTTATGAAGGGTCACACGCTGAGACAAGTTGACTCTTCATCCCTTACGATTCCGAGCATGTTGTTTCTTATGATGCGAAAACTCGTGAAGAACCAGAGCTTCAACTGAGTTCAGCTTAAACTAACTGTACTTGGAAGATATGATGTTGGCGGTTTTCCACATAGTCCAGTTGTATAATACTTACCTTATATAAGGCTTCCGACTGTCCACTGATCCATGAATGGTCAGTGGTGTTGTTATATCCTCTACGATCCCGAGCATATTGCTTCCAGTGGTGCGACACGACGACGGCTTGTGTTCTTCGCAGTATAGTTTTCTAACGTTCTTGCTTATAAAGCTCTCGATTTATATGAAGGCTGACTGCCTGAGATATGATAGCTTTTAATCCCTTACGATTCCACGCACGTTATCTTATATTGCAAAAACTCGTGAAGAACCAGAGCTTCATCTGTGCTCATCGAAAACTCTTAGTACAAGGAAGATCGTAAGTTTTTGCGGTTTCTCTGTCAGTATTATTGCATACAACTTATTACCTACTTATCGGCCCACCGATTCATGTAGGGTCACTGCTTTAGAAACAATGGTATTCCTTACTTTAAAATCCTTAGCACCACGATAAACAGATATAAGGTATGCTCATTGCGTTTTTACAGATGTGGTGTGACGTCATCGTCATCTGGGTCGAATATAAAAGAAGAAAAGGAATACCATTTCATTGGATTATTTTTATAATTTTTCCACCTTCCAACTTTTCATCCACCAACTTAATCTGCAGGATGTATAAGGGTCATGGTACTGATTCATTCTTTAAAGCTCTATAAAAGAATATCCTTTACTGTATAGTCACTCTCAACTAAATGCCCTGATCAAACACGACTGTTTTAAAGTATAATCGTTTTTTCCCATAAGCATTAATCCACAATTTGCATATTTCAGCGTATTTCAAGAAATAGTGATATGTACCTATGTATTTTAATTTTTGTTCAGTTTTTTTCTGTCCGGTGTATTATTACACCTCAAAACAGCACACACAACCATTTTAAAATTTACTTTTTAAACCGAAAAACAAATAAAATAACAAAAACCAGTTGAAAATTTCCAATTAACAACCTCGCTTTCCAAACTCGCAGATGATGATGACGTCACGCCATAAGCAAGATGGCAAATTGGGTGTATCTAATGAGCATACCTAATTTCTGTTTATCGTGCCTTAGCACGTTGCTTTCAATTGTGGAATAACTCATTCAGAACCAGGAGCCTAACTAAAAACTGTCGGTATAGCTATCTCTTTGCCTGCAACACGACTGCTTCCATCTTTTCCTGAGCCCGCTGCTTCCATTGGAAAGATAGCTCGTGAGGAACCAGGGGTCGGTCTAAATCTGCTTCACAAAAACTATCAGTTTAGCTTTTTTACTTGCTTCTCAATCTCTCGATTCTTGAAGTATCACTGCATGCGACACGATGACTTTTCATCCCTAACAATTCCAACCCAAGTACGCTGCTTCCAATGAAGCGAAAATTTGGTAGATAGGACGTTATTGCAGTTTCTTTCTCAGTCCAGTTGCATAAAACTTACTTAACTAGTTTTCAATCCACCCATCCATGCACGGTCACTGCCTTAGAAACAATTTCAGTATAGATTTCTCCATCCTATATGACCCTGAGCACTTTGCACAATCGCTTTTAAGGACCCAACAAAAACTTCAGTACGAAGAAGATGAGGCATTTCCTTTTCGGTCTAGTGTCATAAGTTTACATCAAATTTCCGTGAAAGGTCACTGGCTGAGAAACGACGATGGCTTTCCTTCCTCTCGAGCACACTGCTTATAGTGAGACGAAAACTCATGAAGAACTAGGGACCCGACTGTGGTCAACAAAAACTGTCAATACGGCAAGGACAGGACTTTGCTTTGCAGTCCGTTTAAAGTATCTTGCACAAATCTTCACTTATCAGGCTACCGGTACAAGACGGATAACTGGCTGGAACTGGATGGCCTTGAGTTCATTACAATACTAAGCGCACTGAATCAGATTCCAATCATCCAGGCCGAAATGCCTTGGTTCTTTAATCTTCCATGGTGCCTCGAACCTGATAAGGACTCAGATTCGGAGACTCTTTTAGCCGAAGCACTGTTGTCCATTTTGTCGATGTGACCAATCCGTTCCATTCGACATTTTTTTACTTTCTGAACTACATCCATTTCTTTATACAGCTCATTGATTGTTCAAGCACCCCCGTTATAGAAAATGTCCTCGGCCAAACCCTGTGCAAGTTTGGAAGAGTTCGGAAAAATTATTTTTTGGTGGTACACTGCACATTGCCACGTGCCTCAACTGGGTCACTTTACCGGCATCCCAAGCTCTGCTATGGCCATATATAGATTTCATTTGCGGTTTAAGATTGGAGTCCGAGGAAGATATGATGGGTTTCTACTTGAAACTCGTTCGTCTTTTTGAGGACTTGATTTCAGTGTGAAGATTTTGTCTATTGTCGATCTGCCGAGCCAGAAGCCGCACAAAAAACTTCCTGATTTTAGTGTTGCAGAACTGTTCGAATCGCTGACACAGTAATTCTGATAGGATTTTATATAGACGACGCATGTTCAGAAGGAATAAGCCTCGTCAGTTCTTGCACGACCCAGGATATTTGACAAACAATTTCTCTGCAAAAGAAACCCCACCAATAGATTTTCTACGCACAGTAGTGTTATATTTGATATGCTATTCCTTAAGCCCAGCTACACTGTATACCAACGATATACCTCTTCCATCATTACTCATTACTCCTTGCTATCCTGCGACAAAAATCCATTCTTCACTTAACTCCTTATGCATGTTTGCCGTTGCAACGGAACATCAATTCCTGTGTAGATATGTGTTGCAAAATTTTTTTAAGCAAAACAAGGATGCATATGTGCCTGTCGTCTGGATGGATACAGGTGGGTCCACCATTCATGCGATGTACCAACCATCCAACCAGTAGAGAAGAACAGAGGCAACAGAAGCACCTGTGTATATGAATGTATACAACCGCTGCTGAACCAAGAACAGAGGGACTGGTGCGATGGCGTGGTATGGGGGGGGGCACAGCAGCCCCAAAAAACAGACGCGACTTTGTGTACACCTGCTCGATTTCCATGCCATGATGATGATGGGTTATTGTTGGCTGTTGGCTGGTTCAGGTTTGCAGGTTCTGGTGTGCTCCTGCTGGTGCTTCTGCTGTTTTTTCTGACTGTGTGTGTTCTGTTTCTGTATATTCGCTCTCAGGTCCCTGCTCTTTAACCGGCATATTGGCAGAAGGTAGTATAGTAGAGACACTAACTGAAAGGGGGAACAATGACTTCCTTGGGAAAGTATTTTTTTTTTTGTGTTTTTTCGTCAATATTGTTGTTGTTCTTGCCTACCTATATGATTTTTTCCCTTTCTTTCTCACTTTTTTTTTCTGTAGTTAACTACCTCCTGTGAACTTTTCTGTTGAGTGTTGTGGGTATTTTGTCTGTTTTTTTTTTGTTCGTTAGTTAGGATTACTCTGGTACACTTGTGTATCAATTGAAGTACAATTTTATGTTTTTGTTGGTATGGTGTTGTCCATGTTCAACTGATGGTGTATTGTATATCATATCGTCACAGTTCGGGAGCTCTGTCCAATTAAGTGTGATTTTTATGGAGCGTAAAGTCGTTGTGTGAATGGGATAAAGGTTTTGGAAACACTTAACGGAAAATAGTAATAATATGATGACTGTTTAGCATAGGGCATACATAGGTGCAAGAGGGGTTCTATAGGTTTTAAAAATCAATTTCATTTAAATAGGCATAGGTACCAACCTTCCCAAGAGATATCTCTCATCAAATGTAATACTGTTTATTTTTTAGTGATTTCACTGAATTTCTGAGAATAAATAAACAAGAAGTTCTAGGAAGCAGCAAAGAATTTTATGACTTTGGATTCGGATGTTTTTTATGTTTAATTTGTATTTTTTTTTTTTGGAAGGACTATGGGCTCTACAGTTAGTCTGTCATACCGTACTAGAATCTAGACTATAAAAGTGACAAACGACTATACGACGCGACGTTGAAGTAAGCTCAATCTAAAGATTTTTCGTCGGTCTTCAGCCTTTACAACATTCTCCATTAGTTCGATAGTATTTGTTTTCCTCAAACCCTAACTCTCACTCTTTGGTCCAGTTTTTCTGTGATAAGATTTAAATTTAACATGAGTAAACTCTCCAAATTTGAGTGGTTAACTCAAGTTTAACTACGAGGCCTTGACGAAGTCGCATTGCAAAACCGGACCTTATACAATATTGTTATAAAAGGTGATTATTTTCTATTGATAAATTTATGAAAGAGTGGTTCAAAGTAAATTTCAGTTAATTCCTTAAAAAAACATGTACTAATAAATAACTAAGGTAATATTCTAGTTCTAGTAGACTATTGAATATACTAGCAAATAAGAAGGCAAACGGAACAATTTCGTTCAATATTTTCTTTGAGTTCAAAAAATTTAATTGGCACTGCCTAAGAATTTAAGTTTTAACACTAGTAATTTTTCAGTATTTGTTGTACGAGTATAACTCGAAAACTAAGCCGAATCTGCCAAATAAACTTTTGTAACTTTTTGTAGAAAATTAAATTTTCAATCGAAATACATAGATGATTTCAAACATTTTATAAAACAATTTAAGCGCAAAAAGTTAACAAAAACGAATAAAAACAAAAATAAAATCGAAATTCGATTTTTCATTTTTTCTACATTGTTCCTTACTTGTTTCGGAACAAGGATAAATAGAAAGCATTCCCTAGTAAGAAAAAAATTAAAAATTCAAACCTTTGTTTTATTGCATTAAGCTACCTGTGCTTCGTCGGTGGAGAGAAATTGTACCGTACCAAAATTCATTTAATTTGGTAGCAAATTTAAACTTAAACAATTATTGGATTCTGGAATAAGCCATTGACTTAACATAACATTAAATTTTCACGAACAAAGCGGCTATTTGATTGATCCACATCGAACAGCTGTTGTGTTGCTGAAACCACATTTCCCACAAGACTAGCCTTTCCAAAAATAGTTATAATCAGCATAATCACGCAAGAGGTTCTTATACATCAACCGCATTGTCAAATAGTAAATTTTCATTGAAAAATAAGTATGACTCTCAATGACGGCTCCTTTCAAATTCAAAAAGAATAAAATAGTTTCATGCCTAAATGGATGTGCATGAAGTTAGCACCGCCATTCTCTACTGCCGTTAAAAAAAAAAAAAGTAATAATGGTTTGTATTTTAGAGGTAAGGAATTTTGTCAAGGCATACACCACAATTTATGTTAGCTTGGGCTTAAAGATAATACGAAAGTGGCGGAACGCTGTCTAAAACCAATTTTAAAAAATGGTCAAAGTTCGAAAATATAGTTTTAGATAAATTTTATTAAAATGTAGGCAAGTTTTCCGTTCTCTGCCTCTAGTTTATGGCTTTGGGCTTGAATGGAGAACTGTAAATACCTTCTTTTTTTTGAGCACTTAAAGGCATGTGCTTTTTCTTCCATTGTTTTCCCATTTGTTCTTAAATTTTGTATTAACTCACATTCAAAACTAATGCAATGGATTCCACGACGCAATTTTAAAGAAATTTGATATACCTAACGGTTAAATTTTTGTTTTGTCAAAAAGACTGAAACTAAACGCCAAATTAATGAATACTTATTTCTGTAAAAATAAAATGGAAATTAACATTAAAATCACACAGCCTTATTTCTACTATTTTTCCATAATTTTATATCCGAAGTTGACCATTTTTGAAGTCGTAAATATCTTGCAACTGGTGTCTTAAGCTCAAAAAAGTGTCAAAATATTGTTTTCGAAAGAATATTAAAATCGACAAAATAAGTTAAAAATATTTTCTGTCAAATTCGACATTTAAGAGTGAAGAGGTAAAAATCGTTATTTTCAGCTTTTGGTGATTTTTTGAAATAATTTCATACAAGATATATTACCTATGACTGATAGAAACAAAAATTGTTAATTCGAGCGCATAAAAGGTTGTTAAAATTTTGTCAATAAAATTTTTCGATAAAACTTGCCGTTTAAAAGATGTATGTAAAAAAAACTGTATTTTCCACATTTGAAGCTGTGGAAGTAGCAACATCTTGTGACTTATGACTTTTATGGTAAAAATCATTACAATTTTTTTGTAGAGAATATTATGATCGTAAAAATTGAGCGTATGTAAGTTTTTTTTCGACGACTTCATTTATTCATTTAAAAGAAAAACTGAAAAAAAAAACAAAAATTTAAAATTTAAAATTTATAATTTGTTTTCAAACTTAAAAAAAAAAGTATACATATATCTTTAAAACGGTTATTTTTAAAATAAAAACTATTATTTTGTTTCCATTAAGGGGTCAAATTTGTAGTGTGCAAACTTAGCAATCAGATTTTTTTCGAAAATATAAACCATTTAGGAGTTATACGTGAAAAACGAGCATTTTCGACATTTTACATTTTTTTTAAATGTCAATATCTTTTCAACGGTGAGTTGTAGAAAAAAATTGTTATAACTTTTTATCTTACGGATCTACAAGTTTTGTCTGAAATACTTTTGGATAAAATTTACTATTTGGGAATTAGAAGTGCAAAACTGATATTTTTAACATTCAAGTCTTAATAACTATTGACTCACACACGATCTGCTAATGGACTTTCACGACGGTATTGTTAATACCAATATAAGGACGATTGGGGTAAAAAATCTTCACTTGGATTTTTAGGCAGATTGGCTATTTTGTTTGTACATTTTTCTTCGGCTATTAGTGGTTTTGTTAACCAATTTTTCTAAAAACAATTGATTTTTAAAAAATTAGTTATAACTTGAAGAAAAAAAAACGATTTAGTTACCATTTGAGGCTTGAAACTAGTTGCCACGTCCTTATAAATGAGGTAGATAATTAAAAGAGAAATACATTACCTTCGTTTTTGTGTATAAATAAATGCAAAATTTTGGAAAAAAAATTCTTAATAAAATGTGATTCAGTGAAAAGTCGAATTGACTTTAAACTCAAAAAATGTGGATCAAAAATTGTATTAAATTTGAAAAACAATATAAGAATTAACTTCTTACTCTTACCCTTTTCTAAAATAATCCCAACAAATATGATTATTTGAACAGACACGACGCCAAAATTCGTTATACGGGCTACGCATGTTTTGAAGAAAATTAACCTTAAATTAACGCGCAAAAAAAATGGAGCAGGCTAGACATTAGTTATCTAAATACACAAACAAGATTTGATAATTATTGAAACGCAATTACGAAAGTATTTCTTCTTTAAATAAAGGCATAAACAAAGAATAATAACTACTATATAGGGATTTAGGTCTTTCTGGATATTTGTACCTTTTCAGATTTGACGACAGTATCGCAACAAAGGTTCTATCATTAGTATTAACAGAGCAATTTCTGTTAACATGGGACAGAGTTAACCGCTGGCTCGGATTTGTGTATATTTCTGTTCTGAAGAGGTGTTATTCAACGCTGGCAAAACCACTACGTAAGCTTTTCCATCTGTCCTATTCTACTGGTCTCTTTCCGAGTGGATGGAAAATAGCATTTGTCCAGCCTGTCCCAAAAAAAGGCATATCTTCTTCACCCTCAAACAACTAGGTCATGGAAACGCTGACCAATTTTCAGCTCAAGAAATATCTCGAACAACGAAAGCTTCTTAATCACCGGCTGTACGGCTTTCGTAGCAATTGGTCCACTGGTAATCTGATGGTATATCTCGCTGAACAGTGGAACAAATCTTTACATCGTTTTTAAAAAAGTAAGATTATTGCTCTCTTATCGAAAATGCGCGAATTTGGTATTGATGAATCTCTTCTTCGTTGGATTAGAAATTACCTTTGGGACCGCTAAATACAAATTGTGTTGGACAGTTTTATGTCTGTAATCCACAAAATTAATGCTGGTGTGCCCGAGGGCTCCGTTTTGTCTTCGAATCTCAAATGGTCTTTTGACTGGTCTTTTGACTGAAACTTCTAATCTATTAAACTGTTTCGCTGACGACAGCACCCTCAGCTTCTCATATTCATTTTCAGATTCACATCCATGTCCTTCCCCATTGTCCAATGGGGAATCAAAAATCGCGTAGAATTTAATTCTTCAAAAACTCAATGCTGTCTACTGTCGTTAAAACAAAACCCTCCCCCATGCCACTATCCATGAGTGGCACTTGCATTGAGGAAACTAAAAAAAAAAAAAAAAAAGCTTTCAGTCTCCGGTATGTGTAACGGAAAACACATTATGCGGACCGATCACATATTTAATGTTACCATAAATGCTGCTAAGTGTTTAGGTTTTCCTCGGCGATGCACAGTGGTTTCGGTTGTATGGAGAGAACGTCAAAATTCAATAAAATCTGAACCGCTCAACCGATCTTGATGGAACTTTCAGGCATTATAAAAGATTTCATAAGATATCATCACAATAAATTTCCACCTACTACCACGCCCATTTAAAAAAAAAATAATATAATCCCTAAAATTGCTATAAATTTGGGTTGCTATTATAGACATTTTTGTTTTAGATAAGGCTTTTTTATCAATATGAAAGTTTTTTTCCCACACCTACTTTTTGGAGGTTTTTAAAATTTGTTTTATCATATTGAGGAGTATATTCTTATTTCAATAAAATTTGAACGAAACAATCGATTTTAATGAAACATTTAGGCATGGTAAAAAATAGAATAAGGATTATTACGGACAATTTTCGTAACTGGTTTCCCCATTTGTGTTTTTTTGTAGCCCAAATAATAATTTTTTTTCTTAGACACGGAGCAAAAATACATTGAATCTACGAGTAACAGAAATATGAAATGTGCATAAGTACCTAAACAAAATTTGTAAATGGTGTGAAATCAAAAGAAAAACTTAAATGTTACTGTTAGTGGGTGATTGTGGGTGGTAAGACTATATTTTTCAAAGGGCTGTGAGTTTTCTCAATACTTGGGTCATAACTTTATTTTTAAGCTACATTCAGGACTATATTAAAATTGTACCTAAACTTCAAAGAAAAAAAAAAAAAGCAATTTTAACCTCTGCGGAGTTTTACCATTACAACTTTTAAAATAAAAATCCAAATATCACTTAAGAATTGATAAAATGTTCTACACACCTTGTTTTTGTAACTTCATTAAAGCAAAAATTCCAAAAAATCCCTTTGATAAAAAAAGTCACTTTAAAAAAAATTGAATTAACGCAAAAATATGGATCTATGTTGAGATCGTGCAATTAGCTCACTTTGAATGAGAAAAAAAAACTGATAACACGTGATATTTATGACGTAATGTTTGTAACAGTAAATATTGACCCATTATCTATTATAAAAAGTCAAGAAACAAACAAAACAAGCACTGTTATTTTTTTATTTTTGTCGAATGGGCGAAACCACTGTGCGATGCAAGAAATTTTTCACCTCTTCTCATCTGGATGTCCATAACTCGAGTACAATTCTCATGTTCGGGCTCCAATAACCCACTTGAGTCTATTGGTAAGAAGTCAAAGAAAATGATAGTTAAAGGTGAAAGAAATAGAAATATAACGGAAGCAATTGCACCTCTCCAACACCACCGCAATGTTTCATGTCTTTCGTTATTTTCACAAACAGTGCTCTAGTGAAATAGCCAGTTGCATTCCCCCCCCTTAAACAATTCAACCGTAATACTCGTGCTTCTAGGAATGCCCACTACAAGAATGTGGAATGCTTTACCCGGCACTATTTTTCCCTGCCATTTTGATATTCAGAGGTTTAAAACCAATGTACATCGGTATCTGCTCTTAAATCCTTCCATTTTTTCCTTGCAATCACACTGTGTTTAAATATTTTAAGGGTATTAAAATCCCCCTTAGTGCGCGCTTTATTAAAAAAAAAGAACGTTTTCTTAAGTCCCCCATAATCCCTTTAGTGTAGAAAGATTTTGTTTTAGAATAATATCCTAAAATATTACTGACGAATTAATGGATTTTAAAAAAATAATCGTAAACTTACAACATTCTCAAAAGATTTTCAAGATTAAACTATTAAAGTTGAATGGAAATGTCAGGCAACAATAATATTTCAACATTTACTAAAGAGGTGATAGAGTTGGGTGCCAAACTGATTTTTATTATTCGAAACACAAATCTTGAAAAAGGAAAAAAAAATATACAGAATTCTTGCCTTATTCTTTATCTACGAGAGTATCAGTGTTTTTTGAAGATACACCTATGTAATAGGGAAGAACCCAGGGATATTAGATGAACACTATTTTCAAATTAAAGTAAATTCTCATTTGTGCAGCGGCTATTCGATTTGAAAATGAATCAAACAAGTGCGTGTGAACACTCCTTTGCTGTTTGTTTGATAAAAACCAACTACTATAGCAATTTGGCTATCCTTTACCGTGTGAAAGAGACCTAACCTGTTTGAAAGAAATCACTTCTGATAGCGAATTTTCACAAAAAAAAAAAAATAATTTCACCAATTTTGTTTTATGTACCTAAGGTCAACGGTCAACCTCATCATAATGCACATTTCGGAAGTAAAAACAATAAAAACAAAAAAGAACGACCTCAGATTCAAACCAAGTTTCCATTTATGTGGGTGAATCATCTTTAATCTTTGAGCCCACCCTAGAGAGTAACAAAAACCCATTACCCATGCAAGAAAATGACGCCTTAGGCAATTTTAACTTTGATAAAAAGGTCTTTATTATTACAGTGGCATGCGCCGGACTTTAAAGGCGGTACATATTGGTATGTATATAACCTCTCAAGACACCGACCGACACACAGAGATATAATGTGACCTAAATCATGTGTTTTGATAGGATGTACAAAATGCTTTTTGTCTCATCGACCTAATACCTAATCGCAGCTTCTTATTTGAATACATTCATTTAGGTACCTACTAACATTATAAAAGTCGAAACAATGGATAAGAAAACAAATTTTTAAAACAACCTGTCCCTATACCGCTATACTTCCCTAATGATATCTCCCACAGAAAAACAACAAAAAAAAACACAGTCAATGGCCTTAGATTCGAAATTACATATCTACCTGGACCTCATTATTGTAAAATATACAAAATAAAAAAAAGAGACCCAAAAACCGAACAAAAAGTTCCAAAAAATTGATTAGATTTTCCCCTCTCAAACTGGGAAGCATATAATTATGTCCCAATTATGAAAATGTAATACGAGTATAATGTTGAACTTTTTTGTTGTTGATGGTGTTTTTGTCGGATTGGAACATTTTTTGGATGTTTTCCCTCTGACTTTTTTATATGTTGGTATACCCAATTTTAAAATGGATGTCGGATGTTAATTAGATCTGCCTGGAGTAACTGGTGGTAGTAGTAAGTAGTGAAGTTGTGGTGGTGGCACAGCATGGGCATGGCATCGATGGCGTGCCCTCATAAGGAAAGTCGTTCATCGCGCTGAAAACAATGATCCAGGCAAGAGTGAGGGTGACGACGACAATGAAGACCGACGATAAAGAAGCAAACTGAAGAAAAACAGTTCAAAGTAGTTCTCTGGGTTCCCAGTGGCAGGCTGTCTTCGATGACTAAGTCAAGAAGTATATTATTATAAGTGACCCAATGACTAAGAAAATTTATATAGGTACGACTACGACAAAGACACTGCAGCTCTGGCTGTATAATAAACGCATCCCACCACTTCCACACACTACTTTACCTGGTTGCAGCAGTTTACGTTGTAATCTAAATTAAGGTAACCTCTCTGTGACATAGGAAGTGCTCTTCTTCCCTGCGGTCTTTCATTTTAATTTTTTTTTTTTTCTTGTCTTCATTCGATCTTATTTTAAGTGCACTTTTATTTATATGAAATAATCTAGAAGGAAGCACTTTTGTCTTTTGTGTGACCGCACACGGGAAATCCTTGAAGTGTGACCAAAAGGAACAAAAAAAAATTCCCAAAAAACAAGTTTCTGCAGAATGCTCTTATATTCGTAATACATTTATCAAAGGTAACCTTAAGTAGGTATAGTATTATATTGAGGGTCTGGCGAAAAGTCGTAGCAATATATTTAAGGACTTTTAACACAAGCAACCAAAGGTATAAACTGACCGGATGTCACACACTATGGTTACCTGTTAGCCTTTCTGTGTCTTCTCATGTGTTAATTTCACTTAAGGGGGTTTTTCGTTTTTTTTTTTTTTTTTTTTTTGAATTCGAAAACTAAATGTGGACCACACCACACCAAGAAGGTATAATATAATAATAATGGGTTGTCGTAAATTTTTGAGGAAACCCATCCGGGCAGATATGAAAAAATATCGTGTTGATTTTATCAAGCGAAATCAATCAATTTCAAGTGAAAGTTTTGTTTGTTTGTTGTATGCAAAGATGAGTGACCAACACCCACATTGGATACATAACTTATAGTATACACTACACCTATGGCATCATCTTCATGGTGTTCATCATTTAAATGATGGTTGATGTTTTGGAACCAAGATATGACAGACGAAAAAAAGAAGAAAAATCGTTTGGAATTTTCGGCAGAAGGAACAAACACTCATTTACAGTAAAATCTCTTTAAAGCGAATATGGAAAGTTGAAGTGAAAATTATTAAATAATTGCAATTTTTTTACAATTACATAACACAAGCTTCTTTTTGAAAACAATATACAACTAATTAAAATAGAAAAAAAATTTCCACGATCGTTCAACTGTTTCCTAAGTTGAATATAAGCCTAGAACACTGTTAGAGTGAAAATGAAACATTCATTCGTTAAACCTTACTTTCCACAGCTTCCATTTGAAAACAGGGACAATTATTTGTCAAAGTTAAAACTTGCCTTCACTGTAGATGCCTTTTCCCTTGATATTCCCTAGTCGAAAATTTAAAAAATAGCTCTATAAAGATTGTGGAATGCATTCATTTTTCATTTCATGAGAGGCGAGTACTAGACTTAAGGCGTGGAAATGATTGTGGAACTTATTTAATTTGTTTTCACCATGATCGTACTAAACCACTCTACTAAATTGACACAATTCTATTAAAAATGAAATGGTTATACAAAATCGTCAACTTGAAACTTACTTTCGACAGCTTATATTTGAAACCAACAATAATTGGTACTTAAATTTCAAATTGACCTTCACTGCAGACGCTTTTTTTCTTGCTATCCCATAGTCGAAAATTAAAAAAAATCCATTTGAAGATTGTGGAATGCGTTAATTTTTTATTTCATAAGGGGTGAGTAGTAGGTTTGAGGCATGTAAATGATTGTGGAACGTATTCAATTTCTTTTTACTAAATTTTAAGCATCAAAGTCTTTTACTCTTTTACACGAAACAAAACTAAAGTTTAAACAACGAGTGGTAGGTACTGATGACTGTGGAACGTATTTGAATTATATTCTCTGAATTTTGAATTTGCATGAGTTTTTTGTTTTGTCACGATACAAGCCTAAAATTGAAATCAAACCAGGCAAATGATTGTGGGTTGTATTCGTTTTCCTTCAACTGAACTGAAAGAATTTAAATTGAAAGTAAAGAGTATCTACTAAATAATGATAGCCGAACGTATTCGATTTCATTTCATTTAATGTTGGCCCACAAGATTTCTACCTGGATTTGACAAGCTACTTCTCTTCCCTTGTGCTCGCGCGAAGTTGAAACAAAATATACATAAGTGTTAATCACATTCGGTGTACATAATGAAAATTGTAAAAATAATGCATCATAGGCAAAGTTCAAGGATTGTTCTATGCACGACTAGCTTCTGTTTTGAATAAAAATGAAATTTTAATATTATTTTATCTAGACTAGTTGGGAACACTCTGTGAAAATTATTAAAATGTTAGATTCAAAATAAGATGTAAGACATATTGTGGAACGTATTCATTTTTTTTTTTCGTTTCCCCTGTAAATGAATTATGCAGGATTAATTTAAAATGGTTTGATTCATAAAAATCGATATTTTCAAGAGTCCTAAGAAATTCCATCGTGAAAAAACGCTAAAAATGGAAAATAAGGCGTGCTTAATATTGTGGAAATGATGATTGAAAATAGTTGAGAAGTGAAAATTAGCTTATTTTAGCTATTATTTAGTGTGACATTTTTAGTCGAAATCAAGTTAAAAGATTTGATTTTTAACCATTAATTGATTTTGGATTTAAAAAACTGCGTAGATCGCATCAGCTATTTCCTTATTAGCACACACATATGTACTAAACAAATAAAATATGGTCACTCAAATTGTGGAATGTATTCATTTTTCAGCTCACGATAAACGAGTACACGAATTAATAAATTCAAAATAAAGTGCGAAAATACTGTGGAACGTATTCAATTTTTTTTTTTCATCTCAAAAGCGAATTTTTTGTATAAATATTACAAATAAAAATATTTGAAAATGTTTCCTGCTCTTCATTTCAAATAATGTGAAATGTATTTACTTTTATTATTTTCTTATTTGCTTAAATAGATGAACATGTTTTCTTAAAATGTTGCGTGTCACATTTAGACATTTGCCCCTAAATAAATTCTAAAACTAAGTGCTAACAGTGTCTCCAACTAGAATTTAAAGAATAAGAATTATTGTGAATTTTTGTAAATTTTAAATCCTCCGTTGTTTTTTCTTAAATTTACGAATTGATTCAAAGAACTATGCGCCTTTTACTATTTGCTCTATGAAAAGTCACCTGAATTTCATTAAAAAGCCATCTCCAAACAATATAAAGCAGATAAGATTGTCTAGGAATTTTTAGTTACTGAACCTACGCCTAAGAGAGATTTCACTGTAATTAAAAATTAACTAAGAAATAAGAAATAATCTGACCCTCATCATCTTAATCAAATGAATTGAATAAAGAAATTGAAATCGTAAAATTAATTTTTAAGGCCTTTTATGTCGAGACTGCTGCCATGTCAAAGAAAGAACAAAAGCGAGAGCAGATAATATAAAAGAGGAGGCGGGGTACTAGGCGCATATTTGCGTGGTGGCGTTAAAGTTTCAAGAAAATGAATAATAATAATTAACACCAAAGGCCTCCTACAATTGACTCTCTGGTCACGGGAACTAATTAAATTAAATTATACAAAGATGCGGGGGTCGGGTCACCAACATCACCATCATTGTAACATTCGGGAACTGGCTGGCTATGGCTGGCTGAATCCACATCATATAAATATGGATGGTGATGATGAGCAATTCCATAATAAATTCACAAATCCTCCACTTAAAAAATAAAATTCTTTCGAGGCGCACATAGCTACCCCGTCATATAGCCCATATAGTAGAAGTGAAGTCATATAAAGCCGCACATAAATACATTACATCGACCAGACTCAACCATCAGACACAGCACATCAGAAAAACTCTGCAAAAATATATTTTTCAAAAACGAACAGAAAAAAAAAACTTTTATCGCTTATCTGGTGTGTCATCAATTTTAAGAATGTTTGGCCAACTCTCATGTATGTATGGCGCTTGTCTGGATCTCTGTATCCGAAAGTATCTGCAAATCGGGAGTCAACAGTCAAAAACAGAAAGAAAACAAAAAATATATAGTTTTTTTTTTACGAGCATCGAGATGTCGATAAAGTTGACTTTATGTGGCTTAAAGTAAAGTGGTGGATTATAAGACAATGGTAATAAAAAAAAAGGCTTCGTTTGGTCTACTTTTGAGTGAAACGGAAAGTATAGGTATTTGCACCACCACCGCACCGACAACACCACCACCACCAACGACCGAAACAAAAAAATTATCTCTTCAGATTCTTAAATCTATTTTAATAGATCAAAGGTTGGCAGATAAAGAACTTAACTTATTGTAATAGTGATAGTTATTTGATTTGGCTTAGTTTTTATAAAATAAAATGGTTTATTTTGTGTGTTGTGTATGGATTAAGATAAGGGAAATTTTCTTTATGACAATATTTACATGGAGAATAACAGGTTTAAAAAAAGGGTATGCTTATTATTAGACTGCAGACATTAGTTGCAAAAATAATCAATTACTCAAATCTATTGATCTGAATTTAAAGAATTTACAATTAAAGGGGTTTGGAAGAGTTTAAGTATAATCCACGTTGGGCGCCAGTGATAACATATACATATGTTGAAATGACTCAAGAAGCAAAAGAATTTGACTAGACTAGACGTTGTTGCATGCTTTCAAAATGTTATTATTTTATGAGTTAACCACATGCTACATTTTTGTTTTTTAGTACTTTAGTAATTGAATCCTAAATGAATTACTATTTTGTGTATGTCCTTATATGACGACAAAACAAAGCTTAATGTGAACTTAAATATTAAGGTATTATATATACATTATAATATGTTAAGAGAAGTTTAACAACTCATTATGCGAGTAGTGTTCGGTTTCTACTCAATTTTCATTAAAAAATGTATGACTTTGAGAATATTTAAGTTCTTCGAAGGACGTAATAGGTCTCACGTTGGGCGCCAATCAAATGTTCCTTAAATACTGTGCAATACTATTAAGGACGAAATCTTTTACATTAAAAATGAAAAAAAAAAAAAAACAGATTTTAGAGAGTATGACATTTTTTTTAGAATCGTTAAAAGGCTTACAACTAAATTTGCACAAAAGGGGCTATTTTAATTTAGTTTGAACTTAAATTTCTTAGTTCTACATATTTTACAATTTAAGCTGTAGATTTGTCCGTAGGTATTAAATACCAAAAAGTTAGGGTGTAGTTTTAGAACCTTAGTTATTGGGAATCAGAGATAGGTCTCACGTTGGGCGCTAGTTAAATGTTAAACAAATACTGTAGACCGTAAACAGCAAAATTGAAAAATATGTATCTAAATATGTCTTATAGAGCATAGCACACTCTTTGAAACTGTTAGTGGTTTACAACAAACTATTCATGAAAAATAGCTGCAATTTTATTTTATTTAACATAAACTTGAATGTTCTTTATTTTACACATTTCATTATTCAAACTGTACATTTTTCTGACGCCACCCGATATCGGTGTATTCCCTTTAAAGAAACAAATAACGAATACAGATACCGCACCAGACACTACAAATTTCATGAGTTTTAGTATAACCATGTCGATCGATGAGCACAATAGATCTCACGTTGGGCGCCAATTAAATTGGTTAAATAATGCTAAGACTGAAATGTTAAAGTATAAATTTAATGAGTATTTTTTTTGAAAGCTTGATAGAATATTTGAAACAGTTATTTATTTCCAACTCAATCGTATTTAATAAAATAAAAATAAAATAGATTTTATTTAACAAACTTAACTTTGAGAATTTCAATATTTAAGCTAAATATACTTCCGAAGTCGGTATTAGTTCCGTAAAGAGTATAATACTGAATATAGATACGAAAACAGGTCAAGTAGCGACCTGAGAATCCAAGTTATTGGGCGGGCGAGATAGGTCTCACATTGGGCGCCAATTAAAATATTTTATCAAAAAATGAGATATAAAGGGTGTTATCCTTAATCTGTTATTAATTAAATAAATATCTTTCTAAGATTGTTACACGTTCTCAGCAATGTTTCGTGTGTGTATAGGAACAACTAAATTGTCATTAAGATTTAAAGAAATTTTACTTTACATATTTACATACCTACCTATTTAACAAACAAAAACTTTCATTTGTTTTACAAATTTCACAATTTTAGCTGTACATATTTCCGAAGGAGTTAAATACAGAATTTTGATACTGAACCGTAAGTCAAATTGCAGCCTGATAATATTTTTTATTGAACGAGGTAGATAAGTCTCACGTTGGGCGCCAGCTAAATGCTTATCAAAAATTGCATGAAGGCTATAATGTTTTACTATAAATTAAATAAACATCTGTTAAAGTGTGTAATGTACTTGGAAGCCTTAAGTTCAATGATGTGTTTAATATACAAGAAACCCATCATGAAGAAAAAAAATAATTTTTATTTTATTTAACTAAGTTGAGCTTTCGTTGTTTTGCAAATATCACAACTTGAGGTGCTAGGTTATTCGATGCCCGCCGGTATCAGAATTCTCCTTGAAAAGAGGGAAAATACCAAATACAGGAACTGCAACTACAAGTCAAAGGCCTCACGTTGGGCGCCAATCAAATGTTTAGTAAGTAGAGGCTACATTTTTAATTTATAAATTTAATACTAATATTTAAGCGATGGTTTCTTAAAATCGGTATATCGTTTACAACAAAATTATCATGAAAATATAAAAGAAATTTGATTTTACTTAAAAAAAAAGACTGTAATTTTCTTTGTTTCACAAATGCTCAAATTTTAAGCAGTAGCTTCATCCGTCAATCCGAACAAATTTATATTCTGAATAAGTGATATGCTGGCAAACAATAGCTTCGATGTCCGATTAATTTTTCTTAACGTCAAAAGTAAACAAGAAATAATATTATGTCCATTTATGTATTAAAAAGCATTTTTGTATTGCAAATTCTGAAAGAAGGGACTTTTAAAAGTCTCTTTTTAATCACAATCTCAGTCATTTTTTTTCCTGATTTCTGTTCACAAAAAAATGCTTTCCCTATTCGATGATTCTTAATAATATTATCATAAGAATAGATAATGTTAATTTGATCTAAAAATTATATCTCGCGTCAAAAAGAATTTCATAAAAGTCTGCTGTCGCGTTGTTGGTGATTTATTTTGTTTTCTATTTGTATAAAATGGAAAAGTATTTCCATTTATATCAAAAATGTCATTCCTTCGCCAAAAGTTTTGTTGACAAACTAATTACTTTTATTTTTTAATTTGAATATCGTTGGACAGATTGAATATGCAACAAAAAAAATGTGTATATCAAATCACACTCCCGGACTGATAGGAGGAATTCGAATGAATTATATTTTTTTACAACCGTATTGTTCGTATCTGGCTGTGACATGTGTTTTTCACACAAAAAAAAATTATCTGTGGGGTGCTTTATATTTTTAATGATTAACACCATAAACAGAATATTACTTTTCATTTAAAAATATTTAACACAGTGGCGATATTTAAACAAAAAAATCCATAAACCTCTCATTAATGTTGTTAACTGTGGTTTTTGACATCATTATTTAACCAGAATTATTTGTTTGTTAATTGAACTTTTTAACTAATAGTGAGTGTCAAAGAAAAATGATACAGTTAGAAATTGTTTTTATTTTGAGGAATTTTTGGAATTTCTGTCTTCTCAGACTTTTTTAGAAGGGTGATCAGAAGGTACAACAGCATCACTTTTACATCTTTTGCGTATCATGTTTTGAGTAAATGAATCTCATCGGGGCATATCCCTCCTTTAGAGCCAAATCTTTACAGTATAGGTATACCCCACCCACTCTCATACTCTAAGCCCATCTAATTTCAAAACAAAACACACCACAACCTTCATATAATTTCTAATTTGAATCATTGAAAGGTGTTTAACCATCAGAGAATTTTGAGACACAATTATTGTTATTATTTATTATATGAATAGAATGAATTGTCCAAACCAGGAACGTGACAAAAATTAAATATTACCTTCTAACCATAGAGCATGATTTATTAGAGACCAGGATAATCATTTCTTAGTTTGCTTGATATCAAACTAAAAGTATACCTATGTCTATGTATATGTAACCATGGTAGGTGTAGGTATATAGAATTTAGATAGATATGCGAGTTTATTGTGAAATAATCAGTTTCATGGTGAAAATGTAATCGTGACTATATATTCAGTATAATAATCTAATTATTATTTACCCGAAATATAATTACCCAGATAAGCTTAATAGCATTAAATTTTATATTATATATTTGTATAATTGCTAAAATAAAAAAAATAAAGGTACCTACGTACATATACAAAATTAAAAAGAAACAAATCTAAACCATCACACTGAATTCCCCAGCAAGAGAGTTTTTCGTAAATCGGTGGTAAATGATGATATGGCTTTATGTCATGTGATGTGGTGTTATACCTATAGGTTAAATGTTAAAGCCATTTAAGCATAAAACCCTTTAATGTTCGCCTAAATACAAAATAATGTTTATATCAACCTTAAATGTATATATGTATGTACTTGTACATTCCAACTGAATCTGCTTTCTATATTTAAATCTTTCTTTTACGCATATCCACATAAAGGGTGGGCCATCTAGTGGTTTCTTTTATAAATCATAGGTTATTTTGACACTCATATCATACCTCCGCGGAACAAAATGAGTCGCTTTACGCTTGAACAACGTTGGGAAATATTGAAAACTTATTTCCATAGTAAGTGCTGTCTAGCCCAAACAGTGAGTTTTTTGAAAATAAGTTTTGGTCTGCACCATACAAAAAAACTGGAATGATGAGTGCTTTGTAAAGGGACACTTTAGTCATTTGAGAGAGGGGTTTACTCCTCAATTGCCTTCTTAGCCCAAAGAAACAGCGATTGGCAAGAGCTGATAACGTTGTCTGAATTGATAGCGGACCCAGCTAGAAAAAGTCCTTAACTACCTCAAAGTTATATCACTCTATAGTGATGTTCTGTCTAGGACGTCAGTGTTGAGCATCGTCGACTTTTGAAATATTGTGCCTCTAGTGTTGACATGAGAGTTTTCCACTATTCCTTCAAGTATGATGTTGAAGAAGTCGCATGACAGCGCGTCGCCTTGCTTAAATTCTTTTTTGACATCAAAGCTGTCGGTGAAGTCTTGGCCGACCTTGATGGAGCAGCGTGCTCCTGCACAAACGGACGAGTTTGCCAAGGATGCGAAAACAAGACATTGCTCTATATAGCTAGTCTCTATAAATGCTGTCATACGCGGCCTTAAAATTGATGAACAGGTGGTGAGTGTCGATTTGAAGTTCCTGGGTTTTTTCCAAGATCTGCCGTAGTGTGAATATTTGGTCGATGCTGGACTTTCCTGGCCTGAAAACACACAGATAAGGACCTGTCAGGTTGTTGAAGAACAGGGTCAGAAGTTCACATAATACGGCAAAGAAGATCTTGTAGGCGATGTTAAGGAGACTGATTCCTCTATAGTTGGCGCAGTTTACAGGGTCTCCTTTCTTGTGGATCGGGAAAACAATGCTGAGATTCCATTCATCGGGCATGCTCTCCTCCGACCATTTTTTACACATGAGCTGGTGCATACTCCTTACCAAATCATCTGCTGCTGCTTTGAGTAGCTCGGCAGCGAGCACGTCGGCCCCAACAACTTTGTTGGACTTAAGCTTAGATATTGCTATCTTCAGTGCGTCGAGGTCGGGTAGACGGAATTGCTGACCTTCATCGTATAGGTTGAATGATGTAATCTGCCTGACAGCGGAATTAGATTCGTCATCGCCGTTATACAGTCTACAGAAGTGATCTTTCCATATTCTCAGCATCGACTGCGAATCTACTACAATGTTCCCTCGCTCGTCCTTGCAGGCTTCGGTTCGGGCTATGTAGTCCTGATAGCTTCTTTTTACCTTTTGGTAAAACTTCCGAACCTCTTCTTCTTCTTCTTCTTCTTCTTCTTCTTCTTCTTCTTCATCTTGGAAAATAAGAGTGACAGAATGCGCTACTGCGAAGCCAGCCCAGGCGGCCACTTGAAAGACGACGTTGTGTTCCATAAATGGAAATGTTTGCTCTTACTATAATAACATCATAACACATTGGAAAAAATTAATTGTGTCAATTTTATTGCATCTTTAAAAATAAACTTGTATTTGGCCCACCCTGTACAGACATAGAAACATTTTTACAATACGCACAGAATTTAACAGCGAGCGGGAATACCTTTACATAAAGTCAAAAAATTTCAAAAAAAAAAAAAAAAAAAAAGACGTAAAAAAAGGTTCTAATCCGACTTCTCTATTCCATCATACTCTGGAAAATTGTGTCAACCTCATTTCTCCATTATACTATACAACGAAGAACGTCTTTTTGTACCTACATACATCTATCTACCTATATTTTGTATCTCTCAAGGCTTTTCCTGCGTTACAAAAAAACAGAGCAGGTATAGGCATAGATTTTATTTTTTTTCTTCTTATTTCTACCTTTAGCCACCACCACCAAACGCTTGCTGCCAGTGCCGCTGTCACTGCCGCCACCACAATCCACTCCCATATATTAACTTTACAAATTCAAATTTTGTCTGTTTGTTTGTTTGTTTGGATTTCATGAATTAGAATGAGATTGACGGAAATGAATACCGTTACGGAAGTATATATCTTCTTATAATTGGTTTTTATTGTAAATCTTCTTCTTGTTGGGTTTGTTTGCTTTTTTTGTATTTTTGTACTGAATGTTTCATATTACCTATTAAGTCATGCAAAACATTCATAAATTTTATATAGGTATGCAAAGGAAAAGAAAAACACCTTCTTCAAATTGGGATCATATTTTGATGATGCTTTGTTTTAAAAATAAAAAAAAAAAAAAACATTTTCCTGAGTTGATACCTTCATATGACCTAGTTACGCACATATTGGGAAATATATAAACTCGGTAACCTTATGGGAACCTTTTGGAACTAGGCCTGATAAAAAATAGCTTACATTCTATAGGCAATAATCAACAGCAAATGTCGATTCACATCAATTTTTGCTTCAATTTAAAACGCCGAAAACTGTATACACTAAGGAATAAAATGTTGACATTTTTAAATCTCAACTTGGCAAAAATTCGACATCCCTAAAAAAAATCTTAAAAAATATAGACTGATCGGAATTTGTCGCCCAACAAAATTTGTAGATACCTAATAAAAAAAGGGTATTTTAACTGCAAAAAAGTCTTAAGCAACGGTCATAATATTGAATAAAAAAAAAAGCAGTATGCCTTGATTGTAGTTGTCGAAAACTTTCGTTTATTGGTTTAAGGGTGCGGATTTCCATGCAAATATATGTTTTTTTTTTTTTTTTGTATTTAGATGCTTAAGACCAAATTTTCTTTACTTATCATGAAGTTTCCTTCAAACTGGCTTTCTATCGCTAGCGTATATTGTGTATATTTTATGCAAATTGCATATATTTTATGCAAAATTTATATTTTCATTATAAATGCATATTTTCATGATAAATGCTTTAAAAGCTAATTTTCATATTTCTTGTGCATATTTTTCAATAAGCTTTATATATCTTCGAAAAGACTCAAGACACTAGCGTCATCGCGTAAAGCACTACGTTCACATGAAGTATTGAAGTGAGCTTCAGCCCTTTGTTAAGGGATTTCAAGTTGAAATGAGCTTGAAATGACTCGGTTCCGCTCGGGGACCAGAGTCTATTAAAAATTTGTGACGAAAAACCTGGGATGAGTAATAAGGTAGTAAAAAAGGAACTTGTCAAGTAAACCAACTCAATTAAAGTCAGTAATAATTAAATAACAGATTTCTCTGATAATTTTGAGGTTCTAACAAATTACTGTACTTAAAATATTTGATGTTTAACATCAATAAACTTAGAACTTGGCGTACTTTTAGATATCTCTACTTTTTACGGCTGACATGTATCGCAAACGTTTTTGTATATATAGAAGAGCTTGGCTACTTTTTTAACATTTATGTTTTTGGGGTGATTTCACTACTTTTTGAAAAAGATTCTTTTTATCAGGAAAAGTGGGTGGAATAAACTCCCAATGAGCACCTCATAAGGAAAAGTAAGTTTTTAATTTACGCCTTTTGTATTTACTACACGTCCTACCCCTCTACCAATTTTCATAAGTTATGAGTGCTTCATTGAAATAATAATAATTGATAATAAAGAGAGTGGATGAAACGCCCCTAAATTTCAAAATTTCATAATTTAAACTTTTTCTTTGTATACACCTGAAAACTAACTGCTCTACCGAATTTCAGAATCCTGCACCAATCAGAAATGCTCTCAATATATTTATTATTTATTCTGCGAAAATGGGTGGTTGCCACGCCCACTGTACATAAAATCTCAAATTTTGAATTTTCACTTTGCCTGCATGCAATGTCCTATCACTCTACCAAATTTCATCATTCAACGACAATCAGAAGTTTTTTACAAGGTTGTTATCAATTCTGAGAAAACAAGCGGGTGCCACACTCCCCTGAATGGATAATTTAAAATTTTACAATATCTCCTTTGTATTGACCACATGATCTTACAGTCTACCAAATTTTACTGTTCTGCAACAATCAGAAGTGATCCAAATAAATAATAACAATTTTGAGAAAGTGGTCGGATGCCACGCCCCATGAATGTTAAATATCAAATTTTTAAATTAAGTCTTTGTTTGCAGTTCAAGTCCTACCGCTCTACTAAATTTTATCATTCTACGCCAACCAGAAGTGTTCCATATAATTTATATCATTTCTGCGAAAATGGTTGGGTGAAACGCCCGGGCGCGCCCCTAAATGTAAAATCTCAAATTTTGCCTTTGCCTGCACTACCGCTGTACCAAATTTCATCATTCTGTGACAATCTGAAGTGCTCAAAATAATTTATATAAATTCTATGAAAATTTGCGGCTACCTAGCCCCCTGAATTAAAAGTCCTATGCCTGCACTTTAAGCTCTACCGCTGTATTAAATTTTATAATTCTGCGACAATCAGAAGTGCCCCAAATAATTTATATCAATTCTATGAAAATGGGCAGGTGCCACGCCCCCTGAATGGAAAATCTTAAATTTTCGATTTTTGTCTTTGTGTAAACCACAAGGCCTATCGTTATGTTAAATTACAAGATTCTACGATGTCGGGAAGTGCGCCATAATTTTGCTGATCTGTCAGTGAGTCAGTCAGTAAGTTACGGTTTTTGCGATTTTTGCAGTCGTATATATCGGGAACCACTAATGCTAATGAACTGAACTTTCCTAACCCTGGTGAGCTTTGCAAATGCTGCGAGTTTGAAGTTTCTGGCTTTATTGGTACTGAAGTAAGAGGGCGGGGGGGGTGGTCGAAAATCACCTGAGTTTGAGCCTGTAAAAAGGGTGTAGTGCCAGAACTTGGCTGGGCGCTGCCGTGCCCCTTGGTTCGATGTTATAATTTTTATCATATAAACTTCGAAGTTTGCAGAAACAAAAATAAAATGCACTGGATCGAAATGCCGTGCTCTTGTATTAAACAACTAGAATGTATCTTTAGCTCGATGTACATCCGGACGCCCAGCCGCACCGTCCTACGGACGTTTTGTCGAAAATCACTTTTTTCGACTTCTTCAATATCTTAATGCTATAGTTTTGAAAAAACCTCGTTTTTTTTGTGTGCCATGAAACCAATAATTGCCCATAGAGCAAGTAAGAAAGTTGGTAAGTTGGTGCAGAAACATGCAGTATTCGAACCCTTCAGTGCGATCCTGATGCATATAGGTCAGAAAATTACAATCGAAAAATTAAAAAAAAAAAAAATCCTCAGGCCCCGATTGCTGATGTCGATTTGATGATCGATGAGCGATTGTTCTCGATTTATTAATCGTCGCTTTTCTTTTCAATTTTATTTACCCTAAGGCTACACGAGCCAGTACTGGCAAGCCAGTTGGCTACATAGATTGACTGTCAAATTAGTATACGTGAATATCCTGTGACGTAGGCGCCAGGCAACTTGTAAGCAAGTTGCTTTCAAGTATCTGCGGTCACGTTCAGCTTTTACTAGGACAGCCTTTTTAGGATTCTAAGGTCGTGTGTCAATTGCGTTAAAAGTGCGTTAAATTTGATCCCATGGCTAAATTTTGACATTACTGAGGTGAATACAGTCGTCAAAATTTAACCTGCTCAGGGGCTCGTTTAAATTTTAACTAGTGGATAAATGTTGACGTTTGTATTAAGCTTCTTGCACATTACTTACACCACTGACCTATTATACCTGGACTGCTAGGCGCCAACATCATGATGGTTCCCTTTATTAAAAACAAATCGATACACTAGTGGCAATTTGAAAACGACTTAGGCCTAATTTATTCACTCAAAGTTAAACATAACTTTGGGATTTTTACGGTCAACTTGAGAAATATAACGTTTTGAACTTTAGATTTTCAACTCTAGAGTTGATCAACGAAATAGTAGAAGTTATTCATTCATAATATTTAGTTGTGCAAACTTTTCGCTTTTGACTTCGAGAGGAAAAAATCTTAAAATAAATAATAATCAAATAAAAATAGAGCTCTGTTTTAATTGAAATAACAAAATAAAAAATGTTTCGTGCAAATTCTTCTGAGTGAATTGGGCGTCATCTTTTTGGAGCTGCGAAGATGAGAAGAAAATGTATCCCTTGAAAGGTGGCAATATAAAATGCTTCCCCGTGTTGGTATCGATAAATAGGACGTCCATGATTTTATTTATCGTTCTCGCCGCTCAAAAGCAAATACAATTATGTTTTTTTTTTTTTAATTTAATAAAGGATTCATTGCCTTTTGACGAAAGACGTTACGGAAAATATCGGTTTAAAAAAACAAAAACAGGTTCTCGTTCGATCACCGAAATCAGGCATCTTATGGCGCGGTTAGTACTCAGATGGGGGACCGCATGAGCATTGAGTTTTTTGTCTTCGTATTCTTTTGACTCCGTGCTTCAGATGGAATGAAAAATCCATTCCAATTATTCGGAATAAATAAAAAAATCAACAATAATGGTTTATCCCGAGTATTTTATTGAATAAGGAAACACAAAATTCTTATTCCAAATATTTTGAATATCTAAAATTATTAAAGAAACATATTCAAACTCAAATGCAAAATTATTCTAATGTAAACCAAAATTTACGTCTTGTATGTCTTGCTTAACAAATGAGAATGACGATCGACTAGCAGTCCAGGTATATTGGGTTCATGACTTCCAATACCAAAATCTTTGAGTATATATAATATGGAGTGCTCGTTCCTATCCCTAACGCATTGTAATACTGGAGACTGTGATAGGGGGCGTGATTTTAATATAGAGAGGGTTTTTTGACAGCTGCAGCTATGACGGAGTTGTTGTGAAAACCCTCTCTATATTGAAAATTGAATAACCGCATAGAATACCGCGCCCCCTATGATGGTTACGTTTTTGGAATGTAAACGAGCACTCCATATTATATATACTCAAAGATCAAAATGCAATTTCCGCGTTTAAGATCGTATCCAAAGCTATTTGGACAGATTTGTGTTGTAATTCCTCTAAAAAAAAGCTATTGCAACAACAAATCAAGGTATTTGGACATTTTTGGATAGTTTGACACCGTCTCGGATAGGTTCCTTTATCACAAGGAACGTATGTTTTAAAATATTCCATTTAATGCAATTGACACAGCAAAACCCTCCAATTTTATTCACCCCTATAAAAACGGATCAAATTGACACACGGCCTAAATGCACAATTTTATAGAATTTGCTTTGGCATTGGACTTCGATTTTTTCTTAAACAAAAAATGACGTCGAATTCTGCATCAAGTCTTGCGATGGTCAACGCATAATACTACCAATGCGATGACGGATGCATTGACAGACTTTTTTGTCGCGTCAAATTAACATGGATTTTCATCTAATTCAAAAATTTCGATTTTTTTTTTTAAATAATTTTTAAAAAAAATTTGATTATTTGGAGGTTTTTAAATCTATTATCGTCGAAGCCATCCTTTAATAGAATTTGACGGTTCATGCGTTGACAGATAGGTAAGAAACTAAATTACGTCGTACGAAGAATATTTCGTTCCAAAATTTCACCCAAAGGCGCTAAAATCGCCTTTTCCCGCGCAAAAAATTTAATCTCAAACAATTCAGATATCTTTAAGTTTTTCAATGCATCATCTCCGTAGCAATCTTAAAATTTAATTTGACGGTCTATGGCTTGACAAATCGGTAACAGAATGTTCCAAATGTCACCAAAATCCCAAAAACTCTCATTTTTTCCGAAGCAAAAAGTATACTCCAAAAAATTTGGATTTTTAAGAGATTTTGTATATAATATCATCATAATCATAGCTATCCTTCAATCATATTTGACAGTTGCCTATTTTGGAAATGTTAAAAATTCTTGGTCCCTCCTCTCATTAAAAATTGTGGTAGAAAGAATATTTAATTTTGCATTAAATTTCCAACGAAAAGCTATCCATATAGCTTTATATACAAGCCTGAACGAGTGCACTGTCTTCTCTACTGGCTTCCCAACTGGATGCGAAAATGGCAAGCCAGTTGACGAGCAAGTTGCTCAGGTTTGTAGGTGTTAGTAAGAAAATTTAAATGTATTGTAACTTGTAAGCCAGTACTGACTCGTGTAGCCTCAGGGTTAGTGATTGTGATTTTTAATCAAAATTTGTCTTAATGTTGCTTCTGTTTCAGATTTTCAAAATAAACACTAAAAACAAAGCTATAAAAATGCCTTTCCCTAAATTTGTCCATCAGCAGAGTATATCTAGACGGAGAAAAGGCACTTATGCAAATTTTCGCCCCCTACTTAGCGTCTTTAACATGCTTCTCTTTTCTAAAAAAAAAAACGAAAAAAATCAAACCACAAATCAAAAAGAACCCAAAATTGAAATCTTCCTACGATATGTCGACTTTTCCTTAAAAAAATACATAAAAACCTTCTAAATAACCTAATAACTTGAATGTTAAACAATATTTACCTATAGAAATACGTGCAAATAATTCCCTAAATCAAATTTTAACATCTTATACCTACCCAACATACAAACATACATCATACATATACCTTATGTATACGTGGCCTCATGTTTGCATGCCTCAAACGAGCCAAAACATAATTGCCTACAATCAGTAGAATATTGCCTGACGTGCTTGGGATGTATTTTGCCGAGTACTTATTTTATTTATTGTCTCACTTCAAAAACTGCCCGGGGAATTCATTTTGGCACATGTATAGGTTGGTATTGTATACCTTTGCATGATGTCTATGGCACTGTTCGTATATTACAATAACGTACGTAAATGGGACAGGACTTCTTTCAAAAAAGGGATGATGATTTGTCAGAGAGAAACACAACACACACGGCCCGGCGCGGCGTTAACATTAAGAACCTTTACCTTCACACAAATAAACATGATAATTATCCTTATTCATTCTTTTTACACCATACTCACGCACTCGTATTATTATTATTCTTTATATTTGCAGCGCACTTTCCAATTAATATCGTCACAGGACAACAACAAATTAATTACGCCGTACAATCTTTCCGCACTACCCCCCACGATGTACACATCCTCGAAGGCACCGACACCCTGCTACGCTGTGAAATATCCAACCGAGTCGGAAAAGTTCAATGGACAAAAGATGGCTTTGCATTGGGATTTTCCACCATCATCCCCGGTTATCCACGATATTCGGTTATTGGTGACTTTAATCAAGGAGTCTATAATTTACAAATATCGAATACGACTTTGGAGGACGACGCTGAATATCAATGTCAAGTTGGCCCGGCAAAAGGTAATCCAGCAATACGGGCAAATGCAAAGCTTAATATAATCGGTAAGTCGAACTTTCAATCAGTGTTTTTTTTTTTGAGGGGGAGGGGGCCTTGTTTTTAATTACTAATCCTCCAATCATATCTGGGCCCGAAGAGAAGAAGCCACCAAACTCATTTTCGCCCTGTCACCAAAAAAACATTAAAAAAAGAAAAGAAAGGATGAAAGACAACAAACAAACAATGCAAAGCAGAAGAAGATGAAGATGAAAAAAAGAAAAACCAAAATCATTATCAATGTCTTATCAGAAGGATAAGCTCTTTTGCTAAATCCTTTTTCATCGACTTCCTTATCCTGTGTAGAGTAGAGGTACTCTATAGAAAACGACACCGACACACCCATACCCATGGAATTGTGCCGTTAATAAGGTTGTATTGCATTTGAGAGATGGTACGAATTTCCATGCAAGAGTCTCTAAGCTAGGTATAATCATTGTTATGCTAAGAGTTTCATCATACAATCGCTCTCGTGATTAAGCCTCCAGCAAAAGGATTTAAAGTTATGCAATTAAAACTATTTAACATAAAGAAAATTATATTCTCCAAGGCAAAAGCTGTGTTGAGTTCTTCTTCTTGATCGTCTTCGTCTTCAACACCGCCACGCCACTACCTTTCTTAAACAGAAGAGATATGTACACCTCGACATCTTAGTCGTATCTTAACTTCTGAATATGTAGGAATGGAGGTAAGGAGAGTCCTTCATCGTCTTTGTATGAATTTTGAAAGATGGAAAGGGTTGTTTTCTAAAGATATACGATATGTACCTTTGTGGAGGGGAGGGGGGAGGGTGTTTGATATAGAAAAGACAAACCCGACGACGCATAGCTGAAGAAGATGACGATTAGTACGACTATGACGAAGCCAACCAACGTTCAAGACGACGACGACGACGACAATATAATGGTTTGCCAAAGCAAAGCATTCTTCTACCCATCAGAATATCCATAACCCTGATGATGTTCCTATATATATCCTATCTATCTTTCCATATACATAGCTATTCCCATTCCAACATTTAATATTACCATTTTCGTCTATTAAAAGCGTAGGGGTAAACAAGAGGCTCTTTCTTTCTCCTTTCTTCCTTAAGCTTTTGCAGCATCATATTCTGAAGCAGCAGCAGAAAAGCGTCATCGTATATAAGGATGGGAGTGTTCCCAGGCCTTAATTATGTTTGTTTTGCGGGTGAATTAACATAGATTTTGAAAATTTTGCATTCGATTTTCCATCGTGTGGGCGGCGTCGAACTCAACCTGTCCCCAACCCGGTTAACTTTTTCCATTCTTTTTGGCTAACGAAACTCTCGAGATTCAAAAACAAACAAAAAAAGAACCATCTCTTTTGATTTGACTCTGATTTTATTCTACTCATCCTTATAGAGTCTTTATAGAAGGTACCATCAGTTATTATATTATCTAGAGAAGTGGGATACCAATATTCAATTTCTCGTATCGGCGGCGGCGGCGTCGGTGGCGTTGCTCTGATGTGCGAGTCAAAAAGAAAAGGATTTAGTCTGCAAATATTCTTCTGTGAGATGGGTGGAGAGGATTAGATAGATG
Source organism: Melangyna quadrimaculata (assembly GCA_949320155.1). Taxonomy (NCBI): domain Eukaryota; kingdom Metazoa; phylum Arthropoda; class Insecta; order Diptera; family Syrphidae; genus Melangyna; species Melangyna quadrimaculata. The sequence goes on along the minus strand of OX439483.1, from coordinate 60,480,398 downwards.
GTGTTAAAATTTGGCACTTATAATGCAACTCACGTTCCTATCATTAGATCTTCTATTCTAATTTTCCTTTTTTTTTTTGTGAATGTTTTTTCAGCTGCGCCCACATCAATTCAAATAGATGGTTATGGTTCAAATTCTCGAGTTGAGGTTATTGAAAAGCAAAATTTGACTTTGAAGTGCATAGTGGAAAATGCCAAACCTGTCGCAGAAATTGTCTGGTATCGAGGAAATATCGAATATAACAGTGGTATGTACATATATGACATTTTTTGCAATTAATTGAAAAAGTTTGTTGTTTGTCTCTAAAACAGGGTGATTCGATTAAAAATGAAAATTAAATAAAAACTAGCATTGGTGATAACTAGAATTTTCTAAAAAAAAATTAAAAAATTGCAAATATTATTTAAGTTACGCACGGCGACACTTTTTTTGATAATTATAAAAATTTTTTTTAAATATTTTAAGAAATTCTTAGTTTTTGTACGAGATAATTGAGTTCAAAAAAAAAATGTTTTCATAGACTTTTAATGCCAAGTTCCAGCGAACAGAAAAATTTATGTGGAACTTGCTTTTCACAATGGTAAAAAATAAAATTTTGCGTTTTCTTTTCAAACATTTAACTTTGTCTCTATCGACAAATTTTGAGTGATTTTTTTTTTCGACTCAAAGCACGAGTGAATATTAAATATTTATATAAAATTGTCGGTGCGGCGTGAAAATTTGGACTTTTCATTTCACAGTTTCTTTTTAAAACCAAAGCGGCAAATCTCAAATGTAAAATTAGCGCGGACTCAAAACTTAAAATTTAAAAAAATTGTTCAATGCGTACATTTTTTAGGCCTAATATTAAAATAGTCATATGCAAAAGGAAGAACCTACTGTGACATAGGATTTTATTACAAAAACAGTTTTAGTATAGGGTAACACTTGCCACTTACATTATTTGCAATTGATTATTTTTTTTTTATTGTTAATATTTTTTTTATTGATTGAATTAATGTAAGAATTTCGTTAAATAAAAAGTAAATATGATCTACACTATTTTTCACAAGTTATTCTGGAATATGTGCAAATAAAAATGAATGCGTTCCACAAATCTTTCTACGTTAAGTGCCTTTCACATGGGCTGCGAACTGCGAATGCGATTTGCGAATGGTCTTGAATTTTGACGCTTCATTAACATAAGTGGTCGCTGAGAGCTACGAGTCCTCATGCAACATAAACAAGTAAAATCGGTAATTGAGGTTAAATTCGAGCGATTTATTCCTTCGCGAATTTACAATTGATAGTTCGTAGAAGATTGTTGTTGGTCGCGTAGAAAATATTATAATGTAGGTTTTTGTTAATTAAACAGTTTTTATTTTTAAAGTTTTTTTTTTTATTTTTAAATTTGTAAATTAGATCATTTATTCACTTTATCGAAAAGTTATAACAAAAATAATTTGATATTTAATCTTGAAATTGGTTAAAATGATTTATTTGCATTTACAATTCATCTGAGAGGTACCTACTTGGAGAAATGGTATTTGGAGAAAATAATTTTGTTTCTTATATACATATAATTAAACACTCGAAAATGTATTAGAAAATAAGAAATTTTTATGGTTTTCAAGATATGATTATTCAAAAACAGAGTCCAAACTGAAAAATCCAACGAGATGCGTTGATATAATAATGTGTTTTTCACTTCAATTCCTCACAAACTCTGCAGGCAAAAAGCAGTTTTGGGAAATTTTGCGAAATGTGTTATCAGAATATTAAAATAAGATAAGAAGAAAAATCAAAAAATTCAGAAATTGGCCAGATGTTTTCCAAGCTAAAATGTCACTCTTTCATAAGCAATTTAGTTTTTTGTAATAGGTATTATATGTAGGTCACAAACTCTGTAGCCATTTTCCAGATTTCTCGTTTTTCTCAAAATTTTGTCCGGATGCCTCTTAACTTAAGCCTGGAAAGTAGCTCTTGGGAAATGAAAAATTAAAAGAATCTATAAATTTTCCTTAAACCAGAGCTTAACGTCTATATCTTGCATGGAAAAAAGAATAGGTTGCACATTTTTTCTCATGTGAAATTTTCTACTTTTAAGCCTTAAGCATAATATCATACCTTTCGTGAAATGAAAAAAATAATGCATTCCACAAACTACCGCTCGCTGGTCAAATTATACATGTGTGTAGTAGTGTGGAGAAGTTTTACATTTGTCAATCAATATGGGTTTGAAAAAAATGAGGTGCAATGTTTAGTTCAAAATTTCACGCTGATGAACTCTGAACTGATCACTTGAACTAATAGGTTTTACAGTTTTTGTGAAATAAAATATAATTATGTTCCATTTTTTATTTCTGTTAATGTAAACAAAAGGGAAAAAAAAGCTGAAGTGATGTGAACATAAATTTATGTTATTTTTTATTTATTTGGTTTTAAATAAAATTCCAATATTTCACGCGGCATTTTGCCTTTAACGAACAAGTATTTCGTTTTTACTCCAACTATATCTATGGCGTTTTATATTTACATTTGAATATGTCCGACAGACAATTGGCAAGAACCCATTTATTGGTGTCAATTTATAAATGCTTTTTTTTTGTTTAGAATATTGATGATATAGAATGTAAATTTTTCGATTTGAAAGACTTTTTTCACTTAAGCTTATTAACCAACAAAATTATCAATATTCCACACAAACACTACTTAAATTCTGGATTTGTGAAGTAATGTTTTTTTTTTTTTAAGTGCAAAAGTGAATAATTCGATTGTTGACGAGTGCAAAAAAAGTGAAATTAAATTTGAAAATTATGTAGGCGTGAATTTTAAAATTTCACAATGCTAATTCTTTGGTTTTTTTTTTGTTCTTCTAATTTTTCACCAGATTGAGATTGTTCGGTTTGTGAAATTTTCTAATTCATCAACATTTTGTTGGTTTGGGAAATTTTAAAATCTTAAAAATGATAAAATCTTCTTTTGTCAAAAGCAAAATAAGAACAAATTTACTAAGAGAATTAAGATGGTGAAATTTAACAATTCACGTAAATTTTCAGATTTCTCAACACTTATTGTTTGGGTTAATTTGTTGTTGCTTTACTTTTGGTAAAAGAGGAGTAAGGTATTTGGATTGGGAAATTTAATAATTTCCGCGGACAAAGTCTTCCTGTGCGAAAGGGAAAACATTTAACCAATGATTTAGGACTGAAATTTAAAAATTAACGAGTTCTTTAAAATAAGGATTTTCTTGTTAGTTAAAATCATTAATTTACACAAACAAAAATCTCCTAAGCCAAAAGTATCAGAACACAAGATTTATCATTTGAATACTTTAAGAGAGGTTCTAAATGGCAATTCTAAAAGTCAATCGATTTCGCAGGCCTGTGTGATTTTTCTTTGTGAAGGGAAAAAGAATAAAATAATACCCGGCGGCTGTTAATCGCTTTTATATTGGGAAATAGGACTCAATGAAATTTTTTTCGCATTTGTTATTAAAATGCATCGCTGCAAAACACACAAGCTGCACTACATTATGCCAGTGCCGTCGAAAGTACTGCGTATTGATAAAATAATGTTTTAAAAATTGCGGAAAGCGTAGTGGAAAAAAAACTTTAATTTAGGACGTGGAAATACCAAGTTGGCGTCCATTTTTTATTTTCACACTCCAAATTGTTGAAGTTGGTAATTTTAACAAAATGAATCCATTTGGGGAGTGAGAGTTAAAATTTTATTTTTTTTTATTTTTATACATTGATCTTCCCATGAGAGAATTTTTAATTGTGGCTCCTCAAATTTATCAGCCCTTAACCAAAATTTGTGTGCACTTTAACACTACTTCGACGGCACTGGTATAAATAAATGAGCGTTTGTGCATAATGTTTGGGCTCACATATTCTTCTTAGTCCAAATGAAATATCAATTTTATTTGGCTGAGGGCCATTGTTAAAGTGCGAGATCATTCAAGTTTAGGAACGACATTTAAGTTGACTATTTAAAAGCGTAGATATATTGTCCATCTACTCATACAAATTTGTAAAGTTAACTTCAGATTTAAACTGACTGATTGATACGTCATTAAGGAGTTGTTTGAAGTCTAACTCGAAAATTCAGATGAACTCGCTTTAAAAAACTGGCTTTTAATACCTTTTTTTAGGGCTGGCCACGAGACGAGAAAAGTTTCGGTATCGATATCGGTCTCGCATGACGAGACCGAGACGAGACGAGACTGACATTTAAGCAACCGACACGAGAGCGCGACGAGACTGTATATTTGGGCCAACATTGCAGAGAGTCTAATAAATTAAAAAATCCAATTTCATTTAATATTTATTTTCTTCTGCAGGTATTCAAACTATTATCGAAAACATTTCGTTCCAATAATCAATAAGTTGGCCGGAAATCGTATTTTTCGGAGACGAGATCGAGACGAGACTATACGAGAACGAGACGAGACTGAAAATTTTCAATTTTAGCGAGACCGAGACGAGACTTACAAAAGTCTCGCAGAGTCTCGTCTCGTGGCCAGCCCTCCTTTTTTTTAGTAAATTTTAGTAAAGTTTTGAAAAATAAAAAAACAGTATTGCGGTACTTATTTAAGAATATTATTTTTAAAATTTTGTATTGTTTAACTTTTCAAGTAACGAATTTAAAAAGTAAATGCATATCAAATTATTATCAACAAAGAACCATCTTCTGCATCACGAATCACCCTGTGTCAATTTTATACAGATTTTATACAGAGTATATTATACGAGTATATAAAATAATAATAAACCAAATTATTTTTGTAGCTTATGAACCGGAAGTGCAAGTGAAAGAAACACAATTGAAAACTTTTACCACCACATCGACAATTACAATTCGTCCAAGTGCCGACGACGACTACAAGGATTTTTCGTGTCAAGCAAAACACCGTGCTCTACCCCCAGATGTCCCGCTGCGTGCCAATATTCATCTTTCTGTTCTGTGTATGTTTAAATTTTTAATTGAATCAGAATAATTGATTTTTTGTTTGTTGTTGTTTTTGGTTTTTGCTCTCAAATAGCTATTTGATTGTTTTAATTGTTAAATAAAAAATAAAGTATATGTATATAATTAATATGGTATTTCAGATCCCCCAGGCCCGCCTTTTTTCGAAGGCTATTCCACTGGGGAGAACTTGAGACGAGGACAAAATGTTGAAATTGCTTGTCGCAGTCGAGGTGGCAATCCGCCTGCTCAATTGGTATGGTTTAAAAATGGCCAGCCAATTGTATCACCACAAAAGTATGAATTTTTCTTCTTTTTTTTTGTTTGAGAAAATGGGAAAATAAATTAATGATGAAAACAATTTTGTAGGAACATGGGACGTCTATCGGAGAATGTCTACAAATTTGAAGCCGAATCGAGTGATAATGGGGCGAAATTAACTTGTGAGGCGAAAAATATTCTTTCCGAAAATGCCTTGAAGGCCGATCTTCAACTGTCCGTGACATGTTAGTTAATTAAGATAAAAACCCACACATGTCACACACACATCAGAGATGCTAATTATTTCATTTTTTCATTTGTATACCTATAGTTTCTCCAGCTGAAGTTAGTATTTCGGGTCCCACAGAAGCCGTAGCCGAGGAGACGGTCCAACTATCGTGCTCTTCTGCTCCATCGAATCCAATTGCAGAACTCAGTTGGAGTGTGGACGGACAGCAAATGAATGCTACAAGTTCAAAAAGCCAACAAAGCCCTGAAGGTAAGTGTATAAGCGAGGGGGAACAATACATAAGGAGGGGGGGGGGCGGAAAGGAGAACGACCATCAGCAGGGAATAAAATGGCAATCAATCATTCATCCATTTCAGGTGGCTGGATAACAGTATCAAACTTATCAGTGACCATTGGCTCAAATAAAAGATTCCTGGTTGCCGTGTGTCATGGATTTAATGCAGCTTTGACAGAAGCAGTAGTGGCAACGCATACAATAAATATTTTGCGTAAGTATTAACATCATATGATGTGTGCTCTTTTCACTCTTGCCCTTTAATGCTAACATATGTATGTACCTTCCTACACTTTATAACTTTTTAATAATCTGGGAGGTAGTGCTTTATTTTTGGAAGTGATTTAATACTTATTGGTACGAGTCGAGTTTTAAACGGAAGGGTCCTTCCGACTGTAGGTTGGGAATGGGCAGACTCCACCCGGGCGCCATTTTCGATAGATAATTAGTATAATTTTGAGTAAGATAATTTTTATTTCATTTTCATCAGTTGAAGATAGCAGAATAGGACACTGAGTGGGCCCTTTTTTAATAGTATTAAAGAAGAACAAATCATCCCAACCCAGGCGCCATTTTTACATTTTCTTATATAAATTAAGGCGTTGTGCTTCATTTTTATAAGAACGTGTCACAATCTAAAAGCTGAAACCTGAATAAAAGGGTTTAACAAAATACAGTCAAGAAAATAACCTGGAAACAAGGTTAAGAGAGGAGTGATTAAGCTTAAGGTAGGGACTGGGCACTTTTTTTCGTACCGAAGGTTTTTTTTATGAATTTTTGAATTTATGTAATATTAAGAAAAAATAATAATTCCTCATATTTTTTACATAAAATGTTATTCAATTTTTTAAACATGTAAAAAGTCACAAGAAATAAAATTGTGGATTTGGGTCTTTTGGAAAAATTAAAAATAGTATTTAATAGTTCTTCGAAGATACTACGATTTTTTTAACTATATTTTTAATTAAATTGGGTAATATTTTTGAAGAATAACATCAATTTAGTCCCTACCCGGGCGACACTTTTAAAATTTTCATTATTAAGTTAAATTTAGTCGATTATTAATTTATTTTCATCAGAACCTGGGAGATGAAACCTGAAGATTAAGATGTTAAAAAAATACAGTCAAGACCAAAGAACTAAAAAAGGCTAATAAAGGGAAATGTTGAACTTCGCAGTTAAACTTTTTTAAAAGCTCTTTAATTTTATTTAATAAATGAATGATTTAACATAAATGACAAAGGGAAGGATTTCTATTTTATTTGAAAAAAATGCTTAAAATATTGAACTGGGAAACTGATGGATTTAGTATTAATATTTGGAATTTTCAAACATGCAACTAGATTTATTTGTCACTTAAACTACTAACGATTACGTTTTCGCACTATTTACTATCATTCTTTTGAATTTGGAGAAATATATTTAAGGAATAGCATTAATGTATTCCTCACCCGGGCGCCATTTTCTAAAATATAATTGTTTGGTTTTTAATTGGGAAACTGATTTTTTAAACTACTAACGTTTACATTTTCGCACCATTTACAAAAATTTTTTTTGAATTTTTTGGCATAATACATTTGGCAATTAGCATGAATAAAGTCCCCACCTGGGCGCCATTTTCTTAAATTTCAATATTTAGTTAAATGAAGACGAATATCTCTCCATTTTAATACTGATATACTAGAGCCAGCATAATTATACGGGTCCAAAATATACACTAAAGATCAGGGCAGGGCCCTTGGACTTTTAGGCTCTTTTTCCAAGCTTTAAATGTGTGGACAGATGTTCGAGAAATTTCGGTTTCTATTACTTGCGAAGTGTTATATCATCTGCCGAATACATTACGAAGCACTTCTTGCAAAGGAACCATTTTACCAAGATAGTAAGAAGAGCAGGTTGCCTCGGAAATATAGTGCAGAAAAATTGTGCAGAAATCGAGAACATTTGGAAAGAATTGGAGAAAGCTCAAACGTGTTGCACAAAATCCAAACAAATGACGTGCCAGGTGCATAGTTTTAGCAGTATAAGTACCTAGAAGGTTCTGATTGATTAAGACTTCTCTAGCTGTTGTAATGCAAATGGCTCCACTTTTTACCAATTTGCAACACAGCCTTCTCGACTATTTCGACTTTCGAGTCTATAAATCTTATAAAACAAACCTATGAACGTTACGAACGGACATTATAGGCCCACACACCGAGATTAAAAGCGAAAAGCGAATCGAGCAGCAATGTCCGCCCGTCCTGGATGGCGGAAATTTAACAGCAATATAGCCGTCACGCTAATTGAAGTGAAAATGTTGTCGCTGAACCTGACAGGGTGTTTTTTTTATTATTTTTTTAAATGTTTTTTTTTTAAGTTGAGTTGATTTATATTTTTTTTTGTTAAATTCTGATTCAGTGTTTGCATGGAATTTCGATGAAAATCTGTGATGCAGTGCACGCTCTAATGTAGGGAAAACACTGTTGGTAGAGAGGTAACGGTGTTATTTTTTTTTATTTTTTTTTGTTTGTGATTATAGTTTGCACTGGAACAATATGAAAAGAGAGATATGGACTATGCAATTAATGCAATAATTAAACTTCCAGTAAGCGTGCTCATCAATAAAAACGACGGATTGTGATTAATCAATCGTTCAGTTTTCGTTGACATTTAATTCTTTTTTTTTCGTTTGTTTGTGTGTTGGATTGGTTCTGTTTCTGTCACTTAGTCAACAACGGAAGGCGGAGGGTACATAGGGAAGGTACAAATATTTAACATCGCGAGGGAGTAGGGTACCATTTTTTTTTTTCAAAAATAAATAAAGCCTTTATGGCTATAAATGAAGTAAATCGATCTGATCAAACACATATGTATACATAAATCGAAATCAGTGCCAGATAACATGACCTGGGAAAGCGCTCCACTATAAAATTACAATAAAAACAAAATCTGTAAAAAGGCGAATCGGATATTGCTGAGTGAAGAGTGATACGTCTGATGATGTATTTCTATATAATGTACATAAATGCATGGTAGATAGAGTTCTTTTCGAAAAGCGTTATCGGGTTTTTCGAATTGTGTTTTTTTATATTTTTTGTTAATTTTTATTTTTTTGTTTAAAGAAATAAAAACCTTTTAAGCTTCTATAATAAATGCAGGTATGTTTATTTGTTTTTTTTTTTTTCTTTGACTGATTTCATAAAAAAAAAACTGAACAAGCACATCCTACTGTAGGGAGGTAGGTACACATAAAATAAATATAGTATTTTTGTTAAAATAAAATCTTTCAGCATCGTTTGACCGAAGAATATATTTATTTAGATAGAATAAAAGCTGTTAACAGATTGCTATAAGAGTATGTATGGACACTTACGACACGTATGGATTGTTATAGAAGTATAGATGAATTTTTTTTTTTAACATTGGAGATATCGACATCAAAAAGATTTATCTACTTGTATTGTGTTTCAGAGCAGCTATTTTTTTTTTTAATTAGTGATTTTTTTGTTGTTGTTTTGTTAAAATTCTAGGCTTTTTCAGTGAATTACACACTTGGGAAATCTGAATTTCCGCTGCTCCACTTTTACAGAATTGAAAGCTTAAATTAAACAGAAAAATTGGATGCGGAAGTCAGGCATGTGCTATTTATATACAATTTTGAAAGGCTCTTGTAGAATTTTAAAAGTTGCGTCCCACTGGAAATGATCTCGATTTTTCTGCCTTAAATTAAAAAAAAAAAAAAAACAATAGAAATAATGTATTGAACATTATGCAAGGCAGAGAAATAAATGGAAATTCAAATAACAAAAAAATGGCAATTTTATATTGCTCTTTATCTACAAAACTAACTGGTGAAATTGGTTGATGAGGTTTCTTTTGGGAAATCGGCAGTGCAAAATTTATTAATCTCAGATTATTTGAAATAAATATTTATTTTTATTTGTTCAAATGATAATAAATGTAGTAAATCCTTCGCACGTGTGATTATGATTTAAAATTAAATGGTAAGATATGCCAACATTAATTTAAAAAAGTACTTAAAACATTTGAATCTGATATAAATGAAGCCACTAAGTTAAATAGATAAGTTGACTATTAAGCTTCAATACTTTTTTTCGAAATCAGACACGAAGCACTTAAAGTACAACCATTTAAACGACATTCAACGTTTTTACCCGGGCGCCACTTTTATGCGATGAGCAAACAACTCCATTTATTTTTTTTTTTTTCGATTGAGTATTTTGCTTTGAAATTTTAAGATACGTGTAAATTGTACAAGTAAGAATTAAGTACCAGAAAAAAAAATATTTGCAATCTTTATCCGGGCGCCATTTGGGGTCATGCTAGTAGATTATTCAGTGTAAATTTAATTTTAATGTTGTAGAACGACATATTTATAGGGAGAAGACACTTTTAAATTCCTGAAAAAAAAATGATAAAATACTATTTTATTTGCAAAAGTTAACTCTACCCGGGCGCCATTTTGACTTGAGACAGGAGAGTTTTGAATGAAAATTAAATTCTGATTTTTCTAAAAAGACATATTTATATGGAATATGAGACATTATAAATGCACCAGAAAAAAATGATGAATGAAATGAACGCCAATTTATCTGGAACAACACATTTATATACTGTATGTGTGTGTGTGCACCAGAAATGCGATTTTATTTGGAAAGTAATCTCTACCCGGGTGTCATTTTGAGTTAAGATAATAGAATTCGATTCCTATTGACACGCGCACACAGGAATGGTTGCGAGTTGTTAGTCACGAGGTTCTTCACGAGCCGTTGCGCCACCCAATTTATTTATTTTTTTATTAATAGAATTTTTAAATGTAAATTGAATGCTAATTTGTCTAGAACAATACAATTCTTTTTCCCAGAAAAAAATTATTAAAAACGATTTTATTTGAAGAAGCTGTTTCTACCCGAGCGCCATTTCGAACTAAGCAAGTCGTTTTTTTTTTTAATGAAAATTGAATGTGTTTTATCAACAAGGACACATCTACTTCGGATATATATTGACTAAAAAAAATGATTAAATAAAATTGTATTTGAAAAATGTATGTCTTACCGGGCGCTTGTAGAATTTTTAATGTAAATTTAATCCCAATTTATCTAGGAGAAAGCATTATAATGGAGTACGTTAGTAGCTCCCAGAAAAAAAAATAAATACGATTTTATTTGAAGAAGAAATTTCTACCCGGGCGCCATTTTGACTTTTGAGTGAAGCTATTCGAATTTTTAATTTTTTTTAATTCTATATTTATATGCAGTAGGTATCAACTACAAAAAAAAAATCGAAAAAAGATTTTGTTTGAAAAAGTTATCTCTGACCGGGCGCCATTTTGAGTTAAGCTAGTGAGGCTTTTAATGTTAATTTAATCACTATTTATCGCAAGCAACTTCAACATTCATATAGCGTCCCAGAGGTGTAAAAATGTTTCCAGTTGATTTAACATTGTATGTCTTGTTCCTACCCGGGCCACACTTTTATTGTATTCCTCCTTTTTCAGCCTGAAAATAAGATATACAAGCTTACTAATAGAATTTTAGCTTTTTGTTTTGAAATAACTTTAAACTTTAAAATCAAATTAAAGTACTAAGAATCATTTGACACCACTCTGCATTTCTATCAGTACAACAGAATAAAGACACATAAAATATTCCTCCCAACATTGGCCTTTCTGTCTTAATTTATTTAAAATTTTATTTTCCATTTTTTATCACACCAGACCCACCTTCAGCACCAACTCTGACAGGCTACACTGATGGCCAAATAATTGTTGCCGGATCAATTCAAAAGCTAACCTGTGCATCGGCAGGTGGAAATCCACCACCATCATTGATTTGGTATAAGAACGATAAAAAGGTAAAATAAAAAAAAAAAACTTTATAAAATTAAAATGTCACGCATCAAAATAATTGATATTCCAATATATCACCCTCATTCTATTTTTCCGTACAGCTAAACTCTGTATCTAAATTGAATGGAAATACAGTTGTCTCTGAATTGACAATATTGGCTAACGCATCAGATAACCAAGCTCGTTACAAATGTCACGTAGAAAGCCCAGCCAGTGATATACCATTGTTCGAAGTGAAAACCTTACAAGTTTACTGTGAGTTTGTTTGTCCTTGAATTGAGCCCCCTCCCAACAACAACACAAATTTAAATCTTATCATTTGAATACAGTTCCACCTGAAACCGTCAAAATCCGAATCGAACCAAAAGATCTCCATCCGGGGACAACAGCCAAATTGATTTGTGACTCGAGTTCCAGCAATCCACCAGCTTTATTGTCATGGTGGAAGGATGGGATACCCGTTAATGGTAAAATAATTTTCATTAGACTAAAAAATATGTCACTATAGAGGGGGGAAAAATCTAACTCAAACGTACAATACTTTTGTTTATTTCTTTTTATTCTGACCATGACCATTTCCACAGGAGCAAATCCTTCGAATCGTTCCGGTTTATGGGGTGGTTCTGTGTCTACGCTGGAATTATTCATTAATATAACACAGGAGATGCACGACTCCATATACACCTGCCAGAGTATAAATGAAGCATTGCAGCGCAGCGTGCACGAAACAATTTCCCTGGACATTTTATGTTAGTGTCAATATAGGTTTTAAAATTTACGTTTGTGCACATTTCTAATTCTATCTCTTTCTCTTTCCCTTGCGAACATTTTTTTCATATTATATATTTAGATCCTCCTAAATTCGCCACATCTCAGCCAGTGACATTTACGGGGGTGGAAGGCGAACCACTACAAATCCCATTAGTGGCAACTGCTAATCCAATGACAATGTCATTCACCTGGACTAAGGATGGCTTTCCGATTTCATCGAACAACAGAATTGCAAGCAATAGCAACAGCAATGAGAGAATTCTTGCGGAAGGACCTGTTCTAAACATAATCAAATTGGAGAGAACCAACGCCGGCAGATACACCTGTGAAGCTATGAACTCACAGGGTACGACGACAATGAGTGTCCTTGTGATTGTCGAATGTAAGGATGCCTTGTCCATGCCCATGCCCATTCAGTGTTCTGTTGTGTTTTGTTGTTCGAAAGACCATACAAAAACAACAACACTGCCACCAACAAAATAAAAATCAAATTGTACATAAAGCTGCCCTCCCACTCACGCTTTTTAACCTTTTTTTTGTATTGTACTTTATCACTTTAGATGCACCAGACATCGAATCAATATCGGATGGAAACATTTTTGCTCCCGGACAGGATGCAGTACTTTCGTGTTCGATTAATGGCAAACCATTAACCGAAGACCATGTCAGATGGGAGAGATCTGGCTACGATATGGCTACTCGAACTACGGTAGCTTTCGTCAATGGAACCTCGTATTTGCACATCAAAAATGTCCAACACTCTGACGTTGGCAACTTTACGTGCATGGTTGACAATCAGAGGGGTGCTATGGCGCAACGGGATGTCCTACTAATTGTTGAATGTGAGTATCAATGGCTCTGTGGTCTGGTTTGCTATGGTTTGGTATGGTTTGGTATGGTTTGGGTTATGGTAACTCACAGCTAGTGCCAGCACATCAGTCCTACTACGGAGCATCATGAATTCATGAATTGAGTGTGTGTAATGAACCTTTTTGGCCTTCTCTCTATCTTCCTCTCAATATCCATCTATGTATATAGCTGCTCCAAAAGTCGATAAATTTCCGTCAGCAACGCGGTTTGCGGCTAGTTTAGGCGAACGTGGTATACTGCAGTGTACGGCCCAAGGTGCTCCAGCACCAATGTTCGTCTGGCGGAAAAACGGCAAAGAAATTAAGATGTATCGCCGGAACAAATTTCGAAGTGAAGAATTCCAAATTGACAAACTATCATCTGGATCAAGGTTGTTTATTGAGTCGGTGCAGAACGACGATTATGGAGTTTACGAATGTGTGGCAAAGAATATGCATGGTGAGTCAAGTGCTGCAATACAATTGAACAAGCCATCGCGACCGGAAAGTCCTCAGAAACTGATGATTAACAATGTGACCGAAAATAGTGTTCTGCTATCATGGATTGCTGGTTTCGACGGAGGTCTACCTGTTTACTATCGCATTCGATACAGGTGAGTTGTCGGTTTCGTCGTTTAAACTGCGCTATAAAATAGGTTTTGTGTAGGAGCTCTCTGTTTGATTGATGATTTTTTTTGTCATTGATAGGCAATTGGAAGAAGATAAATACAAGTACGTTGAGGCAAGACCAAATTTTCTTAATGCCACTATCTCCGGCCTCCAATCGAATACGGTTTATGTCTTTTCCGTTATGGCAGCCAATGAAGCTGGTGGATCAAAGTTCTTGCCAGATATGAAAATAACACTATCTACGAATAAATCAGAAGCTATAACGGCTACAGAAACAAGCGAGAAGAGTGAAATGCCCAATTTGGTTATCATTGGAATTACTTCGGCTGCAATGATTTTGCTTATCTTAAATGCTGCGCTGGTGGCGTGGTTTGTAATTAGGCGACAGAATAAGGATTCTTCGGAGAGCGAACATCAGACGGATGATGCTTATTCGAAGGATGACAATCAATCGGATTATAAGGTATGTTGAGTTTATGTAGAATACTGTTGTAAAAGGGGTTCTATTTGGAGCTAATATAGAGTAAACGTTGTGTGGGTAGGAAAATCATTAACTTTGAATGGGCTGCACAACTTGCACATCTTAAAAAAAAAAAAACTGAAACTGATTACTATCCTCACCCCTAACTTCGCTACAAAATTGACTTTTCGTACGAGTTAGACTTTAGACAACGGGCGGTTGTCAACTTTTCATCACACAATTTTATTTTATTTATGAAACAAAACAAAAAAAAAAAAACAAATTAACGTTTAAAACTATCAACAAGTCAAACTAAGCGACCAAAACCACTGCCTTAGTGGCAAGAGTACATTTTTGAGACCCGTTTTTTGAATACTGAGTTTAGCAAAAGTTGGTTATTCACTTGAACCCGGGTTCAGATATTAATAAATATAAAAAAATAACTGCAAAACAAGCCAATTTACTGAACAAAATCGAATGCCTTCGAGCCAAAAATAAACTTTTCTTTTTATAATGAATCGAAAATTTATTTTGGAGCATATTTTTCATTACCAGAGTTGGATTTAAACTTAAAACCGGGGTCCACACATACATATTCTAAGTCCACACATACATATACAAGCCAAAATGACTGCTAGAGGGAGGCAGCATGTATGTTTGTGTTTTGAGACCATTTTTCTTCATATTGAGTAAGCCCGAGTTGGTACTGACTTTCAGCGGGGTGCTCATTCAAAAAAAAAAAATAAAAACAAGGCAAATTGAATGCCGCAGCGGTGTCAAGAATGAATGTTTGTGTTTTGGGACCATTTTTCTTCATATTGAGGAAAACCCGAGTTGGTAATGACTTTCAGCGTGGTGCTCATTCATTTTTACAACAAAAAAAAATGTCAAATTTAAACAGACGAGAAGCACTCTTTCATGAAAACAGACAATTTTGATGGATTTTTCACTTCCTCGCAAGAGGCAGAGCCCCAAATCTTTTTTTGTATTTTGATGGACAAGGATGAGTATCGAACCCAGAACTCCAGTCCTACTTCTTTTGTATACAAAATGGGAAAACAAATAAAAACTATATGAAAATGATGGCAGGCACAACTAAGTTGAACTGCCTTCGATTAAAGAATGCGTTTTTACACATCAATTCTAAATACTAGATTAAACGTGAATACGCTATTTAAACATCTTATAAATACGAATTGTAGAAGCTCTAAACGAAATTCGCAACTTTAAAAAAAAATTGTCTTCGAACTATTCGATTCGAATATCTCAAAAACCGAGGAAAACTCAATAAATTTGGAGGGTGACGTCCGTATTGAATCGAGATTTACACGTTATAAAAAACATGCTTCAGGAGTGATGTCGAGTCTGGCCTAAAATTTATATAAATTGGTACTCAAGTTCAAAAAAGTATTTTTTTTTTTGTAAAAGAGGTCTAACTTTTAACTGTCAAAAGTTAAAAAAGAAAATCATGTACTTCAATTAAAATGTGAGAAAAACATGAGTCTGAAAGATTTTTTACGAACAATAATTTTCTACAAAAATTAAAAAAAAAAATATTTTGTTTCACGTTTCTCTTTTTCTTTTACTATTTTTTTTTTTTTTTTTTTTTATTGAAGTGACTTATTTTGTATTCATTAGTACATGACAAAGTTTAGAGAACACTTACAACAACAAAAATTGTACATAAAGTCATGAAGCTAAAAATCATTTTTAAAAGATACACCCTGTTTGTTAACTAACTACAATATTTTATTCAAATTTCAGGGTGAAAATCACAAAAAAGCAGCCTCCACATATTTAGTTGAAAATGTTGACATCATCCAATCGGCATCGTTTCCACCAAAATATCAAGAGAGTTCCTTAAGCTCTCCACCCTACACAATTAATGCAGGTAAACCAAAACTCCTCCATCCATCATCCCTCACCCTACCTACGCCTTCCTTCACCAATTCACAAACTAATCCAAATTAACCACGAACAATTTGCTTTAACATATTAAGCACCTTCATTTGCAGATTATACCAAAACATTGCCAAATCCAAAGCGTCATGCTAAGATCATGAACGACAATCGATCAAAGGATGACCACATGTTGGTGTCCAATGGATTATACATTCCTTCGCCGTCACCAGCTTCGTCATTGGTCATCAAAGGTAGTTACATTTCTTCGCCGTCACCGGCGCCACCACCCGATGGATCATATTTTAACATGAGCGATAAATACTTATCCTATCCACCAGTGGTAAGAGCGGTGCGTTGGATTTTGATGCATTTCTATATAACCAGAAAAGCCTCACAAAAAGAATCAATCTTAATTAATATGGACTTTTTTTGTCCTTGTTGTTGTCATTTCAGGTTTATTAAAATGATGGCAAGAATCACGTTAAAGAGGGTGTCATGCAATGCCGCATTTATAATTTGAAGAAGAGACTGAGAAACCACACGAACAAACAAACAAACAAAAATGCCCTTGGATGCACAGATTCAGAGAAATTTTAATTGTTTTTTTTTTTTTTTTTTAATTATTTTACGTTAAAGGAGTTCTGTGCAAAAGGCTGTGATATGTACCTGTTATATGATATCATTGATACAATATTTATTTATTATTAAAAAAAAAAACTAAATAATTACTCACATTCGACTCGATACGATGAACATGTTACTTTTTTTATTCTTTGTACAGATAATGTTTTTTCCGATATCAAACTTTTTATATATATTTTTTAATTAATAGTAATTATTTAATGGATAAAATGTAATTTTTAAATAAAATAATTAAAATGTATCTTTAAGCCTACACAAAAAAAAGAACATATATAAAGACAATAAGTTAATTATGCATTTCACATTCGATATAATAAAATTTTAAATCTAATAAATTAAAAAAAAAGCTTACATGTTTATAAAAAAAATAGCAATACGACATTTTTTATCTATGTATGAATTTGAATATATTTAAGACTCTTTTATAAAATAAAAAATAAATATAAAATAAAATAACTTATACCTTTTTTAACATTTTGAGTTTTTGCTTTTTTTTATTTTGGAATAAAAAGTTTAACTGGTAAGTGTTTTGCCTTTTCTTTTCTACCTACACCTACACTACAGTTTTAATACTGTACAGCAAAAATCAACATTTGAATACTGGACAGATTCGTATAAGAAAATAAAATGAACAACTATTTGGATTCATTCATGCGTGGTATAGGCTTGAGAATGAATGATATTATTCCGCTGTTCATCAGGATAATTATCAGAGCTACAAAACTACGTTAAACTGCCTTTTACCGTGATCAAAACATGCCGACATCAAGTACCAAATTGGTGCAAGAGCGGCCAAAATACTAAAAAGCGTACGCCTTTTTAACATTTTTGAAGCTTTTGTTTACAAAAGCTCTGTCTTGTAAGACAGAATTTTGTGAATCAGAACTTTGAAAAACAGATTTTGAAAACAGAATTTTGAAAGCAGAATTTTGAAAAAAAAAGATTAAAAAAAAAGGATTTTGACACCTGCAGAACCCCCTTAACCCTCCAGAAGCATCAAAACACCAAAACCAGAAATTACAGAAAAAGAGACCCATAATCCCGTAACTATGGATTTAGAGCGAAAGATTCAAAATTCAAAAAAAGATATACATATTCCTAAACGCTTGAAATTCAAAAAAAAAAAATATTATCCAAAAAAAATTATCAAACACACAAATTCTAGAAAAACGTGATCCAAAGACCTAAAAATCTTGAAAGGCCAAAAAACCGTGGCCTTAATTTAAAAGAATATATTTCGCCTCATAAAACAGTCGGGTACAATTTAAAAAAAACACAATTGAGAAAAACAATTTCAAATCCCTAAAAACTATTATCCAGAAAAATTAAAATACCGAAAATCAAAGAGAAAAGAAATACACACAAAATGGCATTACAAATTTTAAGGGGACGAAGATGAGCTTTTATTTTAAAAATGTCTTTAGGTATAGGCGTGTTAAATTTTAATTTATTGTCGGCATTAGGCTGATTCTTAACTGGTCAATCATCGCGCTTCTTAACGATGACTGGGCCACCGGGCTACCGGGATTTTGCCCGGTGGGCAAAAAATTACATTAGGGCATCTGCACTAATTCTTTAGGGGAAAAGTTTCTTATAAAATTAGTATTTTGATTGTTCTCACAGTAAGTATAGATCTTTTGTGGCTCCAAAGTGATCTTGGAATGCGTCTACAGCTCTGTTGGAGGCCCCTTAACTTCTCTTCAAAGACTCTAGAGATCTGTTGGAGGTATCTACGCTGTGTTAGAGACCCTAGATCTCAGTAGGCAACTACACCTTTTTCGAAAGGTCCTAGAGCTTTGTTTAAGGCCTCTACAACTATGTTGGACGTTTACAGCTCTGTTTGAGGCCTCTACAGCTCTGTTAGAGGCCCCACAGCTGTGTTGGATGTCCCTACAGCTCGGTTGGAGGGCCTACAATAAATATTGAGTTGTAAGGACCAAAGAGTGGCCCCCACAAATCTCTTGGAAAATTAAAACAAAAACCCATAGTTGAGATGTAATAATACTCGCTTCACAAAAGGCTTTGACATGTCTTGAAATGCCTCTTTTTAAAAAAGTTTTATTTTGACCACAAAAATTAAGCAAAATATAATTTAAAAAAAAACATGTATCCAGATTTATTGCAGATATATTCAAAGAGATGCATAGAAAAGAATTTCTGTGTCTCAAACAATGAAAATAATTAGAAAGAGAGACCGGAACATCAAAAATCTGCAGCTCAATATCAAAAGCTTCCGACTTCTCAGAAAAATTCCAAATTTAACAATGAGATCACTTCTTATTCAAAATTCAAATCTAGTATGCCAAACACCAAATCCAAACCTGTTTGTTTTGTTTATTTTGTTTAGTGTTTGAGACGAAAGTAGAGGAGAGATAAATCATGGGCAAGTATAGTCTTTTGTGAAAAATTCAGGATTTTAAGATTCAAAAAAGTAAGTAGAGCATAAATGGGTTAATTATTGCAGAAAAGAGTGAAGAAATAATGTTCCACAAAATTAGCTTTTATACAATTCTACAAATAATAAAAGAAAATTTTTATCTTATAGCTGAATTTAGTAAGAATTATGTAAGCCAGATATTTTTACAGGAGAGTTTTGAAAGAAGAATTTCGACTTAGTCAGAATGTAAACTCCAATCTCACGTCAAAACTCTGAAATAAATGATTTTAGACAGAGCAGTGTTTTTTCAACCAGATTCCAGTCATAAAATTGGATAATTATATTTTTGCATTATGAAATTTGATTGTTCCTGCCGACTGTCCTTATAGCTTCTGTAATACAATGTCCCAGGAACAAATTGAAACTTCAATGTGTACGTCTGTGAAGTTTCCTAACGATAAACTAATACCTTTTTTCATGAAATTTTTGATTACTAAATAACATTTTCCTAAAGCCCACTATAGGGAAATCTTATTTCCTTACGATATTGTTGACTAACTGGCAAAATGGCGATTAAGCGCGGTTTATTAAAACAAAATAATTGAAAACAAAAGCCGCAGTAAGATTGTATGACATTAAACTTATTTATATACATACATACCTATATGTATGAGACAGTTTATCTATCTATGTATTTCTAATAATTTTATGAATATGTTACTTCAAACTCTTAAAACTTGGTTCATTAACAGAAAATATTTTTCCAAACATAAACCCAAACACAATTTCCCTATCCAAAAATATAAAAAAATCCTCGCATATGACATTTTTTGGACTAAATCTGTAGAATTCAAGTAAAATGTACAAGTGACCTCAACTCCAGAAATAATTATGTTTCGCCCAGGCATAACAGTGGGCTCTTCAGTCAGTCTGTAATACCCTACTAAGACACACATTTTGGTCGATGTTTACCGACTCTTACAAAAATCACAGCAAGAATATACCGTCAAATTTATTATTCTAGGGGAAGTTGTTTTAATTCGTGCACCCAAAAAATAATTACCCGTGGTCAGGTTTTTTATAATAAGAAGATGAAGAAATTTAAATATTGAAATTACTTCTGTTTTAAGTGGAGTGAATTTAAACAAATTCCCCTAGAATAATAAAATTCACAGTATCTTTTTGCTGTGATTTTTATAAGAGTCGGTATTCATCGACCAAAATTTTTGTCTTAGTAGGGTATAACAGACTGACTGAAGAGCCCAATGTTATACTTGGGCGAAACACAACCATTTCTGGAGTTGAGCTTGAGGTCACTTGTACTAATTGAATTATTTTCATTCACTCCACTTAAAACAGAAGCATTTTCAATATTTTAATATTTAAATTTCTTCATCTTCGTATTATATTAAATTGTGTTTAAAAAAATTCCAATAATCTATTTTTCCAAATATTTAATTTCTAAATAGCGCAACCAAAAACAAACTAGTTTTAGCGATAAAGTTACGTCGCGTTGGTCACACAAACTCGGTTCCTGATTAGGATACCTCCCTATACTTTTTGAGTTTGTTTTTTGAAAGTTTGATCGATTTGAAAACAATCATGTGCGACCGTAGGTACTACTTCATCGCACGTCCGCGTACAAGATGTAATTAGGACATATATTTGTTGATCTGTGAAGATTGATATTTTGATCGTCCGATGCAGCGATCGTCGATCGTTGCTTGATCGCCCGAAGAGTACCAAGTTGGGTGTTGCCTAAGGCAATAATTCCCAAGGAAAAAGCACCCAAATCGAATTGGAAAAAAAATAAAAATAAATCGGGTGGCACAACGGCTCATGAAGAAACAGGGCCTAGTGACTAACAACTCGCAACTATTCCTGTGTGCGTCTTTCGAAAGGAATGGAAGGGACCTACAATTTTATGCCGAATCCGAACGGCTAGGCGAGAAGCACTTTTTCGTGACAAGTGAAACTCTTGGAGGATTTGTCAATTCCTCGCAAGAGGCAGTAGCCCTGAAAAAAAACTTTTTAGTTTTTTAGGTGGATGAGGCTGGGAAGCGATTCCAGACCTCCAGCGTGACAGTCGAACGCACTAACCATTACGCTACGGGCTACTACGAATCGAATTGGAAACAGCACCCAAATATTTTTGATCGCCCAAGAAATCCAAAAAGGAATTCTAAATATGGCCCAAAATTACTTTTGCTCCAAATAATAAAATGGAAATGTTACCCAAATATTTTAAATGTAAAACCCCCTTCCCGGCCCCCTGGCGGCCAATTCTCGATCTGTTAAGCTGTGAAGTGATAAATTTTACAAATCTTTAAACGTTAATATTTCGATTCTGAATGAGTGTGAAAAAGTGAAATAAAATGTCAAAAATTCGTAATTTTTTATCAAGATTTGACATTTATTATCACTTCTAAACACTCATCCAGAATAGAGTTATTAGCGTGTGAAGTTTTGGAAAATTTATCACTTCACAGATCGAGAATTGACCCCCTGGTAACGGCCTTACCTTGAAACCCTTTATATCAGAAAGTAAAAATTCTACAAAAAAAGTTAGTAATACAAAAGAAAGATCATAAAATTTTCTGTAACCGAAAATTGATCAAATTTCTGTACAACAAATTTTTCTAGAGATATAATTTAAACACGTTTTTCCAAAATGAAGGTTATAAAGCACACCACTAACAGACGCGCATTTTTTATAAGTTCGTAATAACCCGTCTGCTCATTCCAAACATACAATTTTGTCAGTATACACTTGTGTTTTGTGAAAAATCTTTTTTGTCTCTGCTGATTGTTCTTTAAGTAATGGTATATTTTTGACGAGTGGGCGGATAGCCTCTTATTCTGATATTAGGTTTCAATGTTAAGGATCATCTAAATTCATAGATATTAAAAAAAAAAACATTAAATTTTGTCAAAACAAAAAGTCATAAAAGTTTAAATTTTATGCCAAAAAAAAATTCTTTGCTTTGAGTTAAGCCTTACTGCTTATAAATATCCAATTATGATTAAGGTTCTAACAACAAAACTTGAAAAGGTTCTTATGACATTTTATTTAAAACCATAAAATTTGCCATAAAAATTTTGTTTACATATACGAGTATAATATTAATGAGTTGTTGTTTTCTTGCCAACATTTTAAATGAGCATACTAAATGCTACTAACCCATCAAATATGGTAATATAATTTTTTTTAAGATTTAAATTAGACAGCTTTATTATGATGCTTGTCACGACTCCTACGCATGTGTGATGAAGATGTCAGTTTTAAAGTTTTTGATTGAACATGATCAACCCGCTGAGATTCTTTTTATTTTTGTTAACTGCCACTGAAACTATGTTGTGTATTGATTATCTTTTTTTTTAAGCAACGTTTTTTTTTTAAGTTATAAAATATAAGTGATTAAATATAAAAACGAATCCATGATGTGAAGTCTGTCAAGTTAGCATTACCACTTTTAAAATTTCAAGAATCTAATAATTCGATTAATTGTCGTGAAAGAAAGAGCCTATTTTTTAAAAATTAACCCTAGGTAATGTTAACTTGACAGTCAAGTTCGCACGACCCAACCTCAAAAAAATTCTAGGAAAAAAATGAAGATGCCAATAATTGACGTGAATTAGTCGTGAAAGAAAAAAATTTTTACCATTTTTATTTTCTGAGAAAAAATAAAAAAACTCCTAAACGTCTAAAATCGCATTTTTTCTCAAAATCTAGCACTACCATAACAAAACTTTTTTTCTAGAAGAATTAAAAAAAAAAATATCCAAACTGTTGTAGGATGTCTTCAGATAAGTTGTGTACTCAAATAATTTGTCGTGCGCTTTTTTCTAAAAAAAAAAGCTGATTTTTCGGAAACTATTTGAGTACGTTACGTAACTTATCTCAAGACATCTTACGACAATTGTTTGAATGATTTTTTTTTTAATTTTCCAGGAAAAAAGTTTTGTGGGAAAAAAGGGCACGACAAATTAATTGAGTACGTTACTTATCTAAAGACGTCTTAAGACAATTGTATGGATAATTTTTTTTTCTTAAATCTTCTAGGACAAAAGTTTTGGTATGGTATTGCTAGATTTATTGAAAAAAAATTATATTTTAGAGGGTTAGGAGTTTTTTTTATTTTTCTCAGAAAATAAAGGGTTTTTCAACAGGGACGCTACAAAAGTAGAGCAACAGGGACAGCAAACGACGCCATATTTCTTGCCGCTCTTTTGACATTTCTCTTCAGTAAGGTTTGCCATTTCATGATGGAAAGATATACGAGCCAACAACGAGTCAAAATTATTAAAATTTACTACCGAAATTCGGAGACAGTGGCCTCAACGTTAAGAGCGCTACGTCCAATTTATAGTCGTCATAATCGTCCTATAGCAAATCAACAATTGAGCGTCTAGTGGAAAAATTTGAATCCACAGGCACAGTACAAAATGTTCCCGTTCCAGTGAGACAAAGAAGTACCTGTAGTGTCGAGAATATTGCTGCCGCTGAGGCTTCAGTTGCAGAAAGCCCAAATGTGTCTCTCACACGTCGTTCTCAAGCGTTGGGCATCTCTGTGACGTCGTTGTGGCGAATTTTGTGAAAAGATCTTAGCCTACA
Organism: Melangyna quadrimaculata; assembly: GCA_949320155.1. Classification (NCBI taxonomy): domain Eukaryota; kingdom Metazoa; phylum Arthropoda; class Insecta; order Diptera; family Syrphidae; genus Melangyna; species Melangyna quadrimaculata. The sequence continues at coordinate 60,456,567 of OX439483.1, read as the reverse complement.
TCCTAACAAGATTAAATTGACGCAAGAACTGTAACCGCTTGACCACCAGAAGCGTTGTATGTTCGTGAATTGGGCTGAGCAACAACTTGAAAATGATTCGGATTTCCATCGAAAAATCATCTTCAGCGATGTGGCTCATTTCTGGCTGAATGGCTTCGTCAATAAACTAAATATGCGGTATTGGTCAGGCAGCAATCCACACGTACTCCATAAGTCTTCATTGCATCCCGAAAAAAACTACGGTTTGGTGTGGTTTATGAGCCGGCGGCGTCATTGGGCCGTACTTCTTCCGTGATGACCAAGACCGGCACGTTACTGTGAATGGGGATCGCTACTGTTCAATGATAACCGAATATTACATAATATGGACTTGGAGGACATGTGGTTCTAACAGGACGACGCCACAAGCCACACAGCGAATGTAACAATCAATTTATTGGAAACCAAGTTTGGAGAACGTGTTATCTCACGAAATGGTCCAGTCGCTTGGCCGCCTCGGTCGTGCGATTTGACGCCGTTAGACTTTTTCCTGTGGGGCTACGTCAAGTCTATAGTCTATGCCAACAAGCCAGCGACGATTGATGAACTTCGTACGAATATCGAACGTGAAATTGCAGCAGTATCGGCCGATTTATGCTTGAAAACCGTCGAAAATTGGGTTCAGCGTCTGGACTTTTGCAAGCGTGCCCGTGGTGACCATGCAAAAGAAATCGAAAGGTATCAAACGTAATTTCACAGGAATAAAGAATTTCATTGATATCCAAACCGTTTTTGTTTTATTTAAAAAAAAAACTTTGTAGTGCTCTTATTGAAAAACCCATTAAAAGTGGTACAAACTTTTTTGTTTCACGACAAATTGACGACAAATTCACGACAATTATTGGCATTTTCATTTCTTTTTAGATTTTTTTCTGAGGGTGGGTAGTGCTAACTTGACTGTCAAGTTAGCATGACCCAGGGTTAATTTTTAAAAAAATAGGCGCGACAATTTTTTTTTTCACCACAAATTTATGACAAATTCACGACAATTAATCCAACTATTAGATTCTTGAAATTTTAAAGTGGTAATGCTAACTTCAAAGACATTTTATATTTTCGATGTTTATTAATGACTTACCTTTGGTTTTATCATATTTCAAATATCATAAATGTATATGCTGATGACGTACAGCTGTACTTAAGTTTCGAAAAAAGACAACTTGAAGATGCCGTAAGTAAACTAAACATAGATTTAGCCGCTATCGCTACATGGTCTGTTGAAAATAAATTTTCTCATCAACCCATCGAAATCTAAAGTAATCCCTATTTTACCACGTGAACCAGTCCATGATAATTTCCTCCTATCTTACTTAATAACTCCCATATACAATTGGTAACAAAAATTAGAAACCTCGGCTTTATTTTTAGCAATAACATGTCCTGGAATGAGCATATTAACAATATTGTTGCAAAATATATACCGGTTTTTTCGAAGTCTTTCTGTTAGTAGGGACTTTTTACCGCACAATAGTTAAATTACAATTAGTTAAGACGCTTGAAGTGCCAATTATATCTTATGGATTATTTGCCAATTCTGATGCTGAGCACTAGCGAAAACTTAAAGTGGCAGTCAATGCTGCAACAAGATTTGTTTTCAACCTACGCAGGTATGACCACGTACCAGCTTACGCTAGTCGTATATACTTCGATGTACACTTGAAGTATTTCTGAAATTTCAAAGTTGACCCTTCTCGTCAAACTTATCCTTATCAAGAATCCGGAGTACTTACTTTATGAACATTTATCTGTCTCGCAATCAACACGTAACTTAACAATTTTACTAAAGAAAGACAAAACCTCAACAATAGAAGTTATATCGTTTTTGTTGCGTCTTATAAAGGTAACAATTACAGCTCTAACTGATGAGGTCCACTGTATAGTGGTTATCAGGACCGAAACGCATTGGACTAAAGGTCGCTTAAGAACTTTTTATTGAATAACAATTTTACTGTTTATGTCTACTTGCTTAGCTTCTTCCAGTCAGTTTTTCGATCACTCTATATATCTCTGTGGAATAATAATCCACTTTCTATTAGGCGAACATTTGATCATAGAGACTTTTAAAATCAGATTTTTCTTATCTTAATAACAATATGTACTTGAAGGGTCCTCTTTAAGTTATTTAGTTTATAAGTTTTTCCTTTCCTTAATTTGTTATTAATTATAATTATAAACTGTATGCAATAAACCACCTAAAATCTGTGCTAAGTTTAAGAGCAATTTTCCAGTACAGTTGATAAATTAACTCAATAAATACTGAAAAAAAAATACTACCCGTTCAAAAATCCTCATCACTTGAAGTAAAACTTGACATTTTATGAAAATAAACTTGTTTATTCGGTTTAAATAGAGCAAATAAAGATTTTACTTCCGATTGCAGTGAAATCACATAAAAATTTCCATTACGTCGAAAACGACCAAATCTGACAGAAAAGACGAAAAATCAAAAAAAAAAAAAGCACAGCCATCGAAAAAAAAGTTGAAACACCTCAATTTCACGTAAGAAAGTTAGGGCTGGCCACGAGACGAGAAAAGTCTTGGTCTCCTTGACGAGACCGAGAGGAGACGAGACGAGATTGGCTTTTAAGCAACCGAGACGAGACCGAGACGAGACTGTATGTTTGGACCGAAATATACAGAGAGTCTAATAATTTAAAAAATCCAATTTCAGTTAAATATTTTTTTTTTCTGCACGTATTCAAACTATAATCGAAAATATTTCGTTCCAATAATCAACAAGTTGGCCGGAAATCGCATTATTCGGAGACGAGACCGAGACGAGACTTAATTATACGAGACCGACACGAGGCCGAGACGAGACTAAAAATTTTCGATTTTAACGAGACCAAGACAAGACTTACAAAAGTCTCGCAGACTCTCGTCTCGTGGCCAGCCCTAAAGAAAGTCATAAAAACTTATCAGCCAAATATTAATAGTATCTACCTAATTTTTAAAATATTTAAGTTAAAACAAAATTGCTAGAACATAATGTATGTCTACCGTATTAGATTAGGCTACATTTAGGGCAGAAATTTTGGGCTACAAAAAATCAAAAATTGGGCAACTTCGCTTAGAGACCTGGCAACCCTGTTCAGTGTGTACTTTGACACAACCATCTCTTCCAATAATATTTATCCGCCTCCATTTATTAGCAACTCTTAATTTTTTAAAGTAGCTTGCAGCTCTAAATTGTTACTCCCAAATTTATAAACGTGGAAAAGGGAGGGGTTAACCTTATCCCATGGACTAAGTACAAAATGTTATTTAAAAAACAAAATTTCGTCTAAGTGACGTTTACTAAGTTAAACCACCGAACATGGTGGTTTAGCGATGGAATACAAATTAGACGTGTCAAATAAATGATAATAGCTTTGAAAGAATTATTAGGTGTGTTCGGTAACGTGATGTACTTATTGTAGTAGATTTTCATTCTGTTTTTATTAATAGAACATTTTATTCCATGGACTAACTCTTATTCCATAGTTTTGTAAGCTCATGGAATAATGGTGGAATAAGCGTTTTTTATTAATAGGGCTGTTAAAGTTTAATTTGTTTACTTACAATTTCAGAGTTTTAATTAACCCTCTACTGCACAAGAATCCATATATGGCTTTTGATTTTCAACTTCTACTACTGCGATTGCAAAACTGCCACTGGAAAAATGGCATTTTGATCGTTTAGAACAGATATTTGTTTATAAATATATATTTGTGTATTTCTATTAATTTTTCTTTACGCAGTAATGAAAAACCACAATCAAATCTAACAATTCACGCAGCGAGAAAGTTGTGAAAAAATATAGAAATAAAAGTTTATTTATTATTGGTGAAGCGAATAATATAAAGGCTGTTATATTTTTTTTTAGTGAGAATCGATATTGGAAAATAGAATTTAATAGTTAAATTTTCAATTATGTTTGTGCAATTGAAAACACGTCGCGTTTTTGGGAACATCCATATATGGCTCCTTATCCATTCACAACAACATTTAGGGACGCCATATATGGCTGTTTGTGCATTCACAAAAAGATGGATATTCAATCTTTTCGTTTTTATATATGCCTATTTTCGATTTTAAGCGGCTATAGAAGAACGCCTTTGCAGGAGTCGACAATGTCTGAAAAGGGGTTAGCGTGCTTCAACTCCAAACACTCCAAAATGATAAAAGACTAAAATTGCTTCAAATCTTTTGATTTTGGTTTTCTCATATCATCCTTCAAGAAAAAATAGAAAGGCGTCATGCCATTTCACTGAATTCTGTTTGCTTCGACTCTATGAATCATATTCCCGAATAGAAAAAAAAAAATAGGCAGGAATTCCAAAATGACTTCAGGTACAGGACATTTACAATGTGCAAAAAATGCAAACTAAATCTGTGTCTGAACAACGACCGAAATTGCTTCACATAACTCCGAACTTGATTTATTTTGTATTAAATATTTGCAAAAATGTTTTTTTTTTTCGTTAAATTATTGCTTAGTTTTGCAAATGAATATTAAAGAAATCGTTTTTGTTTTTTTTTTTCTCACTGCTTGAACTAAATTCTATATTTATTTTTTTGTGCTGTTTGAAAAATGTGTAACTGCACAAGAAGCCATATATGACAAAAGTTAATCACTTTTAATAAAATTTGTTGAAACAATTTTTTGTTGTTTTAGTCTCTTAATTGTACAAAATGAAAAACAAAATCGACATTCTAGTTTTTATATTTTCATTGGATGATAGTGCGTGCAGTAGAGTTAAATATGCTCCACATTTCTGGAAATTTGATTTAAAAAAAAATCATCCCAACACCATTTAATAAATTAACAAAAAAAAAAAGTAATAAAATTCCTGACACAATAACATTCTCATACCCAGAACAGCTATTCATAACATATCATCAAAAGAATGTGAGAATCTGTTTTTTTTTTTCAATATTTTCGTAAACAAAAAAACTTACAATTCCATCCAATTTTATCACAACTATATGGTCTAACCTAAACAAAAAACAAAATTTCTTTCGAAAGTAATAAACTAAAAACTAAAAACAAATCTAACGAATAACTTTAAGCTTGATGTATAAAAGCAATCTTCTTGACTTTTTTTTTATTTTCTTTCCAACAAGAAGTAATTAAAATCTTCTACTCTGTTTATTTACAAACAAACAAAAAAAGAGGGAGTTTTCGTATAAATTTTCAATTAAACAAACACACTACGAACTAAACCAACTCAAAAGCAGCAGTGTGCGAGTATATACCTACTGCCAACACTATCAATTAGGTAAATATTATTCAAACAAAAAATCTCCCAAAAAAAAAAAAAAAAAAAAAAAATAATAAAAACAAAATAAAATATAAAAGTCCTTGTGATATATAAAAATGACTCTGACACGAAGCCAAGTAAAAAACTGTAATTCACTTTCCCACGATTTAGCCGAGGCCATCAACATCAAAACATCTCAAGCTTCCTCCTTCCCTAAACTACATACATATCTACCTAATATACGAGTGAATATAAATATGTTGGTTTCACTTCTAGACTATGCTGCTGCCACACTACTGCACTGCATCCAACCCATCATGTTTCATGCAAAATGAACTACAAAAAATATCCAAAAAAATGTCACTTCACAGAAGAGCAGATTTCTCGAGATTAAAAACAAACATAAAATTAAACAAAAAATTAAAAAAAAAAAAAGTAAAAACACATCACAAACACATAAAATGTGGCCAACAGATGTTTTGCGTCCACCATCAGAAAAATAGCTCCACTATCAAAGCTACTGTGACTCTGGCTGTAACTGTGGTGCTTCATGGCCCAAGAGGGATGAAAAACTCGTCCAATTATTTTCTCCCCGAATGCGTGCAATATGTGGGACTTGGACTCGGAATCGGACTCAAACTAGGACCCGGCACACAAAATCCCATCAGAACTCTCAAATTCAAATTCATTCGTCTCCAAGTTGTGCAGCGGACAAAATTTGACTGGGTTTTCACCTTTTCCTGGAAGCATATCCAGAGATGAGATATTAAAAAGTACCATGGCTGCGCTATTTCATTTTTTTGAAGAGAGATTTTTCATTAGAGCCTTCGAATAAAATATTCTGTTTTGCTAGTCCGGGATGTGGTGTTGCTATTGGATTAGCAAATTTTCTACTAATTGCATTTTTCTCTGGAAAAAGTGAGGGGACGGTCGTCTTTTAGCCACAGTCACTGAAATGGACGACATTTTTTACAGGATTTTTAAGTGTTCTAATTCATTGGCTTAATTGATTAGATCAACCCGCTAGGGGGCGCTAAGTGCATAAAGTAGTTTCAACAATTTGATGAATTTAAAACTTACAATTAAAAGAAATCGGATTCTGAATTGGTAACACTGCATTTTGCGGACCCTTGTTTTAGGTGGACCACTTTAAAATGCAAGACAAGTTATTGCCCTTTGATGGTAGAAATTGTAACTCAATTTCCCATACTATACCGCTCAAGGTTTTTAGCACTTGTCGATGGGGGATTTTAATTGGACGCTACCGACGCACGCACGACGACGACTGACGGCTGCGAGGACAGTAACGGGTGTCTGACGTTACCAAAAATTCAACAAAAATTTACCAAAAATCCACAAAACGTCTTGTTGTGTTGTCGTAAATGGTACCTGACCTATCTATACGAGTACTATTATACCAACACGAGCTTTATTTTGGAGGTATAGTCTATAATCTAATGGCGGTTAGAAAAAGTATACAATCATCATGATGGTGGAGATCCTCTGAATTCCGAAGTAAGCTTATATAATGGCATTTCTATTCTATACTATATGCTTATTGGCTTACCGCTATTGAAACGGTTTGCTTCCTGCATCTGTGCCAATTTGTACGACAGCTTTGGAATAATCCATGCAAACAAGCATAAGTCCAAAACACTGAACAAACGCACGTTGTTTTTGTTGTTGCATGCTCGAATGTTGTTCAGAGAGTGCTAGCTTTGGTCAATCTCATACAAATACTTGTAGATACAATACATACCTATGTATACAAGTATATACATACGTATATTGTTCTTCTTCCGCCAGTTGAACTGTGGAAATTCTAGCTCCGATACAAAACATCAGAAATCAGAGTGATATTTACTTGTGGCACCCCAATGGGATTTGACTTTTAAAACAAAATAAAAAAAAAACCTAAATGTATGTACCTACACATGCAGGTATTTATCATCGACAAATAGTGGGAATTTCAAGTCATTTAGTTTTTTTTAAATATGATAACGATTTTTCAAGCTAAAATATTAAGAATTTTGTAGTTAACCAGATTTTTAAAGATTATTATTTAAGCGTTTTTCATGGAATTTTTCATAAAGACTTTAATTTAAAAAAATAGCATAAATATTTATTTTGTTTTTTAATAGACTAAGAGCCCAGGTAGGGTTACCATTCGTCCCCCTTTTGGAGGGACAGTCCCACTTTTTCATCTCATCAAGAAATTTGTCCCCAACACAGAAAATGATAAAGGGGGACGCAAATGTCCCCCTTTTTTACACATCCGCAATTTTTCAACTTTTCCATTCAAAAACTACTTTCTTTTTCATCTTTAATTTTTTAATTGTTTTCTTAAGCAAATCTGTGGATACTTCCATCATAACTTTGAAAGTTTTTACAACTGAATACATGTCTGGGTTTAACCGTTTTGCCTAACAGGTATACCGATCGCTACGTGTAAACTTTTGCTAAAACAAAACTCTGCAAGGAAAGCAAACTCTATATGGACAAACATTACTACATGTCTGGCCACAAAAGAAATCTGGCCATCGCTAGACCCTAGGCGCTCGAAAAGTTTGCTATCACTTAGCAGATCACAAATTAGCTCCGTAATAGGTGTCATAACAGGACACTGCCTTTAAGGAAAACACGCCACAAGACTTGGCGTTTTCTCAAATGACTTCTGTAGAAGTTGCATGGACGAATAGGAGGAGGAAACAATTCCTCACCTCCTCTGCACATGTCCTGCTCTTTCACAGAGGCGCAGACTCCATCTGGGGGACTACTTTTTCAATGATCCAAGCGATCTGGCCAATACAGACATACACTGTCTCTCTCGCTTCATAAAAAGCTCCGAATGGTTTTCGTAATGAGGATAATCTCCTCATTCCTATCATGTGGTGTCACAACGGACCTAATTATGGTCTAAGTGTGTCAGCCGTTTTCCTGACAGCCACTTTAACCTAACCTAACCTAACCTGGGTTTAACACCTGGCGAAAAGACAGAAATAGTTTACTTGTCGAATCGGTTGAAACAGAATTGATTTTGTTAAATATAACTATAAATTGAGTTGCAATGATTTTTACAAATTTATATATGAAAATGGCAGTTTGTTGCAAAAAATATAATCAGGCGATAAATATAATTTATGAAGGATTTGAACTTCTCCTTACATTTATCTCACCGAATGTGTATACGAAAACATGAATATCTGAGCTTATGTTCCTTTTTTAAATCATTTATTTGTTTTTTTCTTTATTTTTTTAATTAAGTAGGTACATTATGTATGATGTGGGAGGGGTGCGCCGAGAAAAGACAGTTTTGTTCAGTCAAACTGATTTAAAAATTTATTTAAAATACTAAAATAAAATAAAAGTACAAATTAAAGTTAATTCAGAAATATTAAATTTAAGTTAAAATTCAAACAAGATTAGCAAAAAAAATAATAAAAGAAGGTCGAAGCGTGTTCGTAATTGTTCTTCTTTCTGGTCGTGTGTGATTTTGTCTAGCTGACGGTCTTTTGACTATCGAATGATTTATCAAGGTACCAAGGATTAACAGAAGATGATGGGATGATATGGTATTGGCACATCGTTTTCCGGCGTACGGACTAGGGGAATTGACATGGGCACATCCTACATGTATATAATGAACCATTGTTAAAAAGAATTGATATTTTTATAAAAAATCAAGTTTTTAATTTCTTAAATTAAAAGTAGAGAATTTTGAAATTTTGTCCCCCCTGAAACTCAGCTGTCCCGCTAACGAAAATTCAAATTCCCCCTTTTGTCATTTTCTGAAATGGTAACCCTAAGCTCAGGGCCGCCAGACATACATCATTTTATCAAAGCTAAGATTTCTTCTGCGAACCGATACTATGGTAGCTAAGAACAAATGGATACTAAGAATCTTCAATCCGGTTGCAATTAAGAGGTAGCGAGTGTTAAAGTTGCATACAAATGTTGCAACATTGCATTATTTTATCAAAGCTGATTTTTTGATATGTCTTAGCGGAGGGAGGATGATTGAAGAGGGACGAAGTGTATGGATCATAAAAAGCTTGTCATTATTTACATAAGAAATTGATTTTGTATTTTTTTCTACTCCAATTTTTGTTTCTTTTAATTATGAAATTCATCTTTTAGCCGCCATCTTTTTTACTGACTATAACGGTTCTTGCTGAACCTACTCAAAAATAATCGCATAGCAAAAATAGACAAACTTAAATGTTGAATGTTATGTTGCTTTAAGAAATTTGTGAATTTGTATGTAAAGGATGATGGGCAAATTTGTATGAAATCTGGTCGTTAGACCAACACTAATGAAATTGGTATCAAATGAAGGGAGATGTTGAGCTTCTTACATAAGTGCAATATTTTCAAAATCGTACATAAGAAACTAGAGATATTTTCACTTGACACCATATTTCAGTTTTTTTTTCGAAATAACTGTTCAAAACTTTTCATATAAATGACGTAGGAAACTGGTTTTAGTGTCAAAAAAAAGGTATTTGTCTTACCTTTCAAATATATGTAAAGTTAGTCAGCTAGGTTCTATACTCTTTGAAATATTAAGTTTTATAGTCATGAATAAAAACTTTTTTAGCACTGGCTTTACACACCAATATCTTAAAAACTTCAGTGGTGACGTAAACTTTTTTTAGCACCACCAAAAAGATATTTTTGAAACCTTTAATTTAATATACCAGAAAGTGTCCTCTCCTCAATATACATACCTGCTTATAATCAAAAACTGCATCAAAAGACACCTTGTTATGCTTATAGACCGAGAAAAGTAGATTCAATGGGGCATATTCATAGTCGCAGATAGACCCAGGTTTAACTAAACTACAGTTTAAGAAAATTTTTACTCAATGAATACAGACCGATTTTAATTACAAATTGTTGGTTTTATATTTTTATAAGATAATTAAGTAAGTAAGAAAGTAAATCATTCATTTCGTTTTGAATACATTATTTATAATTATTGTGAATTTAATAGCTATGGCGTTGCCGTCAGCTCGGTAAGCAAATTAAATGAAATTCTTGATTTGAATAAAAAAGAAAAAAAATAAACAAATTCGTTTATAAGTAACATCCTATATTTATAAATGTTTTTCAAAAAAGAATATAATGTTTTCAACAACAATTTTATTTTCAATTTCTTCAAACGCGTACATTTTAAGTAGTGACGTCTTAATTCCGTACAGACTTCCACCACTTGCACTCCCTTTTGTAAATGTTTTAATTGCTGCATTTGAAACTAATTTAAACCCACTTAAATATTTTGTAAATTTTCTTAAGTTTTCGCTAGTAACATGCGTTTCATAAAGGAAAAATATATCAAATCTTTTGACATAATTAAAAAAATCTACAATTATAATAGTTTGTTATTAAGCCCTGCAACATTATATAATAAAATCTTAAAATTATAAAAAGGTATTGAGCTGACGGCATCACATTTTCAATTTAGTACTATTGTACTTGAGCTTGGTAAATTTTGAAGAAGTGGCATCCCTGGGTGTAGCAGCATCAACTGGTCTAGACCCTTGGTTCGCAAACAGTGTTTTCAGTTTTCAGGGTTCCGCGACTTTTACGAAGCACAAAGAGTAAAAACGCAAAAATATTTTATTAAGTAACATTTTTTTTTGTAAGTAACAGGGCATTTTCAAATTAAAATATAAAACACTTTTGCTTAGATTTTTTGCACAAGTATCACAAATTTTAGACAAATGAGTTGGCTAGTTTAATTGTTAAAAATACAAAATGGGGTGACCATCAAATTCACCCTGCAGTTTCTGGTAGCTTTGGCCGGCTAAGCACTTTCAATATTATCTCATTGACTAAAATCAATGAATGATCCCCTACAAATTGATTACAGAGACATTTTCTCATACTGACGATTTTTTGTTTAGTTTTTAGGGTGTCATTTATCTTATTAACTTCCCATTGGAAGTTATTGTAATTGGTGCGATTTGTCGAATTGAAAATTTTGACATATCTTCACGTTTTGAGGTCTCTAGAATCAGAATTCGTCGTTTTAGCAAGATGTCTGTATGTGTGTATGTACGTGCGTTTGGGGTTACTTTTTGCGTCCACCATATCTCGAAAATGAATAAAGATATCGACCTCGGATAAATTTTATTTTACAGATAATATTGTCATAACGTGCTGAAAAGGTTTCTGAAAAGGTTTTCTAACAAATTCAATAAACCGTTTTTTTACTACAGCAATTTAAAAAGGAGCTGTAAAATGTCATTTATCTGGAATATCTCGAGAACGGAATAAGATATTCACTTCAGACTAATTTAAATTTACACATAATTACACAATAGCAAATTGGTAAATATTAAAAAAAAAATTCAACCGACACTTTTTTTTTTAACTAAGAAAAACAGTAGACAAATAATTTTCGTCTCAAATATTTGAAGAACAAAAAATGATTCCGAACCCAGTCTATTTTTTTTTAACATATAATGACGTAGTCAACAACTGATAATTTTTTTTTTTTTAAATTCAATAAACAGTTTTTTTTTAGAGCAAAAAACTGGAACAAAAACTATTAAAAATTCTTAACAAGTTTTTTTCAACTCAAATATTTTGAAAAACAAACAATGATATCGTTTTCAAAATTCTACCAAAAATATATACCTATACCACCTAAATGTTGTGTAATTTTGATATTTTTAAAACCACCCTTAAAAAAGCTAAAAATCAAAATGTAGCAAGAAACAACTTTTCAAAAATGTTTTAATTCGAAAAATTCTTACACTCAAAATCGCTACAAAATCGAAATGTAATGCATTTTTTGTGCCAATAACCGTTAAAACCATCAAGTCTTAACTACTTGTTGTCACTGAAAACAATCTTTGTAAAAAAATGCACTTGATTGTGCTATTAAATTAATTTTTGAAATAAGAGGAGTATATAATGAAATGTTAAGTACGGTTTTTCAATAGCGGTCCATATTATATGAAACGCCTAACCCCAATTCCTAACGAATTTACCTCAAAAAATGCACCGAATTAGATGCAACATTGATTGTTCGGCTATTATCGCGACGTGTCAGCATCTGCGGACCCCCGGGTCTTATTTTTGTTCCATAAGATTCTGGATCTTGTATGAAATTACGGAAAAACGACCCAATCTCGAAATTTTCCTAAGAATAGCCCTAAATCTTAGGACACTTGAATGAAAGCTTAAATGTATACAACGCGGTTTCGTTATTTGTCATCTCGAAACTCATAATTAAATGAAGCTTAAACGAGATTTCCATAGTGCGTTTATACTTCTGCAATACGAAAAAATCTGCTTTTATTTTCTAAACAACGCTAGGGAAAATAACGGGACTTTTGGTTTTGCTCAATTCACTTGTTTACTGATGACATTAAATAAATAAATAGAAAGGTGTCGCTTCCATTTCCAGTTTTCTATAAAATGCATTTTAACAGGTGCGTTTAAACTTATGCAAAGCACAGTATAATATATGTATCTATAAAAATATAATCAAAAAAAACTCCATATTACACATTTACTTTTAAGTATTTTTTCCGCCTCAGCACCACTGGACGTCGTTGCCAAAAAAAAACTCTACTAATGCCGTGTGTCAAGTGCGTTAAATTTGATCCCATGGCTAAATTTTGACATAACTGAGGTGAATACAGTCGTCAAAATTTAACCTGCTCAGGAGCTCGTTAAAATTTTAACTAGTGGATAAATTTTAACGTTTGTTTTAAGCGTCTTGCACATTACTTACACCATCGACCTATTATACATGGACTGCTAGGAGCCAACATTACGATGGTTCCCTTTATTAAAAAAATTCGATACACTAGCGGTAATTTGAAAACGACTTAGGCCTAATTTATTCACTCAAAGTTGAACATAACTTTGGGATTTTTACAGTCAACTTAAGAAATATTTTTTATTCACTCGAAGTTGACGTTTTCAACTTTTGATTTTCAACTCTAGAGTTGATCAACGAAATTGTAGAAGTTAGCGAGTAAACTTGCGAATTTTCATTTCTGTTTATTCATTCAGTTGTGTAAACTTTTCGCTTTTGACTTCGAAATAAAAAATATCTTAAAATAAATAATAATTAAATAAATATAGAGCTCTGTTTTAATTAAAATAATTAAATAAAAAATGTTTCCTGCAAATTACCTACTTCTGGGATAATTGGCGTCATCTTTTTGGAGCAGCGAAGATGATGCAGAGGAAGAAAAAATGCTTCCCCGTGTTGGTATCGATTAAAAGGACGACCATGATTTCGTTCTCGCCTCTCAAAAGCAACGACAATTATGGTTTTTATTATTTAATAAAGGATTCATTGCCTATTGACGAAAGACGCTATACGGAAAATATCGGTTTAAAACAACAAAAACAGGTTTTCGTCCGATCACCGAAATCAAGCATATCAGCTGATGAGAAGGATGGCCACTCAGCAGCGAGACCCCGAGCCGAGATACCTCAGTGCGATGGAAATCCTGGTTGACAACATCATCACGTGCAACGAGCCAGCAGTTTCGTTCTGCGCTGACACAGTATCAGCATATCACCGCGGCTAAATGCCAACCAATCCCCCACCAAAACTACAACTTGAGAACCGGGACGGAACACCCCGAGGACAATAAAGTCAGCCGACTTTTAGATTTAATTTTTTGACATGTATTTTATATTTTATAATCCTTTAAATTTAAGACAAAGTATAAGGTTAGGCCCCCTATATGCCAACAAATGTATAATATCATCGTAGCCTACTTGTTATAAGTCAAATTGTAAATATTATTTTGTTCAATAAACATATATCTATCTATCTATCTATCTACCGAAATCAAGCATATTCGGGCGCGGTTAGTACTTAGATGGGGGACCGCATGAGCATTGAGTTTTTTTTCTTGGTATTCTTTTGACTCCGCGCTTCAGATGGAATGAAAAATCCATTCCAATTATTCGAAAAAATAAAAAATCGACAATAATGGTTTATCCCGAGTATTTTATTGAATAAGGAAACACAAAATTCACATTGCAAATATTTTGAACATCAAAAATGAATCAAGAAACATATTTACACTTAAATGCAAAATTATTCTAATGCAAACCAAAAGTTGAAAATGAAGTCTTGTGTGTCATGCTTAACAAATGAGAATGACGATCGACTAGCAGTCCAAGTATACTAGGTTCACGACTGCCGCTATCAAAATGCAATTTCCGCGTTCAAGATCAAGATCGTATTCAAAGCGATTTGGACAGATTTGTGTTGTTATTCCTCAAAAAAAAAGCTATTGCAACAACAAATCAAGGTATTTGAACATTTTTGGATAGTTTGACACCGTCTCGGATAGGTTCCTTTATCACGTATGTTTTAAAATATTCCATTTAATGCAATTGACACAGCAAAACCCTTCAATTTTATTCACCCCTATAAAAACGGATCAAATTTAACTGGGATCAAATTTAGCCAAAATTTTAACGCAATTGACACACGGTCTAAGTGTTTAAACTTTCTTCGTCGATGCAAGAAATTTGTCTCCTTTTCTGATCTCACTGTAATCTATAAAGCCTTTATTCGTCCAAAACTTGAGTATGTTTGGGCAGGTGCTTCCAAACCCTACTTGAGGAGAAATCTTTAAAATGATAAAAGATAGAATTTCTAAAACAGATGTTTTAAAGCTTTCATTATTCGATCGTTTTTTTGTTTATAAATAGTGTTCTCGTGAAATTGCCAGTTTCATTCGTCTCCTAAGAAATTCAACTGTTATAATCGTATTTCTAGGAATTTCCATCGGTTTACCCTTAAGGTCAAATTTGGACGTACTGTTAAGTACACAGATTCTCTCTTCAGTCGCAGTCGTACTACCCGACTGTGGAATGCTTTGCCCAGCTTTCTTTTTCCCTTTAAACTCTTGTATTTTAAACATTTGAAATCACTTTGTCCCAACTCTTAAATTGCTTCAATCTTCAATATCATGAAAAAAAAAAAATCACAAACCGAAATTGGATAATATTTAGGAGTCGCTGCCGTACTTTGAAAATACACTCGATCATTCAAAAGGTCAATTATTGGATACTGCACTGCTTATAAGTTGTAATATATAACTATGTTGCTAAATGCACCCCGATTCCACTTATAAATAAACTATTCTAAGTTCAACTAAAATTAAAAAAAAAAAAATCATCTGAATAATGAAACAATACTATAAACAATTTCAAACAACAATTATTTTAAAGTACCCAATATTGTAGCAATTTATTAAATTTAATTACTTACTCCAATCAAATCTACTTATTAAGGAATACTTATTCTTAAATTCTCGTCATAAAAATAAATTAAAGAAAGAAAAATGTTTAAAGACCAAATTAAACGCCTGTCATATATAACCCTTATGATCCCCGAAAGACTTCTTGATCAGCTTTTAATAAGATTTTTTTTCAAAAGATTATGAAATTATATTTTCAGCCCAACAACAACGAAACGTATCGTAGTCGCGTCGTCGTCGCTACGGTCCTCTCAAAAAAACATCACATTTAAGAATCATGTGAATTTTCCCAGCACCAACCAATACAAAGGCAAGCAAAACAAAACAATCGTTGCGTTTGCTATAATTACTTTGAACTTTTCCCCCCAAGAGGATATTTTTTGTAGAGTATAAAAATAGGTATCTTCTTCTTCTTCAAATAAAACAACAACAAAAAAACAAAATTTTAAATACCAGCAGCAGTCAATTCCTCCAAGTTCAAACCAAACTGATATCAGCTCCTCCAGCTTATTAGAAAAATGGAAAAAAAAAGATATGTAGAAAATCAAAAGTTGTACCTCTTGGTCTTTTATTTTCTATTTAAGAGTGAATACAATTAAACTGCATCTGAAATATCTTTTCTTTCATACAAAATTGGGTAAAAGAAAGAGAAGATTCCGCAGAAAAGATGAAAACAGAAAAAAAAACTAAATTTGGTTTTATGAATGAAAAGTTAGAAGACGCGAGGCTTGCGCACCTGACTTTTATTGAAAAGCCTGTTGTGTTGTCCGTTTGTGGAGAAACCGGTTGGTATGCCGTGCAATTGCTTGCTTTGCTGCAACATCAGCACTCACTCTCAAGACTCAACTAGCAGCGGCCAACTGAACAGGTTGCTTATTTTTCGTTCCCTATACCCCCCGTTCCCCCAAAAACTCTTCTACTGGGCCTCTGCTAGATATGTGTGCATCGTTTTCTGCTAATGGCAATTGTCAGAAGAAGTAAAAGCGGCCATTTATTATGGTGGCAAAGTCGTTTTTTTTTTTTGTTTGGTATATTTTTGTTCTGCTGTTGATGCCTTCAACCTGGCTGGTAGATGGCGCAAGAAAAAAAAAGCCAAATGCCAACCTGCTTGCTGCACCAGTCCAGCTCCAGAGAAACTGGTTTCTGACCGGCCCGAAAGAGTTTTTTCGTTCGTGTGTGCTTTTTTTGCACTATCATTGTCGTAAACAGCAGTAGTAGATACGTAGATACAATATAAATACTTGGATGTAGCGATGAAGTTCGTTCGCTTTTGCTGCACAGGTGAGGAAAACTGGACTGGCACTTTTTTTTTTTAACTATGTGTTGTTGCTCCTTCGGAGACTGGGGAAGCAGCGAAGTGAACGACGAAGACGCACATAGTCGCGCGTAAGCTTGAATTGCAGTTGCAGGCCGTGCAATTCTTGATGGTTGATGTATATTATGCATGTGAAACAGGTAGTGGCGCCCCTTTGCTCTTGCCTTGCCTCCGAATCAGCCAGTAATATATAAATCTCAGCAATATATATAAGTAAAGCAAGTTGATAATTCATCTTTGGTCGCACTGTGTTCACTGTTTCGGCGGAGGGGTTGGGAAGGGTGCACCTTTGAAATTGGTTATAAATGGGAATATGAGACCTGATGGGGAGTGGGGGATGATGCATGGGGATAAATTAAAGGGGAATTTCATGGTTGAAGCGTTCTACTGCTTCTGAAGCAGCATCATCATCATCATCACCATCAACATCATCAACAGTCAATGACGAAAACAACCGAAACGACTGACGACGACGCGACAACTTGAGTTCGCATCAAGAGTTTTTCGGAAGAGATGAGTGATGCCGCAGAAACAGGGGGTAGGTATATCAATTTTTCGTATCTCGTGAGAATTAATTATTCCCACTGGAAGCTGATAGGACCGACCGACTGAAGACTTTCATGTATTGTCACATAATTTGGCTTCTTTTCGTCTTTTCGTCTTGGCTGGGTCTCTTGGCTTTTTTTTTCTTTCTGATGTATGTATGTAAGTACAACGCGTTGGGAACTTGGCATCCATTAATGAGTCAAGTGGAAGGAAGGAAGAAAAACTTTTCTACCAACCTACCTTCCTACTTCCCCCCAGCAACGCAACGGGTATCAGTCTTATTGTCTTCTTCTTGTTTATTTGTTGTTGTCTTATGTGGAAAAGCATGAATAAAATATATAAGCACACGAGGGAGTTATTTCAGGTCACGAAGAAAATTAATAATGTTTTAAATTGTAATTATATTCTTGTTTTCTTATTTTTTTTTTTTATTTGGTGTGTGTTTTGTCTTTTCCGAGTGCTATAGTATTACTAGTCTTTATATAGTCTGGATGTATCGTTAAGACACATAAGTTGTTGAAAGCATTAAAGTCGTACCAGATTTCTGAATTATACTAAAGGGGGCTTATCTTCTTCCCTTCAGAAACATATTAAACTTACAACAGTTGTTGCATAGCTTTTCTCACAGAGATAAAACAAAAAAAATGTCTAGTATTAGAAAAAACATATTACACACCACTCTCATGATGTGAATTATTATACATATATCACTTATCACATCGGGTTCAAAATTTATTATTATACCAACAAAAGACTTCTTTTTCTTTCTCACCATCATCAACCGCAACCATTCAACTCTTCCATTATTTTCATTTAAATAAGCCTTTAGATATTTGTATGTTTATCATCATCATCCATCAGGGTTTCAATAAGATTCAAGTTTATTATCTCAAAAAAATTATCATGGTTTTGTGAAAATTTAAGCAGGGAGGGGTATTTTGTTAAAATCTATATAAAATCATCTAATTAGCTTGCTTATTGATGCATAATAAATTTGTTTTTTTGGTTTCCATACATGCGGGAATATACATTAGGGTGTCGGTTACTTCCCAAGCTCATTTTTTTTCGAAATCGAATAATAAAAAAGTAGAATTTTCATACTGTTAAGCGAATTATTCGCCAATCATGATATTATTCGATATTATTGGCCATTGGTATAAAAGCTCCTTTATTTTGGGGTCTATTTAGTTTACCGAAAGTGGCCAATACTGTCATTTCAATGGAAGACTATTGCAATTAATTTTGGCTGTATTTGCAATCCTTGTTGCCATATACTGCCTGAGTGCCATGGTTTACAGCTTTGTGTTCAATCAAAAAAATGATGTACTAGGGCTTAGCTTTCCAACGATATAAATATCCCATTCGTGGGCAATAGGTCGACCAAAATGGCCATTCTTTTTTGTATGACACATTTCACATTTTATTTTTTTTTTCTCGAACTATATAGTCTAAGAAAATTAGATAAAAAAATGTCCTTACTTCGAAAAAGTTGCGACAAAGCTGAACTTTGGTGGAGAGCTTTATTTTCTGTCCTAAGCATATCCTGAAAAGTATCCAAATTTTGTGGGGTGGGGTGGAGGGGGTAAAATGCACTTTTTTCTAATTTACTCGAAAGCTATAGGTTCTTTCGAAAAAAGTTGTAGGTAAACATGTAACACAAAAAAGATAACAACACTTTTTTTCGTACAATTGACAGATTTGGAGAAAAACGGTCGAAAACATTTTGGTATAGTACATTAAGTCAAAAATATGTATATAATATGGGAGGATATTTATTATATTTTTGGATAGGGAATTTTGTATGAGGTTATGTTTGGAAAAATATTTTTATAACTGCGAAACTTTGTGTTTTCATTTGTTTAGTCATTACTTGGATCGATTGGGTATATTATGGAAGTTTTACTGGTGTAAAAGAATCTTTAAATACTGTCCGCCTTATATATAAAGAAAAAGTAGTTAGATAAGCAGATGAAGAAATTTAAATATTAAAATATTGAAATAACTTCTGTTTTAAGTGGAGTGAATGAATATAGTTCAATTAAAAAGTACAAGTGACAATAATTTCTGGAGTTGAGGTCACTTGTATTTTTTAATTGAAAAAGTAGTTATTTCAGCTCGCGTGTTTAGGAAAACTACGCCGTGGAATAAGAATATTCCGGACTCAAATGGAGCAGTAAGCAGTTCACTTTAGTTTGAGTTCAGAAAATTCTTTTTACATGGTGTAGTTTTCCTAAACACAGAAGCTGAAATAACATGTTTCCCTTATAATTGCGGGGGTGTGCACCGAATTCTTAATAAAAAATGTTAAATGGACTTTGGAGCGCCATCCAATGGAACGGATTGCTGTACAGAGGTCGTTAATATTACATTTTGTAAATAATTGTACTGTCTTCAAGGTGTTCTTAGATAAAATGTCATAACCCCAAACAAAATTTCCCTATCCAAAAATATAAGAAAATCCTGCCATATTACATTTTTTGTACTAAATATGTACTATACCAAAATATTTTCGACCGTTTTTCTCAAAATCTATCAATTGTACGTAAAAAAGTGTTAAAATCTTTTTTGTGTAAAATTTCATGACCTACAATGTGTACCTACTTTTTCAAAATAACCTATGGTTTTCGAGTAATTTAGAAAAAAAGGGCATTTTCCACCATTTAACCCCTCTAGAACTTTTAGCTCCACCCCAAATTTAGGTTAATTTTAAGGAAATATTTAGGACAACTAAATGAAGCTCTCCACCAAAATTCAGCTTTATCGGAATTTTTTCGTAGTGAATATCTTATTTTCGTAGACTAATAACAGTTAATTTAATTTTGTTTGTAAATTCTGGTTGATCTATTGGTCTTTAAAAAAGATGCGCTTAAAAATGTATTAAACAAAATTTAAATTATAATTTATTTCGATTTTTAAAGTTATTAAATACTTTAATATTTCACGTTTTGTCTCTCTTATTATTTCTCTGTCGATCTTCAGCAGTTTTAGCTGATTTTTTTTTGTTGATTATCAGTTGTAATTAAGTTTTTTTAAAAACCTGCATTAAAAAAAAAAGAATAAAACAAATTAGAAATAATTTATTTCAGTTTTTGCAAAATATTAAATATTTTTATTTTTTAAGGTTTTTTTTACTATTTAATTTTTTTTTTATTATCAAATAAAGTTTTTTTTTATATATGTTTTGAATCATTTGTTTTGACAATATGTTGGTTTTAAACCACATTATTTTTAAAATTTTGAATAAAATTAAATTAAATTGAATCAAATTAGAATAACGTTATAGTTCGAGAAAAAAATAAAATGCAAAAAGTGTAAAGTGTACAGTGTAAAATTCCCATACAAATTTGTATGGAATAAGTATGACCTTATGGGCACGGGTTAATGACCTCGGATCAAATTTTTGTTGGTCAATAATTAATAATTTCGATTGACGGGGTGTGCTATCCAAAAAAAACAAATGAGTTTGCAAAATAACAGACACCCTAATATACATACATATTTTTATATATTTTAAATTGTATCAAATAGTGTATGCTGTGCTGACAAATTTGTTCAATATAGTTATTTGTCTAAAGCTTCCAAAAATTTATAGGCACGTTTGTATATATTTGCCTCGATAAAATAATTAATTCAATTAACAATTAAATAAAAACTTTTATGATTATGATTTTGAAATCATAAATATTTTAATGACGAATTCGAGCATGATAATGATTAGTTTCATATTGTGAAAAATGATAAATTAGTATATCTATTATATAGCTCCAATATAAATTGGAGTGCGATTTTATTAATAATATGTTTGAAAGGTTTTAAATTTTAATTGTATAAATTAAAAAGATGTTGTCTTGTTTTCATTTTTTGTCATAAAATATTCAATTCTTGTTCGTAGAATTGAATTAAGTTAAGAGTTTAGCAAACAAATAAATAAAATATATTAAATATTGTATATTTATATATATATATATATTAGTAGTAGCCCGTAGCGTAATGGTTAGTGCGTTCAACTGCCACGCTGGAGGTCTGGGTTCGCTTCCCAGCCTCGTCCACCTAAAAACTAAAAAGTTTTTTTCAGGGCTACTGCCTCTTGCAAGAAATTGGCAAATCCTCCAAGAGTATCACTTGTCACGAATAAGTGCTTCTCTTCTAGCCGTTCGGATTCGGCATAAAATTGTAGGTCCCTTCCATTCCTGTCGATAGGCGCACACAGGAATGGTTGCGAGTTGTTAGTCACTAGGCCCTGGTTCTTCATGAGCCGTTGTGCCACCCGATTTATTTATTTAAAGGGCTCATTTTTCATATATCAATATATGTAGGTACACAAATGTATAGATTATGCGAGAATTCAACTTCTGAACATGTTGGTGTTAATTGATAATTTAATTCCGGCTAAAAGGTAGAAATAAAACTTATGAATGAATGAATATAATTTTTTGGGGGATATTGCACTGCGACCTTGAGATCTATTGTGCCCCCCACCTAGAGCTGGATGAGGCCTGCTCATCTTACAGCTCTTCCTCCAAATGTATTCCTCTCAAGAATTGGAGTATTTGGAGTATTTTAAGAGATGGTAAGTCGCGCTCTTCTACCTGGTAGCGTCCCAGGTACTTCTTTCTTTGATGTATGAGTGTGGTCCGGCGTTTCCTCATCTGTATCACAGAACCTGCACGTGGCACTACTTACTAGGCCAAGTAGACTAATTTGTCTTTTTAGTTTGCAGTGTCCAGTGAGGAGACCCGTTATAATTCTTAGATTGTTTCTACTTAAGCTGATACAGTCTGTAAAACGTTGGTGCTTATAATTCCCAAGTAATAGTTTAGCCTGTCTTAGCTTTGGGAGTTCTTTCCAATTTTTGGATCTTATTGCCTCCTCTTCTTTTTTGATTTTGTTTCTTATCACGTTTTCTCCTATCCCGCAATAAGGTTCAGGTCCCGTTAAGGGAGTCGTTGCACCTTTTTTTGCTAAGGAGTCTGCCTCTTCGTTGCCCTGAGCACCTACGTGGCCAGGTACCCAATGGAGTGTGACAGTGTTATTTTTGCCGAGTTCATTTAGCCTTCCTACACATTCCCATACTAGCTTAGAGCTGATGGAGTAGGAGCTCAGAGCTTTAAGTGCTGCTTGGGTATCTGACATAATGGCAATGCTTTGTTTATTGTAATTCCTTTCGAGATTTTGACCTGCGCATGTTCCTATCGCTTGTACTTCAGCTTGAAAAATGCTAGAGGACTGTCCCATCGGTATGGAAAGTTTGGTTCTTGGCCCAAAAATTCCCGCACCAGTCCCTTCTGTCGTTCTCGATCCATCAGTGTACCACTTGATGGCATTTGCATTGAAAGTGTAGTTCACTGTTTCGCCTACCAAGTCTTTCTTGCAACTTAGCTTCGTTTGAAAGTTTTTCACGAAGTTATATTTTTTAATCATACCATCTCTTGGAATGTCAATAAGGTTTGTTATTGAGGACTTCGGAATACAGTCTCTTTCCCTTTGACTGATGCATTTTCCAGTCCCCGTTCCCTCCTTTGCAAATCTCATAATGGCTCCCTTTGCAGCACTTACAATTACCTCGTGAAGAGGGGATAGATGGAGGATAACGTCCATAGCTGTTGTAGCTAACCGAATAGGTTTCATGCGGGGTAGAAGTCTTTTCTTGGTAAATGGTACAATCGTAGTTTTTGTGGGGTCAATATTAAGTCCTACAGATAGACACCATTTCTTTGTAATTGTTAGTCCTCTTTGGGTTATATCACATAGAGTTTCTTCGAACTTCCCAAGGGCTGTGATTACGATGTCATCGGCGAAGCCTATGACTTGTATGCCTTGGGACGTAAGATTTTCTAACAGTTCATCCACTACGAGGCTCCACACCAAGGGTGATAGTACCCCTCCCTGAGGACAACCTCTTGTGGTAACGACACTCTGTATGTTCGTTCCTGCTAGTGCCTCTGCTGTTCTAGTACCTAACATTTCCCTAATCCATCTGGTTATGGTGATGGGAACACACTTCCTGACAAGGGCTTTATTTATAGAATCGTGGCAGGTGTTATCGAATGCTCCTTCTATATCCAGGAAGGCAGCTAATGCCGTTTCCTTTGCATCTAAAGCTTTTTGTAAGGTATTAGTGAGTTCGAATAGAGCGGTTTCTGTAGATCTACCCGCTCTATAGGCATGTTGTCGCAGATTGAGAGGCCTGTTTATTAAAACTTCTGTTCTTATGAAGTTGTCTATTATTTTCTCTAAAGTTTTCAGTACAAAGGATGTTAAGCTTATTGGCCTGAAAGACTTTGGATGGGTTGTGTCATTTTTCCCAATTTTGGGAATAAAGATTACTTTAGCTCTCCTCCATAGTCTTGGTATATACCCAAGAGCAATACTACTTCGAAGAATACTAATCAGGTAGGGCATAAGATCATCCTTACCCTTTTGCAAAAGGGCTGGGAAGACACCATCTGCCCCTGGTGACTTAAAAGGTTGAAAGGTACTAATCGCCCACTCAATCCTTTTGCCTGAGCAAATATTTGCAGCTATTTTCCAGTCTTCTCTACTAGGTTTGATAGGTATTCTCTCTAGTGAGTCAGTTTTCCACCAGTGGTAGGCTGCCTGGAAAGTGCGTATTAAGTAGCCCTTAAAACTTAAGGGAATAGTGTCAGAAAAATTTGTTTGCATATCTCTTCCGTAATATAAAATCCAACAGAACCCTCTGCATGAAACATGGACACAAATCGATTCTGAAAAATGTGGAGCCAAAAAACAAATTACCATTTTGAACAATAGAATTATCCATAAAATGTTCACTAAGGCCCCAGTTATAGCTATCATTGAAAACCATAATTGAAAATATTAATTGTCAATTTTGAGAGATTGTGAAGAAAAAATAAATGATTATTTTGTTGCAACAGTAAAGCTTATTGACTTAATAATTATATCAAGGCAAAACAAAATTCAATTTGGCACAACTTTTCT
Source organism: Melangyna quadrimaculata (assembly GCA_949320155.1). Classification (NCBI taxonomy): domain Eukaryota; kingdom Metazoa; phylum Arthropoda; class Insecta; order Diptera; family Syrphidae; genus Melangyna; species Melangyna quadrimaculata. Next base: position 60,432,214 of record OX439483.1, on the reverse strand, counting down.
CATAAAATGACTTTTAATTTTTCAATGATGAACTACCTTACCAATGATCATTGAAAAAATTAAAAGTTACGTTATGGGGAAGATATGGGTCAAAATTAATTTTTGTTAGAGGAGAAATAATTCTCAAGTCGTAAGCTATATTTCAGCATTAAAATATTCAATGATTAAACTTTTGAAGGTTCTCAAAATCAACAGCTAACTTTTTCAATGTTGGTTTTCAATGAAAGCTATAACTGGCACCTAAAGTGGAGCGTCATGACTCATGAGCAGGGCATGTTTTTCTAGGTTAAAACATACTTTTTTTTAGATAACCAAAGAAGAAAACAATTAAACTAGTTTTTCGAATCAGTAAATTTCCTTAAAAATGGCATTCAATCGTTAGAGCATATTTTTGCATATTTTACTATAAATGCATAAAAATGCATTTTTTGGTTTATTGGACATATTTTTAAAACAAATGCATATTTTTAGTGAATATTCGAATGATTTAAAAATTTAAATATTCAAATAACTACTTTTGTAAAATTTAATTTAAAAAAAAAAATTTTTTTATAAGTTCCAACTATGGATTTCTTAATGAAATGCATTTGTAAAAATTAATTCAGTCGAAGGTTCAATAAGCCCAGTTATTTTGAAGAAAATTGAAATGTTTTATATAAAAACGAGAGGTACTCAAAAATAGAAAAAATCTCTAACATACTAACGCTGAATAATAACGAAGAAGAGAACTTGGAAAACTGTTCAATAAGTGAAATTCTTTCATTCAAGAATGCTTCTGTTACATCTTTTGACGTTGAAATATCTTTTTCAATGTTAAAAAATGTTTTGCGGCCAAATAGACAAATATTTTTTTTGAAAATTTTTAAAAACTGTATCGTACCTATGTATGTATGTGTGAACAAGACATATTCAAAGAATCTTGATAACTATACTCTGTTCAACAAAAATTGTCAGTACAGGGCTTATGGGCGAGCTTCTTTCAAAGCAGTGGCGCGTGTGTATACTTTCACGACACTGAATTGATAAAACTGCCAATAAAAAAGATTCTACACCACTGAACAACTTACAGGAATTGTTGTTGTAATGTCCTGCAAAATATCGTACACACCACCATGACCGTCCTCATTGCATGCCCAAAGCACACTGATCATATAATATAATCAGTGTTCCCATAACGGCATTATTAATGCTAGATCTAGCATTATAGAGAAGAGAAAAGCATTATGAAATTTAAAAATGATGATAAATGCTTTTCTGGCGTTCTTGTTTTTTTTTTTTTGCATTCTTGAATGCCAAAAATGATTTCGAATCATTGATTTGATGATATCATATTTGGAAAAAAATAGAAAGCATTCTGATTTAACCTTAAGAACGTCAAATCACGAAGATTCACACATGCCTCCACAAAATTCATGACTTCTTCTAATAGAAATTAATTAATTTAAGTATCTGTTGTTGTGGAATCTGGAAAGTCAATTATTTGGGCCTCTTCAGCTAGGTCTTTTGTTCTGTTATTCTGCTATTCTGTTCTCAATTTCAAAACAAAAGTTTGAGCTATCTTCTTTAATCTTTAATGAATTATAATATAGTATTCGGCTGCTTAAATTGTTACATCTGATATGAGATGTCAAAAGTTCGAAATTCACAAAACATAAATGCGTTTTGGATCCAGCTTATAACTTTTAAAGATGCAGCTGGGGAAAATATCTTTAACGAATTAGGTCGATTTGTGATTTGCATTGGACTGACTACTGACTTCACTTCCCACTTCAAACGCTGAGGTTGAGCGCCTGTTCAGCCAAACGAATATAATTAAAACAGAAATTCGTCATAAAATTGGAAAAAAATTATTGAACATCATTGTCCAAATACGCAATGGGCTAAAGATAGAAGATAAATGGAACTTTTCTTATAAGGTTTCAAGAAGTGTTAAGTATTATAGCTTCTAGAGAAAGTTGGGGCCTCGACGAAGTATGAAAAACCTTAGGGTGAAGAAGATTATTTGTATGATGAACTTTGGGCTAACTCATTATTTAATTAAAATCATAAAATATATAAGACATTATAAAAATAAGAATGTGATAAGTCTGACTGACTTAAAATTAAATCATTAACTACTAAAAAATGTTCTTACTTAAAAATAGTTTTTATTGTTATTGTTGTACTTTTCGTACTAGAATGTCAGCTTATTAGGCTTGACCATTCTTTATTCCGTCAATTTCATTGAATTTTTGAACAACAACAACAACTTAAAGGCGCTACCACCAATTGGTTGGCTGGAGATATAGCTATTTCGTGCTTTGCCACTTTTGCACTCATCAGTCTCCTTTTTGTGGTGCTGAGCTTTAATCCAATTTTATTTGAAAAACTTAGTATGCACACCATAGGATTCGAACCCACGCATATCAGATTTGCTCAGTCTTAGCAGTCGTGTGCACTACGTAGAAACTACGGAGAAAAATGGAGGCCGAACAAGACAGCATACTTAAAGGCGCTTATAAAAATGCTGATGCTCCAAATGCATTTGATAAACAAATAACACATCTCGACCTGTGATGTCAGTGGTCTAAAGCGGTGGAGTGCGTAGTACACACTACTGCTAAGACTGAGCAAATCTGATATGCGTGGGTTCGAATCCTATGGTGTGCATAAAAAGTTTTTCAAATAAAATTGGAGTAAAGCTCAGCATCACAAAAAGGAGACTGATGAGTGCAAAAGTGGCAAAGCACGAAATAGTTATATCTCCAAACAAACAATTGGTGGTAGCGCCTTTAGTTGTTGTTGTTGTTCAAAAATTAAAAATAATTTGTTGTAAAAGTTCCTATTACCTATTTATGTACATATAAAGCTTAAAGGCTCACCCAAACCAATGCAAAACATTCGTTGCGACGAAGAAGCATTCGCGTGTCAAAATTTATTTACATGTTGATATATGAGAGTGCCAACACCAACGCGGCGGAGAAACATATGAATTAATTTTGACGGACGAATGTTTCTTCGCCGCAATTAATTTTGTTTTGTTTTCGTTTTTTTTTTGTTTTTTTTTTTTATTTAATGAGTTATTACCTATGTATGTAATGTATGTTAGGTATTTATGAGACAACAAATATTTATTTAGCATTTTTATAAAATGTTTGTGTTTTAATCATCGATATCGACGTTTTTATATGGATTTTGAAATCTAGCATTTTGTTTTTTGAGCTCCCATACGATCTAACATTATAAAATTTGAAATCTAGCATTATGAAATTTGAGATTATGGCAACATTGAATATAATCGTTTCTCTACTCTGGCATCTGGCTGTGTGAGCTGTGAGCTAAAAAAAAATATATATTCCAACAGAGTTACCTTACCCATTAAAAGCAATAGAAAAGAGCTTTTCAGTGATTTTTATAAAATAGCTTTCTGTTTTTAAGCTTTTGAGAACAGAATTAATTAAGGTGAGCAAAGTACGGGAACCCTATAAGAGCTTTTACTTGAACTAGGTATATGCAAGGCCAATGCGATCAGACAGAGATGCAAACGTCCTATCCTCCCTGTACTGACAATTTTTGTTGAACAGACTATAGTACCTTATTTAAATGAGATTGGAATAGAATTTTTTAAATCTATTTTATGTTTATTATTTTTGTTTTTGTTGAAAAAAAATACAGATTTTTTTAATTTTTAATATTTTTTCATTACCTTACATCTTTTTTAGAGCATATTTTTACTTTTTAAGCCCATAATTCCTCATTTCGCGTGATATTTTATGCGCATATTTAGTGTTTTTTAGCGCATACAAAAACTTGCCCTGCTCATGAGGCTTAAAAATCAATCTTTAATCGTATTTCACCTCGACGACAAGCAGATAAAAAAAAAAATACTAAACTTTAGTTATGAATGCGATGATGTTCTGTATATTTTTTAATAAAAATACCAATGGAGATAAAAAGACAATAATCGAAAACCAACCAAAATTAATGAGAAAAGTGTATTGTTTAAAAATTAGCTTGGACAAAAAGCAATTTTTATATTCAAAAATTTGTTATTTCTAGAAAACAAACATATAGTTAGGGCGTTAAGGGAGCCAACTTTGCACTTCATTATGACGGGATGAGCTTTGGTATACTAATAGTCCAAATCCTTAATTTCCTTTTAAGAAGTGTTGCTACGGTGGCAACACTGGCAGACCGGAGATATTAGGGTTGCCTTCTGACCATGTTTTAACTTTTTCACATAAATTAGCCTTTAAATCGGGAACCAGACATCAGTTGATACCGTGGAATGTCTCGTTGGATTCAGAATAGACTCTTAAAATTTTATGAATATTCACTTTATAATCATTTTTTTCTGACAAATAAAAACCCTTATCCGCCAAGGGTTTTTTGCTCCTCCCGCGTACAAGGGTGGGGGAGGGGTCAAAAAATTAACATATTCCTATGGCTTTTAATATTCTTAATCCAACAAGGCATTCCACTATATCAACTGATGTGTGGTTCCCAATTTATAGGCTAAATGTGAAATTTCGTGTTGAAACATGGTCAGAAGGCAACCCTTATATCTCCGGTCTGCCAGTGTTGCCACCGTGGAAACACTTCTTAAAAGTGAAACAAGTATGTGGACTATTAGTGCACCATTTTCATCCCGTCAGACGCCCTAACAAATAGACATATATCTACGTTTTCATCATTTTTTGACTTTTAAACGTTCATACCTCGAGTTCTAATTTTTTCTTAAATTTGTCATATTATAAACAAATTCTTACTATTTAATCGAATAAGAAATCAAATCGCTATCATTTTATGTTTAGAAAATGCATTATCGATTGTCAACTTTGTTTATCCTAATTTACCCTTTTGATATGCGAATTTCAAAAAATTACCTTATTTAAAGTTTTTGAATACAATTTCTTTTTGTATGGTGTTTTAGTAATATTTTTGATTTTGGGTTGAAAAAATATACCTAGAATAACCAAAAAATGAAAGCTTGGCAAACTTATGCCTTGACCACTTTTCGCTATACGCAACTCATGCACAAAAACTGTACCACTCATTTGGTAACTCTATGGGGGTCGTCCTATGGCGGGATTCTAGATTATAAGATGGGTTTATTTCATAAGAAAATTCAAACAAATGGATTTCGGGCTTAAAGCAAAACTATGGAATGATAACGAGCTGTGAAGAGGTTATTAGGGTTAGAAAAGTAAGTTTCCGATGTTATTTTAAACAAGCTAGAAAGACCTGTAACGTTGATATTCGACGAACCAAATTTTTGCATGTCCAAAACTTAAGCCAACAAATACTACAATGTCCTAATGGTAGTAACAATTTTTGGTAATTTGTAATGCGAATTCGGCTTTTGTTCCAACGGTCGTATTCAATGACACCCCTTCTGTCAGCCCTTAGATAAGGCCAATTTGCTGTTTGCTGTTAATTCGAGGATGACAGAAAGTTTTATGACTCCTTCCGTACTTGAGAGCGCAAACGAATTTATGAGACGAATTTTCTTTCGCACTCGTGCAGTTACCAGAGTCCTGAAAGATCTTGGTATACACAAATCTGCTGGCCCGCATAGTATCTATCTTTTTGTTCTGAAGAGATGTTCTTCAAAGCTGGCAAAACCACTGCGTAAGCTTTTCCATCTGTCCTACTCTAATGGTTTTTTCCAATTTGATGGAAAACCGCATTTGTCCAGCTTGTCTTAAGAAATCGCATACATTCTTTACGCTCAAACTGTCGACCAATTGCATTTACGTCCCTTCTCTTCGAGGTCATGGAACGCTGATCAATTTTCACCTCAAGAAATACCTCAAAGAACGTAAGCTTCTTAATGACCGGCAGTAAGGCTTTCGTAGCAATAGGTCCACTGGTGATCTCATCGAGCAGTGGCACAAATCTAACATCGTTTTGGAGAAAGTAAAGTTATTGCGCTTGATATTTCATAAGCGTTTAATAGAGTTTTGTATAAAGCTCTCTTATTAAAAATGCGCATACCGAAGAATCTCTTCTTCGTTGGATTAGAAGCTATGATGAGCTCATTAAATTCTGATCTCGACAACATTTCCCGATAGGAAATCAAAAACGGCGTAGAATTCAGTGCTTCAAAAACTCAATGCTGTATGTTGTCGTTAAAACGAAACCAACTCCCCATGTCGCTATCCAGGAACGGTATTTGCATCGAACAAACCGAAAACCTTTCAGTCCTCGGTTTTCGTTTCACAGATTACATATTCGACGTCCCCAAAAATGGTGCTAGGTGTTTAGGTTTACTTCATCGATGCAAGAAATTTTTCACCCCCTCCGATCTGGCTGTGAGCTACAAAGCCTTCATTCGTCCAAAGCTTGGGCAGGTGCTCCTTTAACTCATTTAAGTTACTTGGATATAATTCAAGATAGGGCTTTAAAAACGATAAATAATAGAACAATAACGGCAACAATATTATGTGCATACCTTGAATAAAGCCGCAATGTAACATGTCTGTTACTGTTTGATCGCTATTTTTTATACAGTGTTCTATTGAAAAAGCCAGTTTTTACCATGGTGCCATGGTCACTCGAGGTTGAAAACTTGGATTATTTATTAGGTCAACATCTTGCAGTTCAGAAAAAAATTAGAGTAAAAAAGTTTGACACACTTTCCCCTTCCATGTAAGGGACAAGATTACTGGATTAATAGAACTGAGTTAAATACATTTTTGTTTGACTCTAGAATAAAATTGGCGAAAGAATAAATAAAGTACGAATTGATATTTCAGCGTTAAAAAAAATACAATAATGACGCTTTCAGAACTTCACTAGGTTTTATTCTGTCTGTGTTATTTCTAAGAAAATATCTATAAATAGGAATTAAGTTACAATTCATTGTTTTTTTTTTACTTTTATTTTAAAAATACAAAATACGGTTTGCACTAAAGTCCTATTGAAGCTAGTAGACGTCTTTATTAAGACTTGTGCTACTTTTATTTGACTTTATTAAATATTTTCATATGCAATTGAGGTGCTTAAGCTTATACACAAAAAAAGTAATTTTCAAACTCCCCCACAAAATTTCTGGCAATTTACACTCCGATTCGTTTGAACTGGTTCAACTTTTTTGTAATTCGACTTTCAGGGTTAAACTTGAGTTAAGAGATATTTATGATATGCTGTATTTATTACGAATTAGCTGTGTCTAAGGCCAAAAGCATATATCCACTAATCCAATGGGGTCCCGATTCGACCCCCTTAAAAGAGGGATTGTTGTTTTTTTTTTTTTAATTTGTTCTTTTTTTTAAAATAAATTATTTTTAAGATTGACCCTCCCGCCCAAATGGGGGAAAATATCCCCCCTCATTTTCCATTGATCCATTTCCTGTTAAGGCCTTACCTTAACGCTTTAATTTTTCGATACATCAAGCAGATACACAGGGTTTAGATACACAGTCAGTGCTGCGGATCTAGAAAAAGCACTTCTCTGCACTGCTTAACTGCGAAGACAGCCAAGATTTCGCTAGTAGGCAGAACATTCCATTCAACTTGGACTATGATGGCAAACAGTTCTGTCCACCCGACCTAACCGAAGTGAGGCTGTCGATATCCAAACTTAAGTCGTACAAGCCTGCTGGTGCGGATGGCTTACCAGCCGAACTTTTTAAATCAGCGGGAGATGAATTGGTAAGAGCATGCACAAAATCATCTGCAAAATTTGGTCGGATCAAAGTATGCCTATGAATGGAACCTCGGTACAATGTGCTCCATCCATAAAAAGGGAAATGCTCTGAAATTCAACAACTCATAGGAATTAGTCTCCTAAACGTCGCTTATAAAATCTTGTCGGCTATCCTGTGTGAACGCTTATAATCTTTTGTCAACGATCTGATCAGCCCCTTGCAGTGTGGTTTTAAGCCAGGCAAGTCAAGCGACGATCGAATGTTCACACTTTGACAGATTTTAGAAAAATTGTACGCAATTCAATTGCTTGCCTATACAGACGACATAGATATTGTCGGCAGAACGAATCGAGCTTTGACAGGCACAATTGCTAGCATTGAATCGTAGGCGTCTAAAATGGGATTGGCGGTTAATGAGGACAAGACGAAGTATATGCTGTCATCGAGAGAGGAATCTCAACATCGTCGACTCGGGAAAAAATATCACGATGGACAGATTAACTTCGAAATTGTGAAGGACTTTGTCTACCTGGGCTCCACTATTACCTCCTAAAATGACATCAGTGCGGAGATCAAACGAAGAATTACTCATGCCAACCGCTGTTTCTTCGGTCAAAAAAGGCATTTTAGTATTAAGGCCCTCTCTCAGAGAACCAAGGAGACTTTATATAAGGCCCTAATCATCCCGGTCCTGCTCTATAGGGCATAGGATGCTTTGAGAAGAAGATTCTTCTTGTAATTTTCGGTCCGGTCTGTATCGAAGGCGTGTGGAGGAGAAGATTCAACGACGAGCTATACGGGCTATACAGCGACGTTGACCTGGTCAAAAAGCTGAAAATACAGCTGCTGAGATGGCTGGGGCACGTGGAGCGTATGGACAGCAATGCACCTGCCCGACGAGTCTTCGAATCCAACCCCGATGGTGTACGCAGCAGAGGAAGAACAACTCGGTGTGCGCAACTGGAAGCGCCTAGCTAGGGACAGAGCTGGCTGGAGGGGATTATTAGTTGAGGCCGTAGCCCATTCTGGGCTGTGAGCGCCATCTAAAGTTAGTTTGGAAATTAACCTGTATATAGGTTCAATCTAGACAAACCTCATATTGAAATTAGGTTGGTGTCTTTTTTGTCACTTAAAATAAGTATTGGTAGTACTACACAAAATGGCAATCGATTCCGTTTAAAACTTCTTGCTACAAACAAAAATTCTAGAACTTATTCAAATGATTAGGAGTGTACCTATTCGTTTTTTTTTACCATCACAATTTTACGCATCATATTTTTATTAAAAGATTTCTGATTCCGAGGATGCTCTTCTGCAGATCCAAACAAAGATATAATTCATCTGATTCATAAAGAAGCAAAACGCAGCATATAATCACCACCCGGTGTTTGCTAAATACCATAAATGCAAAAGTCTATTTATGTTATGATGTTATGGCCTATGAAGAGTGATGTATGTATGTATACGAAAATACGAACATAATAAGTCCCTTCAAATGTTAAACCAAAGAAAAGCATCAGAAGAACCCCTCTGATATTTCGAATGTTTATCATCACGATAAGTGATTCTTCTGTGTGATGCTGATGCTGATGTTGATGCGGATCCAGATCTAGGAAGAGGAAAGAAATACCAGCCCGGCATCATCATCATCGTCGTTGCGTCATTGTCGGTCGTATAGCCCATCGTTATCGTCAACGTAGTCGTGTCGGTGCGGCAGAGGGGGTGGTGGGGAATTTGGAAATTCTGGGATATTCAAAATCACAGCTCTGCCAGTCGCATTTTCCACCTACACACCTACCACACCATCATTATAAGGATACAACCAAAAAGGCTCTATGCTGCTGAGAAGTAGAATATATACCGATAGTAGAAAGCCCGAGTTTGATTAGAGACTGAGATTCGAGATTGATTGCAGTTGCACAAGTTTTAAGTGCGGAAGTGGCACGATATAATGCTTTTGGCCCTTTATTTCGTTCGTTGTTGCCTCTAAGTCCTTTTCGTCCTTAGTGCTAAATCCTCAATGCCTACTATATAATGAGAGGAGTCAAGCAGGGCAGGCAGAGGGAAGAAAGTGAAGGCAAAACGTTTGAATATAGTACGTTATAGTTGGATATCGACAAAAACACTATACTTCCATCAGAATGCCTGGTGCGATTGTTCTGATGTTGTCCGTGCCACATGAACGAAGCCAAACGATAGTTCAAATCGATAAAAGAGGTCACGCAGAAATGCACAAATTCTCAAAAGTAGGGGGTGGTTTTTCTCTGTTGTTTTGTTTTGTTTTGTTTTTTTTTTTTTATTTATTTTTTCGTGTTGTTTTGTATATTGCATTGTGTGTTATTTTGCACTCTAGAGTTTTTGCATCTCGAAAATACAAGACTTGCGCAATTTAGTTATATACCGATCCGACAACAAAAAACAGGACATTTTGTCACGCTTTGTTTTGGGATTTCACAGCGCGACACTTGAGAGAGTCGAGAGGAATTTATTTACGAAATTTTTGAAAATTCGCATGGCGGGAACTTAGACAATATGCGGACTCTTGTATACGAAAGGGAATAAAGAGAAAGCAAAAAAAAAAAAACAATAGAACTTCAAGTGTAAATTACCAGTGTTAAGTATATGGGGGCGGTTGTTATTTATGTGATGTGTTGATGTTGACTTCTTTTTTTTTCAATTGAGGCAGCACGCAAGCCTCACGCTTTGCCACATCGCCACTATACACTGGTGCTGATGCCTGATGCCACACAACAGTCGACCGACACAAACCGTGTTAATGATGAAGTTTTTGGTGTTTTTTTGTTTATATTTTTTTGCTTTATGTCAGAAGATCCTTCAACAAACTAAATGCAGTTAAGTTAATGGGGTAGTTCCTCCGCGGCGTGTGACTTGAGTAATTTAAATTGAGATAAATATCAAAATTAATTTGTATAGAATTAACAACAAAACGTCGAACTCTTATGTTTACATTTTTTCATTTGTGTACTTACTCAAAAATTTTAGCAGAGCAAGCTGCGGAGATTGCCGGCATGTGTAAATGTGACTAACGTCCATATATATCTGCGGGTGTTTAAATTTAATTTTTATAGAGTGGCAGTCACAGTATAGGTAATCACAAAACCAAACCCCATTTACTTAAATTTATAACATTTTATACCTTTGCGAAAATATCACAGTTAATATTTAAAACGCTGGCTATGAAACTCTTTGATTGTTTCATTAACTAAATTCTAACATAGAAAAAGTAAAAACAAACAGGTATAAAAAAAAAAATTTAATTTGTTGTACATTGCATATTGGGGGTCGAAAGGAGTCTAAATTCCAATTTTCCAGATTCCAGCTCATTTGCGTTGGGCGCCATTTATAAGCAAATTGGTTTTTATTAAATCTCGCTCATTTTCAACTTCTGACTTAAAATGCATTTAACAAAATTTATTACAAAATTAATGATTAATTTTCTACAACTTAGCAAATTTTTGGTCCTAAAAAATTAAAAACGTGTGGGCATATTATCTAAAAAAAAAAAAATAAAACACTGGGTACCAAGTTTGAAAAAAATCAATCCAGCCGCTACGGCTGGAAAGACAGACAGAATTTCGAAGCTAATTTTTTTCGTTCTCCCCATAATCGTAATAGCACGTTTGATCAAAATCACAAGTTCCAATTTTTGTTTGAATCCCTAGCTTGTCATTATGTGTGTAAGTTAGACAAAGACAATAAAAATCCTTTGGGGTGGTCTTTTCCCGTCCGTTTAGTCGTGTGGGGCAATACTTATAAGAATACAGATACCCGGTTGTAAAAATTCCGAATTTCTGTCTAGTTTGGACAAGGCCCTAGTACGCTTTCAGTAAAGAAAATCTAGACGATGAAAACTAGTCAGATACTTGGCAAGCTCTTGCTGTATTTCAGTGCAAAAATTTAGACGAGGGAAACTTTTAAAACTCTTGTTAGGCCCTCCGTAGTAAAAACTTGTTGAACTGTTTAACTGTGTTAACATTTGTATGTTATATGTAGATATGTGTTATGCAATATGGTATGATCTATGATGTATGGAACATTATAGTATGAAACTTATTCACTTTCGACATAGGGAGTTAGCCTAGTGGCTAGCGCATTGGACGAAGATCACGGGATCAAATCCCACATAAGCCAACTTTTTACTTGCGAGTTTAGGATTCGTGCAAGAAAAAAATTCGAAATAATAATTTTCCCTAACATTACGATGATAGAGAACGCGAAAAAAGTGGGTCTCGCAATTCTGTCTGTCTGTCTGTCTGTCAGTCTGTCTGTACCTCGACCTGCAGCCTAAACGGCTGAAGTGATTTTCTTCAAACTTTGGACTTAAGGTTCTTATGGGATTCCCTAGAGGGGAAATTTAATGTTTTTTTTTAGCTCAAAAAATAACGGTACCTGCCATACAACCAATATACAAAAATTGATTTATTTCTGAAACGGCTCTAACGATTTTGATTAAAAAAAAATTTCAAGCTGCTATACTTACTACAATAAATATTTTGGTAGAAAAAAAAATTTTGTAACGATTAATAACGGTACTTGTCACAGAACCAATTTTGTGGTTTTCAAATTTCTCGTTAACGGCTACACCGATATAAACCAAAATTTTTATGTTAGAGGTCCTTTGCAATTCTAAAAATTTTGCATATACAATTTCTCAAAAAAATAATTTTTGGATTTTTAAAAAAATATTGAATTTTTTTTTTTTTTTGAAAATTCAATATCTTGAAAACGGGTTAATGATTTTTTCTTAAATTTTGTGAAAAATTGTATTTTATTAAAAACTAAAAGTTGGCGTACCAAATTATTTTTTTTTTAATTTTCAAGAATTTTTATATATAAAAAATTATTTAAAAAAAAACCGTTCTAACGATTTTTAAAATTTTTGTTCATAACTTCATTTTTATAAAACAAACCAGATGGCATACTTTTTTTGAACTCTATCTGTTTTAGCTATTAAAAAAAAAATACAAATTTATAGTAATAATTTATATTTTAAATTTTTTTAAAACTTTTTTTTAATGATACCATAATGTTATGGAACAACTTTATATGCACATTACCAATTTTAAGCTACGTTCAAGTTGTAAGCTACGAGAGCAAGTTTGTGCGATCCAGTCGTGCCCATTTTTTTTTTTTTTTTTTTTTTTTTGCCTGACGAGGCAAAAGTGTGCATAATCGCCAAGGCCCTTGTTCCAGCCTTGTCTAACACTTGCTAGACTCTTGCCAGGGATCTACATATGTAAAACTCTCTAGTGACTTGTCAATAACTAGATAACTTTTCTGCGCGGTTAATTATCTACCATTTTTATTTTTAAAATGCAATGATTTTATAATTCCCTAGTCAAACTTCAAACACTAAAAACCGGACTTTTCAAAGTATTAAAAAATATAGAAACCAACTTCGACCGGTCCTTGAACCAACCATCTGGTTTTCAGTGGTTGGCTTTACAAAAAAGTTTTAGCGCGCGCTAAAGGGGTTTTGACTACCCTTAAAGAGATAAACACAAGGAGAGCGATTATATAGGTTGGAGAGGATTTAAAAGGAGAAACCGATGCAAATTGGTTTTGAATGTCTGTAGATCACAATGGGAGGGGAAAATTGAGCTGGGTAGAGCATATCACATTCGTGTAGTGCGATTAAAGAAAGAATCTCTGTACTTAACAGTACGTCCGAAGTTGGACGCAAGAGTAAACTGATGGGCATTCCTAAAACCGCGAGTATAACGGTTGAATTGCTTATAGGGGGAGGAATGCAACTGGCTATTTCACTAGAACACTGTTTGAAAAAATATCGGTAAAATAAGCTTATCATATACGCTGCCGTTAAGTTGCACATCCAAAGGACAGGGATGTGAATCTAGAAACGAGTATGAAAAGCTGAGGGTACTGTCGTCAGCAAAACATTTATATGGATTAGAAGTTTCAGATAAAGATCGTTGATGAATATAAGAAAGAGGGTCGCAGATAAAACGGAGCCCTGGAGCACACCAGCATTTATTTTGTAGAAATCAGACTTAAAACCGTCCAGTACAACTTCTATTGATCGGTCCGAAAGGTAATTTCTAATCCAACGAAGAAGAGATTCATCGATACCAAATGCGCGCATTTTCAATAAGAGAGCTTGATGCAAAACTCTACCAAGCGCAATGATCTTATTTTCTCCAAAACGATGTAAAGATTTGTACCACTGTTCGGTGAGATATACCATCAGATCACCAGCTGACCTTTTGCTACAAAAGCCATACTGCCGGTCATTAGAAAGCTTTCGTTCTTCCAGATATTTCTTGAGCTGAAAATAAATCAGCGTTTCGATGACCTTGGAAACAAGGGATGTAAGTGCAATTGGTCGATAGTTAGAGGGCGAAGAAGACACGGCTTTTTTAGGGACAGGCTGGACAAATGCTGTTTTCCATCCACTCGGAAAGAGACCAGTAGAGTAGGACAGATGGAAAAGCTTACGCAGTGGTTTTGCCAGCGTTGAAGAACACCTCTTCAGAACAATGCTAGGGAAACTACCCGGGCAAGCGGCGGATTTGTGAATGTCGAGATCTTTCAGAACTCTAGTAACTGCACGAGTGCAAAAAAAGATTTGCCAGGAAAATATTTGACAGGAGGAGTCTTTACACTTTCTGGCATCGTCGAATCAACATCAAACTGTGCTGCAAGCAAATTGGCTATATCTTGCGAGCTGACAAAAGGAGTACCATTGTAAACGAGCGTTGGAACCGAGGACGAGGTGGTATTTTGTATGTTTGTTACAAATGACCAACAAAATTTACTTACTTTGGGACATTGTTGTATTTTTTGTCGTAATTTTTTCTTCAGATTAGCTAGGGTCTTGTTGATAAAGTATCAATTTTATGATAACTTTACTGATGATAGAAAAATCGGTTCTTACTGAACAAATTTTTAAAAATTGATTATTTTTTTCTTTATTTTGAGTTCGAAAACAGAACAACTTTAACTAATGACCTATCAAATTTCCAATTAAACAATCATGATATTGGAAGGGTTGCCGGTTTTTGTATTATATTTTATTTCTAGAATTTGACCGATCCCAAGTTTCCTTTAAAATAGAATAGAAAGGTACCACGCTAAGAGCTAACAACGAATTTATTAAACTCCTTTTAGCACGATTAAACGTTAGTGACCGAATGATTTATATCCATAAACTACAAAAACGCCAGTCGCAAACTTCGGTTCCGTCAACGAGGTCCAATTTGGAATTTCAATACTAAATATTAACACCTAATCGGCCGAAACGGAGTGTATTTTTTATTTAATGGTCATAAATCTCTCGGTGACGAAATTTTCATTTTTGCTGAACAATTGTGAATTAATCAAGCACGTAGCCTTTTGTCTAAGGTTCCATGGAAGTGATTTGTTAAAAAAGGGGCTAATAAATGATTAGATGCTTGATAAAATCAATAATAACTTTTATTCTTTTTAAACTTCTTTAAAAAGCAATTATAGCAAATTATCTTATTATTTACCTTGTAAACTAATGGTTTACTTATAATAATAGATTTTCTTTTGTCTATAAGTGATTCATATTATTTTATCAAAAATGTCATTGATTAACTCAGGGCGCTAAGATTCCTCAATCCCATCGTGCACGTCTGACACTGCTAAGTGCCAAAGGAAGGACTTAAAATTGAAATATTTGCCTCTGCAAGTGGATGGAAATTATTTCGAATGGAAAATAATTGCTTAATTTAGCTAATTTCATTCGCAATCGTATACGTATTTAAATGTATGGCATGGCTAACATAATTATAAACGAATGTCTATATTTTGTAGCCACTTGAAATTTTGTTAATTTAAACATTCGAGTAAATAATTATTAATGCACTTAATGCTTTATTTATTTTTAGCTTTATGTTTTTGAACAAAAATACAATTTTAAATAGCTACATTATTTTTTTGTTGCCATATATTTATGAAATATATTCAAGTCTGGAAAATCAAAAGTTTGGTTTTCATTAAAAAACAAAAAAAAAGAAGTACACAACCCAGACACCCATCACTCACAAGGTTAAATAATTTTCTTCATTAAAACTGTTTTTTTCGAGGAGTATAAAATGTAATTAAGACATAACGACATGAGGGAAATTAATTTGTCTTTGATACCTCGCGAGAGTCACAAAGAACGTCAATTTTTTTGTTTGGTTTGTCTTCTTTTAGTATAAAGTTGCGTGTGTGGAAAATGAAATGGTATTAAAGAAAATTTTCTTAAGAGATTCATGAGGGAAGAAAAATAGGTGTTGTGTCGTTTTAAGTACTTTATTTTCCAAAGCATGCGGTGGCGCGGTGGGTGTGGAAAATCTGTGTTTAAAATTATATACAACAAAAATTATTATGTTGGAGATGAGAGAGCATACAAATTATTTTGGAACACTATACGAAACAAAAAATTGAGTAATTAGTTTAAATTTGTGGGTAATTTTGGAAGAGGTTTTTGAATAGTGACGAAAATGAAATTGAGAAGAAGGTCGCATACGATTGAATTTGATGAAATTTTTGAGTTATAGTTTTATTGGTTCACCTATCGACTGTTTTTTTTATACTAAGTATATTTTTTAAGTGGCTTTAAATTTTAAAGGAAGAAGCAGTGCGAAGTATCGTGCGAAGTGTGGAATGCTAAGTGCAAAGTTGAATTAATAACAACTATTTAAAACGTGTCTAAAAAACCTGCAGACACACAATAGTACGTGGTACTTAGATTTCATTGTATGGTGCTCTGGGAAATAATTCCGAGGTGAAGTTTGACTTTGCCATTCGAAAGAGCATCAGTACACGAGCCGAAAACCACATTTTTCACGACTGTACCTAGAGTCATTATGCCGCCATTTTGTTTTTAACGGTCATTTTTATTTTCTGCATAACTCTTGTATTTTTGATCTTAGAGAAAAAAGTTATATGATAAAGTTGTAGCAAATCAAATTTCCTACAAAAAATATTAAAAAAATTTTTTCGAAAAATCATACTGTTTAAAAGTAAGAGTGCATTTTGTGAAAAAAATTAGGGGTTTATTTTTTGTATTCGTCATAATTTTTTTAATTAGCTTTTAATTATCTATATTTTTTGCTAATATAGTTTCTAATTATGAAGTACGGTTCTCGCTCTACAGCGCATACAAGTTCGAGAAAACCGTGCAGCATCATTTTCATCGAATATTACAGTTACGAGTTTGGCTTTCGATTTTCGAAATGTAAGCAGTACACGACCTGGGAGTAAGTATCATTTTGCACAGATCTTTTCAGTGGTGAAGAGGCTTCATATTTTGTTTTTTAAGGGTTATTTAAGTATTTTGGAATTGTATCAAATTATTTGCGTAGTTTTTAGATTTTTAATGAAAAAGACATAATTTATGTAAATTTTTTTTGGTAATTTGATTATTCCCTATCGTGAATTTTAAATCGGTTGTCTTCATGTGTTTTTGTTATACATGTTCATTGAAATTTCAGACATTACCTACTGGAAGGCTTAACTCTTATCCACACCACCCATTAGGTAGAGTTTTTCACTGCAACCCGATTAGGGTTTGTTTTGCAATGTTAGGCCCGATTTTTTTTTGCGTGGTTTCCCCTGGAGGCCTAATCCACAAGTCACTAACGGGATTGATGACTATATTTACATACCCATACATACATAAATAGGGCTTTTTAGAAAAAAAGCAATGTATCTCTGTTTCATAGCTTCTAAACGTCAAATCGAAATTTTGGGTTAATGACGTTTAAGTGCTTGGCGGTATTTATTTTAGTAGTGCGTTCTTTATTGTTGCTATGGTCAAAAACAAGAGTTGCAATGTCAAAATTAAAAAAAGTTACTTTTTATTTAAGAACGATCAAAGTTAAAAAATTGGGAAGGGGTTGAAAAAAAAATACGAAATAATAAACAAAAGACAGAATTTTGATTGCGTTAAATTTATTTATTGATAAATAATAAACAAAAAACATGGTTCTTTCAAATTAAATCACTATGAACTTCATTTTTGCATGAAATCGAATCATAATATAAGACATTTGTAATTTGTTTTTGCTTTATTTGTTAATTTTGTATGAGCCACAAATTTCTTTATTAAAAAATTGACCCAATCGGAAGAATAAAATTTCAATGAAAAATGAATTATTCAGAAAACAATTCCAAATATCAAAATGAATAATAAAAGAATTAAATGTATAATAAATTATTACAAAATTGAAAACAATTCCAAATCGGAAGACGAAAAGCAAACACAATCCAACCTCAAAATGAAAACTCAAAGTAACTTTTTCTTATTAAAAGAACGATGAAGGTAAACAAGGTAGAAACAAAAAGAAACGCACAAATGTCATTAACCCAAAATGTTGGTTGTCAGTTTGGAGTGACAATTTGGTAAAAATCCCCATACTTATTTCTCTACTTATAGTAGGTATTATCCTTCTCTTTCTCTACTTATAGTAGGTATTATCCTTCTCTTCTTTTTGCAAGGGCCTAATAGGTGATTTCTTCATTTTCTTGGTATCCTTCATTTCCAGTGTCGGAGAAAATCTTTGGGTATGTAAGCGAACGCTCCTTGGAAGTGTCTTCAGCCACTGCATCGTCATCACCTTCTATTTCTTCTTTAAACTCTACCTCATGGGTGGTGTGTAAAAGAGTTAAGCCTTTCCAGTAGGTAATGTCTGAAATTTTTATGAATAGGTATAACAAAAACACATGAAAACAACTGATTTAAAATTCACGATAGGGAATAATCAAATTACCAAAAAAAAATTTACATAAATTATGTCTTTTTCATTAAAAAAATCTAAAACTACGCAAATAATTTGATACAATTGCAAATTATTTGAATAACCCTTAAAAAAACAAAATATGAAGCCTCTTCACCACTGAAAAGATCTCTGCAAAACTAGATACATACTCCTAGGTCGTGTTCTGCTTTCATTTCGAAAATCGAAGGCCAAACTCGTATCTGTAATATACGATGAAAATGATGCTGCACGGTTTTCTCGAACTTGTATGCGCTGTAGAGCGAGAACCGTACTTCGTAATAAGAAACTATATTTGCAAAAAATATAGATAATCAAAAGCTCTATAATTTTTGTCATTTTTTCACAAAATGCACTCTAACTTTTAAACAGTATGATTTTTGTATAAAAAAAAAATAAATAAAAAAAAAAAAATTATAAAAAAACTGCAACAGTAAGTGTTAAATTTGGTATAACATCTATTAGTACAATTATTCAAGAATATCATGAAAATAAAAAAAAAAACAATAATAATCATTCAACCGTGGTGGTAATGTTCAAGTATTTGAGGCATGTTGTAATTTAGTTTTTTAATCATAACCTAAAAACTACAAGGAAAATATTTTTTTTATATTTTTTTTTCTGAAGGTCTTAAGGCCAGCTATAACCGGTTGCAAGGTTATCCATTATTTACTGGACACCCTGTATATAAAAATGGATCATGGTTTGTGCGGATGCTTAAAACTTGAAAACGAGTGGACAGACTTGGAAACTTCCTTCTGCAGGTTTGTTTGAAATTACCACGCGAAGGTTTAGGGAAAAAGAAAAGTCGAACAATTTTTAACAATTTTTTCAGCACCATAACTCGAGAATGGGTCGTTTATGTTCACTATTTTAGGTTTGGTGGACTTGTATTGGCCCAAGGAAGGACACTATGGAGGGATATCCCGCAAATTTCCAGGAAAGCTGAAAAACCTGGAAGATCCGGGTTTTCGCGCATTTCTTCACATTTAATATAGCGAGAAATTGATTTCAATCGAGTCGCATTGAGTCAAAATGTTCTATGAATTGATGCAAGTTGTCGAAAACGGAAATTATGCAATTTCTTCCTTGATGCGTCCAGTGTTATTGGAAAAAATATTTCTGTTTTTGGCTACGATTCGTACGAGATCTGAGATTGCTTTGGTACTCGCCTCTTAGGGGATTGAGGCTACGTTGTAAGAAGCCGGTCGAAACTTTCTGCATTGAATTTCCATTGAATCTGCAAGTGGAACATTCTGCAACATTTCAAAGACGTCTGCAAATGACGAAAGTATTGCAGTTTGCAGAAATGTAACATTACCACTTAGGACGAGAGCACAATGGCTCACAGACACGCATTGGAAGCCTTGAATCGCACGTTGAAAGATATACGAAATGATGGAAAAAGTTTCGCAAAAGTTATGCTGTCTGGCTATTTTCTGCATTGGCTGCCTTTCATTTCAACATCAACTCCGGCAGATGAATTGAACACTTGCCTGAAGGCTACGGCTAAATGGAGATTTTTCAAAAAAATTGCAATTGAACACAAACACGCGAGTTGCTTTACGAAATTACCAGTGCGCTGCAGATTTCTCGAGGCAATTGTTGGCGATGGGCATGGGCAATGGCGTGATTCCAGTCGACTTATTCACCGGCCTGATTGAATTTCCTCCAAATGTTTGCCAAAATCACGAATTTCTTCCACAAATATCGCTTAAAATTATGCTGACCATAATTAGCTGAGGCGCACGAGCGAAATACAAGGATGTCAATCATTTGTATTCATCATCCAAAATCAAATCATCGAAGATCATACAAGTCCATCGACTCCTTGATGGATGAAAACGAAGCCACAACTATCTCACGGAATTTGTCATTCAAGCGACGACGATTTTGACGCAAAAATTCCGCTCATTTTGAGCGAGTAGCCATTAGTATTTATGCGTCTTTAGTTTTCTGTGCGTCTCCTTTTGCTATGAGAATAAATAAATCGCAAGGATAATTGCTGGATGTTTGTGTCATCAGTCTCGAATTCCCATGTTTCTCACATGGTCAATTGTGTTTGGTGTGTCGGGAACATCTCGCTTTGCAAGGTGTATCCGGTCGAAAATAGAACGAAAAATGTTTTCTACCGAAAAGCACTTTTAGTAAAGAAGCGTGATGACCGACACGTGTATCATTGCGTTCTGAAATTGAAAGACGTCGACATAAGCTATTTCCATTGTATTTCAGAATTTTTGAAAAAAAGAATTTGAATTTACCGAATTATGACAGCAAACAGAATGTAGGCTCGGAATTATTATTTTCACTACATTAATGAAATTGTGCGAGACGAAGTTCGCTGAGTCAGCTAGTCATTTTATAAAAGAAAGAAAACTGTTTCAAGGGAAGTTGTATTGTTTTTATTTTGATTGCATAAGAGGGCATTAAAAACTATATATAAGCTATAAAACAAATATATAATGGTTTGATAGACTTCAAACTTCCCCTACCCCCCATTTTGAAAGTGACTATACACAAAACAAATACTTGGATTAAAATGGACTTTGAAGGATATGCTGTAGACTATGAAATTCTACGTCTACACTCCTCTTAAAATTGTATGAACAGGTATTTATATAATTACCTTTATTTTCTGGGAATTAAAAACCCTTATCCACCGAGGGAATTTTGCGCCCTCAGCACGCAAGGTTAGGTGAGGGTCTAAAAAATAAAATATTCGTATGGATTTAAGTATTCTGAATCCAATGAGACATTTCACGTCATCGTGCGATGTCTGGTTTTTGATTTATAGGTAAATTTATGTGGAATTTCGTTTTATAACCTGGTAACGAGGCAACCCTTATATCTCCGGTCTTCCAGTATTGCCACAGTGACAACACTTCTTAAAAGTACATTTAGTATGTGGACTTTTAGTGTATTAAAGCTCATCCTTTAAGGATGAAGTTCACGGTTGGTGCCCTTAACGCCCTAACTAATAGGACCAAGAAAGGAATTCTCATTATTGTAGCGTTTTTATGGGAATTAACACTACTCTACGTAGAAAGAAATTCTTCCAGAACTGGGTGGGCATAATTGCTATGACTACTATACCTCTTTATAGATCCCAACATTCCGTCACAACTTCATTCCTTAACTTTACTCCCGAACCTATTTTGTCCCAACCTTTTATATTCCACAAAATAAAAATGAAGAAAATTAAACAAAAAAAAAACATATTTTTATTAAATTTTTTTTCAAAACTACTAAAAAAAACCCTTTGAAATCCTTTTAGTAAAAGATAGCCAGTCAAAGATTGTCTCTATTTGGTTGTAACATGGAATTTCGAATTTGATCTCAACTATTTTAATATCCTACTTATTTCGTTATCCCTCCGTTTCTCTACTGCTGAGAGCTGAGTTATGTATGATTGTATATCTTCCTTTAAATATAAATAAAAATAAACAGGAAATTATCCTGACAAATTGAAAATAAATGAATAAACTCCATACATACATAGTTTTCGGGATGTAGTTATCATTCATCATCTGAATTACTATTTCTATGGAATTCTAAGCCAATTCAAAAAATTCTTCTAGGTCAACAAAATGGTAATAATAATTCTCTGTCATCTGAAAAGGGAGAACCTTTTTTTTTTATTTATAGATACCAAGTAGGTAGGTATGCATAATTTCTGTAGATACAAACATCAAAAAGGAGCAAAAAAAAATTACAACGTGTGTGTGCATTGGAAAACAGGATAATTAGGCATAATTTTATAAGTAGCATATCCCTAAAAAGATCCACGAAAAGAAATAAACTCAAGCATCAAGCGCGATGCCACAACGCAAAGCCAGCCTATCCACATCAACACATTATAAATTTAGAAATGGACCAATTGGAAGACAAATTTCTTAAACGCATTAACTGTGCTGCTGTTGCTGCGGTCACACCATCATCCATAGGGATAAGGCTCACATGCTTTTTTTTTATTTTATTTATACTTTTTGCCTGGAAGATGTCATAAGACCCAAGAAGACTACACATTCATCTATTAAAAAAAAAAAAAAATTATATCCTCTCGAGTGGCGTGTTGTATCTTTGCCTGTGGTATAGAAGTTCTTAATACTTAAAAGTATTTATACGACCATCGAATAAAAAACAAACAGAAAAAAAAAAGACCAAAAGATGAAATATTTCAAGTGCTGAACCGACCGAAGGCGACAATGTCGGTCGTCGTCGTTGTGGTTGTCATCGATGTGGCTTCTGTTCTGCTGCTATTCCGATTCTGCGGGTATATGAGCTATGAGTTTATAAAAACCCATCCAGGCGACACCAAATTAAATAAACAATATTTCCCTTTTTTGTTACGTACATTTAGGTACACATTTATAACACTCTCGGGAGGACCGACACCACCGACTAACGGGACTCTGTGGGTTATAATTTAGAGGATTTCTTTATACAAAAGTCTACAACACCTAATATGTCATCCCAGGGAGGGCGGAAAGTGACGCGACGCAACGCAACGGCAACGCAAAATGAATGAAGAGAATTGAACCCCCCGTTGCGAATTGTTAGTGACCCGTCAAAAAATCGAAATTTACTGGCTTAAACAATAAATAATTGGGTTGCAAACCATTTGACATTGTTATAGCTTGTGCCTCGTTTGTGGCAGATAAATATTCAACAAAAAGAAAGGGACACAATGTGGGAGTGAATTGGGAGCAGCGGCAGCGGCGGGTATATGTATTATATCAATATGAAATTGTATAGAAAGTGACATGTATTTTTGTTTTGTTGTTGTTGTGTATGTTAACGAACGAGGACATTTTTGGCCTCAGGAATAGATTGCATTAATATTGTCTGCCCTATTAAACAAAACGGAAAAAAAATATTGCATTGAGCGTTTAGAAGAGGTCGAGTTGGAGCCTTTTAACCCGGATTTAAAGCAGGAAACCTTTTCGCATAGACAAAACAAAAAAAAAAGGGAAACTGATGCTGTTGGTGATGCTGAAAAACACTGTCGCATGTTCTTATTCTATTTGCAGATTGGTTTTGTTGTAGGTGTAGGTAAATAAAATTCATGTAAATATTTGCAAAGCTCTTGCACTTTAAAAATTGTTCTGGAGAATACTTTTGATTTGCTTTTTAGTAGGCACATCATGTATGTATGTTTTATTTAAATGTAAAATTTTATTTGATCCTGGATCAACTGATGACATTTAGGGCCAGTTTGTTCACAGTGGGTTAAATTTAGTATGTGACTTTCATGTGCTTTAATTAGCTAACGCCAATGAACCAAAATTGGCTTATTAGTGAAATCCATGATTAACAACTAATATTTTGAATTTTTTAAACAAAATTTGATCAACAAAAACTTTTGGAGGATTTCCCAGCTCCACTAATCATGGATTAAAGATAATCAGCTGTGAACAAACTGGCCCTTAGTAAAGTGAACATGAAAGGTTGCTTTCATCAATGTGTGTAATCGTCATAGGTATGTAGTAAACAATCTATTTGTTGTGCTTGATAAATTTAATGTAATATTTAATTTAAACTTATGATATTCTAAGAAACTAATTTTTCGAATTTTTAGGAAAATTCGAAAGCAAGTGAATGTAGAGATGTTTCTAAGCAAATAAAAATTGAAGAATTGGTATATGTTGTCAAACTCTTGGATAAAAGAGAAGTTCAAATTGTGTTTTTTCTGTAAGGCCCCACATTAGTGCCCCTTTTATGGGAGGTTCGCTCCTGCGGACTGTAATTAGCTATTTTTTCCCAGTCTGGTTCTCCATCTCGAAGACGGCCATGAAGGAACTTCAAATGTTCGAAAGAAAGTTACTATAACGATTTGTACTGGACTACATTTCGACCGGCAGCGAATGAGACATCACAGCAATGAGCGTTTTTACACAGAGGCGAACATCATCCCCCTAGACAGGTACCTACTGCTCCAAGCAAAGAAGCTAGTAGGACACACCAACAGTCACCCGAATCATCTGATGAGAAGGATGGCCACTGAGCAGCGACACCCTGAACCGATATAACTCAGTAGGATGAAAATCCTGGTTGACAACATCATCACGGACAACGCGCAAGCAGTTTCGTTCTATGCTGATATCACCGCAGCTTAAAATTATTGAAACTATATATTGAAGAATATTATATTAGATTATATTATATTTTATATGTTTTTGAATAAATTATATATATATAAATTTATTTTTTTTTTTAAGTGACTTTTATTTTAGTTAAAACAAAAATAATGTTTAGCTAAAACAAAAAATATATCAAACAATTCACTGAAAAATTTTGAAAAAGAACTGCATGAATGTGAAATGTTTAATTGAGATAAAAGGTTTTAGTTTATAGCACTGGAAAGATAGATAGACGGCTGAATTTTTTATAGTCCAGTATTTAGGGACGCCATCCCCCTGGGGAAATCTCCCAGGCATGAGCAATTTTCAAAGGTGATCGCTAATGTTGATCAAAAAATTTTTACTGAAAATCTTTCCAGTGCAAATTCTTCGACATCCAGAACTATCTACAGAAACCTAAACCACGAACTTTTAACTGATGCCAATTATTTTCGGAGGGAGTTTTCAGTCGAAACCATTAGTATTATCTTTAGATCCAGAGTTGAAATTTTAAATCTAAACTTTATACCGCACCGAAACGATCTGACTCAGCTTTGTAACTTATGCAACAGTAGAGATTTAGAAGATATTAACCACTTCTTAGCAGTCTGTCCATTATTGCAGGAAATTCGTCGGTTATATTTCCATGAAAGTTTTCTTTCGTTACAGCGACTTTACGAAATTTTAAATGGAGCAGCGGGCTGGCTCAGTCTTTATAAATATTGCCAACATGATCTTGCATATCGGAACAGTTTTTTGTAATAAAGCCTATATATTTTTTTAATTTCAATAGTTATTGCGGTTTAAACTTTTCTTATTGTAGTTTGCCAATTATTCAGAATTGTTTTATTTTTATTTTGTGTTTCAAATCACTTAAAATTGGTATGTTTCAAATCATTTAAAATTGTATCTTATATCATTTAGGCTCTAAATCATCAAAATTGTATAAACTTTCAATCTTACTTTGTGTCATACAAAATTGCTTATTTTATTTTGTGTTTCAAATCACCTAAAATTGGTTTGTTTCAATTCAATTAAAATTGGTATTGTTATATTTTTTTTTTGCTTAAATCATTTATTGTAAATATATACTTTACACTTTATTTTATTTTATTTTATTTCATATGAAATTTCATTTCAGGCAGACGGCAGGATTGCCATGTCCTTATTCTTAAGATAACAATATTGTAAAACTTGATGATGAAATAAAGAACTTATCTATCTATCTATCTATCTATCTATGGGTGATTCTCCACTAAAAGCTCCCAACCAAAAATGGTTCAACAAATTAAAAGACCTTATTTATTTTGAAGTCAATAACAGCGCAAGCAACGTTATTACCTGGGCCACTTCTAAATTTTAAATATTTGCAGATATGTATTAAAAAATAATTGTTTTTATGGCCCAAATGTCATTTCCCCCGCGTGTCTCCTCCTTGTTTCAGCACGGAAAAATGGATTTTTTGTTTGTTTTTAAATGCATACATTTTAATTTGACGGAGTTCCAGGGTTCAGAATATGTAGTTATCTTTCAAACATGTGTCTCCATGTATTTGCATCATTTCCGTAAAAAAAATGTTAAATGCTCATAAGTTCAAATTAACGGCCGTCAGTTTATATGATTTAGACTAAATAATGAAACTCATTCATGCTTTCTTTGAAATATATTCAATTAAATGGGTAAAAGTAAGTGGTTGTATTCGTCACGTGTTACATCAATTTCGTCATTTCCGTAGGTACATATAATTTTAGTAAGTGATCGTAAAAAAAAAATATTTTGTAACAGTCTTGTGAGGTTATGTTGCAGTTACTTATACAAAATTTAAAAAAAAATATAGTTTCTATTTTTCTTGTCTAAAAAGCTAAAAAACATCGATTTTCGTCATTTCCGTCGCGTCATTTCCGTCGCCTTTATTGGGTTACGGCGATGAGAAAATGGTTACGGAAATAACTTTAGATGTGTTTTTTCTTAAAAAAATCATGAATTTATTGCAAATCATTAAGATTTTTGTGCATGCATTTAAAACCCTTAAAAGGCAATTGCAGACCGTAAATCTGAGATAGGTGGGGAAGCGAAAACGTAACAAATTATTTATCTTTAGTAGTTAAATGTCATTTCCGTACCACACAATCATTTCCGTAAATCGACTTAATTTAGATTTTAATAATTTTAAATAAATTCCTGCAATACCGTAAGTCTTTTATATGCATCCTGAATCACACGGCCATTGTTACAAGGAATATTTTAAAAGGAAAGTTTTTGTACTTGTACATTATCATTTCCGTATTGAAGGCGTCATTTCCGTATCAAGCCCAAATTCTCAAAAACGCTTAAAATCAAGTGCCCGCACTTTAAATCATTAATTTATTCAATAATTTATAACAACACTTGAATGTACCTATTTTTTTCTTAAATTTAGGCAGGGGACATTTTGGGTGCTAAAAACGAGCTTTTAACAGAGAATCACCCATATCTCCGAAACTATTGATCTTAGATGAAAATTTGTGAGGCCAAGCTCGTATGTAATTAAACTATCTTTCATTCACTGGTACATTTTTTTTTCGGTGCCGGCGATATTTTCAAGGTTATGTCGTCTTATTATCTGTTTTTTTCACATTTACACATTTTTGTCATACTCGAATAAGCTAACGTGAATTACTTTTTAAATGAGAATTTTAGAACACTAAATTTCCAACATTTTGTTACATCTTTGAAGATGATACGATTCCACAGCCAAAAGTAACAGCCATTTTGGTTGCGCTAAAATTAAAACTCCGGAGTAAATAAAATACTAATTTTTTTTTTTTAATTAATACAAACTCCAAAATGTCTGTAATTTTTGACTGCGGTATCGCATCATCTTCAAAAATATATCAAATTTAGTGTTCCAAAATTCTTATTTGGAAAGTATTTCACGTAAGTTTCTTGGGAACGTAAAAAAAAAATTGTAATTGCAAAAAATTAAAAATAAAACGAAATAACCTTCAAAATATTGCCTGCACCGAAAAAAAATGTATGCATAAACGAAAGATGGTTTTATTGCCTACAACTTTGCATTTACTGTTTATCTTCTAAGATCAATAGTTTCGGAGGTATAGGTCCGTTCGCATTTTCCAAAATGGTGGATTTCGCCTGGGTCATGGCGTCCCGAATACCCGGACATATGCTTTTCTAATAGCCCTCTTTCATTTATAAAGAAATCAGCTTAGGGGCCAGTTATAGCTATCATTGGAAATCATCATTTAAAAAGTTAGCTGTTGATTTTGAAGCCCTTCGATGGTTTAATTATTGAATATTTAAAAATGTAAAAATATATCTTACAACTTCAAAATTATTTCTCCTCCAAAAAAAATTCATTTTGACCTATATCTTCCCCATAAAGTAACTTTTAATTTTTTCAATGATTTATTGGTAGTTCATCGTTGAAAAATTAAAAGAAATTTCCCGAGGAAAGTTGTGCCAAATTGAATTTTGTTTTACCTAAAAATAATTATTAAGTCAAAATAAAAACCAAAAACAAAAAACAATATAACTTCTATTGTTTAGGGTTTTCTTTCTTAATCAATTAACTTTACTTTGGCATCAAAATAATCATTTATTTTTTCTTCAAAATCTCTCAAAATTGACAATTAATATTTTCAATGATGGTTTACAATGATAGCTATAACTGGCCCCTTAGCCTTACCAATATTTCATTACACGAAAAAGTCTATCTTTATTGTTCTTCATCGGCTCAATTGATTTAGCAGATAATTTTCCAAAAGCTCTAACTTTAGGACTGGGATATCGCACCATCTTCAAAAATATACGAACATTTGTAAAGCTTTGTGGTCTACAATTTGTATTACGAGAACAATTTACGAAATGAGAAAAATGTGAAAAAGTAAACAAGTAAAAAAAAGTAAAAAAAAAAAAAAAAAAAAAACAAAACGACATAACCTCAAAAATATTGTCGACGCAGAAAAAAGTTTTGATTACAAATAAAATATAATTTTATTTCCAACAAATTTTATTATGACAACTTTTTACTTCAAATCGATAGTTTCAGAGATATAGATCAATTCGCGTTTTCCAAAATGGCGGATTTCCCCAGGGGGATGCGGTCCCGAAAAACTGGGCATAAGCTTTTCTATTAGCCCTCTTTCAGGTATAAAAAGTTCAGCCGTCCTATATTTCGTTCCACAAAACGATTGTTTTTTTTTTTTTGCTTATTTTCCTGTACTATTGGCTAAAACAAAAGAAAAGTCATTACAAAATTCGACCATTACTCAAAACAAATTCAAATACTCATTTCAAAATGCTCTTGCATGTGAAACGTAGCGTATAACAGGCTTCCAACCATTTTTGCCGTTTAGAAGACTGACACATACATCCAACGAAAGAAAACTGGAACAAAAATAAAGTCTTCGGATTTCCTGCAGGATTGGACAGAGTGCCAAAAAGTGCATCACATCCTCGTTCTGTTCAAAGTTACAAAGTGAGCAAACAGGATTTAAATCAGGTCTATCGGGCTTATGATTCAAATCAATCATTTCGGTTCTTAATTTAAAAATCAAACTCATTTCAGATATAGACTAAGAAAGAGAGGATCGGACCAGGGACAAATTAATTCATGAAATTTTATTGCTGGTATCGACTCAGAATTTTATCCTCAACAACATATCCAAAGTCCCCCAAAATCCCCGAATTGGCTTTTTGTATAGACGCATTTTAAGACGTGGAGAGGGGAGCGAGGCGGGAGCTCGTCAAGCTGAAAAATTTGTTGTCATACAATATAATCATATGACACATGTTTTTAGGGTGCTTTTCAACACTGATTCTAAAGAGACCAAAACTGAAAAGATACATGTATCCTGTGGAAAGTTAAAGTCCTTTTTATGGAATGATGACTTTTTTTAAAGTACAACAAGTAAAATATTACCCAAAACAATTTAAAAACAATGGGATATTAATTAAAATTGGTAT
Organism: Melangyna quadrimaculata; assembly: GCA_949320155.1. Taxonomy (NCBI): domain Eukaryota; kingdom Metazoa; phylum Arthropoda; class Insecta; order Diptera; family Syrphidae; genus Melangyna; species Melangyna quadrimaculata. Next base: position 60,402,730 of record OX439483.1, on the reverse strand, counting down.
ACATGTTTAATTTGGTATGTTTTCTAAAAACCAAAAGAGTCCCCAAAATATCTGTGGTAAAAGGGTGTTTTTTTAGGGCGATATGTTAGTGCGTCATTATTACCATAACATCTATGAATAAGCTTTGACACTGATGGCATTTGCTAAAAATATTAAATATGTCATGGCTTCCAAGTATCAAAAGAGTCCATTAAAATAAGTTGATCCAAAGAGTTATTTTAGAGAGTTTATGTTTGACCTGCCCTATACGGAGCAAAATGTTAGGTCTTACAAAAATTTGTATTTTTGTGTAATTGAGATGGTACATATGACATATGATATATGATTTAAAGTTATTTTTTAACGCCGAATCTAATAAAAGAAAAACCAGCAACCTAAACCTAAAAAAAGTTAGATTAATTTTCAAGCAAAAATTACTGTTTTTTCTGTTAAGCAGGTCAAACATTACACCCCAAAAAACAGCCTTGCACCTTAGATATTTGTATGGACTCTTTTGATCCTTGGGTGCCAATATAAATTTAATATTTTTAGAAAATTATAAGTGTTAGAATTTGTTGATGGATGTTATGGTAATAATCACTCAGTTGCATCTCTCCGTCAAAAAAACACCCTTTAACCACAGATATTTTTGGGGACTCTGCTGATATTTGGTAAACATGCCAAATGAATCATTTATATCAAATTACATTAAAATACCATTATTTTAAAATGGTTTTGGGTAATGTATTACTTGTTGTACTTTAAGAAAAGTGATCAATCCATAAAAATGACATTAACTTTCCACAGGATACATGTATCTTTTCAGTTTTGGTCTTTTTAGAATCAGCGTTGAAAAGCACCCTTAAAACATGGGTCATATGATTAGATTATATTATAACAAATTTTTCAGCTTGACAAACTCCCGCCTCCCTCCCCTCTTAAAATGCGTCTACACAAATAGTCAAATCGGGGATTTTGGGGGACTTTGGATATGTTGTTGAGGATAAAATTCTGCGTCGATACCAGCTATAAAATTTCATGAATTAATTTGTCCCCGGTTGCCCATATTAAATTTCCTATCTTTCATGGACTAATACTGAGAATACTTCTCTGAAATAATTGTGGTTTTGCACCCCTGGATGTTGATTCTCCCCCTTGTCCGAGACACTTTTGATATCTATAATCTTTTTGTCATCTATAATAGAGATAAACTTGTAGAATATTTTGAGTTTGGAAATTAATTTCTCAAAAACTATCGATTAAAATAACTATTTAATAAGAAAATTCACCAATGGGTTCCATGGTTTAAGATAAGCTATAGGAGACATTTTTAAATGTCACCACTGTTTTTCAAAAGTGTTTTTTATACTTTAAGTAAATTTTTTTAGCAAATTGCACATCCCATCTTAACGGGGATATGTAGACCCCCTTTCCACTATGAGTGTTCTATTATTTTGGCTTGACCTATACGCTCCATTGCTTAGATGCATTTATGTCAATAAAATAAATAAATTCAATAAATTGGGTGGCGCAACGGCTCGTGAAGAACCAGGGCCTAGTGACTAACAACTACCAACCATTCCTGTGTGCGTGCGTCGACAGGAATGAAAGGGACTTACAATTTGATGCCGAATCCGAACGACTAGACGAGAAACACTTATTCATGACAAGTAATACTCTTCGAGGATTAGTCAATTCCTTGCAAGAGGACTTTTTCGTACCATCTGCGTACAGCTGCGGTCATATTTTCAACAAGCTTTTCATAGACTCTTATAAATTTGGTCGATAGTCCAACTGCTGCTAGCTTGTAAAGAAGGAAATTTCTATTGTTTTTTTTTTAAAGCGTCTTTTAAGTCGACGAAGGAAACGTACAAACACTTTTTTTGTCAATAAATTGCCTAGCAATAGTGCTGAGGACAAAAATTTGTTCAACTGTTGAATGATTGTTACGAAAACCAGCTTGGAAACAACTTATGCTATTGTATTGTTCTACCCAATTCATAAGTCTTACTTACTTACTTACTTACTTAGGTCCTCGGACCTATTGCGTCCATGATGTTTCCCTTACGGGACATAGGGCCTCCACTACTCCTGCGTGCCATCGTGTACGATTTCTGGAAATGTATTTCAGCTATCTCCAACTTTTCCCCAGTCGTGCCGATTCCTGTTCGACCGTTCTTCGCCATGAACTTCTAGGGCGGCCCACTTGTCTTCCCTTCTGTGTGAGCGGGTTCCACTGCATTGCTTGAGATGCAATGCACCGGTCGCCTTTTCGAAGAGTAAGGCTAATCTACTGCCACTTTCTTCTTCGTATAATGGAGTCTATGGGCTCCTGACCCGTTCTCGCATAAAGTTCGGCATTGGAGATACGGTTGGGCCAGAAAATCCTCAAGATGTTTCGTAGACATCTATTAACGAAGGTTTGCAGCTTTCTAGTGACAGTGTCAGTGACTTTCCAAGTGCTGCAGCCGTAAAGCAGAACGGATTCAACATTGGAGCGGAACAGTCGTAGCTTGGTCTTTAAGCTAAAAGAGTTGTTTCTCCATATTTTGGACAGCATTCCGAACGCAGCCTTTGCTTTTCTGATTCGGCTGTTTACGTCCAGTTCAGTTCCGCCACCCGTAGAAACAACACCCCCAAGATGTTGGAAATCCTCTTGGATTGATGAGGAAGTTCCAAGGCTGATCCTTTAAGTTTTTGCCGAGTTGATCTCAAGCCCTACGATTTCAGCTTCTCTCTCTCCACCCTTGTTGTCATTTGATGGAGATCCATGATCCTATGAGAGAGTCTGCTATAGAGTATTTGTTTAAAAACTTTCTGAAAGAATTTAACACTGCAATACCCCTATAGTTTTCAGGAAGATCACGCTCACCCTTTTGACAAATAGCTGAAATTCTAGAAACATGAAAGTTTTCAGGGATTGTCTCTTCACAAAAAAAAAAAAAATGTTTCAAAAGACTCGCTAAAAACTTTTCAAGAGTTTTTTTTTTTGACCTTAAACATCCACTATTGTTATCAATTTTATAAATGATTTTTTTTATTATATAAATAGTAATGAACTCTTGTTTTTTATTTTTTATTTCGCAAAATTAAGGACTGTTTGTAAAACTTCAATGCTTTTTTCTGTTAATTTCTTTTTCTAAGAAAATCTCAGTTGGAGGTGTTTTTCGCTCTGAGTTTGTTTTAGCAACAATCAGCAAAAATGATGTATGTAGGCTGGTTAAGAACATGTCAACCTCGTTGTTCTGACACTGGTTTTAGCTGCCACGGAATTATGGAATATTTTAAATTAGGTTGGTAAAAAAAAGTCATCTTCGTTTTTCTATGACCGATTTCAATAATATTGTTGCAGCTGACAGAAAATTATAAAAAAAAAAAAAAAATTATTTCAAATTGAGGTGATTCAAAAAATTTCAAGTTTCTTGTTCGTAGCACTGCCGAGAGATCCAAAAACCGACAAACCGAAAACAAAATAGTCTTTCGAAGGTGAATATTTCCTCGTTTTTGGGTTAAAAAATTATTAGAAGAAAAAAGAATAAAGTAGGAGTGGTACAGAAAAAACAGTTTCTGCAATCTTAGGCTAGGCGCATATTGAAACGCGTCCAACGTGTCTGACGTGACCTGACAAGTGTAACACGACACGATTTTAGAAATGTGGCATGCCGTTCTCCGCATATTGATTCACGTGTCTCGTGTCAAAAAATAATGTATTGAAGCAAAAATCGTCTGATATATTTATAATTGAAACAAACTTGAAAAAAAAAAAACAATTAATTTCTAAAAAAGTAAAGGAGTTTTTATTTTCAAAACTAGTGACAGTTTATTATTTCATTTTTTGAAGGAAAAAAAAAAACAAACACGCGCCGGTCTCGCAAGCAAAACTGTGTTTCGATCACTGTGTCACGCGATTTTCGGAAAACGCGCGTCAGTTCATGTCGTGCCGCTCTATCAATATGCGTTGTTGTATTGATTTATATTGTTTACAAAAACTCGCGCTCTGCTGTGTCGCGTCACTCGCGTCGAACGCGTCTCAATATACGCCTAGCCTTAAAGTAGAATCTAAAAACTGTTTTGAAAGCGGTAGTCAACTCTTTGGTAATTTTAAAGCACAAAGTATAATTTAACGTTAAACCAGTCTTCCAACTTTATAAGTAGCAAATCACTTGTTTAACTTCTTAAAGTATACGTTTACCAATCTGGTTAATTAAACAAAAAAATAGCTAGACAAAGGTTCGCAACTAAAAGACTACGTTAGGTAGGTAGGTAGGTAGAAATGACGGCCACGTGCAGTCTAGCCCATAGCCCAATTAGCACTGAAGTGCGCCGTTTTGATACCATAACTCGTTTGAACCTGTGAATGGAATTAAAGAGAGAGAATATGGGCATATCGTCAGGATATCTTCGCTTTTTATTTGAGTTTAGAATAGGATTTTGTTGTAGCTTTTAGCACAATCATCAGAAAGTGGATCACTCACTCAACCAGATCAGCACCCGCACCAGCACCATCCACAGTTAGCCCACTAGGCAGTTCGTTGGCTGGCACTGGAGCGTCCACTGGTCTGATTGGATGATCATCCGGCCGCTGTGCACCACAAACCCCCACCAGAACCCTAGTCCACTATCTTGTGATTATAGGGAATCGACGGAAGGTACATAGCAGAAGTAGCCGAAATTTGTCCTAGAGCCATTTCGTCGCGTTGAGAAAAGAAATCAAGTCTTTGATCTTCATTTCAGAAAGTTCGTTAATGTCGTCAAAGAATGATATTCCGAGTGACTGTTTTCTAGCTTTGGCCAGAGCAGGGCATTTGCAAGGAAAATGAACTACTGTTTCCTTTTCCTGCTGGTCTTCACAGCTCCGATAGTGAGTATTGTGAGGTATGCCCAGCTTCGCTGCACGCTCTCCTATTGGCCAGTGTCCGCTACAGGTTGCAATTACCCTGGCTATGTCTTGCCTGGGTCAGCGTATTAGATCAATTGTTCGGTTCTTGTCATAGGTGGGCCAAATCTTCCTAGATATAATACAGTTTGATAAACTGCTCCACCTACGGTTTGCTTTAGTAAGATAAATTGAGAGAATGTTGCCCTTCATAACTCCAAGCGGAATGTTGACTCTTTCCGCAAGTGAGCCATGAAGGGCTGAACCTTGCCTGGCCAGCTCGTAAGCCCGTTCATTGCCCTCAATGCCACTGTGACCCGGGACCCAGATAAGAGTGACATTGAGGTCAGTGTTCAGACCCGTAAGCTGTAGCTGAATTAATGGCTTTAACAGCCGCTTGGCTGTCTGTAATAATAGCTGCATTACGGTTCTGGTTTGGATCTGCTTTTATTAACTTGCAAGCTTCCCTGATTGCCAGCAATTCAGCTTGAAAGACGCTAGCAAGGTCAGTTAGCCGAAAGGACCTAGATACATTTAGAGACTCAGAGAAGATTCCTGCACCAACGCCACACTCCATCTTTGAGCCATCAGTAAAGATAGTTGTGTCGAAATCTTTCGTCATGACGTTATCATTCCAATCCTTCCTGGATGTAAATTTAACTTTGAAATCCTTACTGATACTCATTGTAGGGGTGCAGTAGTCAGTAGGAGTCGAAAACATTTCCATTGGAATCAAGTCTGTGATATTGCTGTGACCATAGGGCTTGGCAAACCAAGAGTTTGATTCTTTAAGTCTTAAAGCGCTGCAAGATACTAGATATTTAATATGTAAATCAAGTGGTAGAAAGTGCAGAAAAACACTTAAGGCATAAGTCGGGCAGGATCTTATAGCCCCTGTCGTGCCAATGCTAGCAGTTCTTTGAACCTTGCTAAGTCTATCGATGTTATACTTTTTGTGAAGTGCAGGCCACCATACAATCGAACCGTATGTGAGGATCGGTCGTTCCACAGCTGTGTACATTCACAGGATCATCTTCGACTGAAGCCCCCACTTTTTACCAAAAGTTTTACTACAGGCATAGAATGCTATGCAGGCCTTCTTGACCCTTTCTTCAATGTTCAACTTCCAATTTAATTTGGGGTCGAGAATAACACCTAAATATTTAGCTTTAAAGGAGAGTGAGAGTGTTTGTCCGTTGAGTCGGGGTAGAGTGAAGGGGTGTATCTTAGTCTTGGTAGTAAATAGCATCAGTTCAGTTTTGCTTTGGTTAACTCCTAGTCCACAGCTCGGGGCCCAGTTGCTGACCTTCCTTAAAGCCATTTCCGTGATCTCTCTTAACACAGGAGTAAACTTCCCTGACACTAATATCACCAAATCATCAGCATATGCCACCGCCTTTACTCCACATCTTTCCAACTTAACAAGAATTTTATTCATGACTAAAAGCCATAGAAGAGGGGACAGAACCCCACCCTGGGGTGTACCTCTACTTACATGTTTGGTCGAGTTTGTATTACCTAACGTAGCTTGAATCCGTCTGTCTCTGAGCATGGATATTATCCATTCCCTTACGTAGTCTTCTATACCAAAATCAACTAAAGACTCTAGAATGGATTCAGTAAGTGTAGTATATACAAAGATTCAATTCAATATTTATATTAACAACCTTTCAGTCTGAAATCTAGTTTATTTCTCCCAATATATTTTATACAAACTGACAGAATAAACTATATAACTACATAGATTATATTTTATATATAATTTTAAAGTAGAGTAGAATGATAGACACTACAGTAAGCACGTTGTTGAAAGCCCCTTCAACATCTCAGAAAGTGGCAAGAGTATATATTTTATAGTTTATAGTTTTCTCAGTAGTGCGCACTACATCATGCAGGGCCGTTTCAGAGGATTTGCCTTTAAGGTATGCGTGTTGAGAGTTTTCAAGTGGACATCTATCCAGGATGTCTTTAATATGGATGTCGAGGATGCGCTCTAAGGTTTTAAGCACAAAAGAGGTTAGACTAATTGGACGGAAATCGTTCGCAGATTCATGCCCCCGCCTACCGACTTTCGGGATAAAAACCACTCTTACATGTCTTCAGGACTCGGGAACATAGTTAAGAGATAAAAATACTTTAAAAATTGTTTCCAGCCACGGAACTGCTATCTCTTGCAGTTTCTGGAGCATAAATGGCAGTATGCCGTCCAGGCCTGGAGACATATACGGTGAGAATGTATTAATTGCCCAGGCAATTTTTTCTTCTGTTATAACGCTATTGATATGCTCTACTCGAGCTGAAGACATGTCCCAAGGTTCCAGCGTCGTTAACCTACTGTTCTCGCAGCCCGGGAAGTGCGTCGTCATTAATAGCTCCAAAGACTCAGCTGGAGAGACTGTCCAGGAACCATCAGGCTTTTTCCAGAATGATGGATTACAATGTTCCTTAGATAGAATTTTACCGAGCCTTGCGGAATCTTTTATATTTTCAATTGACTAACAGAATTCTCTCCAGCCGACTACGTTAACAAGAGCCGGTTCTATTCCTAAAATCTATTTTTTTTCTGTTTAAACTCGATTTGTGACTTGGCCAAGCATCTCGACTTAAAAATAGCAGTTCAGATTTAAGACCATTTACAAGACTATCAAAAATTAAATAAATGTTCGACACTTTTCAACCATGCACATCAATTTCTTAAAATTGACCCCCACAATTTTTATTTAATAGACAGCTGTTCTCCTTAACACTTTATGATTGTAATTAACACTTCCTAAGAATAAAACGTGAGTATAGGTAATATAGGTATAGGTAAAAATAGGTAACCTAATTTTTTTTCCATTTTCTTTGCATTTTATCTATCATATATCATTACCTTTTTCCAACTCAAGCTTTACCTACCTACAGTTGGTGCTGATAATGTAGAACAAGTAAAAGGCTTATCCGCGGATACATAAATAGGGACGCTGCGTTGGTACGCAAATGAACTCATGCATTATACAAGAGACATGAGCTACGAGTATATGAAAGGCGGACGGGTGATGCTTAATGAAATCAAAAAGTCCGTTTAGGCTGTGTGTAGTGTTGGTTGGTCGGTTGGTTGGTTGCATTGGCCATGACAGCACTGATTCGGTGATTTGCTGCTGGCTGTTTCCTTTTTAGCTAGCTAGAACACTACATGCCTACATTGATGCGATACAAAATAAAGCATTTCTCTGCAGGTTTTTTTTTGTGACATTGATGATGATGCAGTCAAGCATTGCGAAATCGCTCAGTTTGGAACAGAAACAGCCTTGAGCTCTGAGCTAATGGTTTATCAAACTATCTCATGAAAATCATTTGAATGTCTTCTGGGCACGCAATTCAATTTATTTCAACCCGATCCCGAACCCAGCCCAGCCCTTGCTTGGACTATAAGAGAAGCAGCAGCACCACCAACTATTGGAAAAATGCGACTACTGGCGCTGCGGCTACCGCACTGATCGATAACCATAATAATCGTAATTTGAGATTCATTCGCCCTTCCCTTGGTTAGGTTATGTCGTGTATGGAATGGGCCTCGTTCGATTGGTTGTGATTGGTTCGATATGTGATGTCGAATTGATGGGTTGCTTTGCACTGCACTGCACTGCACTTGTATTGGCACTCTGGCACATGAGCATGTTTGTGCATTAAGAAAATAATTCGTCCGACGGACGGGACGGGACGGAATGGGACTGGGGACGGTCATTGCTGGGTTGCTGATGAAGAACTATACGATTCGGAATGTACGTTTGCGATACGAGAGACGTGACTATAATCAATCATCCTTGTTTACCTTCTCGATCACGGATGTCACTCACTTATTCGCCCGATCATTAATGCGGTAGTACAGCTCCTGGTTTCTCACATAGAATAGAATTGTTAATCAGGCTTAGCATTTTAAGTCGGTTGTAAATATAACTGAAGGGCTACCATAAGTTGTCAGTGGCTGTGTTTTTCATAATTTTATTAAAGTGCAAAGTAGAAAAAAAAATTAATTTTCTGCGTTAATGAGATGGACAAGAATGTATTATGCCTACCGATTTATTATTAAAAATGTTAACGCCACACAAAATGCACACACACTGCAAGCAAATACTTTTCGATACAAAGTATTTGCTCCTTCAAATCAAAGCCTGTATCTATAGTAAACTTGTAGGACTGAAAATATAATTTTGTTTAAATGGCTAATTTATGAATTTCAAGTTATAGTGGATATTTTTTAAATTTTATTTGAATAACTTAACGTGAGTTGAATATAAATTAACAACAAGACATAGTCACAATGATGTATGCTCGATAGACGTAATAGTGTCGGGACGATAAAGTTACATACCAGTGGCGAGCAAAAACGAGTAGTGTTACATCTATGGAATATAAGATAATAATTCATCATTTATCTAACTAGTGTCGTGCATTGGTTTATAGTCAAAAATATAAAGTAGGACTATCCAATTATAATCGACTGATAAGCAAATTACATGATTAACAACTTAAACATTAACCCCCATATTAATAAACAGAGCTAGCGGCGAGTTATCATTAACTCGTGGATTTAGGAGTAAGATTTCTGCCACTTACGAGCTAGCTTAACCAACAAAGAAGGGGGTTTAGCGAAGGGTTAAGTAAGAAAAGTAAATATATGTTTTAATTCATGAGTTATCTTTTAATCCATCCTTACACGAAAGCTCGAAAGTAACAGGTGAGTTAAACACTGTTTTTTTGTTGTTAATATGACTGTAGGTGTTTTGAAAAAAAATGTTGGTAGACAAGTACATTCGATGATTATCAATTGGATTAATAATGGATTTAAATGTATTAGCTGTGAACAAAGCGTCCCTTTCTAAGAACCCGGGTTTAAGTACCTACCAGTGGCGTGGCGTCCACATAACACGATTCATACCATCTTCCCTTTTAAAAATTGTACGAAAAATACTATCAAATAAACATAAACTATGCAACCCTACCAATTGAATTATAAAATTCGCACAAACACACAAACGTAAGCTATCGAATTAACACCGTCAATTCATTCTTCTCTTCGCTCTTTGCCTAACTGCTTCTGCTGAACATACGCTCTAATGGAAAGAATTAATTTAGAAATAAAACACGTCTTTCACCGTCTTATAAAATTTGTTTTGTATCCCTTTCTTCCCTGAGCATTTTTGTTTTTAGATCCTCTTTGTCCAACACGCAACAACACAGGAAAAAATAAGACGCTGTTTTTCGTGTTATACTGGCACTGGGACACTGGGTATGAAATGGAATGTTTTTTATTCCTTTACTTGACTCCGTTTCTCTTAATATTTGTTCTGTTGGCGCAGCATTGTGCTAAAGTGTCCAATTGGGCCATTTAGCCCCAAGATTCTTATGTTGGCCCCATGCCCTGGGCCATCACGAAATGGCCCCAAATTCATAAAATTAACAAACTTATGTAAAACTCCGTTTTCACTGGGCCAAATGAGGTAATTCCGTTGCAAATTTTCAAATCAGATCCGAAATTACCTCATTTCCCATACAAATTCTCGTTCTCAAATGAGCTAATTTCAATCAAATTTGCACCAAATGAGGTTCGAAATGAGGTAAATCCATCCATCAGCAGTCGATTCCAAAAGCTTTAAAAAGCTCATGCATGAAAATGTCAAAACACAAAGAGAAAACAACAAAAACAAACGTTTAACTGCCATTCCATAAATTCAAAATGAAATGAGATATCAAACAAAATTAGCAAATTTGATAATGAAAACACTTTTTTGCAAAATTCCTAAATTTCCTCATTTCGCACATAATTTAAAACTTTTAGAAATCGATAACTTACAAGTAATCGATATTTACTATGATAGCCTAGTCGTTAATTACAAAAAAGGCTTACATCGCAAAGCGCGATGTAGTTCTGTATTTTTGATATGTTGTTGGGGCATGTTGGAGGAACTTTGTAGCTAATTTTGCAGCTTCGAAAAACGGGTTCTCGCTGCAGGAAAAATGCAACAGTGACAAAAAAAAACATTAAAATCACCCCATTTTGTCTGATATTTTCCTTTATAACTTTGGAAATATGCAATTTAGGAAAAAACCATCCACTATAAATTTTAATTTTAAAATTCGATCCAAATCGGTCTAATAATTTGGGCAAGAAATAAATATTATAACAATATTTTAATTTAGTTAAGGGTTCCAAGTACTTGCTCGCTTAAGACCTTTAAAGGTTTTCTGAAAAATGTTACTTGTGTCAATTATATTCTGCATCCAGAATTGATAAAATAATGTGTAAGATAGGTTTAAATTATTTAAAAATGTCTAATTAATGTTATACTTATGTAAAAATATCAAATGTTGCTTTTTATAAAAAAAAAGGAATAAATTAAAAAAATAATAAATACAAGTACAAAAATTATTATTTTATTAAATACGGATAAAGTAAGTGGCCCCAAAATAGTTAAAATTGCCCCCAACATTTGTTTCCCCAGGAACAACGCTGCTGTTGGGTGAAAAATAACACGCTCTTATTCGACTTATTTGCTTTGAAAGTTGTTAAATTGTTGTTGTTTGCTTGTTTTTTGGTTAAGCTTAGTATAGTCCAGGAAAGATTTAAATGTGTAATTTAGTATGGTAATTTAATAATGGAGAATGGAAAAAAATTAATTCATAAAATATCATTTTAGGTATAATTGCAAAATTTCATCTTCTACAGCATATCAAAAGTCTCGCAAATTCACAGCAGTGGCTTTTGATATAAAGGCATTTAAAAAGGGGCAAAGGGAAGAAGGTATGGTTTGTCAATCTGAAATTTTTGGTATGGTTAAATGTAAGAATATGACATATCATTTTAGGGTTCTTTTTAACGAAAAAAACTTTCTTTTTTTATAGGACTTTTTTAGAACAACAAGTTAAATATAAAGAAAAAATGGTAGATTTGGAATGAAAGTTTCATTGTGGTGTTGTTAAACAAGAAACAAAAGAGTTCCTAAAAATATCTGTTATGAAATAGTATTTATATAGTTAGTTGTGAAGTTGAAGGTTTTGTTCTTTATACCTGAAGTTGAAGGTTTTGTTCCTTATACCTAGCTGTAAATACTTTAGAGCTATGTTTTTAGTCTTGGTTTTTAATTTTTTATTTTAAAGCATAGATTGTTAACAGATTTTCTCTTGGAGGAATCAAATGAATTGAGCAAACATGTATCTTTTATTAATAAAAAATCGTTTTAATGAAAGGCCACTCTATGCGTCCTATGAAAATAGACTGTTTGCAGAGTTTTTTTTTAACTAACTTTAATGTATCTGCTTGTTTTTTTTTTTTTTTTTTTGTTCAAGATACAAAGAGGTAAGTTTTGTTAACTTTCGCAGATCAATCCTTTTAGGTTACGTTTTCCCATTTCAAATTATTGACGCCACGCCACGGGTACCTACCTATAAATTATTGAATATTCTCAGTAATGACAAACATGTTCCCTAATAATTGAAGTTAAACCTCAACTAATTCACAAAATTTGGTGGGTTAAAATCTTAATCTGTGGATCAAATCGTTTCTACAACTGGTCCTTAGTTGATTTAGAACAATGTAAAAACATTTTAAGTATCACACTTGATTGAAAAGAGGATTTTCCTCGTTCTAATTTGATTCCGCCTTGCACGAGGAAGTTTCTACTGTAATGGAGTCACCTATCTACAGTTTTTTGGTCGACGTATATCCACTTAAACGCTCACTCTCGTATAGTATTCATTCTCGGTCTTGTAAGCCCCAAACATAAGTCGGTTAGTCAAGGGCATCGCTCTTGTAATGTGACCCTGAATCAGCTTAAATATACGAAATTATCTATTATCTTTATGTTGGCCCCTTGTATAGAAGAACCTGGTTGAAATAAAAATGTGTATATTCCGACTCTGGTCTTCTCTGTAGTCCAAGGCAGCGTCGAAGACACTGCCTCTTAAACACCCGAATCTTTGCTACTTGAGATGGCGCACTGTTGAACCACACCGGGCAACATGGCCGGGTGAAAGCCATGTTGCAGAGCACTCCACCCTGCTATCAGGCAGTCTGCTATAAAACAACCATTTTGTTAGGGCAAATGCTCTCCTAGCCCTAGTCAGAGCAGTATTTATATGTCTGCCGAAACATAAAAACTGATCCAGCCAGATACCAAGGTAATTTACTACACTTTTACTCGACAGTGGATGCTCAGTCCACGTGACCTTATGATCACTAGCTTCGGCCAGTTCTTTCTCATATCCCTTGAGGCTCCACTAAACGGTGTCCTAAACAAAATAGTTTCTGGAAAGTTGATTAACAACTTGCAGTCATCGAAATATAGCTGAATCTTGTCGAAGTCACACTGTAAGAGAATTCTGATGTCCTAAACTCTTGGGGCTGTTCTTTATGCAACTAGTCGTCATACGCAATTGCCTGAGTAACACTACCTATCAGATCACTGGTGTTAATGCTAAATAGAATCGGTAAGTTTTCCGCTCCTTGCTGAAGACCATTTTTAATTTCGAAGATTGCGGTAGAATTTACATTGCCACTTTTGCTGATACTCGGAAGACATATCGACCGGAGATTCGCCAGATTGGAGTTTTCTTTTCCTTTCTTCGGGAGAGGATGAACCACGGCTTTCTTCCACTGCACTGGATGTGTGAATTGCTTCCTGCGGCGGATGTCGCAGTAAAACGTTGGATATACCATTGACTCCTGCTGGCTTCATTTTCTTTAATGAAGCGAAGATGAGCTAGAGCTCAACCTTTAAAATTAAGAGGGAATAAACCCCGTTTCGCTGGGCAATGCTGGCGTTCGCGTAAGAGTTCTTCTCTAAACCTAAAGTGAAACCGAGATGCTCTGATTGCCCTTGCGTAATATCGTTATGTTAAGCTCTAGCCTAGATGACCACTATCTAGGTAAACTTAAAAAGCAATTCTGTTCATCTATAACTCTGTAAAAAATTCATCGAAAACGCTGGGGCCGTTTCCGAGAAAACCATGAAAGAAGAAAAGTAAGCGTGCCAGTAGGTGGTTTTTGGATTTTTTTTTTTTTTAAATCCGTTTCTGAGAAATCAATTGAATTCACGCAGTAAATATAAAATACTCTTGCAACTGGTTATAGGAGGCTTTAAAGTACGACTTCCCTAAAATACATAAATTTGGAGATATTAGTTAAATGGTGGCTGAAGCCCAATACTTACAGCCGCGCCTTTTCCATTATGAAAAATCATTTTTTTAACCTTTTCGACTGTCCTATACAGCTACCCTTGCAGTTGCGCAGCATATTGTCGTCACCTGGCAGTAAGAGAGCTAATTTAGTGCTAATTTAACGGACTATAGAACAATCATAACATATTTTAGTACTAAGTTTACAAAGATTTGGTTTCATTTGTATCTGTATTCATAAATATTTTTTGTGAGTTAAATTATTATCTCCATAAATTGATTTTAAGATTTCAACCCCATTTTGATTGACGCACAAACTAACCCTCTAGAAACCTGTAGAATCCCAAGTGATTGTTTTTCCAGCAACAAGAAGTTTGTGCTCTCTCAAAGCTAGCTTAATTTTTGGGTCTATGGCACGGAGTTCTTTCATGATCGGAATCCACCTTTGCACGTCTTTAGCGAATATTAAAACGCAAATCCTTTTTGAAGCTAATATTTGTCCCTTAAACCTCTTAAAGGTGCTCAGCACGTTACAGGCCGATTCCCGAGATTTCATTTTAAAAAATTATTGCGGTTTTATTCACTTTACGACCGTATGGTGCGCGAACGAAGTTTCAACAGATATAGGCTTGGCGAATTCGCGCAAATGGATTTCGCTTTTACACTCATAATATCAATTCGCATCTCAAAAGGTAAATGTACTACGAGATAAGACTTGTGTTTTTTTCTGTTTGCAGAACTATATCCAACTGATCTTCAAGTTGTTTTCTTACAAAATTCTTACTGGATTACTTTTTGGGGAATCTCTTCTTCGTGACTTATATTTACTTCCAGGATCTGTTGGCATAGCGCCTGGTAAGTCTTATTTTGATGAAAGTTGATCGACGAGCGCTTTGTTGTTTTCAATTAGGATTTCCTGCCATCTCAAGTTTGTTATTCCGGTTACCTTCATTATATTTATTATATTCTTAGTCTCTTGAAATAATCATGGAAGTCTTGTGATAGAAATTTTTCTTGTTAAAATACGATTTAATTTTATTTCTCTACGAAAAACAAGAAGGATTAAGTCTTAGGGTTAAAAAACAATAAAAACAGATTTCAGGAAAAAATCCACCCTCTTTGCATACCTTTGCTATAATTTTTAACCTTCAATAAGTGGCCCTTATACCTTTAACAGACTTTCGAAGCAATTAGAATTCATAACACCACACTGAGTGCTTCAATCACAAGAGTCCTCCTCCTCATTAAGCATTCCACCTCAACTAAACCTGCCTTTTTTTTCATCGTTTTTTTTTATTATTAAAGAAAAATAAATGCTAATCCACTCTTTCAACTCATCATAGAAAATATTGAAATAACTTTTGAATAAATCAAATAATAAAACAGGAAAAATGTAGAAGAACTTTCCAATATTTTAGATCGCATAATATCTACGCCGCCGCTGCCTTTTGAACGTAAATAAAAAATAAAACAAAATCCTCAAGTAAAATTGGTTTTGATAGAGTCAAAAACAAAGTTTACCCATTGCAAGCATCCATAATGGGTCCAGCTTCAAAGGTCAGAGATTTAATATCGTGCACTGCTATACCATTTCATGGTATTACCATTTCACAGAGAATACTTTTTGTTTTTTGATTTTTTTAATTTCATATTCAGTGATTTATTCATGAAAAGTCAATTTGTTTGTCTTTCTTCTTATTCCTATTTTATTCCTCATTTTAATAGCCAAGGAGTTATATTATATGATGATGATGGTATAGTGGAATTATTGAACTCGACGTGCACGTCTTATAAATACAAATAAATTAGTTGAGCAAAAAGTGCGTCGCATCATCGTTGTGCGTCACAGTGATTGTAAAATTGGAAAATGAATTGTAATCATCTGTCCAGCGAAGCCGTGCGTCCGTCCCTCGACTTTTACTTGGAACATAATATTAATATGGAGAAAGGTTTTTTGAGGTCATGTTGTGGATTCTTAAAAAATGTTAACCCTCATTTTTTCCGTTTGCCTTAAAAGCAAAACGGAGTTTCCAATGTGATGGCTTGAAATTTCAAAATAACCAAATAAGAGCTGATCCTTGAATTTGAAAATCGGCTGACTCCTAATTAGTAATTCTTTGCATAGTTTACAAGGTTCTTGAGATACCTGTACTGCCGTCCTAAGTAAAAAGGCCACATCTTCATTTTTGTAGTTTTGAGATAAATGCGTTTTAATGTTTTTGGTTTCTTTGAAAACCATACGAAAATGGATTTATGCCCATTTTCAATCGTAATTATGAGCCATTTGTAGTTGGAATTATGATTTTTTTTTGTTCACACAAAAATAAGACACTGTTTAACGATTCCAAATATAAAAAGGGCGCTTAGGCCCTTTTTACTTAGGACGGCCGTGAAGCGCTGTACAACATAAGGGTGTCCTCTTAGTTTGGCGGCTGGGAAGCAGATAGAACTTTTCCTATTTCTTCTTTGTGTTATGACTTTTTTCAGCCCAAAATTGCGTATTATATGAAGTATTGTCTGAGACTGAAGCCCTAAATATTCGAAAAACACTTATAATTGGTTCCGAATATCATCAGGTAGATTTAAAGAAACGTTATATTTTATGTCAATCTTTTTTTTTTACTGATTATTAAAAATATTGTCAAATTAAAACAAAATATCTTGTACCTAATCACGCTTGACAAAGGTACCTTCAATCGATTTTGTAGAAAAATAGAAGATTATTTTTTGGTGCGACAAATAGCTTCCAGGATAAATGGGGAAAAAAACAAAAAAACTACACGGTTCTCTTAATTTCTGCTAGACTTAATTTCTATCCAATAAAAGATACAAACAAAATGCGTAGATTATTTTTTTTTAGGAAAGGAGAATGCCCAAAAATGTATGGGCGAAAAATCCAGAGTCGATTAAGAGAAGTCATAAATGGTTTGAAAGGACATTAATAGTAGATGACAAATATGGAATCATTTTCTTAAAAATTTATCCCAGGGAATGGATATGATAATTTAAAAATTTTAAAAACACAGTGTTTCTTCATGGAAAAAAAAAGTAAAATGTGGCACATCTTCATATTGTGGTTGATTCATGTTATTAAATAGGTTAACAAAAAGTCACTTAAATCAGCAGCCACAAGATAATTATGTCTTCATTTATAAAATGGCGGTTATCACGCATACCGTTACTCAACAGTTTCGAAAAAAAGCATGCCGGACAACAGTTTTAGGAAATAGTATGTGCGTAAGAATTAAGAAGAATTCGCATACTATTATACCAATGAATAAATAAGACCTGCCTTTTCGTTACTACATAAATATGTAACTTCAAAGCTCCGAAATGAAAACGAAATCGGTAAAACTAAGCATTTTTCATCGGCAGTGATACAATTCCGAAATGTTTTGTTTTCATAATTTATTCCGGAATTTGCTAATTGATTTCTTGGATAAGAGTACTTTTGATATATTGACGAGACTAGTAAAAGTAATGTACCAATTTTTTAACTGTTAACACATTTTCGCATTAAACGAATGCAACATTCAAGGCACATGTATTTTCTCCTTTACCTTCCTATACTGTTGCTACCTCCCACTCAAAAAAAAAATATAGCGTCCGCCACGTTTTTAACAATTATTTTTTCAAAACTTGTATTTTTGAGCATTGCTTTATGAAAATCAGTTTTTTTTTCGAAAAATAGTTTTCGAAGCCTTGTCTTAATAGAAACTTTGTTTTACGAAACTTTTGCGAATTACAATGTGCCGAGTAGACATGTAGGTATGTTTTTAATCAATACCTGTTCTTTGCTGTACTGCCCTCACCAATGTTGTATACATGAAAAAACACCTTGCTATTAAAAATAAATAAATTCTCATAGCCAGTCCCGAGGATAACTTTTAAAGAAAATAATTTCATATATGATATCTACAGTCAATGCCAATGTTTTTTTCTTATTGACTCTGGGTTTTTTTGGGCACTCTCCTTTATAAATTTTAATTTTTCTAGAAAATTATTTTTTGATTCCAGTTCTAGTTGTCAAGATAAACGGGAATAAAAGAAAAACTACATATTTCTCTTCACCGCACGCCGCAAGCGCTCCTGTAGGATTCTTGGTGACTTTTTTGAAGGGTCATCAATAGACACCTATTAGTAAGGGTGTTTCAAAACTGTTGATTTTTTTTTTTTTTTTGTTGAGGTACAAACTTTTATTTACTGGACTTCATAAGTAGGTGTGTATGTTATTTACGTGCAAAAATTCAAGGCTCGAATGGAAGCACGAGTTAAATTTTAAATGGGTCTAAAATATTATACATTTTTTTTATACTTAAAACCTAGGGTATTGAATTTATTAATTTTTTTTGTAGCTTTGCCACCCTCTAATTTTTTGGACAATTACTGCATATATGTACACTCCCTGTCACTTGTTTGAGGCCACTATTTTCATAAAAGTTTTTTCTCGATAAATACCTGTAAGCAATATTTTTCCTAGAAATTTTTGATACGTGTGAGTAGGTATATATATTTTGAGATATAAAAGAATAAAGTTAAAGAGTTATCTCGGAAAATTCATAGAAATTTCCCAAATTATGTGAATGGACTGCAAAAATTGGATATAAAAAGTTGCGTCACTTGATTGAGGCCATTCTAAAAATTGCTTGACAAAAGCTAACATCGCTGATTTTTTAAAACAAAAGTTAAAAATATTTAAGAAAGGATAGAAAACTATATTTTATATTAAATTTCAAGTTTAAATGGGCTCTGGAAACACGTCGACAATAGCAGAAAGAGGATCAATAGATGCTTTAAAGGAACTGGGATTCTCAGGCCGAGAAAAAGCTAGGAGGCCGAAAAGAAGTAAGACCATTGTCAACAAGTATCTAGCAGACACTACACTGAGAAAATTAATATTTTTTTTTTGCGTTTGCGAGTAACGAATTTCGTTTGCTGTAATTGTAATACATTTGCTGGAAATGTTATACAATCCCTGCAAACGTATTTCATTTGTAGCAATTGTATTACAGTCGCCACAGAAAGTAATTCCATTGCGTCAAACATATAACAAATAACCCATTCGTTCGGAGCTCAATTTGCCTGGGTTGATTACGGTAAATGACAATGTTTCCCAAATTCAAACGACATGATGTTTGCAAGCAAGTGTAATGTTTTATGACAAACGAATGAATCGATTGCGAATTAAGCTTTTGAAATGCAGTTTGCTGCAAAAAGTTTTACGTTTACTATATAAATTACAATTGTTTGCAACTAATGAATCGAACATTTGGGACGAATGGTTAATTCGTAGAAAGTAAACTTATTTGTAGCAAACGATTGAATGGTTGCAGGGTATATATTTTTAAATCTTATTTTTACAAATTAACTTAATGCTTGTGGTAAACATTTCATGCTTTTGTGGTGAAAGAATTTTTGATTTTAGGTTTCTTTAAAAGAAATTCGCTTGCAGCAATAAATTTCCTATTTGGAAAAAGTATTCTATTTTTTTAATTCCCATCTAACCAATTTCAGGTTTTCTATAGGGCAAGTATTGGGTACGTTTCAATATATGTTTTGCCTTATCAATTTGGTATTGTTCTAAAGTTCAGCACTACTTGTACAAAAAATCAAATTTCAATTGAAAATATGCTGCATTTAAAAAGAATGCGATTCAAAATTGAAAATTTGTTGCTTTAAAAAATAGCAAAGTAAAAATTCGAAAATATTTGCATTAAAAAATAAAATAAATGCTAGTTTAAAAATCTTTGCATTAAAAAAAAATTGTTAAAATAATTACATTCAAAATAAAAGTTCAATTTTAAAAATTAATAAAAATTACCTACATCTCCGTTGTTCATTTCGAAAAACAATGGTGCAAAATTTTAGATGATTAATTACGATGTTAACTCAATTTTAGTATGATACAAGGTTAAAAATTGTGTTTTCCTAATTTCAAACGAGTTTAGCATCATACTATCCCCTTACATTTTACTTAAGTTAAAATCACATCTATTTAGTATCGTACTAAATCCATATGATTGGAGAATGGAAAATTTTACTCCAGGTATAGCATAGACCCGAGGGTTGCCGGTTCGATCCCTGCTGGTGCCCAACTTTTTTTTTTTTTGTAATAGTGAAGTTAAAATGATAAAAATATAAACATTGAATACTTATTCAAAGCACATGTTGGGTTTCCATCAATATATAATTAATTTACAACGCATAAAAACAATTATTGTGTTAAACAAAACGATTTTCTTAAAAGTTTTGATTAAGTCCTAGGAGCACATCTACGTAGTAATAGTTTAAAACAAAAACTGACCCAATATTTTAAATACTTCGGTCGTCCTCGTCATAGTTAAAATAATTAATCATAGTTAAAATAATTTAAATACATGAAAAAGTCTAAGCCACATTTCTTAATCAGTACAATTCTTCTGCTCAACTAAATAAAAGGAAAATGTGTGAAGTTTTCAACTAATTAACACTTTGCCGGGGGATTTTATGTTGCAAATTAGCTCAGTGGATGCATGCCCGCTCTCGATACGGAAGGATACCAGTTCAAATCCAGGTAAGTAAAGCTTGACATTTTTTTCAATTAAAATAAAATAATATAATTTCAGAATTAAGGGAAAACCATCAGTCACTGTATTGATTGTGACAAACGTACAAGTCATTAGCAACAAACGGTGTTATTCATTTGTCACTAACCCTGGATCTTCTATAACAATTGACCCATTCGCTTGTCGTTAAAGTATTAACGTTTACTCTAAAAGCTCCATTCGTTTGCCACAAACAGTAAATATGTTTACAAAACACCATTATTCGTCTGACAGAAACACTACATTCGTTTGACACAAACACTCTGTTCGTTTAAAATAAACCATAGCATTTTGCTACAACAGTATGAATTGTTTGTCTCAAACGAATTTAAGAGTTTGCTGCAAACGAACTGTCAAAACTGGCTGGCAAACGAAAAATTCGTTTGGGCAATTTTTACGTTTGCCGCAAACGATTCCTTCCCTCAGTGTATAAACTATGAAAAAAAAACAAAAAGGAGGCATCTCTCAAGCAACAACAATCGGATAAAAGCGACTCATTCAGCGGCTAGCTTCAAATTCCACACTATCAGAGCCTAAAATAAGGTCAAAAAGTGGGGTATCAGCCAGTATTTCGACAGTTTTAAGGATAATTAAAACCAGTGGTACATCAAGAGTATGAAAATCTAAAAGAAACCGGTTCTACGGCAGCTACATAAGGAACTACGGATGAATTTTGCCAGGAAGCATGTTGCCTGTAGAAACGCATGGAAAAAGGTTGTCTTTCAGGTGAAAAAAAGTTTAATTTTGGCGGACCCGATGGTTACAACTTTTATTTTCACGATTAAAGAAAAGAAGAACTTATTTTGTCAAGACATCAGAGTCATACATCAGGTGTTATGGCGTGGGGAGCTATCATCTATTATGGAACATTTTCCTTGGAATTTATAACTACAACAATGAACGGAAATAGTTACAAATGGCTGCTGTAACGGGTATTTCTAAAGCTTAAGAATATTCTGGATCCTCTACCTTGGACATTCTAACAAGACAACGCCCCTATCCATACTTCCTGGGTAGCTGGATTTAGTTGGAAAACGTTGGACTTTTACCATGGCCACCCTATTCACCGGACTCAAACATCATCGAACACGTTTGGGCCTGGCTATCTCGAAAAGTTTCTGATGCTGGTAGACAGTTTGGAAATAAATACGTCTTGGTCGAAGATAACTGCGATGCCTGTAGCCAGATTTCACTGGATTATTCCAAAAAACTGTATGATTTAATTCCAAACCGTCTAATAGAGCTAATTTCAAAAAATGGCGGTCATACTCATTATTAATTGACAAAAACATAATACATTAATGTTTAAAAACAAAAAAAAAGTAAACATTTTTATAGTTTTGTTCATTTTTTTGTAAGATTTTTCAAGTGGCCTCAATCAAATGACGCATTTATTTATACCCATTTTTGCAGTCCATTCTTATTTATGAAATTCTTATGGAATTTCCAAGTTAACCTTTGAATTTATACTTTTTTATTGCAAAATATATTTACCTACTCACAGGTATCAAAAATTTCCAGGAAAAATATTTCCTACAGGTATTTATCGAGAAAAAACTGTTGTGAAAATAGTGGGCTCAAACAAGTGACAGGGAGTGTATGTAGGTTGACCTACGACAGAATATATTCTGATAATTTCAAGCTGCACAATTTTTGTTCACTTTTTTCGCTCCTACCGATTATGACAATTCATCATCAATCACGTTTTATATCCTTAAAGTAAAAGTCATATGAAACCATTCCATTTTCAATGTTTGACTAAAAATAGATAAGAGCATTGAGTTTTGAAAACCAGAAATTGTATTTAACTAGGTAAACGTGAATTAAAAAAAAAAATCAAAATTTTGAGTTTGAAAATTATTTTTTAAGAAACTGTTCATTAAAATTACTTTATATAAAAATAAAATAAAATAAAATAAAATCAAATCAAACAAAAGAAGAGATTTCTGGCCTAACAAAAAAATATAATAAGTATAAGTGTATAATAAGTATAAGTGTCACCGTTGTTTTATAATAATTTATTTTAAGTCAATTTGTTTAAGAAATTGCCCCTCCCACCTAAACGAAGGGGAATAGATCTTACAATCTTACACAAAATTTAAAAAATATTCACTGTTTTTAGGAACTCGAATTTAAAAAAAAAATATTTTTTTTTTGTAAACTTACATTTACAAAAATGTATTTATGCACAATTGTTAAATATGTAAACGGTCTCGTGTATAACGAGAAATTTGAACCTTAACCCTTTTGGTACGGATGTGGTACAAGTCCATATAAATGTTCTTTGTCTTGTACCACATCCGTACCGAAAGGTTTAAGTAGCGGTTATTGGTTAATTTTTTTACCAAAATAATATCAATGCCCTTAAAAAGATTTATTTTTTTTTTAATAAAATCGGAAGAGCCGATTTTGAGATAAATATTTTTTTGCATATTGGTTGTATGGCAGGTTCCGTTATTTTTGTAGTTAAAAACAAGTACAGTTTCCCCTCTATGGATTTACCTAAGAACCTAAAGTCCAAAGTTTCAATAAAATCGCTGCTGTGCTTTTAGCAGGACTGAACGATTTCAATTTTTCAAACTAATCCTTTAAAAAGATACAAATTAGAAACTACCCAAAAGTCATTTAAAATAATTTGGATTTTTTGTCAAAAATTTCCAATGCCAAAAAATAAATCAAAAATTCCTTAAACATTGGTAAAATAATTTTCTTGAAGCTTTCTAAAACTATCAAATTCCTAACAATCGAAAATCATTCTAATATATTGCATTTTTTGTCTGAAGCGTCTGATTTCCCCGTCAGGGAACACATCTCGGTTCATAAAGGGTAACGCCTGTTGGGGGAAGCAGTGGCAAATTATACAACATTATTTCTTATCACGATAAATTTCCTCCCATCTTAGCCGTTCGTATTTGAGCTCCATGATCTTTGCGCCTTATGGTATGTTCGCAAAAAAGTATACCATTCGTAAGCCACCTAATTTTTTTTTAGTATGCCCCGCACCAAAGGGATTTTTACTACCCTTAATATGGCAATCACATTGCGAGCGTTAGGAAAATAAGGCAGGATTTAAAAGGAGATACCGATTCACATTGGTTTTGAAGTTCTGAAGATCAAAATGGGGGGGGGGGGGAATATTGCCAGTCAAAGCATTCCACATTCTTGTTGTGAGACCAAAGAAAGAATTTCTATACTTAACGGTACTTCCGAAGTTGGACTCAAGGGTAAACTGATGAGCATTCCTGAAATCGCGAGTATTACAGTTCAATTGTTTAAGCGGGGAATGCAACTGACTATTTCACTTGAAATAATTATCATAAAATCTAGGTTCAGTAATTGGTCAGCCAATGGCTTGTTTTGGTGCATTTTTACAGTTTGTCCAGTTTTGTACAGTTTATGTAAGACTTTAAGCACCGCATTTATAGAATACAAGAAAAAAATTATGTCATCTAAAACGTCAGTAATTTATTGTTTAAAAAGTTCAATTACTTTCAGTAATTGTTCAGCCACTGCTTTTATGAAACCACACCGTTACGTAAAATTTACTGTAATACCAAAACACCACCATGGTTTGACACTCGCTTTTATTTAAAAACACTCACTTCTATTTAAAAAAATAAAACTTAATAAATAGTAAAACGAAAGCTGATGGAGATTTTAGGATATATTTCGAACTGAAACATATGTTTACAGACACTCTTTATTCAGATTATATTATCCAACTTGAAGATGAGTTAAAACAGACTCCAAAAAACTTCTGGAACTTTTTGAATGGTAAGAGAATTGCTGATGGCTACCCTTACTCCATGACCTATAACAACAGAACCAGTCATGACTCCGAAGAAATTTCAAACATGTTTGAAAATTTCTTCAAAGACGCTTTTGAAGTCTCTTTTTCTTCTCAAACTTCTGATCCATTCTTTCCGTCTCAAAATTTTGCGCACCTTAACTCACTTAATCTTACCAGTTGTGAAGATTCAATCGTTCGTAGCTTTTCAATACTTGACGATTGTCTTACCCCGGTCCTGATGGTGTACCATCTTGTGTTTTAAAAAATGTGTGTCCAATTTATCCTACCCTCTTTATATTCTATTCATTGAATTCCTCAATTTTTCCTGAATTATGGAAAAGCGCTTTTATAACACCTATCCATAAAAAAGGGTCCAAAACCGACTTTATGAATTACCGACCTATTGTCAAACTTTCTGTTATTCCTGAACTGTTTGAGTCAATTATGTGTAACGTCCTATCTTTTAATTGTAAATCAATTATTTGCGATAGTCAGCTTCGTACAAAATAAGTCAACAGTTACAACCCTTTTTCATTTCACTTTCGTTTTGTCTTGAAGCCTTTGAATATAAAAAGACAAGAAGACTGTGTGTTTACGGATTTTAGTAAGGCCTTCGATAAATTATGTCACACAACTTTAACTCATAAGCCAAATGCCTTAAGATTTAATGAAATTTTTTTTTAATTTGGATTTCGTCTTATTTAAACAATAGAAGCTATAGTGTTACATTTACAAATGAGCATTCTGCTCAATTTCGCGTCAACTCTGGTGTCCCACAAGGAAGCCATTTAGGTCCTTTATTGTTTATTTTATATGTTAACGACTTAATCTCGATTATAAAATACTCCTCGGTTCTTATTTATGCCGATGGTATTAAAATCTTCAAAAATATAAGTTCAATAAACGACTGTTCACTACTTCAAGAAGATCTTTATAGGTTTAGGGAATAGTGTAACAAAAACCGACTTTTGTTAAATACTGAGTTTTACACGCAAACATAAAATTATAAATTATAATTATTTATTTGATTCTTCTCCCTTATGCAAACTTTCCGTTTTCTCCGATCTAGGTATTATACTTGACACTAAATTAACTTTTACAGACCCCCACAACTTTATAATTAAAAAAGCTAATAAAATTCTAGGTTTCATAAAACGTTTTTATCGTGAATTCCATGGCCCTTACGTCCTCAAACTTCTTTACGTATCCTTTGTAAGACCAGTGCTTGAATATCGCTGCGTAGTATGGGCGCCATAGTATACAATTCATATTAACAGACTTGAAGGTACACAGAGAAGGTTCAAGCGTTTTTGTCTTCGTCTTCTCCCATGGTCCCAAAGATCCGCACTTCCTCCTTATACTCATAGATTCATCCTAATTAATCTTCCCACACTGTTGAAACACAGACAGTATCTCCAGTTTTGTTTCATTATTTAATTAATCAATGGAACAATAAATTCTCCATCAGTTTTGAGTCGTTTAAATTTTAGCTACAGCCGAGTAATCAAATAGATTGTATAAATTCACAAGTTGTATCACTGTTTGATAATCACGTTCCTCTTTGTACCAAAATGCGCAGGTATGACCAACGCTCATGGTTAACAGCTGAAGTTCACGAGCTTATACAGCAACGTAATCAAGCTTTCTATAATTGGAAACGGTATATACTTGCAAGAATTTCAACCAATTTATCGAACTTTACGTAACCTAGTTGTTCACAAAATACGGTGTGCTAAAAAAGTTTTTTATTGCAGCCGTCTAAGCAAAAGAGCTAAGCAGTTTCTGATGACATACACTGCAACGTTCTCAATCAAATGTTTGTAGACTTAACTTTTCCTCCGCTTCCTGTTATTTTTCCACTCTTTATTAATGATTCAGAATCTGAAAACAGTTCGGAGAACTTTTTTCAATTCTCTAGAATATACGAATGAGAAGTTGTTGAATGTGTTTTGGCAATAACATTAAATGGCACTGGCATAAGTCCGAAGTTCTTCAAAGTTATTTTTCCTATTTTATTGCCATTTATAACACACATCTTCAACACAATTTTGACAACATGCGTTTTTCCCGACCAATCGAAATTGGCTTAAATAGTTCCAATTGCGAAAGATAAACACCAGTTCAGACCAATTTCAATATTTCCTTTTGCATCGAAGGTCTTTGAAAAAATGGTTCAAGATCAGATGAACTGTTATCTACGGAGCAATAATTTGTTATCACCGAAACAATCTGGTTTCAGGGAAAAACACATTTGCTCCTCAACACTCATTAATATTATTGAGGATATACGAGAAGACTTAGACGTGGGAAATGTGACTTTTTTGATACTGTTAGATTTTTCGAAAGCATTTGATACGGTTGATCATGTTAATCTCTGCAAAAAACTATCACGCCTATACAACTTTTCAAGTCCTACTGTTAAATTGATAGCTTCATACTTAACCGGAAGAAACCAAGCTGTAATGGTGAATGAGAAACTGTCTTATTTTCTTTAGAGGGATCAATTCTTGGCCCCCTACTATTCTCGCTTTACATAAATGAACTTCCTCAAATTGCTCCTCAATCTACAATTCAAATGTACGCAGATGACGTACAATTGTACAAAAGTTGCCTCCTTGGATTAATTGAAGATTCTGTTTCGGTTCTAAATGAGGATTTTGATAAAATATTACACTTTACCCAGAGTAATGGCCTCTTTTTAAATCCAAGTAAGTCTAAATGTCTCATTATCTCCAAAAAACCTGATGAACTTTCATACTTTCCAACAATTTATCTTAACGGTGCTGTAGTCGAATATTTTGAGACTGCAAGAAATCTAGGAATGGTATTTAACCGTAAACTAACATGGGATACGCACATTAATACAGTTGTGGGGAAAGTATATGGAGTGATCCGCATGTTGTGGGCTACGCAATATTATACTCCAGTTAAAACCAGGCTTATGCTAGCTAAAACACTTATTATACCAATACTGACTTACGGTTGTGAAATATATTGCAACTGCGACTATAACAGCAGGAGAAAATTAAATGTAGCATACAATAGTATTGCTAGATACATATATGTATTGAAGTGATATGATAGAATATCTTCCTACTCTAAAGCTATATATACAACCTTTCATTTGATAACATCATTAAATACAGAACCTTAATATCACTGTTTAGAATAATGCAAACACATCAGCCTCCTTATCTCTTTGCCAGATTGCAAATTTCCTCCTCAATTAGGTCACAACAGCTCATACAATTTAGATTCACGTGTTTAACTTGCGAACGCCAATTTTTTATCAATGCTACTCGTTTATGGAACAGTCTACCTCAAAGAATTAGAAGTATCGGCAACCTATAGGCTTTCAAAAAAGCAATAGAGGCTCATTTAGCCCATAACTAAAATTCGTTTTACTCAGAGCAATTGAAGACCAAAATGAAAACCAGAACGTAAAGAGAGAAATGAATTGTTAATATATGTACATATTTTTACCAACATAATAAATTGTAGTTACTGAATAGTTTAAAAGATGTGTAAAAAGTTTAGTAATTTGATTAGCGTATCATTATATCAAACTAAATATTAACTAAAGTATGCTTTAATGTATTTTATATTGAAACTTGTATTAGTTTATAAGATATTGTATCTTAAAATGCAAGTCAACTAATAAATAAAATCTAAATCTAAATCTAAATCTAAATCTTAATCTAAATCTAAATCTAAATCTAAATCTAAATCTAAATCTAAATCTAAATCTAAATCTAAATCTAAATCTAAATCTAAATCTAAATCTAAATCTAAATCTAAATCTAAATCTAAATCTAAATCTAAATCTAAATCTAAATCTAAATCTAAATCTAAATCTAAATCTAAATCTAAATCTAAATCTAAATCTAAATCTAAATCTAAATCTAAATCTAAATCTAAATCTAAATCTAAATCTAAATCTAAATCTAAATCTAAATCTAAATCTAAATCTAAATCTAAATCTAAATCTAAATCTAAATCTAAATCTAAATCTAAATCTAAATCTAAATCTAAATCTAAATCTAAATCTAAATCTAAATCTAAATCTAAATCTAAATCTAAATCTAAATCTAAATCTAAATCTAAATCTAAATCTAAATCTAAATCTAAATCTAAATCTAAATCTAAATCTAAATCTAAATCTAAATCTAAATCTAAATCTAAATCTAAATCTAAATCTAAATCTAAATCTAAATCTAAATCTAAATCTAAATCTAAATCTAAATCTAAATCTAAATCTAAATCTAAATCTAAATCTAAATCTAAATCTAAATCTAAATCTAAATCTAAATCTAAATCTAAATCTAAATCTAAATCTAAATCTAAATCTAAATCTAAATCTAAATCTAAATCTAAATCTAAATCTAAATCTAAATCTAAATCTAAATCTAAATCTAAATCTAAATCTAAATCTAAATCTAAATCTAAATCTAAATCTAAATCTAAATCTTAATTTTAAATCTAAATCTAAATCTAAATCTAAATTTAAATCTAAATCTAACTAGCACAAGAAGACAGTTGCCTTATGTCCAATTTTCAGTAGAACAAACTATGGTGTAAATAGTCCTTTAAATCAATTCATATCAGTCTTCAATAAGTTTTATAATTTAATTACTTCTATCAACGACATTTTTAAAAGTAAACAATTTAAAGAAAACTTTTTCAACATATCATTGTAATTATATTGTGTATATTTACATTGTACGTAATATTAAGTGTATTAAAATTGTATTTTAAATAGTTGTAAGTTTCTAACGTTAGTAAATTAACGGATTAATAAATAAATAAATAAAAAGATTTTCCTAAGTTTTTTTTATTTTCTTTATGTGTTATACGACCAGGGGCCGAATTACCGCATCAGTGAGTCAGCAATACGTTTCTGAATTATCTGCATTTGGGATTCCTTCTATAAGATATCGGTTAAAGTAGCGAGTATCGAATTCAATTTTTGGCATTTCCTCGTCAGTGAACGAGTGTTTTTTCATACGATAGATGCTAGGTAGACGAGTGAGCAATAAAATGGCAGAAAAATAAAATTATTTTTTTCCTACACTATATCAGTTAGTGGTGTTTCAGCGTGAAATAAAATAAATTAAACATCACCCAGAAAATTATTCTTGCTTGATTTTAAGGCACAATAATTCGATTTAGCTAAAAAATATTTTTGGCCAAATAGAATTCCAAAGGCAAATGTAAACAAAACATGAGCTCAACACAAGCAGCTGGGGCGACCGACCAATGAAAAGTTAGGAATACTGACGTTTAGAACAATGTACTAGAATTATCCTAGTACGATACGAACTCAAATCGATACGTGATATTTCGTATAACATCATACCAATGTGATTACTCGATAGTTCGATAACGTGTAAAAGTTCCTCTCTCGTTCACTGAAGACGTAATTCGGCCCCAGGGCCGCCAGACATACGTCATTTTATCAAAGCTAAGATTTTTTCTGCGAACAGGTACTATGGTAGCTAAGACAAATGGATACTAAGAATCTTTAATCCGGGTGCAATTAAGAGGTAGCGAGTTGCATACAAATGTTGCAACATTGCGTTATTTTATCGAAGCTGAATTTTTGATGTCTTAGGGGATAGTGTCATTAACTTTATTTGACACTTTTCAGACATCTACAGTGGGACCTAACGTGAGCCAGACACTTAAAATATGTCAAACTAATTGTGCCATTTACGTTGTAGTTTTAAAGCTAATATTTATATGTTTTATGGGCAACTGTTTCAAAATAATTCCCCATCAGCTATATATCTACAGTGGGGGGTATTTATCAGCCAGACATTTAAAAACAGCTAAAATAAGCGAAAAAATCACATTTTAGTAACAAAGAATTATTATTTTTACAGTGTTAAGGTGATGCAAGGCCCCGCTGTAGGTGTTTTGCTGATTAGAAAATCATGTAAAATATTTGCCCAAAGAAACCATAAAATCTTGATTTGATTCTGTTAATTAAATGGCACGATTAGTTTGACAGATTGTAAGTGTCTGGCTCACGTTAGGTCCCACTGTAGATGTCTGAAAAGTGTCAAATAAAGTTAATGACACCATCCCCTAAGGGGCCAGTTATAGCTATCATTGAAATTCATCATTGAAAAAGTTAGCTGATGATTTTGAGACCCTTCGAAGGTTTAATCATTGAATATTTTAATGCAGAAATAAAGCTTACGACTTCAAAATTATTTCTCTCCATTTTGACCCATATCTTCCCCAGAACGTAACTTTTAATTTTTTCAATGATCATGGGTAAGGAAGTTCATCATTGAAAAATTAAAAGTCATTTTATGAGAAAAGTTGTGCCAAATTGAATTTTGTTTTACCTAGAAATAATTATTTAGTCAAATAGCTTTACTTTGGCATCAAAATAATCATTAATTTTTTCTTCAAAATCTCTCAAAATTGACAATTAATATTTTCAATGATGGTTTTCAATGATAGCTATAACTGGCCCCTAAGACATCAAAAATTCAGCTTCGATAAAATAACTCAATGTTGCAACATTTGTATGCAACTTTAACACTCGCTACTTCTTAATTGAACCTGGATTGAAGATTCTTAGTATCCATTTGTTCTTAGCTACCATAGTACCTGTTCGCAAAAAAAATCTTAGCTTTGATAAAATGACGTATGTCTGGCGGCCCTGAGCTCTTTTGTGTATACGATAAGAACTTGAACCAAGTAGAGCTATAACTGGTCTGAGTTCTAAAACAGAATCCATCTATCATCGGAGAGCTATTTTCTTAGTCTCCCTAGCGTTTGTTTTTGGATAGTTTCATCATAAGAAAACTATATACCGTTAGTCATATTCTTCTAAATGACAGCCAGTAAATACGACCAAGTTCATGACTTTATTTATGCTAGTTCACATCACAATCATCAACTATGAAAGGAATTCCCTAATTTAAAATGCAAAATTTTATATTAAATGTGTGTATGGTGTCCTACGTTGTTATGCGATTACGACGACGACCAACGCTGACGTTAGGGGGCGTTAGCCAGTTCCCAGCAACAAAGAACAGACTCAGGAGGGTAATTTGCAAATAAAGTTTCCTAGAAGATAATTCTAAATAGTTCCACAAGAAGGAGAGCTAATATTATTAAAGATGTGAAATTTAGCAAAGACCAAAGAAAAAGACACAATGATGTGGAGTCTGGAGGAGGTCAATAGTGCCAGTTGTGAAAAGGGGCAGGTGGAGAGCATTTAGATTAGATTTTATAGTAGATGTCTTGCTAATCAGACAAAAGCTTGCCGTTTCCCTATAAGTAGGTATATGTATGTATGTATGTATATTTCTCTTATATACTTATAATACCTACTCCCCTGGACATAATTTGGAATTCATTTAGCTTAATAGCCAATTAAGTTAATGAATTGCCCTTCTTTTTTGTTCCAGTTTATGTATAAGTTGGCATTTTGTGTGTTCCAATTTTGTTTTCTTTTAAAAGAAATTGTACTTCAGATGTCTTTTAATTTGGTCTTGTTTTGGTTGTTGATGTTCATGTGCTTCTTCTTTAACTAACCAGTTTGAGTTTGTATAAAATTAAGATCGTTTATGTTTTTTTTTGTGCACTTAAATGGACAGGTTCTACTTTTTTTAATATTTTCAAACCGTTGACAGCTTTTTGAAAATGGTGTCGAAAGCAAAAGTGCTGAGAGGTAGCAAAAAATTAATGAATAAAGTAGAACCAGTGATTACTACTTTAATAAGTTTGCATAATTATTCACGCATTCGAATCAGACATGCAACACATATTGCATGCAATTTAATGAAATCAATTAATTGCCGGGCCGTAAAGGCTTGTTACTAGTAATCGAACCTTTTCATCGAAGTTGATATCATTATTTAAGGCGACAGGAATCTGACTGGGATTGATGAATGAAAATATTATTATTGCAGCAATTTAGGTATTGTTTGTATTAAAATACCGACGAAATTTCAGCATCCACTTTTATTCCCTTCTATTTTTGTGTGGCGGTATCACATATAAATTTGGAAGAGCCTTAAAGGAATTGTATGCAGGCACAAAAACAACAGTGTAGAATGGGCCTTAATTATCCGACTAGATTTAATCGATTTTCTTCCAGGGGGCGTTGCATTTACTGGAACAAACGTCAAGGGCTTGTTTTTCGCTGATTACCTGGGGCGTATTTCTCCGCTACTACATCAGCTACAATGTAGTAGTACAACAGTTGTATTACATCATTTCTGTTTCAAACATACATTGGTTTTTTTCAGGTGTAGTACATCAATGTAGCATTGGAGAATCGACTGGAAATATTGGAAAAAAGTATGATTCTGTTTCACAGCTTTTGATACTACATTGTTTTAGTACAACTTACTGTAATTTTTTGTTACATTTTCACCATAAAAATATTTGCTGTGATTGCTGTAACAGAATAAAATTGCTGCATTTAAAAGAAAATATACGAATGTAAGTATTTTTTTTTTTTGTATTTAAACATAAGAAATTCAAAAAATGTATGATTTATCTTTTGATTTTTTGTATAGTCGGTGAAAATTGACTCGTTGTAAATACACTTTCGGTCTTCTTTCAATTCTTATGTTGAATTCAAAATCTTCGTCGAAAATATTTATATCGAAATCCATTTTTGATTTGATTTTTTTTTATTTGTGTCTCTCCAAAGTTCAAATATCTCACTTCTAAAAAAAAACAATATAAATGGCCTCGTTCATTTTGCATTGAGATATGTTATCTCGAACAATTCAACGTAAAATGTAAATTTGAAGTCAGCTGTTGTTGACATTTCTGTAGTAGCCCGTAGCGTAATGGTTAGTGCGTTCGACTGTCACGCTGGAGGTCTGGGTTCGCTTCCCAGCCTCGTCCACCTAAAAACTAAAAAGTTTTTTACAGGTCTACTGCCTCTTGCGAGGAATTGACAAATCCTCCAAGAGTATCACTTGTCACGAATAAGTGCTTCTCGTCTAACAGTTCGGATTCGGCATAAAATTGTAGGTCCCTTCCATTCCTGTCGATAGGCGCACACAGGAATGGTTGCGAGTTGTTAGTCACTAGGCCCTGGTTCTTCATGAGCCGTTGTGCCACCCGATTTTATTTTTTGTTGACATTTCTCTTCAGACGTTCTAAATATATATTTTGCCTTCTTTGAACTCTTAAGGCAAGACCGCACTCAACTTCAGCGGAACTACACTTCACGTATCTTCAGAATAGATATTTATTTCTCACTTTTGTTCTTTTGTACAAAAGTAGGCCTATGTAGTTAAGCCTTTATTTTGAATTATTAATTTTCTTTGGTTATTTTGACGTTCATGGATTTTGGGGTTATTTTGTGATAAAACAAAAAGTTTTTTAATCACTTCATTCTCAAAGACCCTGTTTAGATTGGGAAGTTTGTGCATGGACTTACGCCAGTTTGTAGGAAAGAGACGTGCGGAGTAAGAGGTCTCGTGAGGCATGTAGAAAATATAAACACCGGACTCACGAGTCTGCTTTGTTGTTCTTTCAATATGGAAATTGTTGTTGTTTCAATGCATTTTGAGGCACCTCACAGTTTGTAATGTAAACACGGTGGTACTCACCAGTCCGTACTCAGTCTTTCCAATCTAAACAGGGTCAAATATACTCGTATATAAATTATACTCAATTACGAAAAACTATAATCCAATTCAATCATTTGTATCCAAATCGTATCTTGCTAACTTATGGTGGATTTACATGTATTTGCGTCTGTATAATGCAGAAAGTAGAGCAGGACAGATGCATACAAAAAATCCGAGCGAGTGAAAGAGAACCATTAAGAACATGAACATGTTCTTCTCCATTTCAGCATTATGGCACTTTCCTATAATGCAGAAACAAAGTTCTTCTGCATTTTGATCTTTTCTCTCTATCTAACAAATATACATTTTGTATTTGGCATCCCTTTTTTTGTGCAGAAACCAAATGCAGATACATGTAAATCCACCATTAAAGACGAAAGACAAAACAACCGAAAAAAAGAATGGTGTAGTCGGGGTCTAGGTCTACATCATCCAGCTACATCATACAACACTTCCAGTGGGATATGTGAAACAGAAAAATGTAGTTGGTGTAGTTGTAGAAAGTAGTTGTATGATGTAGTTGATGTAACTGATGTAGTAGCGCTGATATAGGCCCCTGGTTTAATTTGCTATTTCACCAGAAGCGCTGAAAATGGCGATAAAAGACAAAAGTTATGATATTTAGAAATGGGGGAGGAAAGTATGCCAGAAAGGAACATGGAAACTACAACAGTATTTAAATACTTGGGCATTACGATTGCGAGTAACTTAAATAGGGCAAAATAAGTCACGGAGAAACTAGCAACAGCTACGCGTTGAACGTGGAGAAGCTGTCTGGGAAATAAGAATGTTTCGTGGAAAAATCAATTGTATGAACTAGTGTCCTGTTTAGCGTTGATCGTTGGGTTCAGGACAGACTATTTAATTCACTGATCAATT
Source organism: Melangyna quadrimaculata (assembly GCA_949320155.1). Classification (NCBI taxonomy): domain Eukaryota; kingdom Metazoa; phylum Arthropoda; class Insecta; order Diptera; family Syrphidae; genus Melangyna; species Melangyna quadrimaculata. Next base: position 60,367,852 of record OX439483.1, on the reverse strand, counting down.
AACGCTAATCTGCAGCAAGATCTCAGAGAAATAAACTACTTTTAGATCGACTTTAGTGTGGACAAAATATCTGCTATATTCAGAATGAAAGGTGAGCTTGAAAATCTATATTATCAGCCGCATAGAGAACTTGAATGTACACAAATTATGTTAAGGAACTCTCTTTAACATTTCAACAACAACCAGTTCCAAAAGAGGCTCCAATCTATTAAACCTGGATCTAATGCATTTAAGGAGACAAACAAAATTATCGGCAAAGCACAACAAATGCCAAAAAATCAGTACCAGAGAAGGGGAAGTCACGACGACTCAGGACAAAGCGGAAGCATTTGCTGAATATTTTGAAGACAATTCCGCACCCTGCCCATACCCACCCAATGATCCTGCATTCTTAAAAGGAGTCGAGTCAACAATCCAGCAGCTACAGCAGACAAACACTGAAATTACCATTTTCAATGAACATAACCCTGCCAGTGATGCGGAGCCGACTGGATGTTTTCAAACCCTAAAGAAGTGGCTGTGTAAATCCACAGTGGATGCCCTAAAAAATTATCTGGACCAGACATGATTTTCAGCTACAAAAAAAATATATAAAATAAATTGGACGGCTCGTGAAGAACCAGGGCCTAGTGACTAACAACTCGCAACCATTCTTGTGTGCGTGTGTCGACAGGAATGGAAGGGATCTATAATTTTATGCCGAATCCGAACGGCGTGATGAGAAGCACTTATTCATGACAGTAAAACACTTGGAGGATTTGTCAATTATTCGCAAGAGGCAGTAGCCCTGAAAAAAATCTTTTTAGTGTTTAGGTGGACGAGGCTGGGAAATGAACCCAGACCTCCAGCGTGACAGTCCATCGCACTAACCATTAAGCTACGGGCTACAACAGCTTCATCATAAGGAAATTTCCCCAAGTCATGGTGCTATTCCTCACGATCTTATTCAACAACTGCGTCAACAACTGCTATTTTCCGAAAAGATGGAACACAGCAAAAATAGTACCGAAACCGAAGAAAGTCGAAAGGTGTGCCTTTGCTTGATATCGTCCCATATCGCTTCTGGTCAACACCAGCAAAATACTTGAAGGACTTATTCTTTAGCGGTTGAAGGCGTTCTGCACCACCGGATATGCAGTTTGGCTTTCGGGAGAAACATTCCACTATACATCCACTCCTGAGGTTCCAGAACGACGTTGTTAGCTCCCTCAATAACTACCAGGTTGTTGTTGGGTGCTTCGTGGACATCATCTAGATATGGGTGCTAATACACAAGCTAACCATTTTTAATTTTCCAGGTACACTAATAAAAATAATTTTCTCAATTGCAAGTAATTCTTTGTCCAGATTGAAAGCAGCCAGTCACCAAATAAAAACATCAGAGCAGGAGTTGCCCAAGGATCAAATAATATAATAACACCCCCGACAAATACATGATAAATGCTGCTAAGAGATTGACGAGCAACCTTAGCAATCATCCCAACCCGCTAGTGAGAACCATCACTAGTGAAGAGAGATACCCCGAGCTACGATACCTAGATGTAAACGAGGCAATCCAATTCTACGAGGACGCAGCGTCAAACTTCAACCGTGGCTAGAAGCCACCTCCACCCCACATCCCACCACAAAGACAACCGGATATAAACAACCCGAGATGAACCATCTAGTATTAAGCATATAGTATAAGACAATCAAAGACAGTTTTTTAAATAATTTTATTAAAAATAAAAAAAATGTAAAAAATTAGGCCCCTTATGTGCCAAAACAAATTCAAATACCAATGTTACATATATAATGTAAATTAGAATTAAGAGTTTTCATCATTTTGAATTGTATTGACCGATGTGAGTGATTTGACGTTAGGAGGTTTTTTTCTATTAAAATAATTATTTGTCAAAATAAAAACAAATATGTATGTAAGCTCATTTGCAATTAAAAATGAACTCAGTGAAATTGTGGTTTGACGAAGATGAAGATACTTTGAAAATAGCAAGAAGGGGAAAGGTGCTCAGAGGTAATTCAAACTAGTGCTTGAAAGTATCCGGATACTTCGAATATCCGGATCGGATCCGGATCCAGGATCCGATATCCGAAATATCCGGATCTGGATCCGAGGATCCGACACTGGATCCGACACTATCCGGATATCGGATCCTGGATCCGGATCTTATTCGCATTTTCGGATCTGATCCGGATATCCGGATAGTTGGAGGATCCGGAACTGATTTTAAGCTCTAATTCAAACCCCCTAGAGTTCTAAGAACAAATGTGGGTATTCTTATACACAAAAAAATCGTATTTTCTTGTAATTGAACTATTTATTCTATTTTAGCTTTACCTATACAAAATTCCCGTTTATCAAAGGCGGCCTTATCTGAAATGGCACATGAACTTAAATTATCCAAAAGATGCACATCGGTCTCAAACATTATAAAATTGTGCACAGTATACCCACAAGGGTCGTACCAATTAAGCGTGACGAATACTTTTTCAATTGACCTTGCGTTTCACTCATTACTCTCTGCAAATTTACTCTCCGCCGACTAATTTTTTTGCAATTGAAAGAAAAATTGGCAAATGTCAATAAAGTCGATGGAAAAAAAATAAAAAAATAAATTGGGTGGCACAACGGCTCAGAACCAGGGCCTAGTGACTAACAACTCGCAACCATTCGTGTGTGCGCCTTTCGACAGGAATGTAAGGGACCTACAATTTTGTGCCGAATCCGAACGGCTAGACGAGAAGCACTTATTCGTGACAAGTGATACTCTTGGAGGATTTGTCAATTCTTCGCAAGAGGCAGTAGCCCTGAAAAAAAAACTTTCTTAGTTTTTAGGTGGACGAGGCTGGGAAGCGATCCCAGACCTCCAGCGTGAAGGTCGAACGCACTAACCATTACGCTACGGGCTACTACAAGTCGATGGAAATCAACTAATAATTGATAAAAACTGACAATTTATCAACTAATCATTGAAGGATGACAAACACAAAGCCGAATGACAAAATTGCTTGATAAATATCAACTATCAATAAATTCATGATAGACAGTCGCAATTAGGGTGAATACTTATATAATTATTTATTTTAAAATTGTGTATAAGAGTGAAATAAAAGCGCAAACTCTGGCAGATGGCTATTTTAAATTTCAAAGCCATGCATATATGATTTAATAAATACTTTATTGTAAAACAAACAACAAATTATCGAAAAATAAATCAATTTATCTATTTATTTTTTTGTAAGGACATATTTTACCTCGAGTTTGATGATGCTTTTATTTTTGAATGAATAGCTTTCTAGAATGGAATCCATTATTTGTATTCCTGTCTATGTTTGGCAAGCAAAAGGCACATATGTACATACCTAGTTTGAGCACAAAAATATTTTCAAAAATTAAATCTCTAAAAAGTAAACAATATTAAAGTAATTAATAAATTCATTATAATAATTGGCTGGTGTTGTTTTTGTTAAAATTTATAATATAATGCAAATTATTATAAACATTGCTTTGGATTTTTTTATAGCACCTATATCTATTGTTCAAATCAATTATGCTCTTTTTTTCCAATAGATAAAAACAAAATTGTTTCTCCTTTTATTTGATTTCATTTATTTTTTGTTGGTTTTAGGAATTTTTTTTTTTTTTAAGTTCCATGTGGTGAAGATTTTTATTTGATAAAATTATATCTATTATTAATCGGTCAACTATTTCTATTGTATGTAACTACCTACCTGCCTATTAATTGATAATATTTGCATGGTTTTTATAATATAAATTAAAATGAATTTAATCACACATTATTTACAGCTCAACATAAAAGGCACAAAGGATGTGGCACAGAAACTATTGGTTATTTATTTATAACTAATACTTTTTTGCAGAGCTAAAAAAAAAATATTTTAAAGCAAATTAGTTTTTTAAGAGCTTTAAACAAAATAATTCTGTTTTTCATACAATGTTTTATGTCGAAAAAAATTCTAATTTAAAATGGTGGAATAAATTTTCAATATGGCAGCACCAACAATTAACAAAGAAAAAGACATTAAAATCCATAATAATAAAAACAGCGCTTAACTCACCTGTAACTTTCGAGCTCTCGTGTAAGCATAGCTTAAGTAAAGAGATAACTCGTGCTTCATCTAAACCACTTTCCTTGATGGTTTAGCTAGCTCGTAAGTGAGAGAAATCTTACTCCTAATCCACGAGCTAATGATTATTCATGTAACGTCATAAGTTTACTGTAGTAGCCCGTAGCGTAATGGTTAGTGCGTTCGACTGTCACGCAGGAGGTCTGGGATCGCTTCCCAGCCTCGTCCACCTAAAAAAACTAAAAAGTTTTTTTCAGGGCTACTGCCTCTTGCGAGGAATTGACAAATCCTCCAAGAGTATCACTTGTCACGAATAAGTGCTTCTCGTCAAGACGTTCGGATTTGGCATACAAATTGTAGGTCCCTTCCATTCCTGTCGAAAGGCGCACACAGGAATGGTTGCGAGTTGTTAGTCACTAGGCCCTGGTTCTTCATGAGCCGTTGTGCCACCCGATTTATTTTTTTTTTTTTTCATAAGTTTACAAATTGTGTAAATTCGTAAGTTACACAAGGGTTTGAATGAACGACCTTTGAATTCATTATTCGTTTATTTGGCAGATTAGGTGTGTGAAAGATAGGACATGTTCAGATTTTGAAGTTATTTTTAAGTGAAGAACCTCTTTCGAAATGACGCGAAATCGAAGCAGAATGTCTCGGAACGGTAAACAAAATTTAAGATACACGACAATAGTCGCGATTTAAGCGTAACACTCCTATTGCGATTGTCAATTGTTAATTGATTCTTGATAAATATTGATATTTTGTTGAAAATATGGGCAACTATTCATTGATATTTGTCAATTTGTTAATAATTCACAACGGTCTGCATCATTCCCAATGACCAAAACTTTTTCGGTTGTGTAGTTTAATATCGAATTTCAACATTCATCAACAATTAATCTTAGCCCGAAGAAACAGCGGTTGGCAAGAATAATTCTTCGTTTGATCTCTGCACTGATGTCATTTTGCGAGGTAATAGTGGAGCCCAGGTAGACAAAGTCCTTGACAATTTCGAAGTTATAGCTGTCCATAGTGATATTTTGCCCGAGTCGACGATGTTAAGATTCCTCTCTTGATGACAGCATATACTTCGTCTTGTCCTCATCAACCGCCAATCCCACAGCTCGCTTCGTTCTGCCGACAATGTCTATGTCATTGCAAACGCAAGCAATTGAACGGAATTTTTGGTAAATTGTACCGCTGGTGTTGACATGTGCGTTGCGTACAGTTGCTTCAAGACAGACCTTTAGTAGGTTGCATGATAACGCCTCGCCTTGACTCAATCCTTTTTCAACATCAAAGGAATCGGTGGTGTTCTTACCAATTTTGACGGAGCAGCGATATTTCTCCGTCGTCATCCTCCACAAGTGGACGAGTTTGGCAGGGATGCCGAGATATGACATGGCTCTGTATAATTTTTCTCTTTTCACGCTATCAGATTTAAAATCAATAGAGAGGTGGTGTGTATCGACTTAGAATTCCTGTTTTTTTTTTTTTTTCTAAAATCTGTCGGAGTGTGAACATTTGATCGACGGTTGACTTGCCTAGCCTAAAACCAAACTGATAAGGGCCGATCAGATCGTTGACAAAAGGTTTTAAGCGGTCACACAGGGTAGCCGAAAAGATTTTATAAGCGACGTTTAGGAGACTTATTCCTATGTAGTTGGTGCTTTTCAGAGCATATCCCTTTTTATGGATGGGGCACACTTTACCGAGGATCCATTCATCGGACATACTTTCCTCCGACCAAATTTTGCAGATGTGTTGGTGTATGCTTCTAACCAATTCATCTCTCGCTGATTTGAATAGTTCGGATGGTAATCCATCCGCACCAGCACCCTTGCATGACTTAGTTTGGATATCGCCAGCCGCACTTCGGTTAGGTCGGGTGGACGGTACTGTTGGCCATCATCGTCTAAATTGAATGGAGTGTTCAGCCTATAGGCGGAATCTTGGCTGTATTCACCGTTCGGACATCCAAGATACTGGTAGCATGTCTCGCGTCTTTTTGTTGTAATAAGCTAATAAGTTAATGGTAATAAAATTAAGCTAATCTCAAAACAAGTTTCCTCGTTCTAGCTATAATCCAAAACCATATATATGCCTCTACAAGCAAATTATTTAAATAAATAAACATAAATTAAATTTTTATTATCAGTTTCCCTTTTCATTCATTTAATATGATTTCATTCATTCATTTTGCAAAAGACTTATCGATAAAATCACATAAACGTCAACAATTAAAAACCAAGAAAAGAAATAAATCCCAAAAATAAAAAATAAAAAAACAACTGAAATTAAAATAAACATAAAAATAAAATTAACATAAGTAAAACAATGTCGTCGGTTTGTCTATCTGTGCGATGTATACCTATACTCTTACAAAAGATTCCTATATTCTAGCATCTACGAGTGTCTTTGCAGCTTTCTGGTCATTTATTTATTAACTATTATCTTTGTCACTAAATCAAATATTCAGATTTATCACAACCAACACAGCAGACCTTGGATGGTGTTTTTTTTTTGTTTTGTTTGGCTTTGGTGTGATGATGGTGGTGGCTTGAAGCTGGAGTTCCACCGACATAATATAGGTCCAGCTATAGCTAGCTGCCTGATGTTGAATTTATTTTTATTTTAATTTTATTTTTTTAATTTGTTATTTTACGACTCACTTTCTGGAAATGGGACTTCTAACACACAAGATGCCTCGTCGACATAACCTAGATGCTGGTTGGCCCACGCTTTCCCCTTACCAACAACAACAACCAACAACTCCCATCTTGGAGCTATAAGGTAACTTCATACATCTCGCGCCCACATTATATTTTACGTAGAGATTTTTTTTTATGAATGGACAGCCATTAAATCGGCCAGGTGGATAAGTTTGCGACTTGGTTTCATTGTGCCTACATTTTTACTCAAAGTTGACGTTGTTTTATAATAAAGTCGAGACCATCCAACGCTCGAAATGTGGGTTTCCAAAAAATCAGCGCAGGCACCATATACTTAGGAACAACTGTTAACTTAACTCTCTTGGGTCTTGAGCAATCAACCTCTCAAAAGATTTTTCAGAATGAATGAATAATCACACTCAAGTCGTCGGCTTTAGTCGATCGGTTGGTCGGTCCCGTTCCGTTCTCTTCCATCGAAGCTAACTTGGCAACTTGGACGTGTATAGTAACAATTTTGAATTAATGGCAGTTAAAGATATGGACAAAGCTCAAATTGAAAACCGGGCCTATTAAAATAAATTATTGCATCAAACTCACAATCAGATCAAGGGACAGATGGGCTTTTAACAGACGGACAAACAGACAAACGGAGGAGAATCGATATAAAATCAATTTTGAATTTTAATGGAATTGGAAGTAGAAGTTTTTGCCATCATCATCTCTATTGACCTCAAGTCGGGTTTTGACCCCGGTTCTCAGCGTCATCAGTGCCTGCCAGCTATGTTTGTATATTGTATCTGTAATCTGTATACGTCATTTAGTTTTAATCAGATACGGATATACATTTTATTATGCAGTAGTTGTATATATGAACGGAACAGAGCAGACATGTGATTGAGTTCCCATCGTCTGTCTTTACTTGTGGTTTAATATTATGTCTTATGGTTGAAGACCAACTAAGGATGTGGTCAGCAAATCATTTATTAAATATGGTAACACGATGATTTTATTTCCAACGTCATCGTAATCATCTTTTCGTCATCATCATTATTATTATTATTATTATTATTATTATCATCTTGGACGTCGACGGACGTCGTCGTTGTCGTCATAGGGAAACCATAACACCAAAAATGTTGAAATGTATAAATTTATTGATAGAAAAAACGAGTATTGTAACTATTGTATGATTTTGCGCTAAAATAATTTATCATTTTTATTATGGGTGATCAAAATAAAACAAAACGACTAATCTATAGAAATTTTGTTATGAGGCGTCTGAAGTATCCCGGGAGCTAGCCTCGAAATAACATTAATCCTGATGATTATTTTTGGAGCGAGTGCTTTTCTCAAGAACGTATACAAAGGATACGACTGCCTCAGCATTAGTTGAAATATAATTTGCTGCAATTTTTGTTTGATAAAAACCTACCACCTACTTGACAAGACAAATTTGATCGTTTCACTCTGAATTGCTTTTCATTGATGGTTTTTAATGATATCTTTAACTCACACGAGCCCGGTAGGAAAAACACCAAGTTTCTGTCTAGTTTAAGAAAGGTCCTAGTAAGTTTTCAGTAGGGAAAATCTAGACGAGGAAAACTTGCCAGATACTTGGAAAGCCATTGCTGAATTTCAGTACCAAATAAATTTAGACGAAGGAAACTTTTCAAATATTCGTAAGGCCCTCCCTAGTAAAAACTTGTTGAACATGTTTCGGTACTCCATCATACGATATTTTGTTTCTCTCTTTCCTTTTTTTAATATCACACTTTTTTCTATGGGTGTGCGACATTTATATATATTATATGTGTTTGTTATGCAAGAGGTATGAAAGATTAGAGTATTAAACTTATTCATTTTCGACATTGAATTCTTGTATAGCGAGATAGTTCAGTGGGTAGCGCATTGGACTGACAACCAGAAGATCGCGAATCAAGTCCTACATAAGTCAATTTTTTTTTTTTTGCCTGACGATACAAATGGGTCCATAATGACTAAGGATCTTGTTCTAGCCGTTGCTAACCCTTGCTGGCCCCTTGCCAAAAAACTATGCAGTGCCTAGTGCCTTGTTGAAAACTAGATTGTTTTTCTGTGCGGGATTTGTATTTCCTTATTGAGCAGCCAGTAATCCTAAGGAGGTAAAACCGATAAACGGTCGTGATCACCAAAGGGTCGATCACACTCGCACTAGCAGTCGTCGAAAGAGGAACAGGAAGAGGAACGATTCGACACCCCCTATAATGACCGTCACCAAGAAACACCAATCGGCAGGAGGCGAAGATATGCCGGAGAGTATTCAGGTACCAGTCATTAACGAAGGCAGCTCTGAGATGAGGCTTACAAACGAACAGTGGGCTCAAGAAGAGATCAAGCTTCTTGAATGTGTCAACGAAGAGATACTTGCCTGAAGAGGGTTTGTGCTAACCTTCGGGCCGTTGTCGACCAAAAATGGTTTTAAGGTAATCACATGTTGTGGGCAACCTACCCTGAACTGGCTTCGATCCAAGGTAGGAAATATGAAGGGGTTACTTGAAGGAGTTACACTAAGTGTTGCTCTCAAATGTGACCTTCCAATAAGACCAAAAGTCCGAATAAATGTTTCGGGTATCGACAGCATCAGCCTGTTGGGATTAGGATTACTTCGCGCTCAAAATCCCAACCTACCTAGTGCTGAGGCCAAGAGGTGGTACTTATGCTCAATTACGAGACAATGGGTATGCTTCCTTCAACGGATTATAGGCTTAAATTTGGCATTAATGCAGTTAGGGTGCGACCGAAAACTGTAGCCAACTTAATACAAAATTCAAAACTCAAATGATGAGAGTGCTGTAAATCAACCTGCAGCACAGTAAGTTGGCCTCTGCCCCCCTAAACTCCCTTTTGTCAAAAAACAACATCGACATAGCCGTTATACAGGAGCCATGGATCAACAGCGGCAATATCTGCGGACTCAGGTCCAAAGATTACAAGATATTTTGGGGAAAGAGGTCCTCACATAGGTGTTATCTCTCAAATAGGTAGGAAAGTGGCTTGAGCCATTGACTCTTTCTCAGCATACAAGTCCGCAGGGCCCGACGGTGTAATTCCAATTATACTCCAAAGCTCTAAAGACACAATTCTTCCAATCCTTGTGGATATCTTTAGGGGATGTTTAAATACTACCTTTGTTCCATCAGGATGGAGAAAGGTCACTGTCATCTTCATTGCATTTCTTCTCAAGACATTAGAAAGACTAATAGAGACGCATATTCACCTTAAACTAAGTGATGATGTTCTCTCACAGGCCCATTGAAGGGCAAATCTGTCGAGACAGCTCTTCATGAGGTGGTCGGCACAATTGAAAGATCAATCCATTATAAGGAATGCAATCTAGGAGCTTTCCTAGATATAGAACGGGCCTTCAATAATGCCGAAAAGTAAATCAATTCGGCAAAGCCCTAGTCTCTACGGGCATTGACCCATTGTTGTCAAACTGGATGGATTCTATGCTCCAAACAAGACTTGTAAATGCGGAAATGGGCGACAATAAGCTAAAAGTCAGAACATGTAGGGGTACACCACAGGGAGGGATATTGTCCCCTTTGGATCTAAACCAAAGTGGTGTCAAAGTTGTGGCATACGCAGACGACATCGTGATAATGACCTCTGGAAAATTTGTTTCCACATTTCGTGATCTCATGCAAACCACCCTTGACAGGCTAACTAATTGGGCCAACAGCTGCGGACTTAATGTCAACCCACTTAAAACTGAACTGGTTTTGTTTACGAGAAAGCATAATATTCCAACTATTAACCCTCCCACTATAAACTAAACTGGAAAGAAAACATTAAAGAACGTGAGAAAAAGGCGTCGATTGCATTCTACACTTGCAATAGAGCTTTTGGTAGGAGATGGAGGCCTAGGCCTAAAGCCATCCACTGGATGCATACAGCCATCATACGGCCAATATTAACGTATGCATGTTTGGTCTGGTTTGGCACTTGACAAAAGCACCAATCTCAAGACCATAACAAAAATACAAAGACTATCGTGTATAGGTACAACAAGTGCCACGAGAACTACACCAACAGCAGCCCTAGAAACTTTCCTTTCGCTTCCCCCACTTGATCTTTTTACAAAAGAGCTCGCGGCCAATAGTGCTCTTCGATTTAAAGAGTGCAAATATTGGAAAAACATTGGTAGTAGCCCGTAGCGTGATGGTTAGTGCGTTCGACTGTCACGCTGGAGATCTGGCTTCGCTTCCCAGCCTCGTCCACCTAAAAACTAAAAAGTTTTTTTTAGAGCTACTGCCTCTTGCGAGGAATTGACAAATCCTCCAAGAGTATCACTTGTCACGAATAAGTGCTTCTCGTCTAGCCGTTCGGATTCGGCATAAAATTGTAAGTCCCTTCCATTCCTGTCGACAGGCGCACACAGGAATGGTTGCGAGTTGTTAGTCACTAGGCCCTGGTTCTTCACGAGCCGTTGTGCCACCAAATTTAATTTTTAATTTTATTGAAATATTGGAAAAAGGGACACTTTGGTCAAAAGACGATAATCAACTTCAACGATATAAATATTCAAACTGATTACATCTTACCGCACATTGATTTCAACCCAGTTGCACTTGCAGATTTTCCATCAAGACATCAAGAGAACTCTGGAAGGAAAACCGGGTCACAAACGTGGATCATGTCGTATTCACTGGTGGGTCCAAATCTGACGAGCGGATAGGGTCTGGAATCTTTTAAGAAAACCCACCCATAAACAAGTCGATAAAACTACCAATTTTCTGGAGCTTCTTTCAAGCAGAGGTCCTTGCAGTTTTTGAAGCTGCAAAGTATCTCTCCACGCTTGAATTGACGGGTAAGAACATTGATTTCTTCATAGATAGTCAGGCTGCAATCTAAGCCATATCATTAACTGTCACGAAATTCAAACTGATTGATTGCTGGGACCCTTCGTTGGGGCCCAGGACATCGTGACATTTTTAATAATAAAAGGGCAGTCGAACTGGCCAAAAACGGGGCAACATTTGAACCAAGCCAAGTCATACCTCATACCCTGGGAACTTATGCTTCTAGAACAATAAAAATGTAGAATTCACCACAGTTTCTTAAAAGTCACAAACGACCAGTGGTCAACATTTGATACCTGTCGGGTTTCAAGGATTTTATAGCCGTTACGCTCTAGAAACAAAACAGACTATTTACTTAAGCTAGGCAGGCCCAATTATCCCTTTTAGTTGGTTTACTCATGGGTCACAACTCCATGGAACCCACTTCAGCAGAATGGGCATCAGCTCATCTGACCTATGTAGAGGGTATCAAGACGAGAAGGCGGTGGGGGCTCATACCACTTCCTTTGCGAATGCCCCAGCCCACCTAGAATCAGAAGAGCAACTCTCGGAGAATACTTCTTCGACGAATTAGATAGCGTCTCTATTTTGCCACCTGTAAACATCATGAAATTCATCCAGATTACAGGATGGTTCAGGGAGGCTCCTTCTACCATAACCCCTACCTGATACTCTCCCCTCACCAATCTTTTCTCCTACCCAAGTCAGCTTGCCGCTTCATCACCCCATCTTACCTAACATAACCTATTGAAACATCAGTCAACAAAACGGATAAACCGTCCGGGTCAAAAGGTATAGTTAAAAAATTGTATTTTGTTTGACCATCCATTCCAACCATGATAAGCAATATAAAGTTACGGATAAAAGTATCTTCAATATGGCCCAAAAGCCTACACCAACTTTTCTTTGACCAAATTACCCATCCCCTTAACTATAATACTGATTTTGGATGGCCTTGATAATTGTTAAGCAATATTTCTGCATGGAAACATTTTGAACTGATTTATTTCTCTACAGCAAAAAAAAGTCTCTCTTGACTTGGTATATAAAAAGTAAAAATCATAAAACGATTTAAAACTTGTTTTAGTTATTAAAAATAATTTCCAAAAATAATAAAAAAAAAAAAACATGATGAACCTGATTTTTATCTAAAATTGAAATCGCTTTTCTTTATTTTTGATTTTCTTTTTTCCTTGTTTTTTGTTTGTTTTGTCTGTTCTTTAATTTAAACGATGGTATTTCTTTTTTTTTTTTCTTCGGTATCATATCGTTTCGATCAGCAGTAATTAATTTTTATGAGATTTTATTTTTATTCGTTTGATAAATTTAAATTAACGTTTACCTTTGCATACAAAGTGATTTTTTAGTTGATGAAATTAAAATACCTAACCATTAAATTTCAAGAGTTATCTATACCTACTACTTGAAGGCAAATATACAGTCTTAAAGGTTATGTCAAATATGCCTTGAAGTTGTAAAATGTTATCGAAAGCAAACATTTCAAACAGGAGCTCGTAACATTTATTTGAAGATAAAACTTTTCATTTCGTTTTGTAAAAGAAATTAAAAAAAGAAGAGTTATATTTCGATGAAAATGGGGTGGGTATATTTGTTTGGAAAAATTTGCCTTAAGTTATTTGTGGGTTTCTTCTTTTATGTGATAATTTAATCATAATACAAATAAATAATAATTAGGGTGCGTTCAGCAGAGTACTGAGCGGAAAGCGATGCTTTGCAGAAAATGTTCCCGATGCTGTACAAGGCAGTGTACTGTGCTTTATCAAGATTTTTTAATCATCAGAATTTGATTTTTGATCGAAAATTCACAGTTCGGACAATATTAAATAGACAAAGAATTCAGAGTACAGAATTTGTTTTCTTTGGTAAGCGAATATAAGATTTAGGTCAAATGCACAATAAAACAACATCGTAGCTTGAGAAGAAACAAAAAAATGGGCACGAACTTGAACCTAGGTTAAAATTGACAATGTGCATAGCGGTTCCTTAAAATTATGATATCATTAAAAAAAAGTTTTAAAAACAATTTAAATTATATAAATTATTACTAAAAATTAATAAAGTTTTTGTTTTAATAGCTAAAACAGATAGAGCTCAAAAAAAAAAGTATGCTATCTGAATTGTTTGATAAATATGAATTTATTAAAAAAAAATCAAAAATCGTTAGACCGGTTTTTGTTTAATAATTTTGTATATTTGAATTTTTTTTTTTTTATATTAAATCTCTCGAAAATTAAAAAAAAATTAATTTGGATAAATTTGAATAAAATACAATTTTTCACACAATTAAAAAAAAAAAAACATTGACCCGTTTTCAAGATAGTGAATTTTCAACAAAAAAAAATGCAATGTTTTTTAAAAATTCAAAACTAATTTTTTTGAAAAATTGTATGCAAAATTGTAAAAATTGTAAAGGACCTCTTAAATAAAAATTTGAAAACCAAAAAGTCGGTTCTATGACGGGTACCGTTAATAACCGTTATACATTTTTTTTTCTACCAAAATTTTAATTGTAGTAATTATAGTAGCTCGTAATTTTTTTTTCAAAATCGTTAGAGCCTTTTTTGAAATAAATCAATTTTTGTATATTGGTTGTATGACAGGTACTGTTATTTTTTGAACTAAAAAAAAAATTCAATTTCCCCTCTAGGGAATCCCATAAGAACCTTAAGTCCAAAGTTTGGAGAAAATCGCTTCAGCCGTTTTAAGCTGCAGGTCAAGGTACAGACAGACAGACTGACAGATGGACAGTCGGACAGACAGACAGAATTGCGAGACCCACTTTTTTCGCGTTCTCTATCATCGTAATGTTACGGAAAATTATTATCTTGATTTTTTTTCGGCACGAATCCTAAACTTGCCCTATTCTTTGTATATCGCAAGTAAAAAGAGGGGGAGAGTACGATAACTTTGGCGCCAAAAATTGATAACGCTTTTTTGTAGAACCCCGTTTAGGAGATAGGGTCATTTAAAAAAAATGGCTTAAAATGGAAAAAGAAATATTTAAAAATAAGTGCAACATTTACAATAAAGTACTATACCGGGTTTCAAAGCCAGAAATCTGTTCTTTGATCCTAAAGTTAAATTGAATTATTCATGCCTTCAATTTTTGAAAAATTTTCATGCAAACTTAAAAGTTTGATAAAAAAAAAATAAAAAAAAAGTTTAGAGCAGTTTTATTTAAATTGTGAAATGAAGTGCTAAATTAGCTTTTAGTAGTCAGTGCTTATATCAATTCTGAATCGAAAACAAAAAATCGAATGGTCTTATGTCTTCTAGTTTTTGATAAAATTGAAAATTACTTTAACTACTTTTTTATAATTTTTTTTTGTATAAACGGTAATCTCACTTTGAGGATTAATGTGGGGGAGTACGATAACAACGGTTCAGCAAAATACTTACGGATTCTTATAGAGGGGTGTAATACAATCATTTTGTTTTACGGGCCGTGCGTTTATCTCACTTCGTTTAGGCGGGAGAGGCAATTTTCTACAAAATGACTTTAAATGAAAAAAAAACTAAAACTACGGCAACACCAACAATGCTAAAATTATAGGTTTTTGAAAGCCAGAAACTTGTTATTTTAGGCCTTTTTTATTGGTAAGTGTATGCGCAGCGCAGCAAAATTTTACACTGTAAACAACAACAAAGGAAAAGTGCGGATACTACATAACGTGTTATTACTTTGTTTTGTGATGTTAAAAAAATATCTAATATTGTTTAAACATCTTAAAACAAAGTAATAACACGTTATGTAGTATCCGCACTTTTCCTTTGTTGTTGTTTACAGTGTAAAATTTTGCTGCGCTGCGTATACACTTACCAATAAAAGAGGCCTTTTATTTTTTGTTTCAAGCAAGTTATTTGTGGTAGTACTTTTTTGAAAAAAATCTTTAAAATTCAAAATATAGCGGGACAGAGGCCCCAAAAAGGGAGTTAAAGCACACCAACTGACAACATAGACGCCTGTCTGGAGACAGAGAATACCCTACGCGGAGCGACGGATTCGCGTGAGCGGGACAGAGGACCCAAAGGGGTTGTTAAAGAAAACTATTGACAATATATTCCATTGAAATTTGGCTTGGAAAAATCGCCCAAAGTTGAGGAAAGAACCCCTATATCTTACAAAAACAATTTACATTTAAAATACTTGGGCAACACACCTCACTGTTTATACGCAGCGATGGAATGTTGGGTGCTAGCATACTCTATTTATGTAAGCAAGCAAAAAAAATAAAAATCTCATACAAAACTACTTTTAGTAATTTTCAATTTTATCAAAAATTTTCGATTCAGGTTCATATAAGCATTGACCACTAGAAGCTAATTTAGCCCTTTATTTCACAATTTTTAAAAAAATTGGTCTAAACTTTTTTTTTTTTCATTTTTTTTATCAAAATTTCTAGTTTGCATGCAAATTTTTCAAAAGCTGTAGGTATGAATAATTCAATTTAACTTTAGGATTAAAGAACAGATTTCTGGCTTTCAAAACCGGTATGGTGCTTTATTGTAAGTGTTGCCGTTGTTGTTTAATACAGTACGTTCTCAATTAACGCAACTCTAGATTCACGCAACTCCTCGATTTTTGCAACAGCTGAATTAATATCATTGTTGACGCAGTAATCGCAACTCTTCAAAAAAATTGACTCGATAAGTGCAACTTTGCATATATTTATTTACTCAGGTTCTTGGTTATGTTTATTTTTGTCTGTTCCGTTACATTTTGTCTCGGCAGTTATATTACCGCTACTTTTGAGTGACGGTGCAAGACAAAATTAATAAAGTTACTTCAAGTAAATCATTATGCCGTGAGTATAATGTTCAAAAATCTACAGTCAGAACAATAAAACGAAAAGAGAGTGCAATAAGAAAGTTTGTTTCTAACGCTGAATGTTGACCCGGAAAGAGGACTACATTAAAAGGTGGCGAATGCCCCAAGATGGGAAAGGTTTTATTATTTATGTGTTATTGAATAAAAAATTGTTGCATTTAATAAATAAGTGCTGGTTTTCTGATTTTCGCTTTGTATCTCGAATTAAGCCTACAAAAATATTTACTCGGTTATTGCAACAACCTCGGTCATTGCAACCACCCTTTTTTTTTAATTAGTTGCGATAATCGAGAATGCACTGTATTTTTTTCCATTTTTAGTCATTTTTTTTCTTCTAAAATGTCCCTACCTCCTCAACGGGTTGAGATAGAAACACCCACCAATTATAGTAAAAAACGGTTGTTTTTGACCATTCTACAAAAAACCTGTACTAATTTTTGGCGCCAAAGTTATCGTACTCGTGCCAAAAAGAGGGTCAATCGCGTATGATTCTTGTACCTACTGTAAGCACAACCTTTTTTTTATTTTTTTTAGGACCAAAAATAACGGAACTTGTCATACAATTTTCATAGCCAAAAAGGCTTATATTATTTGCCTTGAAAACGGCTCCAAGGATTTTCCTTAAACAAAATTCAAATAATTATAAAAGGGAAATGCTACTTTTTGGTAATTGTTTTTTTTTTAAACAACTTTATTTTTGGAATTTCTTCTAGAACCATTTTTTTGTTTAAGATTTCCTTGAAAACGTTGCAATTGACATTTTTAATTTTTTTTTATGGGGAAACTTCGAACAAGTTTAAACGACAAGTTTAAGCAAAAATTTAAAAAACGTTAATTTTTTTTTTTTTGAAAACTCAATATTTTGAAACCGACCCGGCTAGAAAAATTCCAAGTTTTTTTCTAGTTTGGTCAAGTCACTAGTAAGTTTTCAGTATGGAAAAACCTAGACTAGAAAAACTTGTCAGATACTTGGCAAGCCCTTGCTGGATTTCAGTACAAACAATTCAGACGAGGGAAACTTTTCAAACACTCGTAGGGCCCTCCTTAGTAAAAACCTGTTGGAGATGTTTCGGTACCCAGTGTCTCTTGTACACCAAAAACAAACATTTTGTAAGCAATATGCAATTTCAGTTTCATACGAAACCTTTTTCTCCCTTTCCTTTGTCTTTTTCATATCATACTTTTTCTATGGGCGTGAGACATCTGTATACTATATGTTTTTGTTATGCAATATGGTATGAAACATTAGAGTATGAAACTGATTCACTTTCTACATTGAAATTCTGTATTGGGTAGCGAATCGGACTGGCAAGCAGAAGATCGTGGGATAAAGTCCCACATAAGCCGACATTTTTTTTGTTTTTCCTGACGAGGCAAAAGGGTTCATAATCGCCATAGCCGTTGTTCTAGCCTGTGCTAACCCGTGGTAGCCCCTTGCCAGAATCTATGTAAAACTCTCTAGTGCCTTGACGAATACTAGTTTTTTTTCTGCGCGGGCTTTGTCTTCTTTTTTGTATCAAAACAGCACACATTTTTGAGAAACGTGAGACAAGTAAGAATAGAAAACCTGTTCTAGGTTAAAAAAGCAAGTACATACAACCCTTATATTCTAGTATGTATTTGTCATGCAATATGGTATGAAACATATTCACTTTCGACATTGAATTTTTGTATAGCAAGTTAGCACAGTGAGTATCACATTGGACTGACAAGCAGAAGATCGCAGAATCCAGTCCCACTGAATCCCATTTTTGTTGCTAATCCTTGCTATTCCCTTGCCGGAAACTATGTAAAACTCTCTAGTCCCTTGTCAAAAACTAGAATGTTTTTTTTTTTGCGCGGGTATCCTACAGACAATTTTGGCAAAGTTTAATGTATTGCGAAGCTGATCCAGTACCAACATCATTTGAATTAGAAAGTCGTCACTGATATCCTCAACCCGAAAAAAGCTTCTAAATTATACAATAATACTCACGTGGTAATAAGAACAAACCAAATGCAACGCAGGAATATTAAATAAAAGTCTTCAAGGACCTTTCCAAAAAACATGAACCATTTTTAAGAGATAGGGCTTCGTTTTTATTCCAGTACAATATTGTTGTTTACAGCTCTTTACAAGTGACATTTTCTTCCATTTGGTATACACAGACAATAATTACATATTACACGTATATATGGTAAAATGTATGTGCTATTTTTTTTTTCGAAAATTAATTATTTTATTGAAAACATCTCCCTTTGATAAAAGTCTGATTCTGAATCCAATAAAGTCACGTATTAAGTTAATTCCCAAAACGAGATTTGTATTCTTCATTTTTGCTCTCTCTTGCTCTTAATTTTATGCGCCAAAACCATTTCCCTAAAGTGGCAACGAAGTGCGGTTGTTGTGATATATAACTTGAGGCAGGTGATTGTGATGTAGCCTCGTCGTCGGTAGGCAGGCACAAGCAGCCTGAGCCACGCAGGTAAAGGTAAGGTAAGGTAGATATAGGCACGTGCTACAAGACAACAAGTTTTATAAATGTCAGGTGCAATGTGATGGCAGGAGTCGCTTTGTTTATGAACAAAAGCGAAAAACATCCGGCGATGTGTAATAAAGAGACCACAAGCATTCGGTTAGGCAGGCATAAATACATAGGTAGAGTCGTAGAGTATAGCGAGTGTTGCTATAGAGGTGAGCTAGACATAAACGCAAAGGTATTATAGAGTGAAGAAAAGTATCTAAGGAGACATATAACTAACATGGGGTTGATGATTAAATTGTTAGGTGCGCATGATTGTCTGTCTTTGGGAATCCATCTGTCTCTATAGTTATAATACTGGATTGGGTGATTGAATAACACATGAAGCTCATTCAAAGAATCAGACAGAATCATCTATGCCCTTGGTGATGTTGACGGAATACACAGGTACCTACGAATATATTGACGAGATGGCAGAATGAATGACATCAACATTGCCATTTTTATGGACTGTTTTGAAAGAAAGGAAAAAAAAACAGACAAGAAGACAAAATTAGTTTTATTTCCTTTTTGATGAGTTGTTAATACAACTTGAGAGAGATAAAGTTTGAAGGGAGAAAATAAAATTAAATAATATAAAACGTGTGGTTTTGCACATTTGTTTGATGCCTTAATTCATCGAAAAAAAAAATAATTATTGAGGGGATTGATGTTTTTTTTTCTTGAAGGACAAGTTGTATGTTGTATTTGTTATGTTTGCTGCTTGTAATTTGATCATAATTTTAATTGCAATTTTTGCCTAACTCCATAATTAGGGATGGGTCAATGTTTAAGTAGAATGTATCTATTGATTAACACGTATTTGAAAAAAAAAAACAAAACAAGAGTTTTTTGTGTTAACCTACTTTGCTAAGTCGGCATATTTACATTGAACGACTTTTTCCAGTTCTGAATGAAAAACCACTAAGTTATTTGTTTGGCTGAAGTTATAGCTATTTCACGAGTGCCAACCCGATCATCGCTAAGGCCCTTGTCCTAGCCTTTGTTAACCCTTGCTAGCCCCTTGGCAGAATCTATATTAAACTCTCTAGTGCTTTGTCGAAAACTAGATTCATTTTCTGCCCGGGATAATATTTCGTAGTGTTGATACATTATTTGCATTAATGTGGAGATAAATGATGTATTCCGTTGGTAGATTATTTTATTGCTATTATTGATTTTTAGTAATATTTAGAAAACGTGTTTTCCGTCAAAGGGACCTGTCTAATTTTAGGTAAGTATAAACCTTCTTATATTTCCAAGGTTCTTCGAGAAAACTGAAATAAAAAAAAATCATCACGAATCCTGTCACAATTCATCTCACTATGGATAGGAATATAAACGTGACTTTATTAAATTCAGTCAAATTCCGAAACTTCAATCGACAACAAGAATCATCATCTTTCAAAATAGGTACTTTCTTTATCGTTTCATAAGAAAAAAAAAACACATAAAAGTTTGTCACTCGTTTAAGAATCCTATCAAAAAAATTCTAA
Source organism: Melangyna quadrimaculata (assembly GCA_949320155.1). NCBI lineage: Eukaryota > Metazoa > Arthropoda > Insecta > Diptera > Syrphidae > Melangyna > Melangyna quadrimaculata. The sequence continues at coordinate 60,347,404 of OX439483.1, read as the reverse complement.
ACTCAAGGTGCGCGTCCAATATAATTTTTTTTTTTTTTTTAAACATCAAATGTCCTTGAGATGACAAAACCCTTTCAAAATATATTCATCACATGTTTTACATTGGATTTTATATGATTTCTATTTGGTGCTTTTATTTTCAAGTTGATACCAACAGCAACACATTTGCATGGATTACCCTTTAAAGTGCGACATAAAAAAAAGACACGCTGCCGCTATGTTATAATCGCTGCTGCCCGTATAACAATCAACCAGTCAGCCATGATATTGTAAGGAGATAAAGGATACAACCATTGGCGATGAAAGCAAGAGAAAATCAAAATAAAAAATCTGTGATCTTATGAAACATGGAAATTCAATAAAATTTTATTAGATTTCCTGATAACCGCTCAAAGGAAACAAAAAAAAGGAGAAAAAGTAGTGAACCGCAGCCAGTTCGAGAAAATGGAAAACAATCTCATGAATCAAGTTCTGCAAAAAAAAAAAAACACACTCCAGGATAGACTCGGTTAAACAATGCTGAACGATTTCCAAACACCCAACTATTACCAATTCAACCCCCCCTCCCCTTCTCTCTACCCTTCCCCCACACCCTACATCAACTCATTCTATTTTTCAATTGAAACCATCTTCATCAATAATAATCAATAGTGAACCCTTTTATTTGGCATCAGGATAGAAAGGAAGAGAATTTCGTAATCGCTGGCTCTGTGCTGATGATGGGACCTGGCATTGCGGGCGGTGGAACATCGAATATGACGTATATAAATAATACAATCTACATGTTCTCCCATATATACTATATATTCCAATTAAATTGTGAGGTACGTTTTTCCTGATGTATAGTGTTGAATTTCAAAGGATAATTGAGCGAGTTGTTTGCTTTGAAATGGAAACTCGTTTCAGGCGATTTATTGACGCGTCCTTATTGACACAGTCCAATTAAATTGACAAGAAGATAATCATCACTTTCACTCACACCCAAAGATAATACCGATGTTCTTCAACTTTATACTATACCTATGCTACCTACTACAGAACGACACTTGGAGCACAATATTGCCGTTAAGAGTCCTTAGAAGACAAAACACAAGTAGGTACACCAAGAGGCAAGAGTTTAGGTAGGTACATAACAACAACAACAAAACAAATTGCCTTCACCTTTGAGATACGCAAATTTGCCTTAGTTGCCTTTGCTTTTATATAGGTACGTTCTAGGCTTTTGGTTTAAGAACGAAAAACAAAAAAAGAGGTATAGTTACCTAACAATTTTCAAATTTGCATACCTACTCAAAAGCGGAACACATTCAATTTACAAAACCAGTGAGTTAAAACAAACAAAAAACAAGGTTTTAGTCAAAGGATTTGGATCGCTCAAGTATTTTATATAAATTAATACACAGTCGGATTTATTCAACAAAATAAAGAGGCTTTGACACCCTATTATATCCTTTGATATAAAGATAGGCATTTTTTAGAATGGCCATGGAATTCTTTTGTGACAGTTTTAGCAAATGGTATTAGTACCTATTTATTGATTTATTGGAATCACAACCCGACTGGAAAAATGTGAAGTTCCTGTCTTGTTTGGGCAAGGCCCTTGTAAGTTTTCAGTGGGGAAAATCTATACAAGGAAAACTTGTCAGATACTTGGCAAGCCCTTGCTGGATTTAAGTATCAAACATTTTGACGAGGGTAACTTTTCATTCCTCGTGAAGCTCCCCTGGTAAAATCTTGTTGTGCATGTTTCGGTACCCCCATCAGAAATGTCCCTTGTACACCAAAAAACAAAAATTTAATAAGCTCCATGCAATTTCATTAGGCGTTTTTCTTTTTTAGCTCAGAAAAGAGTTCTGAACAGAGTCCGAGCATATCGAGCATGCTCTGAACATACTCTGAACAAAGCGTGTTCTGAGCGCTCAGAATTATTTTTAAAACACACCTGAACACTAAGCTGTCACTTTTTTTTTTTTCAATTTCACCTATCAAATGTTTGTGTTCAGCATTCAACTCGGTCTGCTCAGTTATTTTATTCTGAGCTCATAGAGCGCGCTCTGAACACGTTCAGAACGAGAAAAGAAACACAAATTTGAAGCTCTGAACGTTCAGAGGTAAAAAAGAAACACAATTTTTTGTTTGACAGTTCAGGCTCTGCTCTGAACTAAAAAAGAAAAACGCCTATTATCATACGACACTTTTTTCTCTCTTTCTTTTGTCTTCTTTTTCGTATAACGCACTTTTTTCTATGGGCGTGAGTCATCTGTATTTTATATGTATGTGTTATGCAATATGGTAGATATGATGTATCAAATATTAGAGTAAGAAACTTATTCACTTTCGACAATGAAATTTTGTATAGCGAGTTAGCCCAGTGGGTAGCGCATTGGACTGATAAGCAGAAGATTGTGGAATCAAGTCCCATATAAGCCAACTTTTTTACTTTTTTTTTTTTTTTGCCTGACGAGGCTAAAAGGTTGATAACAGCCAAGGTCCTTGTTCTAGCCTTAACTAAAACTTGCCAGATCTTTGCGAATATAGGTTTAACTCTCTGGTGCCTTGTCAAAAACTAGATTGTTTTTATGCGCGGGCAACAAAAATGTTCTTCATAAAGTCTTAAGAGAATCTTGTAGGCAGTTATTTTTTTTTTTATTTTTAATTTGTCGGTTCATGCTATTCTTTGTGATTGCGAACAAATAAAAAAGACGTTTAAACTAGAATAATGGGTTTTAATAACACTTTTTATTTCATCTCAATTCCACAATTTTCCACAAAGACAGCTCTAAAAAAAAAAACAGAATATTAAGGCAAGAAGTGATCAATTGCGTTCAAGGGTTTTTATTATTCAATATGTAGGGTTGGAACATAAGCAAAATTCGCCCAAATTAACCCATGTATTTCTGAGAGCGTGGTCACACTGGTCAGTACTTGAAAAGTAGACCGAAATTGAGAGTTCAACTTTAGAAACTTTTTTTGAAAATTTGATTTTCTATGAAAATGGGTGGTTTGAAAAATTTTAAAATTTAATTAGGAAATTTTAAGAAATACCGCGAAGGAAAAAACATTGTTTTTAATTTTTTGCCAAACTGCTCATAACTTTTTTTTGTGCAGAAATAGGCACAAGACAAATTTAAATAAAAAAAAGAAGACGCCCAAGCTCTTCGCATGGAAAATTTAGTTTTCAAAAAAAAAGATAAATCAGATTTAGCTTTTAAGCTAAACAAAATTGTATGGCAGATACCGTTTTTTGTGGTGTATACACAAAAAATATTAAAAATAAACAAAATACAAATTAAAAAAAAAAAATATAATAAATAAAAAAAAAAAAATTGGGTGGCGCAACGGCTAGTGCAGAACCAGTGCCTAGTGACTAACAACTCACAACCATTCCTGTGTGCGCGTGTCGACAGTGATCGAAGCGACCTACAATTTTATGTCGAATCCGAACGGCTAGACGAGAAGCACTTACTCATGACAAGTGATAGTCTTGGAGGATTTGTCAATTCCTCGCAAGAGGCAGTAGTCCTGGGAAGTGAACCCAGACCTCCAGCGTGAAAAATAAAATTAATTAAAAAAAAAAAAAAAATAAAATACAAAAGAAAAATAAAAAAATGGACACGACTGGGACGCACAAAACTTGCTCTCGTAGCTTACAACTTTAACGTAGCTTGAAATAGACATGTACATATTTATTGGTTCCATAACATTATGATATCATTAAAAAAAAAAAAAGTTTTAAAAACAATTTAAAATATAAATGATTACTATGAATTATTATAAATTAGTTATTTTAATAGCTAAAATAGATAGAGCTCAAAAAAAAGTATGCCATCTGATTTGTTTAATAAATATGAATTTATGAAAAAAAAAAATCAAAAATCGTTAGAGCGGTTTTTTTTAAATTGATTTTTTATATATAAAAAATCGTGAACATATTTTAAAATAAATTCGGTCAACTTTTAGTATTTAATAAAACACAATTTTTCACGAAATTAAAAAAAAAATTCATTGGCCCGTTTTCAAGATATTGAATTTTCAAAAAAAAAATTTTAATATTTTTTTAAAAATCCAAAAATTATTTTTTCGAAAATGTTTATATGCAAAATTGTTAACATTATAAGCGACCTTTTGTATAAAAATTTTGGTTGAAATCGATGTAGTAGTTAACGAGAAATTTGAAAACCAAAAAATCGGTTGTATGACAGGTACCGTTAATAACCGTTATAAAAATTTTTTTTTCTGACAAAATATTGACTTAAGTACCTCATAATTTTTTTTTGAAAATCGTTACAGTCGTTTTTGAAATAAATCAATTTTTGTATATTGGTTGTATGACAGGTACCGTTATTTTTTGAGCTAAAAAAAAAAAAATTTCAATTTCGCCTCTAGTGAATCTCATAAAAACCTAAAGTCCATAGTTTGAAGAAAATCGCTTCAGCCGTTTAGCCTGCAGGTCGAGGTACAGACAGACGGACAGACAGACAGACAGACAGAATTGCGAGACCCAGTTTTTTCGCGTCTTCTATCATCGTAATGTTAGGGAAAATTATCATGCCATATACTACGTATATCGCAAGTAAAACGTGGTGGCATATTACCCACAAAAACACTTCGTCCCAAGTTTGAAGACAATCCATCTACCCATTTAGGCCAAGGCCCGCGGACAGATAGACAGACAGATCCTATCATCGCAATAGCACATCAGTTCAAAATATCAAGTAATTTTTTTTTTAGAAATCTTGTCATGAAGCTGGTAAGTACCTATAAAAGTATCCAAGTTAAAAAATAAAACGTGGTCCAGATTAATCTAGATGTTCATTATTTCCAATACGCCCCTTATAGGCCCGATACCTTAAATTTCGCCTCTGAACTTATTATAAATAACTATAAAGAGACACGTTTTTCTCTGGTGGTCCATGGGGCATTTTATTTATAGAGGTCAAAATTCGTTTTATAAACCTCAACTAAATTAGTTAATTCGCCAAATATTAAATCGACGGAAAAGATTGGTATAGACAAGAACGTAAGTGCCTTTTGAAACCGTGTGGCAGCAGTAACCAATAGAAGCTCAAGCAGAGACGAACGAAACTGCCCAATTGGTGAAATTAGAAGTGAGGTTAGGTGGACAAATTGGGTTTTATATTAGTTGTAGTTTAAGAAAAATCTTAAATAAAATATCTACTCAACGAATTCTAGGAAATTTAAAGAAAGAAAGAGGTAGGTGTACACCCTTTCCCCTCAACGCGTTTCATTTGACAAAAAAAAAACATTTGCAAATTAAAATCCGTTGATGGTGTGAGGGGGAGCTGGTGGAGGGCAGGGGACAACTCGAGCGCAAATTTAATACAGTATACTGTACATATTTGACAATGTCGATTTTTGAATTCAAAATATTTTAAGTGCCGTAAAAATTAAGAATATATTTCTAACTAATTCATAAATTTTTTTGATAATTTGAAATTCAAAACGAAATTGGGGAGGGGTGGAGGTGTTAAAGTTCAACGAATAATTTAAAAAATATGGAGGGTGTCCCGTAAAGAATGGTCCAGCCTGAATGGTGATAGGCCAGGTCATGACCTTTCAGAATTTGGTAACTTGTTCATACCGAATCATAACCGTTTTCGAGTAACGGCTATTTTTCAAAATTTTAAAAAAAACTTTACTTTGAACCAGTTTTTTGCTTACCCTGTCCATAATTGACTTTTGTTTTATAGAGTTTTCACACTAAAACTTTGGCTAATAGTTAAACTTATTTTATTGAACAAAAATGTTTTATTTTTGTTTTATTTTTAACCTTCTTTATTGGATTCAAACGGTAATAACCTTATATCTGAACACCCGCTTTAGCAAGTTTTATACCTTTTTAAGAACTACAGAAAAACGGGATATTTTTGGAAGATAAAACCTGTATTGTGTCATACGAATTTTATTCATGGAGCTCTTAAGAAGATTGAGGTCAAAAATTAAGTTTGGTCAAAGTTCAAGTTTATCTTTTTGTTTGTAGGCAAATGGTGATGTAAATGAACATTTTTTTATTCAGTAAAATAAGTCAAACTAAGGTCTTATTATGACTCTCGAGTCGAACGTTCGACTGAAGTCGAACGTTTTTAAAATTACTTATGTCGTGGTTTTAAGTATATCAAACTGCGACTTTTGAATAGAGCAACATCAAAATTCAACACATTTTTGACATTTTAGCCGAACATCGTTAGGTGAGCCATAAACGGTGATGTCAAAAGTCAGATTCGCCTAATATTTCTTGCGACTCGCGATTCATAATAGGTGCCTAAATATTAGTCAAAGTTTGAGTGTAAAAATTGTAAAAAACAAAAGTCAATTATGGACAGGGTGAGCAAAAAACTGGTTCAAAGTAAAGTTTTTTTTTTAAATTTCGAAAAATAGCCGTTACTAGGTATGAACAAGTTACCAAATTCGGAAAGGTCATGACCTGGCCTATCACCATATTCATTTTGGACCGTCCTTTACGGGACACCCTGTATATTTAAACAAGAAGTTTATGTTAGAGGTCTTCGGGTTCTCGAAAACCTTGTATTCGGGTACTATCCGGTTAGTAGAGTACCTGTGTAGGGTAGGTTTTTGTGGTCACTAACCAAAAAAGTATCACGAACCTGAGTAACCAAATTAATGCTGGGCACCCGGGTACTCGAAAAGTATCAAGTATCAGGGTACCCCAGTAACCGCAGTGTTGGGTACCCGCAGTGGCATACGAAGGGGGGGACTAGGGGGGCTTGAGCCCCTCAAGCATTATGGTATACTGTGCTAAGATTTTATATATCATCGAAGAAAGTTTTTTATTATTTTTTAGTTCAAATTTTATTTTTGTTAATTTTAAACTTTAGCAGTATTTTCAATTTAAATTTAAAAAAAAAAACTATAGACATGGATGTCGTATTGAAATCATGAGTTCATACCACACGTCATCTAGATTTTGTTTGAAATTTCAAACGTATCTCAGTATTCATAGAAATCCAAACAAAATTCCTTTTCAATCAGTCAAAATTCGCAAAATGATTTCACACATTTATTTTTTTTCCTTCTTTTCCCATTAAAAAAGCCGGAATGAATTAACGAATACAGTGCATTTATTAACATAATACATTCTCTTAGTATCTTCTCTTTTTTCATTGCTTTTTAGTTTGGTCAAATGCATTGGTTATGCTTTAACCTATCTTCGCGCTCAGTGAACGTATTAAATATTCGAAAAATATTTTTAAATACCTGTAAACTGCATACTTTTTCGTTTCTAATGCTGCGACATAAGGCATTAAGAAATCTGTAGAGTCAATTTCTGACATTTCGAAAAACTGCCTATAACTTGTATCAGAGGAAGACAATCTTCTCAAACTCTTTTTTTTTTTAAAGTTAATGGGCCGTATTCATAGTCGTTTTAAACTATTATGATTAATTTCAACTTAAAAGATAACCTAAACATTTGTTTAAGTATTTGTTAATGCACTATTTTTGATGTTCAATAATTTAATAAGTAATAAACTTCTATTTTGATAAGTACAGAAATCGAATTGAAATAAATTGTTATAATTGATCTTATTTAAACTGTACTTAAGTTAAACATGAGTTTAGCGAAACCACTATGAAAAAGCCCCAATAATAATTTTTGTTATGAGAATTCCCTTGAAAAATATTAACATTCTTTTCATTGTAAGCTACTGCTTCTGCTACTTTAAACTATAATAATGTCTGTTCCTTTACTCAGCATTTCTGTGATTTTCTTTCCATTTTGTTCCCAAGTTCTCTCCATTTCTTTTCTTTTATATGAACTTGACAGGACTTTGGATTAAAAACCACAGAAACTCAAAGTAAGACCTAATAAATGTTACTAGCCGTGTTTTTTGAGAGTGACTAGCAACTCAGTGAAAGTTTTACACGGAAAATACAAACAAAATTCTCTAGAATAATTTGTTTTGTTATTGTTTTTCTTGTAAATCATTTGCTGAGTTGCTATTCACTCTCTCAAAAAATGGGGCTATATAACATAGCTATGAGCTTATTTAAAGAAAAAACGGACATTTTATTCATTAAAATGTGAATACACTTTTCACATACCCCTATTACCGTTTACGTTGTTTAAATCGAGTCCATAAAATAAATTTTTGTCAAAGTGGATTTTTACAAAAAATATTTCTTTAAATTAAATTCACTTTTTAACTAGGGAGTATTTTGTGCGTATTTCCTCTTGTTTTTATTTTGTTTATTGAAGTTTAACTTCTGGTGGTTAATAATACGAAAGGCTTTAATTTTGTTTGCTATTTTGTGATACACTGTCTTTAAAAAAATTTCACCAAAATTGAGACTGAACCCCTCCCCCGCCGAAACAAAATCCTGCGTACGCTACTGGGTACCCGGGTACTCAAAAAGTATCGGATACCTGGGTAGCCGAGTAACCACTTTGGTACCCTTCTTCCCGTGAAATATCCGAAAACATGGGTGAAATATCCGAAAACATGAGTACCCGGGTAGTTATCCGCTTATCCGGGTAGCTATAGTTTATAATGGAAGGACATAATAGTGAAACTTTATGATGGAAGAATGTTGTTGCTCTACGGACCTGACAACAAACAAAAAAAAAGAAGCTGATTTATTTATAATGATACATTGAGGACGACAGAATCTACAAACAACATTCAGAGTGAAAAATTTTTTCCAACAAAAAAAAAAACATACTGAGTTAGGTAGATTCTTAACCATTTGTGGCATTCACCTTAAACTTTCTCTTCTCGCCAAACTCAAACTCCAAGAACTTCTCTATCACAAGCAGCGTTCGGTTGGGCAATAAAGTTGAATTAAATGGCATTCATCCCAAAAACTTTTGCGATAAATGCACTTAAATGTGTGAGTTGAGTACCGCACAGCGCACACCTTTCTTTCTCTGTGTTTCGGTGTGTGCTGCGCTCCTTTTGGGAAAACACCAAAAGTGTGTCCTTGTGTAATCGATATGGTTCATCTCATGCTCTGCTGGCATTCACAAACGTATCTTGGCTTGATAAACAAAAGCAGATGATTGTCAACTTATACACGGTAGCTATTTACAAATAATATACAGCTACCTACACGTAGGTAAAGTATACAATAATATACATATATACATTATTAAACATATGTATAGTTGTCGCTATATATATATTCTTTCTCTGAAGCGGAAGCGGAACCTCCATGTTGAAAACTTTTGTTTGTTTGTTTACGAAGTCGTTGAATTGAATATGCGTTACATGTTCTATATTATACCAGGGATGTAGAATTTCAATTTGGTTGGTTTCCCAACACCTAATTAGCAAATGCAGATTCGTTGAAGAGTGTTTAATTGCTGTAAACAGCAACGAACCCAACAAATTTTCGGGAATTAAATTCAATATAATACTATTTTGAGAGAGAGTTGGGGATGTTATGTAGGATATTCAAATAACTTCGAGGATATAATCTTAGTGTGATGCAATTTAAGCGGAGCTTAGAAAATTCTTGTGCACTAATAATTGTATTACATGTATTTGTGCATTCAAATCAATTGTGTCTTACAATTTTTTATTAACAAGTTGGGGAAATTTTTATTTTGTATTTTGCTTCCTGTCTGTCTTGCTACACCCTAAAATTCTGGGAACCTCCAACTTGTTACCTTTTTTTTATTTTCTGTTTGGTAAAATGCCCACAAGCTTTTTTGATTTATTTTTTGGAGCCAAAAAAACAGTACCCACCATAGAATATTTTTAGCCAATAAAGAAAACACTATTTTGCTCTACGATATTGATAAAAAAAAATCAGCTAGTTACTAAAGGAAAAGGATTCTTTTGATTTTTTTTTTCACAAAATGGCTATCAATGACGCCTCTGGTAGAAACATTTTATGGTTTTTGATTTACTCGAGAATAGATGCGTTGATATTTTTGAAGTTTTCCCGGCTGGAAAATGAAAAGTTTCTGTCTAGTTTGGGCAAGGCTCTAGTAAGTTTTCAGTAGAGAAAACCTAGACGAGGAAAACTTGTCCGATATTTGGTAAGCCCGTGTTTGATTTCAGTACGAAACATTTAGACGAGGTAAGCTTTTCAAATACTCGTGAGGCCCTCCCTGGTAAAAACTTGTCGGACATGTTTCGGTATCCTATCAGGAATGTCTCCAGTACACCAAGAACATAAATTGTATAGGCACAATGCAATTTCATTATCATACGACACTTTTGTCTCTCTTTCTTTTGTCTTCTTTTTCATATCAATTTTTTACTATGGATGCGAGGCATCAGTATATTATATGATTGTTCAGAAAGGAAAATGTCAGATCACAACAGAACAGCACAGATTTGTTAGAAACGTCAGAGAAGTTAGAACAGAAAACCTGTTCTAAGTTGGTCTATCTAAAAAGCAAGTACATAAAATCCTGTTCTACTCTGTATGTATTTGTTATGATATATGGTTTGAAACATTATAGTTTGAAACTTATTCACTTTTGACATTAAATTTTTGTATAGCGAGTTAGTCCAGTGGGACTGACAAGTAGCAGATCGCGGTATCAAGTCCCACATAAGTCAACTTTTTTGCCTGACAAGGCGAAATGTTTGAAAATCACCAAAGTCCTCGTTGTAGCCTTAGCTAACCCTTGTAAGCCCCTTACCAGAATCTATGCGAAACTCTCTAGTGCCTTTAGGGCTGCCAGACGTTCCGATTTTGGGGCGACATTCCCGATATTTGAACCCTGTACCGATATCTGTCCCGATTTACAAAATGTCCCAACTTTCCATTTTTACTTGCCATATAGGGTAATTATTGGTTTTATGTCAAAAACAAACTTCGAAACATTACGATAATGTAGAAGTCCAAAAACTGATTTTCGACAAAAGACGACCGTCGGTCGTTTTGTTTGTCTGTGCGTCCCGATTTATATCCAGCTAGAGCCTAAGTGAATCGGTGGATTTGCTTTAAATTTGGTGTAAAACATTCCATTCTATTCCCTAGGAGTGAGATTCAATTTTTTGTTTCAGTTTATCCGGATAGAAGAGGCATAGAAAAATTTCGGTCTTATCAAATTTTCTAAAAAAAACGTCTGTAATGCTTTTGATAAACCTTCGTCCAAGTAATCCCTAGAACAGTTTTTATAACCATGCATAAGTTTTTGCAAAAAAAAAAATCGAAGAACTAAAATAAGTGTTTGGGTATTTTGTGCAAATTACTAGTTTCTTACTTGTTTTGAGATATTCCCAAAAATCTCGTTATTGGCTTTTTCGATTTTGTCAAAATTTTGCAATTCGGTAGGTACTTCTAAGTTAGTCAAAAAATATTGGCCAACATTTTAAACAGACTAATATTAAGGGTTAAGCATGATAGTTAACATTTTTCGAATTTAAAAACATTAGAAAAATTTTCTAAATTTTAAATATTTTTGAAATGTGTAGAACACATCCAAAAAAGTGCCAAACAATTCGCAAAAATACCTCATTTTGACATTTAGAAACTTTAAGAGGTGTCATATGCATTCAGTACAATACTAAATAAACAAAATAGATTTTAATTTAAGTAAAGTGTTATGTTATGAGGTAGTACGATGGTAAACTCGTTTTAAATTTATCAATTAAAAATGATTTAACATCGTACCAAATCGACTTAAATGTTGCGCCTTTGCATTTAAGATTTGTATAAATGGGTGATTCTCTGTTAAAATCTCCTTTTTAGCACCCAAAAAGTCCCCTACTTAAATTTAAGAAAAAATTATGTGGATTCAAGTGTTGTTATAAATTATTGAATAAATTAATGATTTAAAGTGCCGGCACTTGATTTTAGGCTTTTTTGAGAATGTGGGCTTGATACGGAAATGACGCCTTCAAAACCAGTACAAAAATTTTCCTTTTAAAATATTCCTTGTAACAAGGGCCGTGTGATTCAGGATGCATTTGAAAGACTTACGGTATTACATGTATTTATTTAAAATTATTGAAATCTAAATTAAATCGATTTACGGAAATGATTGTGTGGTACGGAAATGACATTAAATTAGTAAATATAAATAATTTGTTACGTTTTCGCTTCCCCACCTATCTCAGTTTTACGGTCTGCAATTGCCTTTTAGGGGTTTTAAATGCATGCACAAAAATTTTTATGATTTGCAATAAATTCATGATTTTTTTTAAAAAAAACACATTTAAAGTAATTTCCGTAACCATTTTCTCATCGCCGTAACCCAATAAAGACGACGGAAATGACGCGACGGAAATGACTAAAATCGATGTTTTTTAACTTTTTAGACAAGAAAAATAGAAAGTATATTTTTTTTTTAATTTTGTATAACTAACTGCAACAAGATTGTTACAAAATATTTTTTTTTTACTATCACTTACTAAAATTATATGCACCTACGGAAATGACGAAATTGATGAAACACGTGACGAATAGAACCACTTACTTTAAAATTACACACGAAGCTGATGTCCCACCCATCTAATTGAATATATTTCAAAGGAAGCATCAATGAGTTTCTTCACTTAGTCTAAATCCTATAAACTAACGGCCTTTAATTTGAATTTATAAGCATTTCAAATTTTTTTTACGGAAATGATGCAAATACATGGAGACACATGTTTGAAAGATTGTAAGTTAATTGTTTCAAATAAATAAAATTAATTTTTAGGGAAGTTGCATTTCTACATATTCTTAATCCTGGAACTCTCAGTCAAACTTAAATGTATGCATTTAAGAAAAAACAAAAAATCCATTTTTCCGCGCTGAAACAAGGAGGAGACACGCGACGGAAATGACATTTGGACCGTAAAAACAATTTATTTTTGATTACATATCTGCAAATATTTAAAATTTATAAGTGGCCCAGTTAGAAACGTTGCTTGCGCTGTTATTAAATTCAAAATAAATAAGTTTTTTTAATTTGTTGGACCATTTTTCGTCGGGGCCACGATAAGGAGCATTTAGTGGAGAATCAATCACCCAAATAGATTTTTTTGTAATGTCCCGATTTGTCCCGGTTTTTGGGACCTGGTGTCCCGACATTAACCAAATTTAATCTGGCAGCCCTAAGTGCATTGTTGAGAACTAGATTGTTTTTTCTACGGAAGCCTGCCGAGATGAAAGTGGGAATATGGTTGTAAATACACAGTCAGTGCTGAGGATCTGGAAAGAACATTTCTCTAGACTGCCTAACGGCGAAGACAGCCAAGATTCCGCTAGTAGGCAGAACACTCCATTCAACTGAAAATACAGCGGCTGAGATGGCTTAGGCAGTGGAGTGTATGGACATCAACGCACCTACCCGACGAGTCTTTGAATCTAACCCCGATGGTGTACGCAGCAGAGGAAGAACCCATAACAGGCACAAGTGGAGAACCGAATCAACCAACTCGGTGTGTGCAACTCGGAGCGGCTAGCTAGGGACAGAACTGGCTGGAGAGGCTTGTTACTTGAGCCCGAATCCCATCCCGAACTGTGAGCGCCATCTAAAGTAAAAGTAATTAAGTTACAATAACTTCCAATGGGAAGTTAATAAAATTATATTTCGAAAAAGACTTGGACAATTTTTTGGAAACTTAAATACTAATTAAAAAAAAATCTTGGTCCTTACCAAAAATAATGGTACCTACCATACAAACATTTTTTTCTCGCTTCACCAATTTTGATAAAAAAAATAGGACGAGGCGCCAATTTTTAAGGACTAAAGTTCGTTAAAAGCTATTTTGAATCAATAATTCAACAAGTCCAATTAAATAATGCTAAGTCTTCTACTAGGCTGATGTATTTCAGTAGTATATAGAATTTGTATTATAAAAAAAAAACCATTTATATGTAAACAATGCCAGGCCACGGGAAACAAAATTTCCTACAATTCTTGATTAGAAATTCTAATTGGGTTGGATATAGTTCACAATTGATTTTCGCTATAAAATTGATGTGAGCTGGACTGAACTTAATAAAAATTGCGTCTTGACAAGGCCCTCACAGTCAACTGAAGAGTCTAAGTGAGAACGTCGGGACGAAACACCAATTTTTAAGGACTAAAGGCCGTTAAAAGCTATTTTAAACAAAATAAAATTTTTAACTTTAGTCCAGTTAAATTAGACTAAAAATGTCATATTCTAAATAAATCTGACAAAACTGAATGTGTATGGAGTGCTTTGTTATCATGCATTAATGTCTGTTAGTTAGTTAGCATAACCACTACAAAACTTTAATAATCGAATACAAATTTTTTTCTTTAACGACGAATTATGGGCACCTTTTTTTTAAGGGGTCAAGTTAGCATTACCTGGGGTAGTTTTTTTTTTTTAAAGAGACGCGACAATTTTTTATTTCACGACAAATTAAGACGATTAATCCAGTTATTCGATTCTTAGAATTTTGAAGTGGTAATGCTTACTTAACAGATATCATGTACTGAGGATTTCTTGAAAAGTCCTCTTAGTTCGGACGGGGCCAAAGATTTAAGGGTGTTCGAAAATCGGCACGGCAGATTTCGTGTGCACACGTACTAAAATACTCTTGCTCCTGCTACAAATAGCTTCAACGTTTCTTCAATGTTGGTGCGTTTTTTTTTCAGATCTTCAAACTTTTCGCTAGTCAAAGTATTAACTAATGAAAATTCCTTAAATATCCGCAACTTGTTGGTTATCTGTTCCGAAACAACAACAAGCCTCGGATATGGATGATTTTAAAGTTGACGACCCCAGCAAACGAAACAAGGACAATGAATTTCGGATCTGCACGTGGAACGTCCTGTCCTTATACAGAACACGTGCAGCCGAACAATTAGTGGAGAACCTGGACAGGCTAAAGGCTGACGTAACAGCCATCCAGGAAGTGCGATGGGATGGAGAGGGCGTACGGAGACTGAAAACGTGTGACATCTACTACGGCGGGTGCTTGAAGGAACCGGGTCAGCGGCTCTTGGGTTGTGGTTTTGTGATAAGGGGAAGACTTAGGCAAGAAGTCTTGGGCTTCCGAAGTGTAAGCGAGCGCCTGGTCACAATCCGCATCAAAGGCAAATTTAAGAACATTTCGCTGATTTGTGTTCACGCCCCCCATGAAAGGAGAGAAGACTCAACCAAAGAAGCATTCTACGATCTCTTGGAGACAACGTATGATATGTGCCCGAAGTACGACGTGAAGATCATTCTTGGTGACTTCAACGCAAGATTCGGAAAGGAGGGCATCTTTGGTTCGATAGTCGGAGGATACAGCCTACACGACGAAACTTCCGGCAACGGACACAGGCTGGCAGACTTTGCGGCGGGGCGAAATGTCATCATCTCAAGCACCTACTTCCCACACCTCAATATACACAAGGGGACTTGGCGGTCGCGTGATCAAGTAACCGTCAACCAAATCGACCACGTTGCGATAGACGCGAGACATGCTTCCAGTATCTTGGACGTCCGAACGTTCCGAGGGGCCAACATTGACTCGGATCACTACCTGGTGGTAGCTAGACTACGTATGCGGATATCCATGACGCGACAACGCAGAGCAGATGCTGTGAAAAGATTCGATGTCGAGAAGCTTAAATCGCAAGAGACTGCCAGAACTTTTGCAGACCACGTAACTCTTAATCTCTCAGGAGGTCCGCTACCAGCATCAAGTGCAGAGGACCAGTGGGAACACTGTCAACAAGCCATTAGAAGTGCCGCCTCTGATGTGCTGGGTTTCACTAGGCGAATACAACGAAACCCCTGGTTCGATGAGGAGTGCCGGCTAGCGCATGCAGCTAAGGACGAGGCCTACCAGGCAATGCTGCAGACTCGAACAAGAGCTGCTGAGAGAGTGGCCCGGGAGCTCTACGGGCTGAAACGAAAAGAGGAACGCCGACTTCTCAGGAGGAAAAAGAGAGAGCACGAGAAGCGGGCGGTAGAGTCTATTGAGGGTTGTAGCGGTAGGGGAGATGTTCGAAAATTTTATCAGAGGGTGAAGCGATCCACCCAAGGATTCAAGGCTAGAACGGAAGCCTGCCGAGATGAGAGTGGGAATATGGTAGTAGACACACAGTCAGTGCTGAGGATCTGGAAAGAACACTTCTCTAGACTGCTTAATGGCGAAGACAGCCAAGATGCCGCTAATAGGCAGAACGCTCCATTCAACTTGGACGATGATGGCCAAGAGTTCCGTCCACCCGACCTAACCGAAGTTCGGCTGGCGATATCCAAACTTAAGTCGTACAAGGCTGCAGGTGCGGATGGCTTACAAGCCGAACTATTTAAATCAGCGGGAGATGAATTGGCTAGGAGCATACACCAGCTCATCTGCAAAATTTGGTCGGAGGAAAGTATGTCCGATGAATGGAACCTCGGTATAGTGTGCCCCATCCATAAAAAGGGAGATGTTCTGAAATGTACCAACTACAGAGGAATTAGTCTCCTAAACGTCGCTTATAAAATCTTGTCGGCCATCCTGTGTGACCGCTTAAAACCTTTTGTCAACGATCTGATCGGCCCTTATCAGTGCGGTTTTAGGCCAGGCAAGTCAACCGTCGATCAAATGTTCACACTCCGACAGATTTTAGAAAAATCCCGGGAATTCCAGATCGATACACACCACCTTTTTATCGATTTTAAAGTCGCGTATGATAGCGTGAAAAGGGACGAATTATACAGAGCCATGTCGAGTCTCGGCATCCCTGCCAAACTCGTCCGCTTGTGCAGGATGACGATGGAGAAATCTCGCTGCTCCGTCAAAATTGGTAAGAACACCACCGATTCCTTTGATGTTGAGAAAGGATTGAGGCAAGGCGACGCGTTATCATGCAACCTATTCAACATCGTTCTTGAAGCCATTGTACGCAACGCACATGTCAACACCAGCGGTACAATCTATCAAAAGTCCGTTCAATTGCTTGCATATGCGGATGACATAGACATTGTCGGCAGAACGAAGCGAGCTGTGGCAGGGGCATTTGCGAGCATTGAATCGGAGGCGGCTAGAATGGGATTGGCGGTTAATGAGGACAAGACGAAGTATATGCTGTCATCGAGAGAGGAATCTCAACATCGTCGACTCGGGCAAAATATCACGATGGACAGATATAACTTCGAAGTTGTCAAGGACTTTGTCTACCTGGGCTCCACTATTACATCGCAGAATGACATCAGTGCAGAGATCAAGCGAAGAATTACTCTTGCCAACCGCTGTTTCTTCGGTCTAAGAAGGCATTTAAGTAGTAAGGCCCTCTCTCAGAGAACCAAGGAGACTTTATACAAAACCCTAATCATCCCGGTCCTGCTTTATGGGTCAGAAGCATGGACACTGAAAGATTCGGATAAAAATCTGCTAGGGTGCTTTGAGAGGAAGATTCTTCGTGTGATTTTCGGTCCGGTGTGTATCGAAGGAGTATGGAGGAGAAGATTCAACGACGAGCTATACGGGCTATACAGCGACGTTGACCTGGTCAAAAAGCTGAAAATACAGCGGCTTAGATGGCTGGGGCACGTGGAGCGTATGGACAGCAACGCACCTGCCCGACGAGTCTTCGAATCCAACCCCGATGGGGTACGCAGCAGAGGAAGAACCCGTAACAGGTGGCGCAATCAAGTGAATGACGACATCAAAGCACTCGGTGTGCGCAACTGGAAGCGGCTAGCTAGGGACAGAGCTGGCTGGAGGGGCTTGTTAGTTGAGGCCGAAGCCCATCCTGGGCTGTGAGCGCCATCAAAAGTAAGTAAGTAAGTTGGTTATCTATTGAGTGCACTCTCAAGAAGTTTTAAACAGGATCGATGTTACGAATTTTTTGTATAGAATTATAGAAATTATTAATAAACAAACAAAAATAATTCACTTTATTTTTGCTGGGATAAAATCAACAATTTTTTCCAAAGCTAAAATCCTTTACTATTCCAAAATTCTATTTTAGACCTAAAAATTTGAAAACGCGTAATGAAAGATGGATATTTTTTAACTGATTGCCTGCATATTTATAGAGGCAAACATTTTCTGACATTGATTTAGGTCATTTCCATCAAAGCCATTTACAAACAATGAGAAAGAAAATCAGCATTGCAGACTTTTTTTTATCAAAATTGCATATTTATTAAAGTGGCAACACTGGCAGCAATTGATTTGTAAGTTTGATGTATATGTGTATGCTTGCAAACGTTTCTGCGAATTAATAATGGCTAAAACAGATGTGCAGCGAGCATAGATGCATGCAGAGCTGCACACGAAACACATGTGCATAGTTTCTGACATTCATGATGCATAGTTATGTCAAACAAATACATGAAGGCACAGCGTTGCCGATGTGAAACTATAGTGTTGGAACGAGATTTTCTTCGTTGGACGATGGCATGATGGCAACGCCGGCTTAATGGATTCTTAAAAAAAAAATCACCAACAAAAACAATTTTTTTGAAAGAATGACAGGTGATGTCAATATGAGTAATGCCAAATACCAATTATTTAAGATTTTTGCTGTTGCTATTGTGGCTGCAATGATGCTGCGCAGCAAATTTAGAAATAGAGATATAGTGCAGCGAATTTGAGTGAATCTGCTCCCATAAGAACCTGTGTTAATTATTTTCGCTGCATGAAAAACGCTGCACATCTGTTTAGCACATAACACTAAATATTTTGTTCTGCAAGGTCGTCACGCAAGGCTAATTTTGTTTGTCGCAATCATTTTTCCTATAGCATGGTGTGAAGGCACCTTTAACAGAACATTTAAATTTTGCCAAATATGATTATTAGCTTAAATTACTCAGTACTCCGAAATACTTTTAATTCTGAGATTCCATAGAAATCGTTATTATACGCATATTTACCTATATCGAGAAGTTCAAATATTTAAAAATGTACCTACCTCATAATATAAAAAAGGCATTTAAATTATTAATGCACTCACTTTAACAAACAAAAAAATACATCCTGTTAAAAATAAATAATGCCTTTCAAAAATTACCATAAAAATGTAGATTTTTTTTTCAACTAGGTACATATGAAGAAGTTAGAATCATTAAAAATGCCTTTAAACCAAATTCAGAGAAATTACTAATTTATGCAGAAATATTCGTATATTTTATATTTGGTTTGCAGTTGTTAAAAAGAAAAAAATACTGTATACGAGAGGAGTAGGTATAGAGGGTGTACATTCATTCATGATGATATTTTCTTAATAGCTCCATTTGGGTTAATTAAAAGAAAATGTCTTTTTTTCTCAAAAGCAATTAAATATTTTTTTTCTATTATTTTTTTTTTTTTTTTTTTTTTTGAAAGTTAAATTGTATATAACGACACATTACCAATGAAGTAAGTATAAAAATGTAGAAAGATACATCATTTTATTTTCCCAACAACCAAAAAGTTATGGACCTACGATACTAAAAATGTTTTATTCTCATATTAATGTCTTTTTTAAATATAATTATGCCTATGTACCTATACCTACATATTTTATAATTCAAGCGTAGACTGAGAAGAAGACCGAATAAAACTGGGATGTCCATAGAACGTGTCTTAATTCTTGAGGATCTTCTTTTACTTTCAAACTTACAAACTGACGCCTTGATATTGCTGAACAATTCTTAACGTTTACCATTCTTCTTTTGGGTTAACATCAGTGGTCTTGAATCATTCATCTTTCGTCACAATATACAAGGTGATAAAATAATGTCAGCACGAACTTCGGTTACAATAATTATTAGCTTCGTTGGTTGAACTTTACCGAGAGTTGACCCAGGTTTGCTTGGCAACCCCAAAGCTGTAAAAAAAAACTATGTTTTTCGGTCGGTTCCCAAAAAACTCGAAAGGGCCCGCCTGGAAAAATTCCAAGTATCTGTCAAGTTTGGGCAGGGTCCTAGTAAGTTTTCAGTAGGGAATATTTAGACAAGCAAAACTTGTAAGATACTTAATAAGCCCTTGCTGGATTTCAGTACCGAAAATTTAGATGAAGGAAACTATTCAAACACTCGTCAGGACCTACCAATTTTAAAACTTGTTGAACATGTTTCGATACACCATCAGGAATGTCTCTTGTACTCCAAAAACAAAAATTTTATAAGCACCATGTAATTTCAGGATCATACGACACTTTTTTCTCTCTTCCCTTTGTCTTCTTCAAATAACACTTTTTACTATCGGTGGTAGACATCTGTACATTATAGGATTGTTCAGTGAGGAAAAAGCCAGATCAGAACAGCCCAGATTTGTGAGAAACGTTAGACAAGTAAGAACAGAAAACCTGTTCTATGTTGTTCTACCCAAAAACCAAGAACATACAATTCTGTTCATTTCTGTATGTATTTGTTATGCAATATGGTATGAAAATGAAACATTAGAGTATGAAACTTATTCACTTTCGACTTTTAATTTTTGCATAGGGAGTAATCCCAGTGGATAGCGCATTGGACTGACAAGCAGAAGATCGCGGGATCAAGTCCCACATACGCCAACTTTTTTTGTTGTTTGCCTGACTAGACAAAAGAGTTCATACTCGCCAAGGCCCTTGTTCTAGCCTTTGCGAACCCTTGCTAGTCCCTTTACAGTACCTATGTTAAACTCTTTACTGCCTTGTCGAAAACTAGATTGTTTTTCTGCGCGGTAATTCGTCCCTTTTCACGCTATCCCAGCTGGAAAAAAATCTAGTTTCGGCAAGGCCCTAATAAGTTTTCAGTAGGGGAAATCAGTACCAAAAATTTAGACGAGGGAAACTCGTGAGGCCCTGCCTAGTAAAAACTTGTTTCACATGTTTTGAGACCCCACCAGGAATGTCTCTTTAATAAGCACCATGCAAATTTAGCATCATACGACACTTTTTTCTCTCTTTCCTTTGTCTTCTTTTTCAAAGTACATAAAATCCTGGTCTATTTTGTATGTATTTTGTATGCAATACAGAATTAAAGTTATTCACTTTCGACATTGAATTTTTGTATGGATCAGTGGTTAGCGCATTGGCCTGACAAACGCAAGATTGCGGGATCATTCCCACATAATCCACCCTGTTTTTATTTCTGACGAGGCAAAAGTGTTGATTATTGTCAAGGCCCGTCTTCTAGGCTTTTGTTAATTCTCGCTGGTGCCTTGCCAGAATCTATGTAAAACTCTCTATTGCCATGTGGAAAACTAGATTGTTTTTCTGCGCGGGATCATACGCGACTTTAAAATCGATAAAGAGGTGGTGTGTATCGATCTGGAATTTCTGAAGGTTTTCTAAAACCTTTCGGAGTCTAAACATTTGATCGACGGTGGACTTGCCTGGCCTAAACTTTCGAACGCCACCCCTGCCGCTAGAACCCTAAATAGACCTCGCTCTTTTTTCCTCTTTTCTTTTCAGCCCGTAGAGCTCCCAGGCTACTCTCTCAGCAGCTCTTGTTCGAGACTGCAGCATTTTCTGGTAGGGCTCGTCCTTAGCTGCATGCCGGCAATCTTCATCGAACCAGGGGTTGTTGTGGTCGCCAGTAAAACCCAGCACATCGGAGGCGCTACTTCTGATGGCTTGTTAACAGTGTTTCCACTGGTCCTCTGCTTTTGATGCTGGTGCCGGACTTGCTGAGAGATTAAGAGCTACGAAGTTTCGTCGTGAAGGCTGTGTCGTTCTTTCAGAATCTTGCGTTGAAGCCACCAAGAATGTTATTCACGTCGTTCTTCGGGCACATATAGTAAGTTTTCTCTAGGAGATCGTAGAATGCTTCACTGGTTAAATCATCTCTACCTTCATGGGGGACGTGAGAACAGATCAGCGTAATGTTCTTGAATTTGCATTTGATGCGGATTGTGACCAGGCTCGTTTACATTTCGGAAGCCCAAGACTTCTTGCCCACGTATTCATCTTAGCACAGAACCGCAATTAAAAAGCCGTTGACCCTGCTCTTTGAAGCACCCGGTGCGGCCGGCGTAGTAGACGTAACACGATTTCTTTGCCATCTACATCCCATAGCACTTCCTGGAAGGCAGTTACGTCAGTCTTTAACCAATCCAGGATCTCCATTAATTGTTCCGCTGCACGTGGTCTGTATAAGGAAGTTCTACATGCAGCGAAACGTAGGCAATTTTTTCTTACCACAACTTATTAACAACAAAAAGGTTGAAGTCTTTAATTAAATTTTGAACTACCTTTTCAGTTTAGAAATAATTAGAGAACACACATTTTTTAGAATTCTTTGCCACAGTAGCAGCAAATATGTATCCATTTGGGTCAGATCAGTCAATTCGAAACTACAACAAGCACTTAACTTTTTACCTGTGGATATACGTGTAGCTGCATAGGTGTTTAGCATAAAACATGGCTTTTTCTTAAATTGATAAATGGTATATTTTTATAAATAGATTGTACCTTAGCAAAAATGCAAGAAATAAATTCCGAAAAAGTCCTAAAGTAAAACAAAGTACCTAAACCAAGATCCATCACAGTGGACAAATTACTTTTACCTAAAAAGTTCACCAGGGTCTCTCATTTTGTAAAGGTCAACTCAGTGCAAATGCCTTACTCAGACGCATAAATCAGTCAAACACACAAAAACAAAAACCAAAACACGACAACGAATATAACAAAGCACGACAGCTGACTTAAAAGTCCTAAATTGAAAGTTAAAAAAATAAAATACAGTTCGACCTTAAAAGTTCAGCAAAACCAAACAAAAAAAGAAGAAAAATCCCTCTGTTAACTGTTGTAGATAATGGTAGATACATACTTACATTTAAGTATTTATATAGGCAAAATATTGACAATCTTAAAAAATACTTTATTTTGTAATATGGAAGTCGTTCGTTTCGTAGTAGGCAATATAAGAAACCCTTCTTCTATATACCCATGTCAAATTTTAATTAACTCAATCCAAGAATCTTGTTTGATTTGGAAGACTTTGTCTTTTACAAGCCTTTGTTTATCCGCTAATTAAGATTTACACTACATTCACTTTCACTTTCGCTTCAGAGAAAAATATGTAAAAAAAAAAACACACACACAAAACAAAAAGTCCCCGAAAAATAACAGCATCAAATGATTCACGTCAGCAACAATGGATTAATTACTTCAATTAAGAAAATTAGCCACTTTGAACAAAGGCAAGGCGCAAGCCAATGGAATCCTAACAAACACAAAAGACGACGCAACCCGAAAGGAGGGGGGACAGGCAAAATATAAGTAAGGAATGGCAAAAGATGTATAAAGGAGCAATATTTCACAAAAATCTCAATTCCATTGATATGAAAAAAGGACAGCAGCAAACTTGTCAGATGAAAGACTGCATAAGCCACAACCATTCATTAGGGAACGAAGACTGAAGGCTGAAGACCCAACACTGAAGAACGAAAGGCAGACTTTCGGCTCTTGACTAATTGCGTTTAATGAAGATATTGTTGCGCAGAATACAAAAAAAAAAAAAAAAAAAAAAGGATGCTCTGATGCTGATGCCTATGCGGTGGATCGCTGGCATAAGCTCACAGTTTGTTCCAGATTTGGACGCACAAAGGAGCAGTGTTTTTTTTTTAATTTCTATAGCCAGCCAGCGATTTGTGTTTGACGGAAAAAAAGGCCGCTTTGCAGCACGAGCGCCACCATCACAAACTATTTACCACCAAGAGAAGTCAACATTGGCGAAAGCAACGACGGCAAGGGATGCCATCGTGGGGGTGTGCTATATATCGAAATGGAAAATATGTTCAAATAAAAAAGAAAAATTAAACACTTTCATAAAATTTAATTAACGGACAACTTAACAAGAATTGTTGAATTGTTTGCGGTGGCAATTAATGACGCTGCTACTGCAAACACCATCGTCGTCGTTCGTCGTCGCAGCATCCCACTATTATATCTACCAATTTATTTTGCATTCAATAAATAGATATACCTACTCGATTTATAGTTTCTTTTTTTGAGAGAGAGAGAGTTCCTCCAATTGGAAAACTGCGACTACACCAAATTGGCAACTACAGTCATTACCGGAATATTTTATAAGTCTCACAAAGGAATACGTGAAATCAGTCAAAAACTGACAAGAAGGTGATAATGACTGCAGAAAAATAAAGCAAACACAATGATCCAAATTTAGGTCGAGGACTTATTAATTAAATCTGAATACTGATTTAAATTTAAAAAAAAACACGAAAACTTTAATATATACCTAAAGCCTCAAATTGGTCGCACGAAATTGGCTTTTATGACGAATCTTAGCCTTATTGCGTTGCTTTGTAATGTAATGTTTTTCAAAACATTATGGAATTATGCATAGCTAATTATCTCCGCGCTGGAAAAATGCCAAGTTTCTGACTAGTTTGAGCAAGGCCCTATTAAGTTTTCAATAGGGAAAATCTAGAAGAGGAAAACTTGTCAGATACTTGGCAAGCCCTTGCTGGATATCAGTACCAAACATTGAGACGAGGGAAACTTTTCAAACACTCGTGAGGACCTCCCTAGTAAAAACTCGTTGAACATGTTTCGGTAACCCCTCAAGAATGTGATTTGTACACCAAAAATAAAATTTTATAAATCCCGTTCTACGTTGACCGATTTTTGTCTTGCCAACAAAAAATTGTTGTTGTAATCTTGCGATTGAGAGGTACAGCCGACATGTTCCTTCCAGTTTCGGACGATGGATCATATGGCAATTTTTTCTCTTTTTCCTTTGTGTTCTTTTTCATATAACACTTTTTACTATGGGTGTGAGTTGTGAGAGATCTGTAAAAACCTGTTCTTAGTTGTAATTACTAAAAAGCAAGTGCATACAATCCTTTTCTATGTATTAACAAATGCAATATGGTATGAAACATTAAAGTATACAACTTATCTACTTGAATTTTTATTGAACTTTCGTATATCGACTTAGCCCAATTGGGAAGCGCATTGGACTGACAAACAGAAGATCGCAGTATCAAGTCCCACATAACCCAAAATTTGTTTTTTTTTTTTGCCTGGCGAGGCAAAAGGGTTCATAATCGCGAAGGTCATTGTTCTAGCATTTGCTAACCCTTGCAAAGCCGCTTCCAAAATCTATATGTAAAAACTCTCTTGTGCCTTTTCGGAAACTAGATTGTTTTTCTGCGCGGGCTGTTTTCATGTTTTAGATTCGAACAAGCACATAGTAAAAAGTTTTACTCGAACTTCTTGAGATTTTCTATAGATGTTTATTCACCCGACTTAAAAGAAGCCTCCGGACAAGAGAGGCACGAGAAATTGGGAAAATGGCTACAGAGTTTGTGACGTACATATAATACCTATTGCAAAAAACTAAATTGCTTATGAAAGAATGACATTTTCGCTTAAAAAACATCTGGCCACTTTTTGATTTTTTTTTTTTTTTATCTAATTTTAATATTCCGATAACACATTTCCCAAAACTGCTTTTTGCCTTCTGAGTTTGTGAGGAATTGAAGTGAAAAACACATAATATATTTAGTTCATCTTATAGGTAATGAATAAGACTATAAAAGCATCTGGTTGGATTTTCAAGTCTGGACCTTATTTTTGAATAATCATTTCTTGAAAATCATTAAAAATTCATTTTCTAATACATTTTTTAATTGTGTAATAATATATAAGAAGCAACATAACTTTCTCCAAATACCATAAATGTTTTCTAAAATCGTTTCAATAAAAAAAAATTGCAAAATATAACTTATTATTGCAAAATAACACATTTTCTAAAGGTCTTTTATCAAAAATTATTTTCTAATATTTCGAATTTTTAGTAAATCTCTTTACCACGAGATGACTTTTCTTCGAAAACCAACAAAAAAAAGTGTTGCAAAGTTGGAACATAAAAAAAAATGACGAATATGAAATGCGAATGGTTGTTTGTTTGAATGAAGTATGAGAGGTTCCCAAAAAACACCAAAGAGCTCATGCCGCCGCATCTGAACTGCATCTGAGTTTGACATATTCGTCTTCTTACAATTTCTATATCATAAATAAATATATTCCTTGAGAACGCGTGTTTATAACAACACAAATGCTTCACAACTAATGTCAACTTCAACTCGCCCAAGCAATCAGGGCGACCATAGGTTTTAAAACCAAGCTCTATGTGGATAATTCGCTACCATACGCCTAATTCATGTATCCAGTCCTTGCAGCAAGAAGAGTAGATGAACAAGTAATTCGGTTGTATGAATTCTTTACAAGATGTGGCATCAAAGTCAACTCAGCCAAATCCGAGTTGGCAACACACCCTCACCAGATGTTGCAACAGATCACAACTGAGGACCAAACCTCCACTAAAATATCTAGCTACCAACTTCGAGCAGATAGAACTTTTCAACCCGCACGTCACATCTACTCTGGGAAAAGCTAATTTCGATATTGACCGAAACCACTCGCTAATATGGAAAAGAAAATGACTCAACCAGAAGACAAAGTCTCATTTCGATAAGCAACTACTCAGACTGATCGTCGCATACGGCTTTCCTACATGGTTTACTATTTTCAAAACCAGCATGAGAAAGCTTTGAATTTTTGAAAGGAAAATCTTGCGGATCTGCTCTGCACTGGACATCAATTTGACCAACGACATTGAAATCATTTCAGGAACAAGCAACTCTACCAAGCATCCAAAATAACACGTCTAGACAAACCAATGCTGCTAAAAGAACTGAACAGCTAAAAGGCTGACGAGCAATCTTAGCAATTATCCGAATTCCGAACCCTTTAGTGAGAACCATCATCAGCGAAAGAGAGATAACCATAAAGAACGAAGAGTCGACGAGGCATTACAATTCGTGAGAACGCCACTCTTACGTCATCGCACTTTTAAGTAAGGGGCCGGTTATAGCGATCATGAGAACGCATCAGTAAAAAAATTTCTTTTTGATAAGTTTATTTGTTAAGATACGATTTAGAATATAAAAAGGGTACAAATCAATAAACATTTACTTAAAATAATTTATTCATTAAAAAAAACTTAAATATTTGTGTCTAAAAACAAGCATTTTTTAATTTTCCTCATGTTAATTCCGTACGGGAAAAATTCTGTACGGAATTTACATCAGGAAAATTAAAAAATGCTTTTTTTAGACACAAATATTTGTATCCTTTTTATATTCCAAATCGTATTTTAAATAAAAATCTTGTACTTTTCTAAGACACAAATTTTGGTCGATGTTTACCGACTCTTATAAAAATCACAGCAAAAAGATACTGTGAATTTTATTATTCTAGGGGAATTTGTTTAAATTCGTGCACCCAGAAAATAAATTCCCGTGGTCAGGTTTTTTATAATAAGAAGATGAAGAAATTTAAATATTAAAATATTGAAATTACTTCTGTTTAAAGTGGAGTGAATGAATAAAATTCGATTAAAAAGTACAAGTGACCTCAACTCCAGAAATAATTGTGTTTTATTATAAAAAAACCTGACCACGGGTATTTATTTTCTGGGTGCACGAATTTTAACAAATTCCCCTAGAATTATAAAATTCACAGTATATTTTTGCTGTGATTTTTATAAGAGTCGGTAAACATCGACCAAAATTTGTGTCTTAGTAGGGTATAACAGACTGACTGAAGAGCCCACTGTTATACCTTTGGCGAAACACAATTATTTCTGGAGTTGAGGTCACTTGTACTTTTTAATTGAATTTTATTCATTCACTCCACTTAAAACAGAAGTAATTTCACTATTTTAATATTTAAATTTCTTCATCTTCTTAAGTACTATTTTTGTTTTCAAAACTCATTGGCCCTTAGTAATAAACGAATTTTGAGTCGAATTTATCCTAAAGTCTAGTTTATTCCATACAAAAAAATCGAATCTAAGCTAGATTCGACTCGAAATTCGTTTATTACTCAGTGCCATTGGCTTTCGGAAGGAAATACAGAGTAGGGTCCCAGGTTATGACCTATCGGAATTTGGTGATTTGTCCATACTGAATCATTTAACGGGTTTATTAGTAACGGCTATTTGTATAAATTAGAAAATAAATTCTTTTAACCAGTTTTTTGCTCGTCCCGTCCATAATTGAGTTTTGTTTTTTACAATCTACAAAAAATTACTAAAATACATTCCACTTTTACGTAACGGAATTTTTTAAAAATTTTTATGTTGCACATTTTCCAATATCAACTTGAAATCCTTTAACGATGTTCGAAGTATAATTTGAATCTGTATAATTGGTTTGATACAAAACTGGCGAATACTGGCTGAAATGGATTTTGAGAATAAATGGTTTGTTGCGATTTTGCTTGCAAATCTAAGGCAATTAACATTATACCCATACGAATTCTTTGTAGTTTTGTATATAAGTCCTGAACCATCTCCATTAGATAAGATCTTTTTCTATGTGCAGATGCACCTATGTGCACGTTCAGAGCACAACCTTAGACTGGCCTCAGAAACGAAGTGACCCAAAGACGGAAGCCTTGTGGCGACAATCCCAACCATCCCACAAGAACAGACACAAGATCAATGTTCAAATTGTAAGCATTAAGTTCCAACACCACTTAGTCTGAACAAAAAAAACACGTATAATACCTACTAATATTCCTGCGAATGCAATACTCGTACCATAATAATGGAAGCCCAGTTAATAAAACAAAAAAAATGAAAATGAAACAAGTGAAGAGAGGCGAAACGAAGCATTTAAACATGCTCCCTTCAACTGAACAAAGCTCAGCACAAAAAAACAATATTGCATCCAACTAAAGGAGCAGACATTTAATTAGGTGAATTACAAATTTATGAAATGCGGAAATGTATCATACGAATGAATGAATTCAAAATGTAGTATACCTGCAAAGGATTTTATGCACAGCACAAGAGTTATTATAGTTAAAGCTATTTATACGTTTATATATTATTTCTGTATATGACATCAAGTGTGCAATATTAAATAATAAACCTACTTCATTCTTTATCGTCCGATGTCGCATTCCGTTACTTTTTTTTTTCTGTTTAAATAGAAATAAAAAAGCAATTTAATGACCTTATTCTTCTTATATGTTTTTTTTTTTTTATTTTATTATTTACCACTCACTCTCTGTGTGATTGTGATATCTAGGTAGGTACCTTTTCCGATGAATCACATTCAATTGTTTTATCTGTCAGTTTAGAGATCAAATTTAGGAACAGTATCCAGCAACCAGCACCAGCACCAGCACTACGACTTCATAGAAGAAGCATTTTTTTTTATTACAAGAAAGTGCTTACGTTTTTGTTGCTCTTGCTTTTGTGTTGTCGACACTCAAAAGAATCATAAAGAAGACAACACCA
The DNA here is from genome assembly GCA_949320155.1 of Melangyna quadrimaculata. Classification (NCBI taxonomy): domain Eukaryota; kingdom Metazoa; phylum Arthropoda; class Insecta; order Diptera; family Syrphidae; genus Melangyna; species Melangyna quadrimaculata. The sequence continues at coordinate 60,318,269 of OX439483.1, read as the reverse complement.
ACAACACGTTGAACAAAAAAAGGACGAATGCTCCCTTAAGGTAAATTATTACCGATAAAATAGGTTTCGCATTGAGAATTGAATTTAATAGCATCTTGAAGAATGAAATGATAAAATGAACGATCAACGTATGAAAATCATATCTGCAATAAAATAAAATCCATAATATAACACCACTTTCACCTCTCTTTGGTTTGGTAGCTCTGGTGTCCTTAGAGAATTCGTGGCATTTCGTTTCAATTTTGTTTTTTTTTTGGAAAGAAGAGGAATATTTTTTTATTTACAATTTCCTTCCCTCAGTTATAAACATTTTCTAAAAACGTAGAGTGGATGCAAAGTAGATAGGTACTTTGCTTTTACCTATTTCCATATAAGATTTATATAAAAGATATCCTTCGACTATAGGTACGCGGGGTTAAGTGTGAATAAAACGTTAAGACCTCTTCCTTTCCATCGCTCTTCCTGGTGTGTGTCGAAATGAAATAAATTCAACTAGCGAAAGTTTCCTTATCATGCAAGATGGTGTATCTATCTCGACTGAGCGTATCTTTTTCTCCTCTGCAGACAGACAATAATTATGAAGGATTCGAGCGGTATCACTGGTATACCTAGTCTTCCTTGCGTTTATCCCTGAATTGGTTTATAGATGTCAGTACTTTTATATACATCCATACATAATGTATGTAGGAGTATTATGTAGCTACATATATGCGCTTTCATTCATCCTTCTTTTGGTTGATTAAGTCCTAAAGAAAGACGAATAGCAGTAACTCTAACGTTCTTCTATGACAAGAAAATTACTGACATTTGTTTCGGATCGTTATGATAATGCTGCTACCAAAAAAGCTAGAGTTTGAGCAGTTGTTGTTGGTGCGATGGTGGTGGTTGTGGCGGTGATGGTTATGGCTTGGAACGTTTGCATAGATATTTCGTAAGATATTTTGTGCAATTTGGTACTACAGGTGTTATAAATTGCGTTTACTCTTGCTAGCGAGCTTCTTATCATGAGGTGTCTCCGGTTTCGTGAGGTAATAAAAAAAAAAGAAGAAAGAAGGTACTATCTGGCTTTGGTTAAGGGTTGCACAAGGTTTACGATTGTTAATTTATATCTCCCCTGCTGCTTTGGGGAAAAGTTGATTCTGCTTAAACAACATTCAAACTTATTTAAGAGGTTATAAAGCGTTATGTTTATAAATAATAATCCCCATTCATAATGAACAAGAGCAATAAATTGTTTTATTGATGCAACGCAAGAAAATACGATTTACTACGTCGAAAAATTATATTATTATCTTTTTTTTGTGTTTATTTTTTGTTCTTATTCGCGGGTTAAATAGGACTTTGGTTATACGATTTCGACGAATTTAGCTTTCCACAATAAGCATAAGAGACTAGTCAACGGGTAAAAAGCGTAATTTGGAAATTATGACCTTTAAGCTTGGAGGGGCAGAAACTCTTTATTTGGTTAGACTTGGTGTTTAGTAATTGATTAATCAAAATTTTATTAGGTTCCTACTGTTTTTGAAGACCTCCGTGCAAAGGTTCAATTTAATAAGCCTTTTCATGAGCAGATAATGATTTGAGACTTTAAATTAATATGAGTTAAGAGAGGGTTCTTTTATTTTATTCAAATTATCATCAGCCAAACTGGAGATTTCGCATTAAGTTAATTGAGATGTTAAGCTTTGCAAAAAAAATGCAAAGCCACAAGACTATTCTAACTCCTCAAAAAGGGATTAAATCCTAATTGTGCAATAGGAAACTGCATATTATTTTTAAGAGCTAAATTCTACAACCAAATTTGGAGAAACATAAAGCTAAATCTACATAAGGCGAGATGTAATTCAACTGTGTGGTTTTAATTTAGAATATGCACAATAAGAATATGCGCACATAAGAAGATGAGACTGTAATGCGCGAATCAGATTGAACCAGCACCAGCACCGTCACCAGCAACAGCAGCCGCCATTATTTTATAACCTATGTATTTTAATGGCGCAGCACACATTAGACCAGCACGAGCAACGTCAACAGCGTCGTTTATCCAAAGTCCTAAATTTGCTGATGCTGGTGCAAGTTGTCACTTTCAGTTGACAACTTTCAGTTGCGCCAGACTGCAAACAAAAAATTGTTCTTGCTGAGCCGTATTTTGATGTTTGTTTCTGATGCTGGTGCTGTTGGCAATGTGTTTGAAAAATATTTACTGGCAAGCGCATGCTGTTTGCTGTAGACGGTGCTGGTGCTGTTGCTGGCTTAATCTGTTTGTCGCATAAAGATGAAATGAGCACCTATGCAACCTTCCAAGGCGAACTTTGTCGCATTGTAGGAAATAGGTTAACTTGATCACCAGTTCAATAAAAGGAGCAGTTCTGAATTTACAGGCTACACGGATCTAGGAATGTTTACGAATGCAGCACAATTCTGGAAATTAGCAAAGGAACTAAACGGAAAAGTTTCAGTCATTAGTTGTAGCTTCAGTGCAGAAGACTTTCAAGAATATTTTAGAGAATTGCTTAATCAGGATACACATAATCACATCAAAAACATAAATGTTAAAAAAGGAGCCAAGTTCTTCTATGTGCAAAAACCTTTGCGTAGCAAGTCAGTCGTAAAAATTAGTGAGATCTAAAAGTACGCCAAGTTCTAAGTTGAGTGAAACCTTGAGTGAAACCAATGGAATACGGCAGAAGTAATTTAAGGCAGTTATCATTAAAAAACACAACAGCTGACTTGTTACGCAAAGGTTTTTGTAGAAGAACTTGGCTACTTTTTTAACATTTATGTTTTTGGCGTGATTTCACTACTTTTCGCAAAGATTCTTTTTATCAGGAAAAGTAATTGGAATAAACACCCAATAAGAGTCTCATAGGGTAAAGTAAGTTTTTAATGTATGCCTTTTGTATGTGCTACAAGTCATACCCCACTCTACCAATTTTCATAAGTTAGAAGTGCTCCATTAAAATGATAAAAATTGATAAGAATTGGCTGGACGAATCGCCCCTGCATGCAAAATTTTATGATTTTAACTTTTTCTTTGTATACACCTGAAAACTAACCGATTTACCAAATTTTATTATCCTGCGCCATTCGGAAGTCCTCTCAATATATTTAATATTAATTCTGTGAAAATGGGTGGTTGCCACGCCCACTAAATGTTAAATCTTAAATTTTTAATTTTCCCTTAGCTTGCATGTCCAGTCCTATCGCTCTACCAAATTTCATCATTCTACGACAATCAGAAGTTCTCTACATAGTTGATATCAATACTGAGAAAAAAGGCGGGTGCCACACCCCTGAATGGATAATTCAAAATTTCTCAATATCTCCTTCGTACTGACCACATGATCTACCAGTCTACCAAATTTTATTATTCTGCAACAATCCGAAGTGATCCATATAATTAATAACAATTCTGAGAAAGAGGGCGGATACCACGCCCTCTGAATTTAAAATGTCGAATTTTAAAATTGTTCATTTGGTTGCACTTCTAGCTCTGCCGCTGCACCAAATTTCATCATTCCACGACAATCGGAAGTGCTCCAAATAATTTATATCAATTCTATGAAAATGGGGGGGTACCACGCCCCCTGAATACAAAATCGTAAATTTTCTATTTTTTCCTTTGTATATACCACAGGGCCTACTGTTATGCGAAATCAGAAGATTCTACAATGTCGGGAAGTGCTCCATAATGTTGGTGTTCTGTCAGTGTGTGTGTCAGTCAGTCAGTCAGTTACGGTTTTTGTAATTTTTGCAGTCTTTACTCGGGAGCCACTAATGCTAAAGAATTAAAATTTGGTGAGTCGCGTAAACCTGGTGAGCTTAACCAATGATGCCTGTTTGAAGTTTCTGACTTTAATGGTACTGAAGTTAGAGGGGGTCGAAAATGGCCTGAGTTTGATCCTGTAAAAAGGGTGTAGTGCCAGAACTTTGCTGGGCACTACCGTGCCCTTTGATATAGTATTTTAATATGCGGTACCAAAATTCCATAAAATGTATTAGATTCTTATATCACAAAAGACGAAATATTTAACGCACTCAGTTCTCTCTAAGACGGAAATGCTCCTGGCTCGGACGGTTTAACTACAGAATTTTATAAGTATGGAACAGATTTATTGCTCGAAAGACTACAATTCCTATACAACAACATTTTTGAGACAAGAACAATACACAAAACAGAAAGATTAACTGACCCGATTAACTATAGAGGAATATCCTTATTGAATTCATCCTACAAGATATTTGCGGCAGTGTTAAAAAATCGATTAACGGAATGGATAATGGCGGAAAACCTTTTTAATGAAAATCAAGCAGGATTTACAGCAGAATACTCTACAATGGATTAAATATTTGTATTAAAAAGCATATCAGAATCCTTTTTCCAGCAAATTTAGAAACTCTATGCTTTTTATGTTGATTATAGAGAAGCATTTGACTCTATAGATAGAAATGCAATGTTTTACAAGCTATACAGTTTAGAAATGTCACTGAAGTTTGGTCGTATAGTGCAAAAGTTGTATGAAGATACAAAAGCAGCAGTATGGAATGGCGAAAAATTATCGGAGTGGTTCACAACTAAATCCGGTGTAAGAGAGGGATGCTTCTTAAGCGCACAAGTTTTCTCGCTTTTTCTGGATGACCTTACGGACAAGTTTACCAGGAGGAATAGTATGCAGAATGTTTGCGGATGATGTAGTTCTGTTGGTTTTTAAACCCGAATCCTTACAACTTATGACGAATAGACTACAAGATTACTGTTCTACTTGGAATGTGGAAGTAAATCTTCAGAAGTTTAAAGTCATGATTTTTAAAAAAGGTGGTGGACGACGTTGAAGGAGTGAAAAATGGCAATTCCATGGCGTGAAAGTTGATGTAGTAAATAGGTACAAGTACTTTGGTATTCAGCTTAATTAGAGTCTAAGTATGGAACAACATCTACAAGAAAAGCTTTCCCAAGTAAAGGCAGCAATCAATACAACGTAGAAAGGATGTTTTGGAAATTCATATGTATCCCATAGTAACAAATTCAAAGTCTTCGAAGCAGTCGCCGAGTCAATTTTACAGTATGGTGCGCAAATATGGGGACATTAAGAGTACAATGCCGTGGAAAAATTACTGAGATATTATTTGAAGCGGGTTTTCCACTTACCTTCGAATACCCCCAATTATGTGCTGATGATAGAAACGGGTCTGTCTCCCATTTTTACTAAAACTTTAAAACTACAGATATGTAATTTTATTTAGCTATGTGTAGTGTGGTTATGGGTGATTCTCCACTAAAAGCTCCTTTTCGTGGCCCCGACCAAAAATGGTTCAACAAATTGAAACAACTTATTTATTTTGAAGTCAATAACAGCAAAACAGCAAGGTTTCTAACTGGGCCACTTCTAATTTTAAACAATTGCAGATATGTAATGAAAAAATAATTGTTTTTATGGTCCAAATGTCATTTCCGTCGCGTTTCTCCTCCTTGTTTCAGCGTGGAAAAATAGATTTTATGTTTGTTTTTAAATGAATAAATTTTAATTTGACTGAGTTCCAGGATTAAGAATATGTAGTTTAATACAACTTCCCTGAAAATTAAATTTATTTATTTGAAACAATTAACTTACAATCTTTCAAACATGTGTCCCCATGTATTTGCATCATTTCCGTAAAAAAATGTTTAATGCTTATAAATTCAAATTAACTGCCGTCAGTTTATAGGATTTAGACTTAATGAAGAAACTCATTCATGCTTTCTTTTTCAATAGCCAACCAAAATCTTCTGCCCTTAGTTTAATGCAATCTGGATCTGTTGCATTTATTCCACACAATTATCTATTAGAACTCTGCGATGCATACATAACATACTTTGTATTGTAAGGTAATAAAATATGGCTATATGAAAATTTGTACTTTCTTAAAACAAAAGCCGAACGTTTTAAACACATTGTTGGCTTTTCATATTATAATTAGCATATAATGCAGTTTAAGCTATTTGTTGATACCATTAAGCAAAGTAAAAAAATTATGTTTTTTTATAAAAGTGGTCGGACTTACCACCACAAGTCTATCTGACTATATTTATTTTGTATAGGTGATAGTCTTAGATTTCAGATGATGTCCAAAGAAGAAGACGATTGTTGGATATCGCTCAAAATAAGACATTTAAGAAAAAATTATTGGTATTACTTAAATGTTAAATGAAGTATTAAAGCAGGCTTGTGTATGTCCAATTTATTTGTTAAGAATATAAGGATGCCTTAGCCATTAGGTATATTTGAAGATATAGGATTAGGTATATTTAAAAATCTAAAACACAAAGTAAAAAAAAAAAACGTACTTCATAAAAGTGGTCGGACCATGGTAAACTCCAATAAAAGTCTGTCCCACCACTGGTTTCTTAAAGAAAATAGTCTTCGCTTTAATATGATACCTCATTTGTCGGAATACGAAGAACCTATGGGTTAGTACACAGTTAAAAACAGGGCCTATAAACAACTTGTTTTTCCAGTAAAAATATTAAAAAAGCTGTTGAGTGCACTGGTTAAGCAGGCTGATGACTTTCAAAACCATATTATAAGCATAGAAGACAGTTTTAGCTATGTTTTGATGCCTTTTTCGTAAATATTTGATATGGTTTTAGATATCTTTGACATGTTAAACGCAAGGTGAAGAAAAAAATATCTTCATTCATAAAAGTGGTCGGACTGGTGGTATCATCCAATAAAAGTCTATCCGACCTCTCGCTTCATAACGAAAATAGTCTAAGCTTTTATTTGATACGCTATATTTTGAAATCCAAAGCACCGATGGGTTCTTAATCGGTAAAAATGTTATTAAAAACAATGTTTTCTTTTTGATGCGTATAAAAATTCCAAAAATACTCTTGAAGGACCTACCTAAGCAAACTTTTTTTATCCAACTTCTTAGCTATTTTTTGATACCACTTTTCCAACTTTCTGACAAAGTTTTTCATAGTATCCAATACAAAAGACGCAAAGTGCAAAAAACACCTGTTGTTATAAAAATGGTCGGACTCGTGGTAAAAAAGCTGTCCGACCACTGGTTTCGTAAAGAGGACATTCCTAGTTTTTATTTGATACCCAATTTGTGACTGCACTTATGAGATAGGTTAGCCATCGAAAATGGCACCGGAAATTACCATTTTTCGAACCCATATGACACCTGAAAAACTTTGTCAGACCACCGGTTTACATCGTGTACCCTAGAGTTATCGATTAGTGTCCCTTTTTTGAAAGCCGCGATGAGATAGGTAATCTTACGGTCGCCTCCCAGACTATTATAACAACACTTGAATGTACATAATTTGTTCTTAAATTTAGGTCGGGGACATTTTGGGTGCTAAGCAGCTTTTAGCAGAGAATCACCCTTATATACCTAGCTACAACCTGACGAAACTCATTTGTTGATCTAATAAGATAATTTGAGTTTAAATCCAAAGGCAAAAAATGCATGAATTTGACTAGGCCCATATAGTGCTTTTGCTCCAAACATTTATGATGTTTTAAATAAATAATTACCTAGTTACCACTATGAAATTATATTTTCGATCAGATGGTCTTAGCTGGAGAAAGCATTATTGCAAGTTCGATGGAAAATTCAACAAGTTGAGATGAAAATTGATAATTCCCGTGATTAAGATAAATTCAAGCTTACCTGGAAGAGAGAAAGCAATAATTTAAATTTCAGTGGACTGGTTTAATTAATTTTAATCAATTTGACTTACCTTTGAAAATTTAACTTTGATCGATTATTGCGATTCTTATCCCATTTTTACGGATCCGGAAACCACACTTTTACACTTTTTTCAAGGAACCGGAAAGACGCACTTTCACTTTTTTTAATGGAACTGCAAGGGCTCTCTTTCACACTTTTGTTTATGGAATCAGAAGGACAGAGGACACACTTTCACACTTTTTTTTAATGAACCGAAAGGACACACTTTAACAACTACCTATACTTTTTATTAATTTAAACTTAATTGGATTTTACTTACACTTAAGGGAGGTTGATCTGAGAAAACTTTTTTTATATAACGGGAAGGGAAGGATACACTTTCACAACTGCACTTTTTATTAATTTAAACCAAATTGAATTTTATTTAACACTTAAGCTAGCATGGCAAATAAAACAAGATTTTGCAAAAAAACCTATTTGAACAAACAAGAATAAATTTAACAATAAATGAATACACTTTTCGTTCAATATTAGAAGGTAGATATAAGGATTCAAATTTACATTTTTTACCAGATCCCGAAATATGTAGGTATATTTAAAAATTAGGCACTGGAAATGAATTAAAATAATCTATTTCTCTTGAACCGAATCTTTTTATTAACAAGGAAACAATAATGGCACATGGGGAACACTGAATAATACAATAAAAAGACAATTTTAAACCCGAAAAATAACAAAATCGAATATTAATTATTATTCAAATTTTTTTATTCACAGAAAACAGTTATGGGCAAATCCAGATATCATGATCACCTGTGGTGCGTTCCTTTATTAACCATAGTTAACTATGGTTGTTATGTCAAAAAAAATTGTTGAAGTGTCATTGTTAAATTTAGTTGAAAATTGTTACATTTCATTTAGGAACGATTTGTTGTTAGATATTGTTGATCTGTCAAAGGAACATTTTGGAAAACTTAATTTCATCGTTAATTACCATAAAATCATGTTATTTTTCTACAATATACTCTCCTTCTTTATTAAAAATGGTAGAAAACTCAACTTTAATTCATTTAACTTCACCAAAAGCTTTCTTTTGATTCTTCAATTTTTATTTTTTTGTAAACAAACCTTCTCACATGTGCTTTGACAGATCAACACTTTCAACTCATATCATGGAGATGAGTTGGAAATAGTTACGAATTGTAACTATTTGACACTAATAAACTGAATTTAGGAACGATGTGATGACGTCATATAGTTACAAATCGTAACTATTTTGAAATAAAGGAACGACCATTGTTAACTATAGTTAACCATAGTTAACTATGGTTAATAAAGGAACGCACCACTGACTTTTTGGCGTACAGTAATGTACGAAAATAAACTTTATCCGGAATATCGTAGAGTTTTCCATACTTTGTTCAAAACTTAAGCAGGGTACACATTATCGATTATGTTTGACAATCGTGTTTGTGTGTCAATTTTATGCAAATAGTTTGTTCCTGGTCATATTGGATTTTAAATTCTAGGTGCATGCAGTGAGACAGGGTTGATTTTATGTGAGTGAATATGAGGATTCAACCCAAAATGCACCGTTTCTTTGCAATACTTGTGATCTAATTATCCGAGTTGCATTCTTCTTATGAGGTGACATATGTATTATCGATTGCCTCTCGAAAAAATCTTGTAAAGCTCGGCTAAATCTTGCTTTGAGAATGCGTCTCTTCCAATGGGAGGTGCTCTTATCTCGTCTTTCTCATTAAGCACTTTTAAAAAGAAGAAACAAAATGTTTTTTAGTTTTTGTGTTTATACGTATTATGTCAAAAAACTAATGGGCTTGTGTTGTATTTATTTCGTAAGTCAATTAATAATTATACTCATAAAGGCGATAAATTATATTGTTTGTCACAGGTATGGGAACCAAAAAATATATGCAGTTGAAATGTTATCTACTAATTTGAATCAGAATTATAAGCAAACCATAAACGGTGCACTGTGGAACTGTGGTCCAAAAAGGCAAATTTCGTGGCAAAAATACTAATTTCGATGTATTATTTTTAAAGTTTTGTTATTTATAACAAAAATATAAACGCAGCTTCAAAAAAAAGCAAACAAAATAATTTTCCGCTAACAAGTTTGACTTATAAAGCTTTTCAAAGTTGGTTTTAGCAGCTTTTTTTGTGTGAATGTTCGGAGAGATAAAAATAAATAAATCGGGTGGCACAACGGCTCATGAAGAACCAGGGCCTAGTGACTAACAACTCGCAACCATTCCTGTGTGCGCCTTTCGACAGGAATGGAACCCAACTAACAATTTAGCTTGTAGTAGGTTCAATACAAGCTATTTCCTGGCTTGTATAGTAACCATAACAGGTCTTATGGAAATCATTTTGGCGTAAGTAATACAATCTAATTAACTCCACAAGAACTTCCATCACAAGCACTATGCAAATCAATACCTTTCCACGAACATCTTAATAAGGCCTTAAAGAAGCTATTTACTGGCTTGTATAGTAACCAAAACAGGTCTTATGCAAATCATTTTGGCGCAGGTTATACAAGCTATTTAACTCCCATAAGAACTTCCATCACAAGTGCTGCTCAAATCAATACCTTTTCACGAACATCTTATTTAGGCCTTAAAGAAGCTATTTACTAAATAAATCGGGTGGCACAACGGCTCATGAAGAACCAGGGCCTAGTGACTAACAACTCGCAACCATTCCTGTGTGCGCCTTTCGACAGGAATGGAACCCAACTAACAATTTAGCTTGTAGTAGGTTCAATACAAGCTATTTCCTGGCTTGTATAGTAACCATAACAGGTCTTATGGAAATCATTTTGGCGTAAGTAATACAAGCTAATTAACTCCACAAGAACTTCCATCACAAGCACTATGCAAATCAATACCTTTCCACGAACATCTTAATAAGGCCTTAAAGAAGCTATTTACTGGCTTGTATAGTAACCGATACAGGTCTTATGCAAATCATTTTGGCGCAGGTTATACAAGCTATTTAACTGTCATAAGAACTTCCATCCCAAGTGCTATGCAATATATATACTTTGAAATTTGGCAAGGGTCGAAATGTAAAAATCTGAGGATGCCAATTGATTTAGGAGGGTGGTATTACATAGTGATTCGGCCAGCGTTCTAGCACCAACAGACACCGAAAAATTTGACAAGTGTCAAAATGTCAAAATCTGAGTATGCCAATCGATTAAGGAGGGTGGTATTACCTAGTGTTTCGGCCAGCGCTCTAGCAGCAACAAAAACCGAGAAATTTCAGTTTTCAATTTGACAAGTGTCGAAATGTCAAAATCTGAGGATGCCAATCGATTCAGGAGGGTGGTATTACCCAGTGTTTCGGCCAGCGCTTTAGCACCAACAGAAACCGAGAAATTTGACAAGTGTCGAAATGTCAAAATCTGAGTATGCCAATCGATTAAGTAGGGTGGTATTACCTAGTGTTTCGGCCAGCCTTCTAGCACCAACAGAAACCGCGAAATTTCACTTTTCAATTTGACAAGTGTCAAAATGTCAGAATTTGAGGGCGCTAATGGATTTAGCAGCTGCGTTTTACATACAGTCACGGCCGCCAGCACTCTAAGCCCAGTGGAAAGCGATAGAATCGCACTCAACACTTTGACAGTGGTGACGAAATGTCTTAAATACGAAAAATTACACCTTTTACTTTGACAGTTAATAGTTGGGGGTGAGATGGCAAAAACCAGAGAAAACCCATTTTTGCTTTAACAATTTTCAGTTGATGGTGAAAAGTCGAAAAACCGATGTCGCGGTCCACGCTCTGACTCCAAAAGAAAATGAGCAAATTTGCACTTAAAATTCTTCACTATCTTTAATGTAGAAATGTAGAAATCTATGGCAAATTGAGATGAACAAAATTAAATTATATATTTATTTCGTTTTCATTTATTAGTCTGGAGTTACTCATTTTTTATTGTTTCTGTTCTTTTTCTATCGAAAATTAAAAATCTGGAATAGAAGGAGTGATTCCGAACCGAAACCAAGATTACGCTTATCTGTTTCATTGCAAGAACTGCAGTGGAAAAAAAACTTTCATCTATTCAAATAAATAACTTCATTTTGAAAACTAACACATTTTTACTCCTCTGTCGTGATTTTTTTCTAACCAAGCATTATTTTACACCTACAAAGTAAAGCATTTTATTTATCAGTTTCGATATATTTAACGCTTGATTTACAAAATCACATGTTTAATTATTCTATTGAAATTTGCAATTGTATTATGAATACCTGTTCGTACAAAAATATTTAGGAAAAGTACTGCTATTTAATTTAGGCCCTTTTTCGTTTTCTCTTATATGAAACTTTGAATGCAAAATCGAAAAAAAAAAATTGATAACACATACAGCGTTTGTTTTTCATATTTTGATTGTGATTTTTGATCGAAATTTCGTGCTCCGGGGTTCATATCCTGCTGGTAACCAATTTTTGTTTTGTTTTGTTAACAATGAAGTTAAAACAAAATGAATATTAACATCAATACTTATTCACTACTCATCGCTGAATTTCCATGAAATACAAATTAATTTACAACGCACAAAAAGTATGATAGGTACACAATATGAACATATAAATACATTAGGATGTCCGTTATTTCCAAACTCATTTTTTTGGATAGCACATCCCCGTCAATCGAAAGGTTATGCGGATATAAAAAATTATTGGCCAAACAAAATTTTTTTCGAGGTCATTAACCCGTGCCTCTAAGGTCATACTTTTCCCATACAAATTTGTATGGGAATTTTACACTTTTCACATTTTATTTTTTTTTTTATTTTTTTTTCTCTGGAACTATAACAGTTATTCTTAAAATTCTAAAAATTCTAAAAATTCTGATTGGTTTATCGGTCCTTTAAAAAACTGCATTTAAAAATGTATTAAAGAAATTTATTTATAATTTATTTATATTTTTGAAGTAAATATATACTTTAATATTATATATTTTTCTCTTATTTTTCTCTCTCGATCTTCAACTGTTTTTTTTTTTTTTTTTTATTGATTATCATTAAGTAATTAGCTTTTTTAAAAAATTGCATTAAAAAAAATAATGAAAACAAATTAGAAATAATTTATTTCAATTTTTCAAAATATTAAATATTTTTTTTAAGTTTTTAATTTTTTTTTTTCTTGTCAAATATTTTTTTTTTATTAATTTTGAATGCGGGTTTTAAACAAGACATTGGTAAAAAAAAAATCATTTAAAAAATTTTTTTTTGTTAAGAAAAAAAAAATAAATACTTGTAATATTTAATATTTTGAAAAATCGAAATAAATTATTTCTTATTTGTTTTCATTATTCGTTTTAATGCAATTTTTTAAAAAAAAAACTTATTACTTAACGATAATCAACTAAAAAAACAACAAAAACAGTTGAAGATCGAGAGAGAAAAATAAGAGAAAAACATATAATATTAAAGTTTATATTAACTTCAAAAATAGAAATAAATTAAATTTTTTAATAAATTTTTAAATGCAGTTTTTTAAAGGACCGATAAATCAATCATAATTCTCAAACAAATTTAGAACAACTGTTACAGTTCCAGACAAAAACAATAAAATGTGAAAAGTGTAAAATTCCCATACAAATTTGTATTGGAAAAGTATGACCTTAGAGGCACGGGTTAATGACCTCGGAAACATTTTTTTTTGTCAATAATTTTTTCTTTCGACATAAACGTTCGATTAACGGGGTGTGCTATCTAAAAAAAATGAGTTTGGGAAATAACGGACACTCTAATGTACATATACATACTATGTATATTTTGTTCAGCAAATTCAAAACGTACAAATGCTGTTGTAGTTCCATAAATTTATATAAGACGGCTATAAACAAAAATGCAAAAAAATAACTTGTAGTAACTTGCTACATATATACAAACCCACGTGGCTTGATTTGTATTAGTTGGCTACATACAAACCGCATAGACCTGCTTATTTGCGCTAAGAACAAAATGCAAAAGCTATAGCTTGTAGTAGTTTGCTATAAACAAATCCACGTGGTTTGATTTTTATAAGAACAAAATGCAAAAGCTATAGCTTGTAGTAATTTGCTATACACAAATCCACGTGGTTTGATTTTTATAAGAACAAAAGCTATAGCTTGTAGTGTCTTACTATAATATAAAAACCCACGTGGCATGATTTGTACTAGTTGGCTATATACAAACCACCAAAAACTGCACATTTGCATAAGAACAAAATGCAAAAGCTATAGCTTTTAGTAGTTTGCTATATACAAATCCACGTGGTATGATTTGTATAAGAACATAGTGCAAAAGCTATAGCTTGTAGTAGTTCGCTATATGCTAATCCACGTGGCATGATTTGTATTAGGCTTGCAGCAGAAAGCTATATACAAACTATTTATTTTCGCGCTTTATCTTAGCAATGTTGGCAGGTCTTAAAAAGGCCTTATGAAAGTTAAACCTCACTGACTGCTATATTACTTATTCTAAAAGGCCTTAAGGAAATTGTTTTGGGTAAAAATACCAACAAAAATGTTTGATTTGCACAACTAAGCCTTGTGCAAATTATATACAAGCAATAGCTTCCGAAATTATGAAAATCGGACCTACTACAAGCTAAATTGTTAGTTGAAATTCCCTGTTTCATATTTCATATATTAATATTATAAATTAAATAATTTAAATATGCATTATTTTGAAGGCGCTTCGTTATTTTTCGAGGTAAAATGTTCAAATTAGTAGATAACATTTCAACTGCATATATTTTTTGGTTCCCATACCTGTGAAAAACAATATAATTTATCGCCTTTATGAGTATAATTATTAATTGACTTACGAAATAAATACAACACAAGCCCATTATTTGTTTGACATAATACGTATTCACACAAAAACTAAAAAACAATTTGTTTCTTCTTTTTAAAAATGCTTTATGAGAAAGACGAGATAAGAGCACCTCCCATTGAAAGAGACGCATTCTCAAAGCAAGATTTAGCCGAGCTTTACAAGATTTTTTCGAGAGGCAATCGATAATACATATGCCAGCTCATAAGAAGAATTCAACTCGGATAATTAGATCACAAGTATTTCAAAGGAACGGTGCATTGTGGGTTGAATCTACCCATATCCTATTCACTCAGATAAAATCAACCCTGTCTCACTGCATGCACCTAGAATTAAAAATCCAATATGGACAGGAACAAACTATTTGCATAAAATTGACATACAAACACGTTTGTCAAACATGATCGATAATGTGTAGACTGCTTAAGTTTTGAACAAAGTATGCCCCCTTTCACACAGGGAAACCAGTTGCTGGAGATTTTTTTGACGTTTTCCTTTAATTGCCTTGTAGCTTTCATACAAGTAAGGAAGTTCTTTCCATATAAAGTCTATTGGCTGAAAGCACATTACGGACAGTGTGAGAAGGAATGTGATAAAAATCTCCTCAATCGTTGACCGGGGAGATTTTTTTCATTCTCCTTACTTCTTGCCCTTCTCGCCAACAAACTCCCAGTTTCCAGCAACTCAGTTTCCTTGTGTGAAAGCAGTCTATGGAAAACTCTACGATATTACGGATAAAGTTTATTTTCGTACATTACTGTACGTCAAAAAGTCAGGTGATCGTGATATCTGGATCAGCGCATAACTGTTTTCTGTGAATATAAAAATATGAATAATTAATATTCGATTTTGTTATTTTTCCGGGTTTAAAATTGTCTTTTTATTGTATTATTCAGTGTTCCCCATGTGCCATTATTGTTTCCTTGTTGATAAAAAGATTCGGTTCAATAGAAATAGATTATTTTAATTCATTTCCAGTGCCTAATTTTTAAATATACCTACATATTTTGGGATCTGGTAAAAATTTCTGGTATAAATTTGAATCCCTATAGCTACCTTCTAATATTGAACGAAAAGTGTATTCATTTATTGTTAAATTTATTCTTGTTTTTTCAAATAGGTTTTTTTGCGAAATCTTGTTTTATTTGCCATGCTAGCTTAAGTGTTAAATAAAATTCAATTTGGTTTAAATTAATAAAAAGTGCAGTTGTGAAAGTGTATCCTTCCCTTGTCGTTATATAAAAAAAGTTTTCTCAGATCAGTTTAAATTAATAAAACGTGTAGGTAGTTGTAAAAGTGCGTCCTTTCAGTTCAGTAAAAAAAAGTGTGAAAGTGTGTCCTTTGTCCTTCCGATTCCATAAACAAAAGTGTGAAAGAGAGCCCTTGCAGTTCCATTAAAAAAAGTGAAAGTGCGTCTTTCCGGTTCCTTGAAAAAAGTGTAAAAGTGTGGTTTCCGGATCCGTACAAATGGGATAAGAATCGCAATAATCGACCAACTGATTAAAGTTAAATTTTCAAAGGTAAGTCATATTGATTAAAATTAATTGAACCCGTGCACTGAAATTCCAATTATTGCTTTCTCTCTTCCAGGTAAGCTTGAATTTATCTTAGTCACAGGAATTATCAATTTGCATCTTAACGTGTTGAATTTTCTATCGAAGTTACACAGATACCTAAGAACATAAATTATGAAGGCACAACTTCGTCAAAACTATAAAATATTATGTTGAAAGTGGTAAGTCGGTATTTATTTATTTGTAAGTGACGGGACAAGTGCAGTATGCTGGATTTTATTTCGGTGTGTGGGGAGGGAGGTGGTTATATTTCATTTTCAGGCCGTCCATTTTCCGGCGCTCGATTTACCGGCCGTCCATATTCAGGTTGCCCTTTTTACGGACTTGTATTTTCCAGCCGTCCGAAACCCAGGAAACTCTTACATCCAACCTAAGGGTTCCCCAGAACATCAGTTTAAGAACCGATGCTCTAAACTGAATATACAGATTGTTGCCTCAAAACTTCGTATCCTTTTAACTTTCCACATGCAAACTGTAAATTCATTAAAGACTTAGGTAGCAAATAGAAATTTAAGCTTAGAATCTATCAAGCGCCTCTTATTTAGCCAACAAACTACCTAGCTTGGCACAGAGCTTGTAATATAAACTTAAAGGTGCGTAGATGCGATGAATGGGAGGAACGAACGTGTGTGATGTCAAATTAAATATTGGCTCAAATGGGAGACATTTACCTCTAGGACCCGAACCTGGTACCTACTTTCAATCAAAGTAAATCCACATGTCTACCTCCCATACAATTTTGATCTAGCATTGAATTAAGAAATTTTACATAAAGTGTTTTTATAATTTAATGATCCAAATTGAAAGCATCAAATTGATTGACTTCATAACGAAAACAAAGCCTTAACGAAAAATTTAAAATTCACTTTGAGAACAAAGATGGATTTACATGAATATATCAATATTTTACAGATATATGTACCTGCACTCTCTCTCGCTTTCCAATCCAATCTGTATGCAAACATTAAGGCACATATATTATTTATGTAGGTACATATATCATCCATATGTCACAACGAAACGACACCAGCAACAGCGTCAGCGTGAGTGTGTATTAATATTCAAATTTCAACTTTCTCATACCTACTCGTAGCACCTCCACTCTGAGATGTCCTCATTTGTGTCTTATATTTCAATCGAATATAATTTGAAATGTTCACAAATAAATTACATTAAGCTACAAAACCTATTGAACTTGTGTATATTTGAATATTAATATATGATGTGCATACGAGAAGCTTCCAACAACTCTTGAACATATTATATCTTTAATCCTTAAATTCAACATCGACTCTCTGACGTTGGTGCCGTCGTTGTCGGCTTCGCATTTTGTATTTGCCAAATTATAGACAAAAACATAAAATATAGACAACTTGTAGTATGTATATCCTAACACTCCCAAATGATGCAGAAAAGGTATGTGTATACTGCTGGTATCCAAGCTTTTTTCTTTTTTTTTGTTCTTTTCTGTTTAATAACTTGAATTTCCACCTAGGAAGTCTTGCTTACGTCCAAAGAACATTCAAGAATTGATTTCATCTTTTTGTTGAGCTCAGCTCGGATCAGCTTAAGGGTGGGACATTGATACCCGAGCGACAGACGATACGGAATCAAAGCAACCAAGCTTTTTGGTATTCGCATAATATTGTGGAAGGAAGGTACTTATGTGAATGTGTGATCCCTGCAACTTTTCTGCATAACAATCATTCTTTGATTTTGGCAAATTTTTGGTTGTTAGTTAGTGGTGTAGTGAAGCGTGAAGGATTTAGCTCTAGAATGTAATAATTTGTTGCAGAATTTATCCTTTAAGAAGGTTAGAATAATACATGCAAGCTTGTACGATAGAAGTTCAATGAATGTTATGGTCTTCTATGTGTCCGAGTGTTTTTTGATTTAATGAGGCTGCGGAAAGTAATTTACCAGTCGTTGAGTCCTAGACATTATCACTTGGCCTCTTCTTACTTTGCGGCTTAAATCGATGATTTCGCCTGAGGCAACTGAAATGCCTTTTTTGTAATGACATTTTAAATTTATGTTTTAACCTTAGTACTTACTTAATTACTTAAGGTGATGTTATAGGTCAGTGTGTACCAGTTCCTCAACCAACAAACCTTCTCCAGCCAGCTCTTTCCCTAGGAAGCTGCTTTCAGTTTCACACGCGAAGTTGGTTGAGGTCCTTTTCCACTTGCCTGCACCACTCATTAAGCTGTCTTCCTTTATTGCGCCGTCTTACGAGGATAGACTCAAAGACTTTTCGGGCATTTCGGACTTTTCGGCTTTCCGCTGTACATGACATAGTCACCTAAGTCGTTGTCTTTTTACTTCTGTGACTTCTTCTCTTCTGCTCAACTCCCCGTCCATGCATACGGGACCAAATATCACCCTCAGAATCATTCTCCCTAATATACCTTCGTCTGACTGTTATTGTCCTCGTGGTGTCTCTCGTCCCGGGTTTTAAGAGGTGGTTTTGGTGGGGGGTGGGTGGTGATGAGTCTGTGTCAGCTTAGTACGAAACTGCTTGCTCGTTGTCCGTGATGATGTTGTCGACCAGGTTTTGTATCTTACTGAGGTAGCTCTGCCCGGGTTGTCGCAGCTCGGTGACTATCCTTCTCATCAGAGTGATTTGTGTGACTGTTGGTGTGTCCTACTAGCTTATTTTCTAGAAGCAAAAGGTATCTTTCCAGGGGGAAAGATACCTACGCAAAGACCCTCGTGGCCGTGATTCGCTCACGGTCTTAGTCTAATGCCGTTTTCCATTGATTTCACTCATTCTGAAATCCAATGGAACAGTCCAAGATGCTTCTACTCAATTCTGAGGTTTGGTATCTGTATAGGTGAATCGTCAAATAAAAATTATTTGCTACCACACAAAAAGTGAAATGTAAAACCCGAGTGTATCAACTCCGAATTTCCAAATAATATTTTGTGTTTGATATTTTCTTAATTTGTTTATTAAAATTTTGCAAAAACTTTGATTTCGAATGCAAATTAAATTAAAATGTAAAGTTAAAAAAAACATGAAGTACATTGCAGTTTGTTGTGACGTTTGAGTTTGAATGCATTAGTGCTTCTTGATTGGATTCTGATTTGAAATTAAGAATCGAATTTCTCTTCTCAGAATCGTCAGAAGCGTACTTCTTGTGCCAATGGAATGGTTTCCGAAGACTTCCGGATGCTTCTGGACGCTTCCGGACGTCGAATGAAAAACGGCATTAGTAACTTTCTTTCGACCATTTGAAGTTGAAGTTACTTCATGACCATTTTCGAGATGGAGAACCAGACTAAGAAGGAACAGTTGATTACAGGGCGCAGGAGCTGCATTTAAATAAGTATCTTTGTCTTATAGCTTAGTCCGTCTCTGCGTATCATCAGTGAGTGGATTCCTTAGAAGACCTAGTTGTTTCTTTTTTGTACACGTTTCGTGAGTGGAGGTCAACCTTAACAACTCCTTAAAGTGGATGCCTAGGTACTTTACGTTCAATTTGGTTGATATGGTAGATTCGACCGGATGTTCAGAACCAGGCTTTTGCAGTTGGCGCCGCTTGGACTTCCTCTACTGGGTCTTCTGAAGCACACAAGCTCCGATTTGGGGGTGTTTATTCAGCCTAGCTTTGGACCTCTTGGGGAATTCCGGCTTTGATGGTCTTCACTTGTAATTTGCAGTTGTCCATTTGACAATTTTTAATTTTTTGGAGCAAAGAAAAGAAAAAGAAAAAGAATTCTTGTTATTGACGGAGATAAATGGAGTAGGTAAATCTTAGGGATAAAGGTTTTCAATCCATACGCTGTCCAAAGCATTCTCGAAATCCAGAATCAATTCAACGGTGCTAACGAATTCATGCCTCTGCACCATTCAGCAGGACCATGATGATGAGTGTCTTATACAGGGACACTAGTTGCTCGATAGAGGGCTTCAATTAACTTCTTAGCCCATTGAAGCAGTGATTGGCATGTGCTATCCTTCGTTTGATCTAAGACCTGATGTTATTGGCTGAATTGATAGCGGAGCCCAGTTAGACAAAGTTCTTAACTACCTCAAAATTATATCTGTCATTCTGTACAAGATTTCGTCGGCGGTGTTGAGTTGATATAGAGAATAAAATTGCTTTTGTCCTCACTTACCGCTGAACCCATCTTCGCCGCTTCCTTCACAATGCTTGCAGAAGTTTCAGTGAAATCATGCTTTGTTCTTCCAAAATTGTGCAAGAAATTAGACTTGCTTTCATTCACGGCCTTGAAATCGAGGGAAAGGTGGTGAGTGTCGATTTGAAGTTCCTGTTTTTTTTACCTAAAAACTAATAAGTTTTATTCAGGGCTACTGCCCCTTGCGGGAATTGACAAATCCTCCAAGAGTATCACTTGTCATGAATAAGTGCTTCTCGTCTAGCCATTTGGGTTCGGCATAAAATTGTAGGTCCCTTCCATTCCTGTCGACGAGCGCACACAGGAATGGTTGCGAGTTGTTAGTCACTATGCCCTGGTTCTTCACGAGCCGTTGCGCCACCTAATTTATTTATTTATTAACTCATGAGGAAACAGCAAACCAGATATTAGGTAGATATGATGCAATCGTGCACCAAAGTCAACAGATAGAGGAAAGCGAGTTACCATATCTGAAAGTACTCCAAATACTAAAGTTCTTCAAAGGAACAAACTTGGAGGATGATCTATAGAATGAGCGATCTCATCTAGATCTAAAGGGGCACAATAGATTTAACGGTTGCAGTGCACCTAAACACCAATATTTTTTCATTCAATTCATGCTTAATCCCTCTTTTTTTTAAAAATTCAAGTTATTTTGATATAAAAGGCTCTTTCAGACTGAACGGTATACGGCTCCCGATTGAATATTAAAGTAACAATCGATTCCCTCCGCTTTTTGTGTACAAAATACAATATTACCAAGAAATATGATATAATCGTCAAAAATCATTTGAATCATTTAGCTACTTGACGAACTACCTATGTTATGTGTTATTGAATTGTTACGAGTATACTCGATTTCTTTGAATGCACCTTCATTGTTGTTTATTTCTTTTTCACCTGCACACTGCAGGTAGGACACAAAAATCATGACAAGAAAATGAAACCAAACCACTGTTTGTGGTTTTGTTTTGTTGAGGTGTGATGTGATATTGACTTACACACACAACATGCAATTAACTTTTGTGGGTAGAAATAAATTATTGTTTTGGTTTCTTTAACAAATCAATGTAAGACATCAATAATAATGAATCATTGAGGTTCATCGTTTGTGACACAATTTAAAACAATTATTGAAGGTTAAGATAGTTGAGCAGAGGTCCTTTTCTAATAGTTTGCTTTTCCTTTTATTTTGGTTATGTGCATATAATCGGCTTTGTTTGATTTTGGAAGGAGTGACGCTAATAGATTTAGGAAACTTACCTACCTACTGTTTTACTTCATGTTAATTGTCTGCATCGGGTTTTGTATAGCTATATAAGGATGATTTGCTGGCTACTATGCTACGCTATGGTGCGGGTGAGAGTAGATAAGTATGTATCTAAGAGTATTACCCTCGTCGCGCCGCGTAGCCAATGCAGCTTATCTAAATATTTGAACAATCTCATTGATGTATCAGTTTCCTTGTAAGCTTTGACGGTGTTTCAAATTAAGTAGGTATCTCAATCGATGTAAATGAGCGGTCAGGTGACAACTTTAAGATTTCATTAGCACGTCAAGAGTAACTTTAGCAGAGGAAGGTAGGAGTTAAGGAGTTGATTTAAACTTTTATGTCAATAGACAACCCTCGGGTGGTTGTAGTTTGGAATCATTTAAAATATGTATTCAACTTCAAGCTGCTACATATACAATAAACCTCCGGAACTTTAGTTTTTAATTTCAGTTTAATCAATACTGAAACCCCTTTTTTTTTGAATATTTGGGTAGTTTAGTTTATATTGGGTGATTCGCTAAATATGCAAACAAAGTTAGATCTTTAGAAAGAGGGGGTAGAAATGCTAGGTAATAGGTCATATTAGAGGAAGCTTATTTGCAAGTTCGAGACAGTACCTAAAATGTCTCTTTATAAGGCTGCAAAAACCGAGCTTGGTAGGATCAATAGATGGCAAGTGAAGAAAAGTGATCGAGACCGAGAGTGAAAATCCTAATTTTGTCAAGGCTAGTGTACATGTTTTTGTCAAGATGTCTTGTCAATCAAAGACCAAAAATGCAATTAAGGCCGCTACCTGACTTGTCGGTACGGTATCGGTACGGTAAAATCAGTCGCACCTTGCGTACCCATCACATGTATTTCAAAGGGTGGATGCAGATTAGGCGGTAGCGGTACGGTAGCGGTAAGGTATACCTACATGCGGTATACCGAGTCGCGGTACGAATGGGCAGTAAGCAATCGTTAAATACCGCCTGCATTGTGTAAAATTTCATCGTCAGATATGGAGCAATATAGAAACGAGACCTAACGATGGCTGCATTTTAAGTGTAGAGAAAAACATGGATAGTCTTATTCGTGAGTAAGGAGCTGGACATATCTTTGTTTGGAAAAAAGAAATTAGTCTTTTTAGGAAGAACAAAAAGGATTTTGACTGCCTTTAAAATGTTTTTAACACAGTTCGAGCGTTAGGAAAATAGGGAAGACTTTAAAAGGAAATACCGATGCACATTGAACCTCTGATTATAAATAATGACATGAAAAAATAGTGCCGGGTAAAGCATTGCACATTCGAGATTAGTGCGGCTAAAAAATTAATCTTTATATTTGAGAGTACTAAATTGTATAATATTTGTGACCTTTTATCGATAAAGATTGATATAACTTTTTGTGGGCTATAGGTCAGTAAATTAAAGATGTTATTTGATGTGCAACGTTTCGAGCATGTTTATGCTCTTCATCAGGCCTTTATTTATAAAAATTATAAAAGTTATACATACATACATTAATATAAAAAGTATTATATATGACGTCAAGTAACTTACAAACAATATTTAAAGAATTTACGTTAAGGGAATAAACCACTCATTATAGTTACATGATAATCTCATGAAATAAAATCTATTACAAAGAAACACATTAATTAAAAAGTTTAAACTTTAAATTTGAATTTGAATTTACTGGTGGACAGGAAAAAAACCTCCATTTATCAAAACAATCACCTATACTTTAACCTGCTGTATGTTGTTGGTCGCTTAATCAGTTGGCTGTATGCGCTGCTAAGCTTTTCGCAGTCCGATCTCCGGTTGACAGCATTGTTGTTGTTATTTATGTGTAGCATCTCCAGCAACATTCTCATTCTTCAGAATCTGACACACAATTCGAAATTCAATGTAAAGAATTCGAAAGACTTCATTGAAAAAGTTGCACCTCTCCAACTGGAAAATGGAGAAATATTGGTTTCATTTGATGTGGTTTCCTTGTTTACTAGCATTCCGATTGCGTTGGTTTTGGATATCACAAAGATGAATTGGGATAAAATTAAAGAATATACCAATATTAAAAAAGCGAAATTTATGGAAATATTGAGATTTTGTGTCATTGACAACAATTATTTAGAGTACTCTGGCACCATTTACCAACAAAAACAAGGTATACCTATGGGTAGTCCAGCTTCTCCAATTCTAGCGGATTTAGTTATGGAAACTTTACTAGAAGATGTATTGGGTAAATTGGATTATAAACCCAAGATCATTACCAAGTACGTAGATGACCTGTTTGTTGTGATCAAATCCCAAGAAGTACAAAATACACTTAATGCATTGAACTCTTTCAATAATAAAATCAAATTCACGGTCGAATTGGAATTAAATGGCGAACTTCCATATTTGGATGTGAAAGTTTTAAGGCGGAATGATAGACTGATTTTCGATTGGTATAAAAAACCTACTGCTTCAGGTCGCCTTATTAATTTTCACTCCAAACAACCCAAACCAATAATTATCAACACGGCACAAAACTTTGTCAACCGTGTTCTCGACATAAGCGATGTTTCCTTCCACCAGAAGAATATAAACATTATCCGGAACACCCTGTTATTCAATTCCTTCCCCACCATCATCGTCAACAAGCTCATCAAAAACTACCAACAAACCGAAAAAGACAAAAAAATTGATGCCCAACAAGTAACTTTGTACAAGAGCGCACTTTTCATTCCCCACCTCTCCAACCGTATCGTCACCGCACCTATAAGAGACAAGACGAAAACAAAAATTGCTTTCAAGTCTGCTAATCCCCTGAAAGACAAGCTTTTCACTAACATCAAAGGGAAAGTGGATAAGATGGAGAAAGCCAACATTATCTATAAGATCAATTGCTTGGGTGGGAAAGAGACAACATGTTCATCGGTCTATATAGGTACCTCCAAGCAAAAACTAAAAAATCGTCTGTCTGGTCATAGATCTGATTTGAACAGCAGGGCTGCACAAAAAACTGCATTAGCTCTCCATTGTTTACAGGAAAAACACAAACCAGATTTGGACAATGTGGAGATTTTGCAAACAGAGCAACATTATTCAAAGAGAATGTTGCTGGAGATGCTACACATAAATAACAACAACAATGCTGTCAACCGGAGATCGGACTGCGAAAAGCTTAGCAGCGCATACAGCCAACTGATTAAGCGACCAACAACATACAGCAGGTTAAAGTATAGGTGATTGTTTTGATAAATGGAGGTTTTTTTCCTGTCCACCAGTAAATTCAAATTCAAATTTAAAGTTTAAACTTTTTAATTAATGTGTTTCTTTGTAATAGATTTTATTTCATGAGATTATCATGTAACTATAATGAGTGGTTTATTCCCTTAACGTAAATTCTTTAAATATTGTTTGTAAGTTACTTGACGTCATATATAATACTTTTTATATTAATGTATGTATGTATAACTTTTATAATTTTTATAAATAAAGGCCTGATGAAGAGCATAAACATGCTCGAAACGTTGCACATCAAATAACATCTTTAATTTACTGACCTATAGCCCACAAAAAGTTATATCAATCTTTATTTGAGAGTACGTCCGAAATTAGGGTCGAGGGTTAACCGATGAGCATTTCTAGAAGTACGAGTATTACGATTAAATTGTTTTACGGGAAGAATGCAACTGGCTATTTCAGTAGACTACTGTTTATAAAAATAACAGTAAAATAAAATTGCGGCATTGTTCAAAAGGTGCAAATGCTTCTGTTTTATTACTATCACCTTTCATTTTCGAAGTATTCTATCCAATAGACCCATGTGTGTTATTGGAGCAGCAACCCAAACACAAAAATTGTACTCGAGTTACGGAAGAATAAAGGCTTTATAGATAACTTTGGCTTTTTCGGCAAGAATTCTGTCGGTCTGTTTATCTGACCTGATGTACGTTGAGCTAGGGTCAAAACAAATTCTCGGATTTGCCTCAAATTTGTTGTGCAGCATTTTCATGTGATTCCCTAGAAGAAAAATTCAAAATGCCAACACACGATTTCTCTTTTATCAAGTTTACTCAAAAACGGCTGTAATAATTTTGAATAAACTTCGTACATGTGATCTCTAGAAATATTTTATTTTATTAGGTATTAATTTCATAAAATTAAAAGTTACAAATTAAATATATAGGGCCTTGCAGCTAGGACTTTCAGCAGCTCTATGTTGATATTATAAAGGGTCCGCCATCTAACGTTTTTTTTTTTCAACAAGTGCTTATTTCGTAAATAGTAACACTTAGCTCATGTCTGATTTGACAGAGAATTAGTTTTATCCTTCCGCTGAACGAATATGGTTGTGTATACGCTTGAACAACGCTGGGAAATATTGCGACATTACTTTGCCGATTTTGCCAAAAAAAATCATCTTTTCAGATGAAGCTCATTTTGATCTTGACGGGTATGTAAACAAGCAAAATTGTCGCATTTGGGGCACAGAAAACCCGTACGCATACATTGAAAAGCCGATACACCCAAAACGAGTCACTGTTTGGTGCGGATTTTGGTCCAGAGGCATAATTGGGCCATTTTTCTTCAACTAAGCAAGGAGTGGCCGTTACAGTCAATGGCGATCGTTATGGGGCCATGTTGAACGAATTTTTGTTCACAAAAATTGAAGAGGAGGATATTGGCAACATGTGGTTTCAACAGGACGGCGCGCGCTACGTACCACACGGCCGAAGCTACACTCGATGTTGATGATGCATTTTGTTGTTTATATGATGATGTTGGCTTCGTTGAAAATCCAATCCCTTTTTTTAAATGAGTCCTTTTTTTCCTTTTAATCACCGACTGAAGACTGACTCGTTGCCTACATCATTAGTTAAAAAAGGGACAAAGGAACAGGTATAGGTGGGATATGAAATATGAAAATGAAGGCATACAACGAGGATCGAGAAAAGAAGAGTGATGACATAATAGTGTTCCTATACCACGTCTTTGCCAAAAATTCGAATAACTGAAATAAAGTTTTGGGAATTTTGGAGCAAATGGCATTTTTTTGTACTTCTTTTAAGATATGTTTTCGCGAATATCTCGTTATTGGCTTGGATGATTTTGTCATAATTTTGAAATTCGGTCGTTGTAAGTTAGTCAAACAATATTTCATTTTAAATTTGAATGAATATTTTGCGAGGTAATGTCAAAAAAAAAATGTTATTTAAATTCTTTGAGACAGTCGCTTGCTACTCGGACAACAAAACATTAAATGTGAATCCGCCTAAAAAAATTTGAACTATATCAGGCGTTCGGTCATTTAAAAACCGTATGAATGTCATTACTACACCAATTAATGAACTTGTCGTTGAATATGAAGATGATTTCTTCCATATTTAAAATTCATATTCCTCTCTACAAGATACATTTATTTATATTTTTAAAGTTCTTTATACGAATGGACCCTAATCAGTTATTTCATTAAATTAACCGTTTCTTAAATTTCTGAATAAGACAAAGACGCGCCTGGCCAACCCTTACAAAAAAACTAAAAAAACCGTAAAATTTCAGAAAGAAAACTTTATTTTCCCGTTACGTTACTTGAATTTCAAATAGTGACCTTTTCATAGCCGTATTATGAAGAGAATTATGAAAATTTGAATGTTCAACAACAATCGTCATGTTAAGTTTGACTAAAACCTCAAATGTCATATTTTCACACGAAACCAAAAGGATCAAACTCGTATCAAACGATTTATTATAAAAAGATTCCATTGTGATGTGGAAATATAGCAAAGACATCGACTGATGACGCTGAGACGTATGTACGTCAATGTTCAAATACAAAACTCTATCCTCTCCTATTTAAAATGAATAATATATCTTTGTAAAAAGTACAGCTACTATATTAAAAATATTTAATTTTTTCAAAAGTTATCTATGTGTGGTTAAAAACTTTATTGAAAAAAGAAAAATTTTCTTAAAACAAAACCATTTTGCTTTTAAATTAAGCTAAAAATATATATCCTCTCGAATGAAATCAATATGATGTACGTCCTTATGGTTTGCTCATCATCATGTTCATTGTTTATAATAATTAGTTCTTTTTGTATTTGAAGCCATTGCCGGTATCCCTTTAATGCGGTATTCCATAAGTATACTCAATACTTTTGTGCTTGGTTCTTCTATGACCACAAAGAAACTATATACGAGTAGGTACTATCTGGAAACTTTTACTTTGTCTTCGACGACCGTTGTCGGAAGGAGTCTTTCAAGTGGTTTATTTTTTTTTGTTTTGTTCTATTTGCGCTCGTGCTATTATTCTTATTTCCCACATTGGTTGTCAATGTCATTTTGATCATGTTCCTCCTTATGGTATTTAAGTGTTTTTTTTTATTATAACATATTATAACAAAGAAAAATTCTTTTAAGATGATCATTTCCTTTTGGAACATTTATATTGATTTGTTTTCATTAATGTTATGGGTGATTTTTCTTTAAAATTTCTTGTTCATGAATCGTGACCCCGACCAAAAATTGATAAACAAATTAAAAATTTAAATTGTTTTTAAAACAACGTTTTAAACTGGCCAATTTCTCAATTTTAAATATTTGCAGGTATTTAATAAAAACGAATATATACTGGCCGAATGTCATTTCCGTAGCGTGTCTCGTCCCGTTTCAACCCGGGAAAGGGAATTTTGTTTTGTAATTGCAAGCGCTTAGTGAGAGTTTCATTTCGACCAAAACTTCTTTAAAAAAACGCACTGTTTGGCCTACACAGAACACAGCACTCACTTTTGAAATAAGTTTTCAATATTTCCCAACGTTGTTCAAGCTTAAAGCGACTTATTTCGTTCCGCAGAGGTGTGAAGTATGATACTGACTTTCTGTCAAGATTTCGTGCGGTAAACAGCTGTCAGTGTCAAAATAACACCTATGATTTAAAAAGAAACCACTAGATGGCCCACCCTTTATGTAGTTAAATACAATTTCCCTAACAATTACATTTATTTATTTAATTAAAAAAAAATTATTAAATTATGCCATTGCCATGGAAATTGCCACTGAAATTACCATTGAAATTGCCATTAAAATTGCCATTGAAATCGCCATTGAAATTGCAGTTGAAATTGACATTGAAATTGCCATTGAAATTGACATTGAAATTGACATTGAAATTGCTTTTGAAATTGCTTTTGAAATCGCCATTGAAATTGCCTTTGAAATTGCCATTGAAACTGCCATTGAAATGGCCATTGAAATTGCCATTGAAATTTCCATTGCCATTGCCATTGCATTTCAACAACAATTTTTACACAGGACCTCCTTTACAATTTTAATAATTTTACATATACAAATTTTTCAAAAATAATTTTTGGATTTAAAAAAAAACTATTCAATTTTTTATTTTGAAAATTCAATGTTAGGCTATAACATAAATTGGTATACCAAATTTTATTTTTAAAAATGCTTAAGTATTTTTATGAATTCAACATAAATTCTTAATAAACCCGCTCTAAAGTTTTTGATTTTTTTTTCATCAATTCATATACATCAAACAAATGAGATGGCATAGGTATAATGAACATGAAAAATGACGGAGATACAAGCAGCTCTTTACAACCTCTGTTTAGTCGAAAATAGGGAAAAATTAATAAAAAAAAATGCCAACAGGTCTCAAATCAAAATATCATTACTATCCTCATATTTTTCTCTCATCTTTTTTTTTGTAATCGCAAAATATATGTATTTGTATGTGTTTGTATTTTATCTACCTATTGCTGTTCGTGATGATAAGTATTTTTCTTGGAAAATGTAGGTAACTTATTCATTCTTAAAAACTCAGGTAGAGGATTAAATTCTTATCCATCCTCTGTCACTTCCATCCCTCGAAAAATACAGAAGCTGTCAATCTAAGACAAAGTACTAACATTCATCTCATCCCAAAGCTAAGAGTATTAGAATTAGTTTTGTTTGTATTTTTTTTTTATTTTATTTATTGAAAAGGTATTTAAAGGAACCATGCTGTATATTTTCATCCAAACCTGCCTTACTTTAAATTATCAAAAACTCCTAACACTAAGTATATACACATACATCCATATAAAGCAGTTTTTTTTTTGTATATCTTTACTTGTGTATAGGCACAAACAACGTTGTCAATTTTAAACTTTTAGCCATCATTCAAAAGATCCTTCAACAAATTTTCCTCGAATCAATCATAAAATGTTACTTCACAATCAATCAACACACATGTTAGCAGGATGGAGGTTTAGAGTTTATATTTTTTGTTTTTGTCTTTTTTTTATGATCAATGTTTCTGTTCACTGTTGCTTGTCCAATCAAACATACATTATTCAAAAAAAAAAAAAATAAACACACACGAAAAAGTTTTTATTTTATAGTTTAATTTTATTGTGTTAACATACTACATCACTGGATAACGGTCGATACATTTTTTTTTGGCAAATACAATACAACCTGATTGAGCATTATAGTATAGCAGGAGTAAATATCCGTATCTTTTGGTGCAATTAGTTATTTCAAAAAAAACTTATTTTTACTCTGAGATTCCTCCAACTTGAGAAAGAATTCCTACGGTTCAACCTAGACATCTTGGGTCTGAGTGAAGTGAGATGATTGAGCGCAAGGCAGGTGGATGCACCTTCGAAAAGCACTTTCATTATTTACTCTCGAAAACCTGTTGGAAGCTCCCGATTTTCCGGCGTAGGATTGATGTTGACATCAAAGGCACGGCAAAGTCTTATAACCTGGAACCTATCCAAGACAGGGTATTGACAGCCAGGTTCCAGAGTAAATTAAGAAAAACCACCATCATCCAGTGCTATGTCCCAACCATTGACTAAATAAATATAGAAGGTGACACTCGGAAGAATGACCACTGGCTGCTAGCATGGCGCTAGTGTCGCTTAAATAAATGTCCCTTATATAACGAGAGAGGGAATTTCCTCAATAATTCTCATTTCTCATTTTATTTGTTTTTAAAAATATCTATGGAAACGATTCTTGGTATTAGTTTTTTTTTTTTTTTTTTTTTTGAAACTCAAATTTATTTTAAGGATGTGTATTATGAAATGTAAACGAATTTTGCGTTGTTTAATTTTGTTTGAAAATCTCGAAAATCTCATTTTTTATTGAATTGTGTAGAATTCAATTTGTAGTTAAACTCAGAATAGGGGGTAGTCCTTGTTATTGATTTATGTACATGAAACGAAAGCTGTATTGCTTAGGTGAATGTAACTTGAGTTCTAATGACCTTATCTTTAAATGTAAGGTCTTAAAATGCAGGAGGTATAACAGGCTATACATTTCGGTGGTCATTTTTTTTAACAGTGAGGAATTAAGCCAAAAATACATTTTAAAAAAATGTAAAAATATATTTACCTCCTTAATAGATCTTCTAGTTTGATGTTAATACAATATTTAAAGCCGTCATAATTTCTATGATTATCTAAATACTTAATGCTAAGTTAGAATATCT
Source organism: Melangyna quadrimaculata (assembly GCA_949320155.1). Taxonomy (NCBI): domain Eukaryota; kingdom Metazoa; phylum Arthropoda; class Insecta; order Diptera; family Syrphidae; genus Melangyna; species Melangyna quadrimaculata. The sequence continues at coordinate 60,287,272 of OX439483.1, read as the reverse complement.
ATGATTTATAAAAAATCATTATTAAATTAACCATTAAATACAAGCTATTAGAAGAAATTATTGGTAGGAACCAGCCTTATAACAGGTTAGTCGCATTTGCAAAACTGTGTACATTAACTAATGTCTTGTCAAGTTAGCATTACCACTACAAAATTTCAGGAATCTAATAATTGGATTAATTGTCGTGAATTTGTCGTAAATTTGTCGTGAAAGAAAAAAATTTGTTTTTAAAAAAAAGGACAAAATTTTTTCTTTCACGACAAATTACGACAAATTCACGACAATTAACTGCATCTTCAATTTTTTTTTTTTGAAATTTTTTTTAAGGGTGGGTAATGCTAACCCAGGGTTATTTTTTAAAAAAAAGGTCGGACAAAATTTTTTTCTTTCACGGCAAAATTTACGACAAATTCACGACAATTAATCCAATTATTAGATTCCTGAAATTTTGAAGTGGTAATCCTAACTTGACAGACATCCTTAACTATATGGTTAACCGTTTAAACTGATTGGTCTGTTGTTTGTTGATGAATAAATGGTCTAAGTTAAATGTTTTATTTTTCATAAAAACTTAAATATAAAAGTTAAGTATGAGCGAAGGTGTTTTTTTTTAGAGGAAATAGTTGCCCAGAGAAAATATTACAATAAGGGGTATGATATATGTATGTATCACCAGAATTGTTTAGCAAATTAACGATTCGCGGAAGGTCATTAGGCCGTTTTTCGATCCGCATTTTTTTATTTCGCATTTAATATTTTAAAAACTACGTTTCGCCGGTTTAATGATATGATTTATCTTAATTTCGGTTTTTTTTATTTTGCAATTTGTATTATCTTTTTTGTTTAATTGACTTTTTGGAGTTTGGCAATCATTTTTTTCGCATTCTGTTGTTTTGCAATTTTTATTTGGCATTTTGTTGTTATGCATTTGTTTACTCTGCAGTTTGTTCTTTTTTATTTGGCATTCAATTTTTTAGCAATTTGTTCGCTTACATTAAATTACATGCCCTCAAATTTCGGGCTAAGAAAAGGGTAAAAGCTCTCCCAAACCAACGTGAAAGCGGCGCGGCAGTTTTTGTTTAGCATTATATTTATTTGTCATTTTTTGTATCATTGTGAATGATTGGCCCTGCATAGCAAATGTTCCGCGTTGGTTTGGGAGAGCCCTTAATATATTTTTTTTTTTAAATGCGAATAATAAAACCAGAAAATGTTAATTGCGTATTGACTTAAAAATAAAATAAATAAAAAATTAAACGTAAATTGTTCATTGACATTCACGTATGCGTCAAATCTGGTGTTTCTGATTATTGCTGAGTTGTACCCTAAGGTTTCGACCTCGAGCGGCGACCGCTTCATGGCCAAAAACGCGATTTTAGTCCTACAAAATAATTTTAAATAGAAACATTGTTCTACGATTTCGAAGTAACTTTATGTGCTTCAACTTGAGACCAAAGTCAAAATCTAGCGATACAAAATTTAATATAACAAGTATAATGGAAAATAAAGAATGGTTGACATTTGTAAATTCATCAAAGCACTGGAGTTTGTAGGTTGAACCAAAACAATAGGACAATCATACCGGAAAGGGGGTCTATATACCCACGATAAGATGGGAGAGGCAATTATCTAAAAAAATGACAACAACATTATTGAAAAACAATGGTAACACTTACAATATTCTCCTATAGCTTATATGAAACCCAGAAATCCATTCTTGAATTTTCTTTTTAAATAAAGTTATTTTAATCGATAGTTTTTGAAAATCTAATTTCCAAACTCAAAACTTTGAAAAACAAATTTGCTCCAAGGATTTTTCTACTAAGTAAATAGTAGATTATTCTTTTTAAACATTTTCAGTTTAGAAATTAATTTTTCAAAAACTATCGATCGTAATAACTTTATTTAAAAAGAGAAAATTCAAGAATGGATTTCTGGGTTTCAGATAAGTTATTGGAGAATATTTTATGAGTAACCACTGTTTTTCAATAGTGTTGTTACCACTTATTGTCATTTTTTTTTTTAGAAAATTGGCCCTCCCATCTAAACGGGGGTATATAGACCCCCCTCCTGGTATAATTGTTCTATTCTTTTGGCCCAACCTAATCGCTTCAGTGATTTGGTGCATTTATGTCAACCATTCTTTATTTTCCATTATACTGTTTGATTACCTTACTTGTTACCTATATTAAATTTTGTATCGCTAGATTTTGAATTGTTGTATTTTGGAAACCATTGGGTCTACAGAGTTGACTTTAGTTTCAAGTTAAAGCAAATAAAGTTACCTTGAAATCGTAGAACAATGCATTTATTTAAAATTAGTTATTTAGGAATAAAATCACCACTACCTGAAAAAATCGTGAAAAAATCGCGGATTTTATGATTTTTGACCATGAAGCAGTCGCCGCTCGGGGTCGAAAACTTAGTTTATTAATTAGGCAAATATCCTGAACAACTCAGCAAAACATCAGAAATATCATATTTGACGCAAACGGTGCCTTCCATACAAAGGACAAGCTTACTGGACAAATATGTACTTGTACATATACAATATACATACATATCTACATACATAATAATGAAATTATATCTAGCTATCAAAAAATAAACGATAGCCTTATCTTTTATATAAAATTCCTTTTATTATTTCAATGAATTGAATATTTTACCAATTGTGAAATAAAGAGAGAATAGGCCTCACCAAAGGCCTTCATCTGTCAAGCATAAACACTCTAGTCCCTACTCGCTAACTGCCTTAACGATTTAAAAAACAAACTTTATTCCTAATGAAAAATACCCGATCAAAACCTAAAAAACTATATAGTTAGGGCGTTAAGGCCATATTTTTGGTCAAACCTTGACGGGATGAAAATTGGTACACTAGTAGTCCACATCCTAGGTTTACTTTTGAGAAGTGTTTCCATGGTGGCAACACTGGCAGACCGGAGATATAAGGGTTGCCTTCGGACCATGTTTTAACACAAAATTTCACATAAATTGGCCTATAAATCGAGAACCAGACATCTGTTGATGTCGTGGAATGTCTCGTTGGATTTAGAATACTTGATGCCATAGGAATATGTTCACCCTTGTACGTGGGAGAAGCAAAATACCCTCGGCGGATAAGGGTTTTTATTTGTCAGAAAATAATGATTATAAAATGAATATTCATAAAATTTTAAGATGAGCGTCGACGTAGAATTTCATACTCTACAGCATATCCGAAGTCCATTTTTATCCATTTATTTTATTCATGTCTTTGTATAATCGCTTTCAAAATGGGGGGAGGGAAGGTGGAAGTATATCAAACCCCTTTATATTCGTCTTGGTATAATGTAGGCATATTGCACATGACCTTAGGGAATTTTTTAATGCCCAATCTTATGCAATCGAAATAATTTCAATATAAAAAGTTATAACATTTCTATAAAATGACGACTAAATTTTCAGTGAAACGAGCATAACATTACCAAATTTCAATGGTATGGTGATGAAACTTGGGACATATGTTTCATTTGTCGTAAGAAATAAGAATTAAAAGAGTCCATAAAATTATCTGGGGTGAAAGGGTGTTTTTTTGAGTGAAACAGAAAAGTTGACGAAATAAGGCTACATTCAAACATGGAAAAAAGCTTTCCTAACAGATTTTTGAAAATTAAATCCGATTTTAACTGTGATTTTAAGTGTGAGTTTTAGTGTGATTGTAAGTTTGAGTTTCTATGTGATTTTATGTGTGACTTAAAGCTAAGGTTTAAGAACGTGCTTTTCACAATTTATCATTTAGACTTACAAAATCACACTTAAACTCCCATTTAAAGTCACACTTTAAATCACACAAAAACTCAGAATTAAACTTCCTTATCAATATAAAATATTTTTGGTATTGGTTGACTATTTGACTGATGATGATAAGGTTATCAAAATAAAACATTGACCACCCTTTTGTCACATACATTCTTTTAAACTATTATTTTTAACTTGACTGTCAAGTTTACATCCCTGCCAAACTCGTCTGCCTGTGCAGGATGACGATGGAGAAATCTCGCTGCTCCGTCAAAATTGCTAAGAACACCACCAATTCCTTTAATGCTGAGAAAGGATTGAGGCAAGGTGACGCGTTATCATGCAACCTATTCAACATCGTTCTTGAAGCCATTGTACGCAACGCACATGTCAACACCAGCGGTACAATCTATCAAAAGTCCGTTCAATTGCTTGCATATGCGGATGACATAGACATGGTCGGCAGAACGAAGCGAGCTGTGGCAGGGGCATTTGCGAGCATTGAATCGGAGGCGGCTAGAATGGGATTGGCGGTTAATGAGGACAAGACGAAGTATATGCTGTCATCGAGAGAGGAATCTCAACATCGTCGACTCGGGCAAAATATCACGATGGACAGATATAACTTCGAAGTTGTCAAGGACTTTGTCTACCTGGGCTCCACTTTTACATCGCAGAATGACATCAGTGCAGAGATCAAGCGAAGAATTACTTTTGCCAACCGCTGTTTCTTCGGTCTAAGAAGGCATTTAAGTAGTAAGTCCCTCTCTCAGAGAACCAAGGAGACTTTATACAAAACCCTAATCATCCCGGTGCTGCTTTATGGGTCAGAAGCATGGACACTGAAAGATTCGGATAAAAATCTGCTAGGGTGCTTTGAGAGGAAAATTCTTCGTGTGATTTTCGGTCCGGTGTGTATCGAAGGAGTATGGAGGAGAAGATTTAACGACGAGCTATACGGGCTATACAGCGACGTTGACCTGGTCAAAAAGCTGAAAATACAGCGGCTGAGATGGCTTGAGCACGTGGAGCGTGGAGCACCTGCCCGACGAGTCTTCGAATCCAACCCCGATGGGGTACGCAGCAGAGGAAGAACCCGTAACAGGTGGCGCAATCAAGTGAATGACGACGTCAAAGCACTCGGTGTGCGCAACTGGAAGCGGCTAGCTAGGGACAGAGCTGGCTGGAGGGGCTTGTTAGTTGAGGCCGAAGCCAATCCTGGGCTGTGAGCGCCATCAAAAGTAAGCAAGTAAGTAGTCAAGTTTACATGACCAAAGGTTATTTTCACTTGCGATATAGGTACGATATGGTAAGTTATGGATTCGTAGAAAAAATCGATCTAGAGATATTAATTTGTCTTAACTTTACGATTATAGAGAACGCGAAAAAAGTGGGTCTGGCAATTCTGTCTTCAGACAATCAGTCTGTCTGCCCTTGCCCCTACAGCCTTAACGGCTGGAGGGATTTTCTTCAAACTTGGTACACAGTGTTTATCGACTAATATGCTCACACGTTTTTCCAATTTTTTGTTTTAGGACCAAAAATAACGTTAACTGCCATACAATTTTTTTTCGCCAAAAAGGAAAATAATGGTTGTCTCAAAAACGGGTCCGAGGATTTTGTTGAAAAAAATTCGAAAAAATTAAATAAGGAAAAACTACTTTTTGATAATTTTTTTATTTTCATAAATTGAATATTTTGGGTACTTCCAGTACAACCATTTTTTTGGTTTTTGATTTTCTCGAAAACAGGTAAGTTGAAAATTTTCATTTCTTTTATGGTAAATCTTCTAAAAAATAAAAACATTACTGTGAACCAAAATTAAAACCAATTTTTTTTTTTGAAAATTAAAAAAAAATCATTTTTTTTTTTTGAAAACTAAATATTTTGAAACGACTTGGTCAATATTTTCAAAACTACGTGTAAGATAGTTTTCTATTATTTTGTAGAATACTTGTAAAACTTATGTTTCTTAATTCAAAAATAACGGTACCTTCCCTTCAAATGTTAAAAAAACCGTTAAGAAAAACTTATTTGTTTCGAAAACAGCTCCAAGAATTTTGATAAAAAATGGTGCGTTTACTATTTAAGATATGGTCAATATTTTTATGAAAAAAAAATTACCAATAACGGTTAATAACGCTACCTGCCATAGAACCGATTTCTTTTTTGTTTTCAAATTTCTCGCTGACGGCTGCACCGATTTCAACCAAAATTTTTATACAAGAGCTCCTACACAATTCAAATAATTTTAATAGAAATTTTCAAAAAAATAACTGTATTTTTAAAAAAATATTGATTTTTGTTTTTGAAAATTCACTATCTTGAAAACTGGCTAATGAATATTTTTTTTTTTTATTTTGTGTAAAATTGTATTTGATTTAATACTTAATGTTGGCATACCAGATTTTATTTTTGAAAATGAGCGAAACATTTTATATATAAAAAATTAATTCTTAAGAAAACCGCTCCAAATATTTTTTATTATTTTTTTTTTTCATATATTCATATTTATCAAACAAATCAGATGGCATACTTGATTTTGAGCTCTAACTTTCAAAGCCATTAAAATAATAAATTTATAGTTATTTATAGTATTAATTTATTGAATTTTTTTTATACGTTAAAATTAAAATAATTAATTTATTAAAAAAAGCTTTTTTCAAACGATTTTTGTTCTTTTAAAATCGCTACCAAAGTCACTAAAAAAAATAAAATAAATATTGTAACGATACTTAACGATAGTGAGGGGTTCCGGTTATTGTCTAACTTTAATCACTGCATTGACGCAAACATTTCGCGGTGCACTTAATTTACATCTCTCTTGCCGAACCTATCAGACCAAATTGAATCAGGTTTCAATATTTTATTTTATAATTCCCTAGGGTACTTGAGACCACATTTATAGTAGAATTGGACCATTCTTTATCTGTCAGTTAAGCCTTTCAAAACTACTCTGTTTTTTTACAGCTTTTTTCTGACTTCAACGCTGTATAGCAACAAAAATATAACACCAGACAGTTTTATATAAATGTCATCTTGTGGAAAATTTTATAAGCAACAAAATTTGTCTTGATGTTTTTTTTCCTAAAATGAATGTTTCCAAAGTTATATAGAAAAATAACAAAAAACAGGAAGTGAATAATGCACTTTCTTGAACGTTTTGAATTTTTCTGCAAATAGAATACCTTTTTGAGCGGGAGCAACTTCATAATCTCGTTGCTTATATTATTTCTGATCGAATCCCACAAAAATCTAAGATGCTATATGTTACATCCACATATGCTTCAATTTTATCCTAATTTGCCTAGAGTATTCCTAGCTCGATTTTAAACTCTACGGATGGTAATTGAAGTGTCATCAGTCAAGTGATACTGAGTGTTTTTTTTTTTTTAGTTTTGCGTATAACTTTGAAATTTGTATTAAAATGTTGTTATTTTTTGTTGTTTGGCGGGGAGGGGGAGAGTTGTTTAGGGTGAATTTTCTCGTTCTCATTTATTTTTCAACATTTTCGATTTTTAGTCAACAGTCACACTCACTATCCAACCCTCATCTCTCCTGCCCCCTAACCAAATGTGTACCTAATCAAACATACCTACCTATTCTGAATGCCAAACATAGAACGAAAAGAAAAGGATGTAATTTTAAATTTTTGCATATTTAAAATACTTCCTTGTTGAAATGAGATGGTTGATTCTGTTTCTGGTCTGGGGGTCTTGCTGTTGATGCTATACATAGGTATCACAAGAAGAAAAGAAACTTCTATGGATGGGAATCACATTTTGTGTGCATCCATGGAGTTGTGAATCGCGGCGAGATAGTAGATCTATATATATATACTCACTATACAGTGCTGTGTCGAAAATTGAGTATTAAACGATTTTTTTAACAATAAACTACCCATGATTTATTTTTCTGACTTATTTAATAATTTTTTCGTATTTCAATAGCAAAATAATGAAGCTAGCTTTAAAGTGTTCAACAGGATCAAGTTATATGAAGTGACATATTAATTTGAGCTACATGAAATTTGGCCCGTATGAAATATGGAACCAAACATAAAATGATCAATGGTTCCAAAAATGTATATGGGAAACAACAGAAACAAAAAAAAAGTTTAAAATTTGTAAATTGGGGCCATTTTGTATGGTTTTGGGGCCTTTCTTCGTTTTAAATTTTTGGGTGAAATTTCATTATGAAAAATTGCCCCGAACATTTTTTCTAAACTAAAATACTTTTGCAACTAAAATTTTGATAGCAGACCTACTGACAGCATAGGCGCCTGCCAGGCGACTGAGCATAACCTAAGTGGAGCGACGGAGTCGCGTGAGCAGGAAAAATGACCCAAAAAGGGAGTTAACATCCTTGAGGCCGCGAAGCTGGCCAGGCAAGGTACTTTTAAGGCTCTCCCAAGCCGACGCAAAACATTTTTTTGTACGAATGTAATTTTTTTGTTGTTGTTGCCTCTTATACAAATTTTGGGGCAATTTTTCACAAATTATTTGGGGCCATTTTTCATAAGTTTGGGGCCATTTTTCCATTTTGAAAATGGGGCCATTTTTTATTATGAAAAAAAAGCCAAACATTTGGGGCCCATTTTCATTGGGGCCAAATTTCATGTAGCCACAAATATCATTGACTATTTTTTAATGGTGATATTATTTTGCACAGCTCTGTAATGTGTGCTTCTTTCTGTGTGCTACTAGTTGCCTCTCGCAATTGGCGAGGGAGTGTGATGGTTTTTTTTTTCTTTATTTTATGTGGATAACCCAGCAGCAAGTGTTTGACTGGTTCCTTTCAAATTACTTGAAGGAAAGTTGTGTTTTTTTTTTAAACTCATTTCTTTTTTTTTTCATTTCAACCAAAAAGGAACATTTTGAGAATACCAATCTGGAGAGAAAACGACGACGACTACGACGACGTTGAGAACGAGATCGAGAACGTCTCCTTGACGTTGAATATATGAGTATAAACGGATGTTCGCGTTAAAGGTTAAATATAAAAGATGTACAAAAACTTTTTATATTTTTCCAAGCGAAAGAAACTTCTAATTTAAAACGGAATACCGTTGCAGAATATGTAAAAAGGATTCACTCGAATGTTGTGTTGGTATATACGGTACGAGTAACGAGTATATCTTTTCTTTATACATACTTCATCTATTTTTTTTTTCAAACCTTTCGCTCTTTTTTTCTCTTTATATCATTCTCTGTGGCTGAAAAGAAGAAATCTGTAATTTTTTTTTTTTGTATTTTGGTTTCATTTGCTTTTGGAAATAGTTATCTCAAAATGTGATTTCAATTTACTTCATTGCTATTTACCAAAATCGATAGAAGGTAGTCGACTACCAATTAAAATTTGAAGAATGTCTGTTCAGGTAGGTACCAACTACAAGTCGAAGATTTGTTAGCAAACTCTTAAAGTTTCATAATTAAAAAAAGAATTTAGTTTATTAGACTTTGAACTAAGAGCTTGTTTGATTAATTGGTAACACTAAATAACCTTGATGCGGTTGATAAATTTAAGTCGTACAAATATCAAAATCGAGATTTTGATCAAACTTGGCTGAGCGAAGACGATTATGGAAAACGATAAAAGTGCGTCTAGCTATTCAAATTCCTCTTTTCCACTTCAGCTTAAACGACTGGATGGATTTGGAAATGAGAAATTAGAGTACTTTTGGGACCAAAAATAACCCACGCAGAAAAACAATCTAGTCTTCTACCAGGCACTAGTGAGTTTAACATAGATTCTGTCAAGGGGCTAGTAAGGGTTAGCAAAGGCTAAAACAAGGGCCTTAGCGACTACGAACCCTTTTGAAACGTCAGGTAAAAAAAAAAGTTGGCTCATTTAGGAATTGATCTCATGATTTTCTGCTTAACAGTTCTATGCGCTACCCACCTGGCAATGTTGCCACTGTTTGTCAACACTTGATGCTGGCAAAGGACCTCTTAAGAGGTCCTGTACCTAAGAGCTTATTCGAGACTCGGTAAGAGAAGGACCTAGCAATCTCTTGCGATTGTAGCGGGCCGACGTCAAACTTCCTCATAGTATTTCTTCGGTTTGGGTGTACTCGAGATATCCGAAGCCGTACCTTGGCTACAACAAGGTAATGGTCCTAGTCAACGTTGGCTCCTCGGAACGTTCGGACATCCCTGATACTGGAGGAGTGCCTTGCCTCGATCGAGATATGGTCAGTCTGTATGACGATCGATTGATCAAAAGATTTCTAGGTCCGCTTGTGGGTGTTGAGGTGAAGGAACTGCGTAAGCTACCATCACCATGTTTCGTCCCACAGAGAAGTCGATCAGCCTGATTCCGTTGTCGGAGTTGGTTTCGTGCAGGCTGTGCTTTCCCACAATGTCACCAACAATGTCCTCCTTCCTAGCTGTGCGTTAAAATTGCCTAAGAGAATTCCAATGTCATAGCTAGGGCACTGCTCGAACGTCTTCTCCAGGAGCTCGTTGAACTCGTCTTCGGTGTCTTCATCTTTCTTCTCATGTGTATCATGCACGTGTACGCATTTGAGGCTTAGGTTGGCGAGTTAAGCCTTGATGCGGATTGTCACGAAGCGCTCGTTCAAATAGTTGAAACTCAAGACTTTTTGCCTTAATCTGCTTCCAACATCCTCTGTATGCCCAGTCCATCCAATCGCACTTCTTGGATGGCGGTTATGTCTGCTTTGCAGCAGTCTAAGGCCTGCGCTAGTTGTTCGGCGCCACGTGGCCTGTAAAGGGATAATACATTCCACGTAAATAACCGAAATTCGTTGTCATTAATTTGTTTTATTGTTTCATCATCAGTAAGTCCGCCCGTATCCGAAGCTTGTTGTTGCTTCGCAACTAAACAAGCTTTACGTGGCCAGGAAGTCACCCCACGGCACGACCCCAAACCTGGAGGACCAGATCCTTAGCATAACTCCAAGGACGGGGAGCCGGATTAACCGCTCCTTATAGGCCTAAGCTCTGAATATGTCGAAGAAGCCCGTATAAAGTGTTCACTAAGTTCAACAAGTTTAAAAGTTCAGCCTGACTGGAACTTCAGACGCCACACTTGATTCCATCTGAGGAATTCGTCCGATGCCGCCTTGATGAAAGGAGATGTGCCTTAAAGGGAACACTCCCCCTTCTCTCGTTCGCTGTCCCCAACAGCTTTCCACAGGGATTAAAACCCCACTTCCAGCTGAGGTACTAGACACCCGATGTTCACCACTAGGAGGTGAGAGTAGGAGTTGGTAGACAGAGGTGTGTTTTGAGAAAAACCTACGGACGCTTGTGTTCTCTTGAATGCACGTAACTACCCTTTGAACATCACAAAATACCACAAAAACATATTAAACATAGCACAAGAAATTCGTAATTGTCACAACTAATAATTATTAACTATTTGACGGTAAATTATTAGCAATAAACAACTCAGCAAAAGAAAGTTTAACCTTTTACGCCCGACTGTATTACTCTGTTGATAAAGATTTAACAAAATACCAGAAAACATAGAAAACATTGCCCAACACATTAGAAATTGTCTAAACTAACAGTTCACTAAAAGAAGTTTGAGTCCCTTTGTGGGTTAAATTTAATAAGTTTATAGTCGTCGTTACAAGAAAAGGTCATATATGCTTTTTTGTGGCAATTTTCAGAAAAATACAAAAAGAGTTTTCTCTTTAATTTGTATTTATTTTTTTGTGATTAAAATTGCAAGAAATTGTCAGAACTAAGAAAACATCTAATTTGACATTTATTTTAAATTGCGCTTTATTTTAATGTTTCAAAAGTGAAGTGGAGCCAATTTTTAAAAATTGGTCTCTTTGTAACAAGCTTTAAATTAATGTATTATTATTCAGCTACAGAGACATCTATTAGCTTTTTCACTGTATCAACATTAACATCACAACACCTACTTACGAGATTATAAGATAATATAACATTGTTTATTTATTTTTAAATGACATTTCTTGGTGCCAAATTATAACACAAAGTCCTCAGGGATCTTGAAATAATATTATATTTTCTAAGTAATTCCTTATCAATCTTCAAAATGTCGAATATGCTGCTTCAGATGAGAGTTTCCTTGTGTTCAGCCTAAATCAAAAGTTCTTCAAAATCCAATCAATCTTTTCTTCAAAAAAAAAAAAAGCACACGAAAAAAGGAAACTTAACAAATAGAAGATTTTTTGTCTATCAACCTTTTTTTTTTTGTCCATCTTTGTATCCCCTTGACCTTAAATTTCGTAATAAACGAAAACCCAGATGATTGAAGCTTATAAATGTGCTCCAACCCCTCTCAGCACATCATCATCCCCTCTAAACAAGTCATCCTTTTATGATGAAAACATTTACCAATCTAATATAGCCATCATCGAACAAAATACTTATGTATTTTAAACATTTTTCTTCAGAATGTTATCTTTGAAAATAATTTTAATTTAAGTTTTTTTTTTTTTATTATACTTTCCATTAATGTTCATTACATTAACTTCCTGTTAACGAAAATGAAAACCAAAAAAAAAAAAAAAATAGAACAAATCCTTTGAAACCATCGCGATCGATAATTTTGCGGAAATTATCCTGAAATGATTTCGTAAATTTTCAAACATTTCTTCGTCGTTATTTTCATCAGTTATGGTTTATATAGATTTTTTTTTTCGCCGAGATTTTCTTTAATATCCGCTGAATTAATTTTCAATCGTAAGTTCGTTGGTTGTTGGTTGGCCTGGTCTCTTACATGAAAAACACAACTTTCGTAATATTAAAAAAAAAATTGCGGTACCACAGATAGCTAAACGAGACTATCTATATCTATTTTCACAGAAATATTTACTACACTCAGAAAAAAAGAAATTATTTAAAATTAACAAAAGTTTCGTTGTCGTACTGGGGCCCTACTACGTAACTTTATTCTATTTTCGAATCCATTCGAAAGTTGTTTTTAAGGCATATTTAAAGTGGTTTTATGCAATAAATTAGGGAAAAACTTTATTACTTCCGACTTTTTGCCACAGAATCTCCAATAACCGCTATTTTATTTAAGTTTCAAGGAACTCGCTTTAGAATAAACTAGTTGCGATTTTGCGAATTCGAACATTTTTTTTAAAGAATCGAGTTACATAGTTGGGCCCCTGGTATCTTTGGTTCGAAAATTATTATTTTTTTTTAAAAGAACGTGTCTTAAAAGTAGGGGAACTGATCGAAAAACATAGAAAACATCGCACAACAAATTTGAGGAACTATATAACCGCAAATTTACAAATCAAAATTCATTTACTAGAAGTTTTAACCCTCTTTTTGGGAAGTAATTTGCTAAGTTGAGATGAATTTAAAACAGGTTAAAAAAAAAAAAATATAGAAAACATTGCACGACAAATTCTAAACTGTTACAACTTATAAACGTCCAATATTAAGCAAAACAAAATTCACTAGAAAAAATTTTTACCATTTTAGTTGTGGATGCTCTGCAAGAATTTAACATAGTACAAAAAACATAGAAAAATTGCATTACCAATTTGAAGTTGTTGGAATTGAATAACCGCAAAATTATTAATCAAGATACAATTCACTCGAAAGAGTTACCTGTTGTTGGCCAATAAATTTGCTAGTTTCATACGAATTTGTCCGAAATTATACCAAAAACATAGACATCATGGCACGACAAATTCGAAATTGTCAACTTATAAACGTCCAATTAAAAACAATTTACCAAGTAAAATTCACCCGAAGAAATTTTAACCATTTTTGCTGCGGATGCTTGGCTAGAATAAATACCACGAACACATAGAAAACATTGCATGATAAATTTGAAGTTGTCGGAACTACATATGTCTACAACCGCAAATTTATAAATCAATAAACAATTCAGTAGTAGAAATTTTAACCTCTTTGCGAGAAGTAAATTTCTAAGTTGATACGAATTTAACAAAATATTCCAAAAAATACATAGAAAACATCGCACGGCAAATTAAAGATTGTCACAATTAATAAACGTTAAATCAACGACAAATTATCAAGCAATTAACAAATTCACTAGAAGATATGTTAACCATTTTTGTTGCGGGTGCTTTGCTAGAAATAAGCAAAATACCGCAAAACATAGAAATCATTGCATCAGAAATTATAATTCTTCGGAGCTATATAACCTTAAAATTTTTAATCAATATACAATTCACTAGAATCTTAACCCCTTTTTACGGGGGTAGTAATTTGCTTAGTTGATATGAATTTACCAAAATATCCCAAAAAAAAACATAGAAAAAAATATAACACGACAAATTCGTATAATGATCTAATCAACCACAAATTTTTAACCAAATACAAAATCACCAGAAGAAGTTTTAAGCATCTTCGCTGTGGATGCTTCGTTAGAATTTAACAATAAAAAATAAACAAAAACATAGAAAACATTGCAGGCTAAATTTTAAGTTGTCGGAACTTTGTTATCGCAAAATTATTAATCAAAACACAAATCACTAGAAGTTTTACCCTCTTTTTTGGTTAACTTATTTGCTAACTTGATATGAATTTAGCAAAGTATCCAAAAAAACATTGCACGATATAATCGAAATTGTCACAACACAACCAACAACAAAATATAAAGCAATACAAAATTTACAAGTAGATCATTTTTCTGTAGATGCCTCACCCGAATTTAAGAAATCTACAAAAACATAGAAAAAAGAATAGCATGACAAATTTGATGTTGTTGGAACTTTCAAACGGACATTTTATAGAAAAACTTTAAACCTTTTTTTTTGGAAGTAATTTTTTAAGTTAATTTAGAGAAATTCCCAAACAAACATAGAAAACATTGCTCGAAAAAATGTCTCAAATTTTAAAAATGATACAAAATTCTTGCAGTGTATGACAAAAAGATTTTTTCCCTACGTATATTTTTACTAGATACCTTTTTTTTGCTTTTCAAACACATATTCAAGTAGGAAAAGTTAAATTAGTCTATTTTATTTTTTGTATTTTGTTGCACAAGTCAATTATAGATAGATACTATTTTTGGCACTTTAAAGAAGGGGAGCAAACATTTCGCCGCCTGCATCATCACTTCCATATTTTCTGGCTTAAACATCACAGCACACATAATTTTTTTTTATTTCATTTTTGCTGTTGTGTTGAAATCTGTATATTTTTTCCAACCGCTTTAAATCCAATTATTTTCAAAGAAACACGTGATTCAGACAGGAAAAACATTAAGATACATTTTCTCTGTGAAAATCTCTGCAATAACAAAAAGAACAAGTGTATCTCTGGGAAGGTGAATGAAGAATACAAGCAAATACAAAAAAAAAAAAAAAACAAATACAATAATAAAATCCAGGATGGAGTTGCATGAGTTTGTTCTTTAAGTAATTCAGTGATACTGAACCGATTTTGAAGGCATTTTAAAAGTTTGTTTCTAATACTAGCTGAATGGTAAAAAAGTGGTTTAAACAAAATCATGAATGAATAAATTTAAAATCATGGAATAAATCATAAATAAAATTGAAAAATCATGAAAATAAATGAAATCATGAACAAAATAAAAAATCATGAATAAAAATGAGGAAAGAATCATGAAATAAACAAATAAAATGAATTCACAGTTCAACACGAAATTTGACCTTGAGATGTGAATATGTAATTAAGATAGCTTTATTGGTATTCATTTGATTAAAAATAATTTTTCTTAAAAAAGTTTATTTTCAATATTTAAAATCCCCATATGAAAAATCCCACATTTATGATGATACTAGGTTAAGATTTGTATTTGGCTAATTTTAAACGAGTTTAGCATCGTACTATCTCCTTACATTTTACTAAAGTTAAAATCATCAAATGGCTATTTTGTCTTTTAAGTATCGCACTAAATCCATATGACATTTTGACGTTTATAAATGTCAATATCAGGGATGTTTGTGCGATTTATTTCGCGACTTTCCAGCATATTTCACTGTCCGAGTTCGAAATGCTTCTAAAAGAAAGAGTATTTAAAGAGAAAATTATAGATATCAAAAAAGATTGATTGATAACGATTTTCATGTATCAATTGATTAATAATGTTCGTGTTTAAAAAAACGAGATGTCAGAGCGAATCAAAAATATTGTTTCCTCTGTATTTTAAAAATCAAACTAAGATTTTTTGTATAGGCATCCTGTTCAGGCAACTGAGTTTGCTGAGCTTTCTGAGATCTTCTTTTTCTGAACGCGCCTAATATTAAAATTTGACATTTTAAAACTAAAAAAAAACTGATCAACTTTTCATCTATCAAAATTTTTATCCAGGAATTTTGATATTTATTAATTGATAATGGACAACCATTGTTTTTTTAACGTACGAACATTGATGGTTTTGACTGTTAGTATTCAATATTGAAATCAACATCCTCAGTAGCTTCAAACGTTGGAGCAATCGATCGTGTGGACTTTGGGGAATGCGACCAAAACTCCAGTAATTGGGTAATTGTAAGTGTGACGAAATTAAACGTGATGTTTTCAAATTCTGCAATACAAAAACCTATACACTGATGAAATATCCATAGTAAAAAAAATCATACTTCATACCCTGAAGAGTCTCATTAAAGCTATAAAATAGAGCAATCTTGAAAACTGTAAATTGGAGTTTCCACATTCATCGTTTACCTTTCCAAAAAAATTTCCATTATATATGTATATGGCCTGAAAAAATTTTAATTACTACCAATCGCTGGCAATATCTTGCAAAATATCGACCCCAAATCCATGAGCAACATATGGCTCAGTTGCACTTTTAATAGTCTAGATTATGTAAATCATTAAAAGAAATTTTATTTATTAAATTTTGATTTGCTATACAATACCATCACTTACTTTTGATGGCGCTCACAGCCCAGGATGGGCTTCGGCCTCAACTAACAAGCCCCTCCAGCCAGCTCTGTCCCTAGCTAGCCGCTTCCAGTTGCGCACACCGAGTGCTTTGATGTCGTCATTCACTTGATTGCGCCACATGTTACGGGTTCTTCCTCTGCTGCGTACCTCATCGGGGTTGGATTCGAAGACTCGTCGGGCAGGTGCGTTGCTGTCCATACGCTCCACGTGCCCCAGCCATCTCAGCCGCTGTATTTTCAGCTTTTTAACCAGGTCAACGTCGCTGTATAGCCCGTATAGCTCGTCGTTGAATCTTCTCCTCCATACTCCTTCGATACACACCGGACCGAAAATCACACGAAGAATCTTCCTCCCAGAGCACCCTAGCAGATTTTTATCCGAATCTTTCAGTGTCCATGCTTCTGACCCATAAAGCAGGACCGGGATGATTAGGGTTTTGTATAAAGTCTCCTTGGTTCTCTGAGAGAGGGACTTACTACTTAAATGCCTTCTTAGACCGAAGAAACAGCGGTTGGCAAAAGTAATTCTTCGCTTGATCTCTGCACTGATGTCATTCTGCGATGTAAAAGTGGAGCCCAGGTAGACAAAGTCCTTGACAACTTCGAAGTTATATCTGTCCATCGTGATATTTTGCCCGAGTCGACGATGTTGAGATTCCTCGCTCGATGACAGCATATACTTCGTCTTGTCCTCATTAACCGCCAATCCCATTCTAGCCGCCTCCGATTCAATGCTCGCAAATGCCCCTGCCACAGCTCGCTTCGTTCTGCCGACCATGTCTATTTCATCCGCATATGCAAGCAATTGAACGGACTTTTGATAGATTGTACCGCTGGTGTTGACATGTGCGTTGCGTACAATGGCTTCAAGAACGATGTTGAATAGGTTGCATGATAACGCGTCGCCTTGCCTCAATCCTTTCTCAACATCAAAGGAATCGGTGGTGTTCTTACCAATTTTGACGGAGCAGCGAGATTTCTCCATCGTCATCCTGCACAAGCGGACGAGTTTGGCAGGGATGCCGAGACCCGACATGGCTCTGTATAATTCGTCCCTTTTCACGCTATCATACGCGACTTTAAAATCGATAAAAAGGTGGTGTGTATCGATCTGGAATTCCCGGGATTTTTTTAAAATCTGTCGGAGTGTAAACATTTGATCGACGGTTGACTTGCCTGGCCTAAAACCGCACTGATAAGGGCCAATCAGATCGTTGACAAAAGGTTTTAAGCGGTCACACAGGATGGCCGACAAGATTTTATAAGCGACGTTTAGGAGACTAATTCCTCTGTAGTTGGTACATTTCAGAACATCTCCCTTTTTATGGATGGGGCACACTATACCGAGGTTCCATTCATCGGGCATACTTTCCTCCGACCAAATTTTGCAGATGAGCTGGTGTATGCTCCTAGCCAATTCATCTCCCGCTGATTTAAATAGTTCGGCTTGTAAGCCATCCGCACCTGCAGCTTTGTACGACTTAAGTTTGGATATCGCCAGCCGAACTTCGGTTAGGTCGGGTGGACGGAACTCTTGGCCATCATCGTCCAAGTTGAATGGAGCGTTCTGCCTATTAGCGGCATCTTGGCTGTCTTCGCCATTAAGCAGTCTAGAGAAGTGTTCTTTCCAGATCCTCAGCACTGACTGTGTGTCTACTACCATATTCCCACTCTCATCTCGGCAGGCTTCCGTTCTAGCCTTGAATCCTTGGGTGGATCGCTTCACACTCTGAAAAAAATTTTCGAACATCTCCCCTACCGCTACAACCCTCAAAAGACTCTACCGCCCGCTTCTCGTGCTCTCTCTTTTTCCTCCTGAGAAGTCGGCGTTCCTCTTTTCGTTTCAGCCCGTAGAGCTCCCGGGCCACTCTCTCAGCAGCTCTTGTTCGAGTCTGCAGCATTGCCTGGTAGGCCTCGTCCTTAGCTGCATGCGCTAGCCGGCACTCTTCATCGAACCAGGGGCTTCGTTGTATTCGGCTAGTGAAACCCAGCACATCAGAGGCGGCACTTCTGATGGTTTGTTGACAGTGTTCCCACTGGTCCTCTGCACTTGATGCTGGTGGCGGACCTCCTGAGAGATTTAGAGTTACGTGGTCTGCAAAAGTTCTGGCAGTCTCTTGCGATTTAAGCTTCTCGACATCGAATCTTTTCACAGCATCTGCTCTGCGTTGTCGCGTCATGGATATCCGCATACGTAGTCTAGCTACCACCAGGTAGTGATCCGAGTTAATGTTGGCCCCTCGGAACGTTCGGACGTCCAAGATACTGGAAGCTATCGCAACGTGGTCGATTTGGTTGACGGTTACTTGATCACGCGACCGCCAAGTCCCCTTGTGTATATTGAGGTGTGGGAAGTAGGTGCTTGAGATGATGGCATTTCGCCCCGCCGCAAAGTCTGCCAGCCTGTGTCCGTTGCCGGAAGTTTCGTCGTGTAGGCTGTGTCCTCCGACTATCGAACCGAAGATGCCCTCCTTTCCGAATCTTGCGTTGAAGTCACCAAGAATGATCTTCACGTCGTACTTCGGGCACATATCATACGTTGTCTCCAAGAGATCGTAGAATGCTTCTTTGGTTGAGTCTTCTCTCCTTTCATGGGGGGCGTGAACACAAATCAGCGAAATATTCTTAAATTTGCCTTTGATGCGGATTGTGACCAGGCGCTCGCTTACACTTCGGAAGCCCAAGACTTCTTGCCTAAGTCTTCCCCTAATCACAAAACCACAACCAAAGAGCCGCTGACCCTGTTCCTTCAAGCACCCGCCGTAGTAGATTTCACACGTTTTCAGTCTCCGTACGCCCTCTCCATCCCATCGCACTTCCTGGATGCCTGTCCAGGTTCTCCACTAATTGTTCGGCTGCACGTGTTCTGTATAAGGACAGGACGTTCCACGTGCAGATCCGTAATTCATTGTCCTTGTTTCGTTTGCTGGGGTCGTCAACTTTAAAATCATCCATATCCGAGGCTTGTTGTTGTTTCGGAACAACTTTTTTTTACGTGGTAGGGAAGTTACCCCGACGCACAACCCCCGACCCGGAGGACCAGACCCTTCGTATAACTCCAAGGGTAGGGAGCCGGATAAACCGCTCCTTATAGGCCTGAGCTACAAATATGTCGTAGTAGCCCATATAAGGTGTTCACTAAGTAGTTCAACCTAACTGGAACTGTAGACGCCACCGTTGATTCCATCTAGAGAATTCGTCCGCTGCCGCCTCGATGAAAGGAGAAGTGCCTTAGTGGGAACACTCCTCCCCCCCCTCTCTCGTTGGCTGTCCCCAACAGCTTTCCACGGGGATTTAAACCCCGTCTCCAGCTGAGGTACTAGACACCCGATGTTCACCACGTGGAGGTGAGAGTAGGAGTTGGTAGACAGAGGTGGGTTTTGAGAAAAACCTGTGGACGCTTGTGTCCTCTTGAATGCACATAACTACCCTTTTGAACACCTACAAAACCATCCAATCCTTCGGGATCAGTACGACGATAATAGGTAATTGCGGCTACAAATTTATGAAGCAAGAAAGAATCCAAAACTGTAAGCATTTGTTGCCATGTCTTTCGTAGCAAGTCAAAATCCAACGTTGTAGTAAGATAACCTAAGATTTTCTCAAAAATTTCAATTGGCAATGAAAAGATTCAACAGTTAGGAAGTGGTTCATTTTCGATGTCATATTTTTGAAATGATGATGATGGTGTCGTTATAATGAAATTTTTAGCAAACAATGTAGAAGTACAGAAATACTTATTTTTTTAATATTTTGACAGCAAAAAATACGTACTGTAGTATGTAGGTAAAATAATATTCAAGCAAGGGCTTGCCAAGTATCTGACAAATTTTCCCCGTCTAGATTTTGTCAACTGAAAATTTACTAGGGACTTGTCCAGACTGGACAGATTCTTAGCATATTTGCAGCCGGGTTTGACTGACAAGAATACAAAATATGATAAATACAAACTGAATACTCTATTTCTCCTACCAACACTACAAAAGCAAACCTTATGGGGATGTGGGCATTTTGCTAGGGTGGCTTAAAATTGCCCGAAAGCTAAAAATTTCCCGGGTGGCAAACAAATTTACAGGGTGGCAAATAAATTCCTGGCCGGCAAAAAATTGCCAGGGTGGCCAAAAAATTGCAACGGTGGCATAAAAACTGCCAGAGCGACAAAAATATTGCCAGGAAGGAAAAAAATTGCCAGGGTGGCAACAAATTGCCAGGGTGATAAAAATATTGCCGGGGTGACAAAAAAATTGCCGGGGTGGCAAAAAAACTGCCTAGGTAGCAAAAAAATTGAAAATTGCCGGAGTGGAAAAAAATTCCGGGGTGTCAAAAAAATTGCCAGGTGGCAAAAACTTCAAAAAAAAATTGCCAGGGTGGCAAATAAATCGCCAGGGTTGGAAAAAAATTGCCGGGTTCAAAAAAATTGCCTGGGTGGCAAAACAAATTGCTAAATTATCCAATTTTTTTGCATTTCGGAATTTATTATTCGACTGGGCTATATACCAATACGGATAGATTCGTAAAAAAAATCGAACTCGAGATAGTACTTTTAAGTAACATGAAGATGATATAGAACGCGAAAAAAAGTATCTCTCTCAATAATTCTTCTTGTCCGCACACCTACAGCCTAAACGGCTGAATGGATTTTCTTCAAACTTGGTACCTACTGGATTTTGAGTAACATATATGGCTACACGTTTTTCAAAATTTCAAAATTTTGTTTGAAAAATCGATTTTTCAAAAAGGGGCTTATGAAATTATTGAAATTAAATTGGCATGTGTATATAAATAATTACTTAAAAGTTTTAACTTAGGGTAATTAATAAACTTATATTAATTGCATCTGAAATAATAAGTATTTAAAATAGGTAGGCTTGGGGCAGTACTAAATATAGTTCGATTTCAAAAATATTTCGGATTTTGTCAATTCGAACATGGACGCAACTTTAAACCCGCATCGCGGCCCCATTCAATTTGATGAAAAAACGTTCCGTACTAAAATAATACACCTAGGAAGCTGAGGACTTAAAAAGACTTGTAACAACTTGTAAATTTAACAAGCAGCTTGTTAAATGTTTACCTGATATTTAACTCTGAGTGTTGCCATATGGTACCAATGAAGTGCAAATGCAGGGCATCTCATATATGCCACTCAAAAAAGTATGCAAAATTCCAGGCGAAGTCAAATAACAGCAACCACACAGAAATGGTTGAAAGTGTAAGTCACTATAGACCCCGGTTCGCCACTAACTTTGTCTCACAAAAATTGTTGAAAGTGTAAGTATCTAGACCCTGGTTCGCCACTAACTGTGTCCCACGGAAATGGTTTAAAGTATAAGTCACTAGAACCTGGCTCGCCACTAACTGTCTCTTCAATAATTTTTGTTTGAAAGAAATAAAACAAATTACGAAAAACGATTTTATGCTCTAAAGTCGAGTTTTTTTCAACGAATCCACAGCTAACCCTTAGAAAATTTATATATTTCGGTATAAAAATGATTTTTTTATTGGCGCATCGCAGAAGGATTTGATGTTTAATATGGCAAACGAAATCACCTGTTGTATAGCGAAAAAGTATTAAGAAAGTGCTAAAAGATTGCTTGTAACTTAGCTTAAATGGTATAGTCAGTTAGTCAGTCAGCCATTCCGCATATGGCACCGGGTGCAGGTTTATAGGTATTTAAGGTTTGCGTTGATTTTTTTTTCGTCATCATTTTCATTTTTATTATACGTATATAATTTTTTTTGCAAAAAAAAGAAAACCACATCACCTTAGAACCTTTTTGACATTGAAAACATCTGGACTACCATAATATTATACTTTATACCCACCCCAATTATTCAAGTTTTTGGATACTAATTATCTACCTATATTATCTTTGCAACATTGTGCTCTGGCTATGATGTGCTTTTGTTCTTCTTCTAACTACGACAAATTGATGTGAATTTTGAAGTCTCGTAAGCTGATGAGCTAAGGGCGGGCATTGGACATTACATGGTATAAAACACAAGCTTTATACTTCTATGTACCAAAAAAGACCGTTGTTATCCATTAGAACCAATTTGACACACAAAAATTGCTGCCCCTAAAGTCACCTTCTGGTCCCTTGTTTTATGTCTCAATTTATAACGGATAATAACACTAATTATATGAAAATCTTAGGTAAACAAACAATAGGTCGGTGTCAACATACAGATGTATCTTCTTCATTACCTGTGCTCTCCTCTATTTATTTTATATACAGCTATGTTGGATTTCTAGTAATGGAATGTATTTTCATAGAATTTGTAAATAAAGGAATATAGAACTTGCTTTTAAAGGTACCAGTGAAGTCAACTTATTGCCGAAATATTAAAACTTATCTATTCTTATTTTGATAAGTTTGTACCTACTATTTTATGTTATAGTAAACAGGGTGAGGCAAACCCTTTTCAATGGAATATAATTTTGTGCAAACCCTTGCACTCCGGATTTGCTAGTAGTTATTTAGATCATTATCAACAAGGGAACCTGGAAAACTTTTGATCGATCAATCGTCAACCAGATTGATCATATTGCGATCGACGCAAGGTATACTCCTCCAGTATCAGGGATGTCCGAACGTTCCGAGAAGCCAACGTTGACTCGGAACATTAACTTGTTATATCCAAGGTACGGCTTTGGATATCTCGAGCACAGCCAAACTGAAGAAATGCTGTGAGGAAGTTTTTAGTCGGACGGCTACAATCGCAAGAGTTTGCTAGGTCCTTTTCTGATCGAGTTTCATACAACCTCTTAAGAGGTCCTATGCCAGCATCAAGTGTTGCAAACCAGTGGCAACATTGCCAGGAAGCCATCAGAGATGCCGCATCTGACGTGCTGTGTTTCACTCGACCACCACAACGAAACCCATGGTTTGACGACGAGTGCCGGCAAGCACATGCAGCGAAGCACATGCAGCGAGCATGAGAAGCGTGAGATCGAGGAGATTGAGGGATGTCATAACAGGAATGAGGTTCAGAAGTTTTACCAAATGGTAGAAAGAAGCTATCAGGGATAAAGACCATCGTAGTAGATTCGCAGTCGATGCTGAGAATATGGTAATATCACTTCTGTAGACTGTATAACGGCGATGACGAATCTAATTCCGCTGTCAGGCAGATTACACCATTCAGCTTAGACGGTCAACAATTCCGTCTACCCAACCTCGACGAAGTGAAGATAGCAATATCTTAGCTTTAGTCCAACAAAGCTGCTGGAGCCGAGGGGCTCGCTGCCGAGCTATTCAAAGCAACAGGAGATGACTTGGTTAGAAAAAGCATGGACCTTGTTAACGGTGGATGAGTATGCTTTAAGAATATTCGAGAGAAAAATTCTTCGGGTGATCTTCGGTCCCGTATGCATAGATGGAGAATGGAGGAGAAGATACAACAACATACTGTACAGCGACATCGACCTAGTCACAAAAGTGAAAAGTCAACGAATCAAAAGGCTCATGGAGGGGATCGTCACCAATTCTCCGGCCCAAAAGTCTTTATATCCATCCCCGAGGGATGGTGCGCAGTTAAGGAAGACCGCGAAACTGGTGGCGCAGGCAAGTGGAAGAGGACCTCAACCAACTTATCGTGCGAAACTGGAAACAGCTATGTAGCTAGGGACAAAGCTAGCTGCAGAAGGCTTGTTGGTTGAGGCCCTGGTCCAGAATGTAGCCCCACCATAAGTAAGTAAGTAAGTAAGTAAGTAAGTAGTGCCATCAAGCAACTTTTCTTCAAAAATAATTTTGAGAAACAGTTTATGCTGTCATAACAAAATGTGCTATTACATATTTTTCCTTTTTTTTCTCACGAATTACAGCAGTTAATCTTAAGCTCCTTATTGTAAGTGTTATAATTGTTTTTAAATATTTTCTATAGAAAATGTACCCTTACTCCCTAAAGGAGGGGCGGGAAGAACTTCCCATCTATAGCACAACATTTGTATTATTTTTGCGGTACTGTACAATTCGAAGTCGTGCTAATTAAATTTTCCTTCATTTTGTAGATAGATACACTGCTTGTCATAAGGTTAGAAGCAGGCATTTCTTAAGAGTTAATCTGAAATATCTCCTTTTGTATGCGAAACAGATCAAAATTTGTTATGACACAAGAGAGACTGTTAAATGTACCATAGAACAACTTATGTTTGACCTCCGAGAAAAAGGAAATTAACGGTAGATAAGAGAATAAATGCTAGCCGAGTCACTTTTTTTAAGTAACTTTATCGTTTATAAGGTAAGAAGCACATACAAAAAATGACAAAAAACGATAGTTTTAGTGTTTTTTTTTTTGTTTATTTTCTTAGTCGAATTTGTATGTTTGTAATGTGGGCTGCTGGCAGCTTTCAAAATAAATGCAAAAAATTCGATCTTTAAGAGAGTTATACAGTGATTCCAAATAGTCAAGTGAAATTGCAATCAAGGCCAACTTAATGGCATGAAGCAGTCATCGTATTGCTTACCTTCTTCGTATACTTTTCATGTGAGACATCCCCTAACATTTAATGTTATCTTCAAGTCAGGTGCATAGGTGGTTGAGGGAGCATTAGAGCATTTTGGCTTATATTTGATGATTTAAACACTCCAGCTGCATGAAAAGGGGCGCTGTTTGTATGAAAATCCGTGAAGTTCGTCTAAAAAGATCTTTGGTTGAAATAGTACTTCTAGCAACGCTTTGTAGTACCACGATGACTGCAAACCGTTCATCTTGGTAATTTCAACAACCAAGTTTATCATATTATAATAGGTTATTGCTCTCGACTTCACAACCCCTTCTTCCCTGTGTGAAGACTGTTCAGAAATTACTTGACATCGTTGGAAATTTTGTTTTAGTCTAAGAGCCGGCAACAGATTTTGGTCGTGGAAGGAAACCAAAAGATTTTAATAGTATAGGTAGTCCTGGTGAAGGTGATAACGAATACGTTCGTTTGCCAGCATGTAGTAGCCCCGTTACCACGTAAAAGTGCATCAAAAGTACAACTTTTCTGAAAATTGAGATAGGGTGGGAAACCATTTCAAATGTAATACAACTTGACGCCATCAACTCCATAATTACGAAAATGGTTTCGACAGACGTGTAAGTGGCGCCAAAACCCAGAAAGACGTCCCCGTAGTTTTTGTTGGCGTTTTTAGGCTTTTGGGAAACCACCTGAAATTGGTCACAACTTTTAGCCAATGACTCCCTCAGTGTGAATATGTACGTGACAGACGTCTAAGTGGCCCCGAAACCACCGACATACGTATCTGAAAACGCGTTTTTTTTGGCGTTCTTTGTCAAAAAGGAAACCACTTGAAATGTATCACAAACGAAAGATCTTGACCCCCTGAGAGTGAATATGTACATGACAGACGTCTAAGTGGCCCAAAACCCCCGACAGACGCGATTAAAGTCGCGAATTTTGTATTGAAAATTTAAGATAATTGATGTATGCCACCAAAATGTATCGCAATCGGAAGGTCTTGACTACCAGAGTACTAATGTATAAAAAAATTTAGTTTTTAGTGTCACCCCACAGCTGGAAAGGCGCGAAATAAATCGCGGATTTCTTATTTTATTTTATGAGTTAAAATATATTCCAATCAAAAGGTCTTGACCCAAAAAAAATTAAAATGTAAGTGACAGACGTTTGAGTGGCCCCAAACAACTGACAGCCGCGATATAATTCGCGGATGTTATTATTTTTTTTAAATTGTATATTAGTGGTAGCTTTTTCAAAAAGTTTTTTTCAGGGCTACTGCCTCTTGCGAGGAATTGACAAATCCTCCAAGAGTATCACTTGTCACGAATAAGTGCTTCTCGTCTAGCCGTTCGGATTCGGCACAAAATTGTAGGTCCCTTCCATTCCTGTCGATAGGCGCACACAGGAATGGTTGCAAGTTGTTAGTCACTAGGCCCTGGTTCTTCATGAGCCATTGTGCCACCCGATTTATTTTTTTTTTTTTTTCAAATGTTTACCAATCAAAAGGTTTTGACTAAAAAAAGTGATTTTATAAGTTACAGAAGTTTGAGTTATGCCAAACTGCTGAAAAGCGCTGTAAAAGTCGCGGATGTAATTACTAGTTTATCAAAAAGATTATAGATACAATGAACTTGAAATGTATCTTAGGTTTTGACTCCCTGAGTTGCAAAATGTAACTGACAGACGGTTTGAGTTACGCCATATTGCTGAAAAGCGCGATAAAAGTCGCGGATGTTCCTACTAGTTTATCATTTAGATTATCAATACAAATCTCTTGAAATGCATCTCAATTTATAGGGCTAAACTATATATAAAAATAAAGAAATAAACTGTGCAAATGTTCATTGGGTCAAAAACATGTCTATCTCCATGTAAAACAATTCTATGGGCATACCTATTGGCACATCTAATTTGTGCTAGGACTTTATGGACAAACGGTTTGGATGTCGCATTTAAGTAGGGAGCCGGCTTATATTCTCTTACCTGTGTGTTTTCTAAACAAGAAACACAGTAGCACTAAGAAGTTGAGTTGGTTGCTTTCCTAAAATCTTCATCCAACAGGACTCTTTTCTTGTCTTCAAGAATGGCTACAGAAGATCCTCGTGCCATTGATAAACTGTGCTGTTTCCACAAAAAAAAAAAAATATATTCATTAGAAGGTCCTTAAATTTTGTTGCCCAGTTTGGTCGTTGAGTGTTGGTATAAATTCTCAAGATTTCGTTAACACTTTTTTATCAGGCGGTCATCGGCGGTATTTAAAAGTTTTATCCAGAAATTTAAAGCTATTTTCGCTATTTCAAACACTAATGGAAGACTTCCTGTTTCCAGTCGATCTACGTTATTCTGTGTGTTATTAGCTAGGCCAAGTAATTTCTTAAAAACTGTTTGTAAAACCTCGATTATATCTCCAGCTTCTAGACCCCATACTTCGGCACAGTAAAGTGCAGTCGATTTAATCATGGAATCGAACACCTTGATTCGTCCATCTTAATTTTCGATATAAGAACTCATCATAGCTTTATTAGTTAATGCTATTCCCGTTCTTGCTTTGGTTTTGAAGACGTTTACAGCTTGATTCCATGAACCAGTGCGGCTTAATTTTACTCCCAGGTAATCAAAATTATCCACAACTTTAATCTAATCTTCCTTCTAAGGAAATCTTTCGGGGCAAAATATGTTCTTCCTTTTAGCAAAGTTCATAACTTTCGATTTTTCTGCCTTTAAAATCTAGTCCTTTGCTGAAAGATATTTGTCCAATGCTTCTAGGCACTTCTTTAAATCGACCTCTGATTTTGCAAAAACAGCAATATCATCAGCATATGCTACCAAAATAACATTCGTGTTAAGTGAAATTTCAACTCCTTTTGAGCCCTTCGTTTTTTAGGAATTCTTCAAGATCATTTGTGTATAGATTAAATAGTAAGCCACTTGACGGATCACCTTGAAGTACCCCCTTCTTTACATTTGATTATTTACATTCTTGGATTATTTTTCCACTTGCTCCGATAGTCCTGAGGTGTGTCCATAATTTTTCGTGGTTCACACTATCAAATGATCCTTTTAAATCAAAAAAAGATTACAAAAAAATTTCCTTCGGTTTTCTCAAGGATTATGTCTAATATTGCACTGAGAATAAAAAGATTATCGGCACAACCTCGTTGTTTTCTAAAGCCGTGCTGAAATTCTGGGACTAATTTCGCTTCTTCCGCCCATTCCTGAAGTCTGTTGGATAAGATTAGCGTATAGACTTTCATTAGAGCATTTTCAACAGCAATAGGGCAATAACTGTCTGGTAGATACTAACTTGTATCCTTTTTTAAATATCATAGTTATCTCGGATCTAAGCATTTCTGGAGAGTTTCTTCCAATGTCATCGAACATACTTTGCATGAAAGAGCGCAGATGTTCAAGCCATAGATTTGGTAGGTGTTTAAGGAACTCGTTTGCAATCTTATCCGGGCCAGCAGCTTTATTATTGCTTAATCCTTGTATTACTGTTAACAACTCATCTAGGTTTATGTCTCTGTCAAGAACTTAAACTCAGCCGGATTAGCGCCATACGTTTGCCGAAGATAACTTCCCCAT
Source organism: Melangyna quadrimaculata (assembly GCA_949320155.1). Taxonomy (NCBI): domain Eukaryota; kingdom Metazoa; phylum Arthropoda; class Insecta; order Diptera; family Syrphidae; genus Melangyna; species Melangyna quadrimaculata. The sequence continues at coordinate 60,258,590 of OX439483.1, read as the reverse complement.
CACACAGTAGGGTTTTGTACATTGACGTTCGGCTGGATGCTTTTGATTGCTCTCCAAAAATCTTTACTGTTTTTCGTATTTTAAAGTTTTTGGGATAGATCCCTATGGTACTGCTCTTTAGCTCATTTTGTATACAATTAATTTTTCGTATAGTTTTGGCTTTATTGCAAAAAATCTATAACTCCTATCTTAGCCTCACGGCATTATAAAATAATATTAAATTTATCTTATTGTCTTCCTTATTTCCAGGTAAATTGAACAGTTAATTAATCATCGTTTTCGGTACCTTGAAAAGAAGGCAAGTAAGTAGATACCATCGCAGTCCTAATTTTTGAAATTGAATAAGATTTTATATATTTTAAAGGACGGACTTAACAAAAATAACAAAAATCTCTACAATCAATCAGAAGTAGAAAATCAAATTTGGGCAGATAGAAGTATTAAAGCTTTGTCTAGGTATATTTCAAATATCCAATATTTAATTTTGGGAAACTTATTACAAACCTCATTCTTGTTATATTTCCTCTTTATCTTCACCTTAGTAATGGTTAATATTAAAAGCTTATTGCACAATGCAATAAAAAGCATAAGGTTATACAAAAAATCCTTATATCTTCCTCTTCCATATAGGAGAACCCTTTTTCTATAATAAACTTTAATATGTACCTACATCCTACAGCAAAGTAATTCAATGGCTCAAAGATTTATCGTCTCACCCTGTATAAGGTATAGTTACTACTCGTACCTACCTAACTTTGTTAGAATGATGATGATTTTGCTTCAAGCCCAAATTTAACTTGTATACTGTTACTGGGTATCGTGATGCTTGGTAGGGGATATTTATACAGAGAAACAAGGCATACAACAGGTATAAAGTAATAGACGATTGTCAACGTGAAGATTACTTAAGGTTTGACTTGCCTATTACCCCCAAAAACATTGGTCGCAAGGGAATGTATGCCATTATCTGTCGAGCTGGGGGACGAATTCGAATCCAAATTCGCATGGATACAAATACGAAGACAAATACCTATACGTAACGTAGATTACATACTCGTATATGACCAACTAACTAGAGCACACGTAAGAGAAATTGTAAATGTTTGCTGGGGTATTTTATTTCTTCATAATGAATAATTGAACAAAACTAATGGGCTTGTTCTTGTTCGAAGCTAGAAATTGGTGATCCACATCCCAGTGAGAGAAAGAGCGAGAGTCCTGTGATTTGATACCATTATCCCTGCAAATAACATTTCCTCTGTTTGCAAGATATATAATAATAATTAGTGTAGATTTGTATATTTTCTTAAATATTTTCTAGTTAATTCAATAAAAAATCTGCCTTGTATTTAATCTTGATTAGTTGAAAAGAAAAATTTATTACTTTTTTTATTCAGCATCTATCCAGTCAAATAAATATTAATACTGACTTAACTCACGCTACTTTTCAACAGTCTACAGTGTACTTTGTACAGTGTACAGTGTACATTGTACAGTGTACAGTGTACAGTTTACAGTGTACAGTGTACAGTGTACAGTGTACAGTGTATAGTGTATAGTGTATAGTGTATAGTGTATAGTGTATAGTGTATAGTGTATAGTGTATAGTGTATAGTGTATAGTGTATAGTGTATAGTGTATAGTGTATAGTGTATAGTGTATAGTGTATAGTGTATAGTGTATAGTGTATAGTGTATAGTGTATAGTGTATAGTGTATAGTGTATAGTGTATAGTGTATAGTGTATAGTGTATAGTGTATAGTGTATAGTGTATAGTGTATAGTGTATAGTGTATAGTGTATAGTGTATAGTGTATAGTGTATAGTGTATAGTGTATAGTGTATAGTGTATAGTGTATAGTGTATAGTGTATAGTGTATAGTGTATAGTGTATAGTGTATAGTGTATAGTGTATAGTGTATAGTGTATAGTGTATAGTGTATAGTGTATAGTGTATAGTGTATAGTGTATAGTGTATAGTGTATAGTGTATAGTGTATAGTGTATAGTGTATAGTGTATAGTGTATAGTGTATAGTGTATAGTGTATAGTGTATAGTGTATAGTGTATAGTGTATAGTGTATAGTGTATAGTGTATAGTGTATAGTGTATAGTGTATAGTGTATAGTGTATAGTGTATAGTGTATAGTGTATAGTGTATAGTGTATAGTGTATAGTGTATAGTGTATAGTGTATAGTGTATAGTGTATAGTGTATAGTGTATAGTGTATAGTGTATAGTGTATAGTGTATAGTGTATAGTGTATAGTGTATAGTGTATAGTGTATAGTGTATAGTGTATAGTGTATAGTGTATAGTGTATAGTGTATAGTGTATAGTGTATAGTGTATAGTGTATAGTGTATAGTGTATAGTGTATAGTGTATAGTGTATAGTGTATAGTGTATAGTGTATAGTGTATAGTGTATAGTGTATAGTGTATAGTGTATAGTGTATAGTGTATAGTGTATAGTGTATAGTGTATAGTGTATAGTGTATAGTGTATAGTGTATAGTGTATAGTGTATAGTGTATAGTGTATAGTGTATAGTGTATAGTGTATAGTGTATAGTGTATAGTGTATAGTGTATAGTGTATAGTGTATAGTGTATAGTGTATAGTGTATAGTGTATAGTGTATAGTGTATAGTGTATAGTGTATAGTGTATAGTGTATAGTGTATAGTGTATAGTGTATAGTGTATAGTGTATAGTGTATAGTGTATAGTGTATAGTGTATAGTGTATAGTGTATAGTGTTTAGTGTATAGTGTATAGTGTATAGTGTATAGTGTATAGTGTATAGTGTATAGTGTATAGTGTATAGTGTATAGTGTATAGTGTATAGTGTATAGTGTATAGTGTATAGTGTATAGTGTATAGTGTATAGTGTATAGTGTATAGTGTATAGTGTATAGTGTATAGTGTATAGTGTATAGTGTATAGTGTATAGTGTATAGTGTATAGTGTATAGTGTATAGTGTATAGTGTATAGTGTATAGTGTATAGTGTATAGTGTATAGTGTATAGTGTATAGTGTATAGTGTATAGTGTATAGTGTATAGTGTATAGTGTATAGTGTATAGTGTATAGTGTATAGTGTATAGTGTATAGTGTATAGTGTATAGTGTATAGTGTATAGTGTATAGTGTATAGTGTATAGTGTATAGTGTATAGTGTATAGTGTATAGTGTATAGTGTATAGTGTATAGTGTATAGTGTATAGTGTATAGTGTATAGTGTATAGTGTATAGTGTATAGTGTATAGTGTATAGTGTATAGTGTATAGTGTATAGTGTATAGTGTATAGTGTATAGTGTATAGTGTATAGTGTATAGTGTATAGTGTATAGTGTATAGTGTATAGTGTATAGTGTATAGTGTATGTGTATAGTGTATAGTGTATAGTGTATAGTGTATAGTGTATAGTGTATAGTGTATAGTGTATAGTGTATAGTGTATAGTGTATAGTGTATAGTGTATAGTGTATAGTGTATAGTGTATAGTGTATAGTGTATAGTTTAGTGTATAGTGTATAGTGTATAGTGATAGTGTATAGTGTATAGTGTATAGTGTATAGTGTATAGTGTATAGTGTATAGTGTATAGTGTAGTGTATAGTGTATAGTGTA